>CAJFCJ010000007.1:3636035-4370162 GCA_904063045.1 Dimorphilus gyrociliatus
GCGCTTTTGAATAAGCTAATAAAAACCCATTGACTAACAAACAATCGTAGACTATGAACTCCGCTTCTCACCTTTCCACTTGACGGAATAATCAAAATGGCCGATCCGCTCTCGGCTAACAAATCGAAACCGTTCGACATCTGCGAGTATAATTTTTGCTAGGCGATCGATCGATTGTACGGACAAGTATTTATTCATTAATTCTTTCATTTTTTTCTTCACCCTCTTTCCTATACCTTTTTCATCAATTTTTATTTGGGGCGGTGGAAGGGAGGGAGGAGGAGGAGGAAAGGGAGGGAATAAAGGTCATTATTATACATTGAGAGTCATATTCTTCATATTTATTCATTTATTTATAAAGAAAAAAGCTGTCTCCTCCATGTCAAAAGTTATAAATTATGATTTTGGCTTTCCAGCAAATTCATACATGTTCGTACAACCTTCATTTGCCAAGTCACTGCTCAAGATAATACCTTTTGCTGTGGATAGTACTACAAACAAGAATATATTAACATCATTTTTTCCCAAAATGAATGATGACGTCTTTCCTATTGCATTTTCTCCTTTCTTAAGAAATTTATCTAGTTTTCTTCCTTCGCCATCAACCGTTCCAAATCTTCTTTCCTTCAATCCTGTTTTCTTTTCCCTAACTAAAGTGTCATTCATTTATAACAAATAAATAATGAATAGATTAAAATTAACGATAGCTTTTTTGATAAAAAAAAGTTCAATAATCAATAATAAATATAATCAATAAATCTGGGATAGATAAGTCAATAAAGTTAATGAATTTATGAAATCTTCAAATTTTATTATTAAATACCACTACATAGAATGTTCTATTGTTTTAATTGTATACACTTCATACGTCTATTTACATGTTCAGAAATGATAGGCTTTAGTCTATGAATATTTATTAGGACTTCATCACGGTTTTTACGTATTAATGACAGTTTTATCAAGCTACGCAGAGAGTCGTAGAGTGGACGAGACACCTCAACACGGGTATACGACGTATATCCGCGTATTTATCTCTAATGTATGCATACATACATATATTTTACATACAGTATATATATATATATATATATAGATGTACATAGGGTATACCTTACAACAGGTATTCATTGTTTATTGCTTATAAATGAAGAAGATCTATCATTCTTTCACTTATAAATATATGAATTTGTTGTTTAATAATAGTCAGAACAATAGGAGGTTTTTTAAGCTAATTCTTGACTTCCGTTTAATGGCATCCCGCCCTATTTTTTTCAATCAACTACTTTCCCTTTACAATATATATTCAAAAATGCTCAAATAAAAGTTTCAATAGCATCTTATCTTCCATACGCACAGGAACAAATCTATAAAGGCGTAGCCACGAATGGTAAAACGCATGGGGCGGAGCCTAACGTGATCGACAACTGCTCCCTTTCTCTCTCAAAAGTCTCTGCAGTCAGTTTCTGATTAGAAAATGGACGAGGAAGACCGACGATCCGACAGTGAAGTTTCTAAAGATGAGAAAATAATGACACCTCCCGTTCCTCCAAGAAGGCCTACATTCATGATAAGCGATATCTTATCAAGGAAAGAACCGATTAGACGTCCTCGACCTTATGCGTTTACGGATAATCGCATGATAATTGGCGGTGATGACGACGAAGAAAGCGATTGTAGTGGTAAGTTAAAAAAAATATAGAAAAGAATTAAATAATAATAATAAAAAATAGATATAAAATAAACATCTAGCAATATAAAAATATGAACGAAAGACATATTTTTTTTTAGAAGAGATCGTAAAATCTTAAAATAATTAAAAAAAAGAAATAAAAGTTTTTCCTTGTTTTTTAAAAAAAAAAAATTAACTTTTTTTTTTAATAAAACTATTTTCATTAAATTAAAATAGGTTGTAAAAAAAAATTGTTAAATTTATAAATATGAAATTATAAACATACAAAATAGAACTTGAAATAGAATAACGATTATAGGATTTATGACGACAACTCTAACGATAATTTATTAAGTATATAAAAATACTTTCAATATAAAACATAACAGTATCTTTTAGCGATAATTTTTAAAAATAATATTATTTTAGCGGATAGAGTTAGACAGCTGGTGAAAATCCGATATATAGGAAGAATTGCTTTAAAAAAAAAAAAATTCCAAGTAGGCCTATAAAATTGCTTTTTTTAAGGCAGCATAAGAGCAATTTAGTAGAGGCGATAGAGTTTGACTATGTGATATATATGTATGTATGTATAAAAGAGAGATATTATATATAATTCCACAGTTCAATAGACCAAGATAAAAAAAATATTGAAGCATATATAACATACATGTAAATTAACTATTCATGAAAAAGCGGTGATTAGATTTATATATCTCGAATAAATTAAAATTCATAGAGTAGAATAGTATTAACCTGTAATAAAAAGTCCATATGATAATAATTTAATGACATTTTATAGATTTACACAAGCTGTTCATAATAGTTGAATAGGAATGTATTCAATGAATGGAATATTTAAATTAGATTAATTAATATATAATAACATTATCCTTTTTTTTATACTTAGTTATAATATTTTATTAAGAAGTACTTAAAAAAATAATCAGTCTTCCTCCGTCCGTTTCATTACCATCCGCTCTCTCACTCTTCCTATCTTTGATTTTGTTTTTGGTTTATTTTAAATCATTTATTCATTGGGATCTTTATAAATCGTAATAAAAAAAAAGTCAAGAGAACGGAAAAGTTTTAGATTTTCTTCTTTCTATAATAAAGAAATTAATAAAATATTAAAAAATTTAATTAAAAAAATCAGTCATCGTAAAAAAAAAGAAAAGGAACACAACAACATCAACTGTGCAATGAAGTGGGCAGAAGAAGTAGGCATTTTTTTCTTTCTATGATTAATTAATTGGGTCATTAGAAGTTGCGTGTCTAAGCAAATTTTCTTCTGATTTCATGAATTAATATATGTTGATTTAAGTTTATATTTAGAGTGATTGTCTAATTAATTGATTACCAAAGGAGAAATCTATTAAAAGAAAATGTTGTATTCTTATTTAATTATTAAAACAAGTAGAAAAGAAATAATGAGGATAAAGGAAAAGGAAAAAGAAACTAATAGAAGAAATACTATAATGATTTTACCAAATTCTCCTTTTAAATTAATAATCAGTTCTATTAGAAAACGATTGACTACTATCAGGTAAAGAGTATAGTAGAAAGAAAAATGGGAGGAGTTGCTAGTAATAAGACCTAGGAGAGTTATTTTGTTAATTTTTATCTATTGAGTAAGCACATTATTTCCGATTCATACGAAATAGCTTGATAATTAAACGCCTAGCAAAAAGCATGAAAAAGTCGCAGGTGGACAAACAAGAGTCTTTGAAGCGTAAAAACAGCAATTAATCGTTGAAAAGGTGCGAATTCCTAGGCAAAATACAGGTCGCTAGGTGTATGTTTAGATTGTATTATGCGGTTTTATTTATATGTTTTCTTTTGTAGAAAATGGCGGTCGGGATGAAACGGAAAATGATTGTGGTTCCATTAAAGCATCTAATAAATCGTCGAAGAAGCCTAGAAAGGCCAGAACCGCCTTTACCGATCATCAATTGAACGAATTAGAAGCGAGTTTCTCAAGACAAAAATACCTCAGTGTTCAAGATCGAATGGAATTGGCATCTAGATTGAATCTCTCCGATACACAAGTCAAAACTTGGTACCAAAATAGAAGGTAAGCCTACAATTTCTTTAAAGTAATTTAATATAAAAAATAAGCTACTATGCTAATTTATTATTAACAATCATTATCTTATCATTATTTAAAGCAACTATAGTACCCTTATAGACTAAATATACGTCTGTACCGTATATTAGTATATAAACTGCAATATAGCGTGCCTTATTAGCTTATACCTTATTAACTCTTAAGAGAATAATTTATTTAGGAGTAAAAATTTTTGATATATTGTTCAACATTAGAATTATCAATGTTTAAATATCATTAAATTGTATGTGAGAAATTTGCTTTTTTGTGTTCTATGACGTACTTATACTGCTTTGAAAAGCGATAAAAAGACTGAATAGTGTCATGATTGTGCCAATCTATACAAGCCGATTTTCGTTGGATTGTATGATCTATATAGAAAAAACACTCTTCTCAGGCCTTTTTTTTATTGCTATCACCCTTTTCTTTATGTATTTTCTGTCTTATTCTCCAATATAACCTTAGATATCTGTCTATCTATCTATCTTTCTATCTATCTGTCTTTCTGAGCATATTATAGTCTTCACTTTACTTTCTCTTCAACAAAAGGAGGCGGGATTGTGTAGTATACGTTTTGTAAACTTTAAGAGGTAGGAAAGAGGAGAGAGCGAGAGATCGTATACATACATAGATGGAAAAAATAGATGGATAGAGGTTCATATGAAAATTTAATGTAGGAAACTTTCCGCCTCTCCTTTCTTTTATTCTTTGATTGTTAAATAAAAAATATCGCCGACTAACTTGTAACAGAATTTATTAAAATGCGTCACATTCATTTTCATTTGTAACGCTTTTTTTTTATTTCGTATATCTAGTGTATATTTAACATTACAAGGGTGGAAAAAAAAGAGAGGGAGAGACGGCTCTTATTTCAGCATCTCTCGTCAGCCAATAAAAAATCGCAGTGTTTCACGCATCGCTAACCGCAATCGGCGTTGCAGTTCAGTGAATTGTTTACGTGACACTTTTGTTGACTAATTTACATATGGGAAGTACGCCGGAAATTGAAAGAAATTATTTCTAATTGATCGCCATTTTTTCAATTCTTTATTCCTTGACTGAGAGGATGTCATATACAAAAATCCCAGTTGAGTCGTAAAGCTTTTTGTAAATTTTTGAACGAGCTGTAAAGTGATGCTATTTTTTTTGCCTCATAGGCGTTACCTAAATTTAAAAGCACATTAATTCTTTTGTACATATATTTCTACTTTTTACCATTTATAGAACAAAATGGAAAAGGCAAACAGCAGTTGGACTGGAACTACTCGCTGAAGCTGGAAATTTAGCTGCTGTGCAACGTCTAGTTCATTCAAACTCATCTTATTGGTCAGCTTACTTACCCCCTCCAGGTGGAGCTGCTGGAGGAGGAATAATGTCGAATTTGGACGCTCTTTACTCAAGGGGGACGGCTTGTCCAGCGCCACCTAGGCCATTTATACCCAGATTGTTTATACAAGGCCTACAGCAACACGTCAATCATTTACCTCCCAGTTTGCCGCATTCCGAATCAAATTCTTGACTCTTTGAACATTGAATTTCTTCTTTTTTTTCATTCTAAAAATCGTCTTGTTTTTTTTTGTCTGCAGCTTACAATATAACTTCTGTAAATCATTTAAGTAACAATATTTAAGATGAGAGCAAGAAGGAGAGAGAGAGAGAGAGAGAGAGAGAGAGAGAGAGACCTATAAATTTATACTTAAAAACACTGTATATAAATTTTTTCATTCTAAAATTAAGTATGAAAGTGAAAAAGAAAATGAAAGATAAAATGAGAAAGGAAGAAAGGAAGAAAGAAAAAAGAGAGAGAAATTTACACATTTTATTATTTTGTTTGTTTGTTTTTTTTTGTTCACGAAAACAATTGTACTTTCAATAAACGATAATTTATAATCGTTAATGAGCAGTTTGTCAAATTTATTATTTATTGCTTCTTAATCTATCTTTTCTTCTTCTTCCTCCTCCTCCTCCTCTTCCTCCCCCTTCTCCTCCTATTCTTCTTCTTCTTCTTTTGTAAAAATATTATAATAACCATAGAAAGAATATACAAGGGACAAAGGGAGAATATTGTAAGATGCTAAGAGCTTTTCTCTGATATAATAGAAGAGGAATAGAAAAGGCGAGAAAATTAGATAAGTGAGGGAAAATGGGCGGAGTTTATAACGGATAGGTTTATTGCGTTTAGAAAGAATATTGCCCAAACGGAAGCATTTTGAGTGTCAAAACTGACACTTGACCTATAAAAATATCTCTCCGTGCAACTTGAAAATATGCTTTCTTGTAATAGCCGAATAGAACGCAAAGTAGTAATTATAGGTCACGTGACATTATTGAGGAGGATAAGCACCAAGTGACAAAGAGAATAAAGATAAAAACTGCAGAGTGAGCGAATGTTTTGAAAGATAATAAAATAAGAGGAGAGATAAAGAAAAGAATGGGAAATAAGACTATTGGAAGAAGAAGAAGAAGAAGAAGAAGAAGAAGAATATGATGATGGTGAAAAAAAGGAAAATCTGGAAAAGTAGGCGAAAATTTTATGTTTTCAAAACATGGAATGTAAAACAGTTAAAAATCGCCTTTAAAATTTAATTTCCTGCCAAACTTGAAATAATCCTATCGATCCATGGAGAAAATTACCTGCCTAACGACGCTAATGTATCAAAGAAAAGCTTGATTTCCGATCAGACGTGATTGCGCATATTAATCCAAAATCGGGGTGTCAATTTTTTCGACGCTACCCGCGTTTCTCTATATAAACATCGAATTTGCAATGGATTATTAGTGGATTAACAACCACCGTCCAACTATTTGTTGATAACTAGCAGGCAGTTTGCCTATGCATAATTTATGCTAATGATTTGCCTGTAAAATTTTTCGGACGAATATTTTTTTGTATAGATTTGTATAAATGAGATTTATTTCTCTCTTGTCTAAACTACTTAAGAGTCTTATTTTAAAGAATTAGGCCTACTAGTTTGTAAAAAGAGGAAACCAATATCCTACTTAATTATATTCCAATGTGATTTTTAAGTGTATAAAGCTCTACACTTGTAAATTGCCTTTAAATTTACTCAATTCGCCACCTAAATAAGAAGGATTTATTCTCTTGAAGGTACTCAACAATCTTTACCTATTATGAATCCTAATTAAGATATATAGGGTGGATTAATTTATAGTTATTCCCTCAAAAAATTATCGTTTAAGGGCTAGGGCGAAAATTCTCCAATCCCCGGAAAGAGAGGAAGTATATCAGGGAAAAAAAACCACCATTACACAGTAGTACCACCAGTAGGAGGCGCTCGAAAGCAACGCTAAATGGATGCAAATGGAAGCGATAAAGAGACAAATCACATTCATAGAACAGACAATATTCGATTCGCCCGCGGATAAATAAACTTTATTTATCGAACATGGCTGGACTGCGACGTTTTTGCGCGGTTTACTTAATCGAATTGCAGTATTTTCATTTTAAGCTACTGCAAAACATTTCTGCTATCTCTTTAAAAACATTGGTAAAAGGTTTATTAAATTATAAAGCAAGTAAAATTCTGCGATTTCCCCCTGCACCGAAATCTATACTCTTTAAGTATGTACTCGCAGAAATGGAGAACATATAGGCCTAAGGGTATATGCATTCCCTCATTGCGGTCGATGTCTGGTCAACTGCAACGAGTGCGCTAATAGCTCAGCCAACTGTCGTCAAGAGGCGTCTCTCGCCGTGTAAAGTGACATCTCAAAATGTCGCCGGGGACGAATCGGATTTCCCTACTACTGCAGAGCATTTTGCAGTCGGTCGCTTTAAATACAGATCGTCTGCATTATTCAACGCCGCTAAGATACGGCGCGACGCCGACGAAAGTGGTGTGAATTTTGGATGAGAGTGACTACTGTAGTTTTATCCCTCAATAAAACTGTATTGTTTAAACAAAATATCTTACAATCCCAATTGTAATTTATACAACGGTTTACATTGTATATTATATTCTGATGCAGTTGGGGAATAGACGCTTTTATTGCAGCGTGTAATTTAGATTTGATTTTACATGCTTAATAATTTTTATCGATATTGCGCATAGCATTACAAACTGTTTAGGTATTATATGTTTGCCAAGGAACATACAATTAGGAAGGAAGGCAGGATGTGACACTTGCGTGTTTTAGAATTGTTTAACCTAGCCTACAAGCTAATAGGCCTATGAAGCGACAACAAATTTATAACAGCCCCGGAATTTATATATACCAAAAGCCGTTAAATAATCGAATATATATATATACAGTATATAGATTTATGTAATATACTTTATATGCACATATATACACACTGTATATATAAATATCGGAGACGCTCCCGAGCGTTTCGTGCAAATTGTCAACAAATATAAAGTGTAAATAAATAAGCGCAATAGCGGCGTATAAATGGGCGGCGTTCAGCCAAGCGCGAAGCGGCGTCTCCTCTCGTCAAGTCAATTTTCGAGCCGTCTCCGAACCGAATTACAAACAATCGACGCCGCTAACGAGATTTGTTTACCATTTACTGTAAAGTGGCTCTGTTGCCGCTGATATTTAGGAGTATTGCCCATGGTATATTTGTTTATTTATTATACTTTTGTCGCAAATAAAGGTCTTTTATATACATATCAATACAAATATACATATATGCATTTAAAAAATATGCATTCTACGATAATTATGATAGGAATTATAATGCAGAGAAAATATTTCATACCAGTTTCCATATTAAAAAATTTATAGAGCAAGAAGCAAAGAAGAAGAAGAAGGGAAGAAAATATTAACTTTTTAAACAGGAAACGCTTATAAAAAATAACGTTTGAGTAACGCCTTTTTTTTTTGTTTAAAATAATAAAAACAAAAGAATTAGAGGGAAGAAAGGATAATTTTTAATAAAAGAATCATAATTAATGCATGACATAAATATTACGGTTTAAAGGGTAATGGACCTAGGGAAAATGAGAATGAAATATCTCTCCATGATATAACTATTAAATATTTATGGCGTTTTGTAAGCTGTTTGGTCGAAATATATTATCGAATATATACTATACATATCCTATATAGATTAGTATATATATATATTATATATATATATATATATATATACTAAGAGAGAAAATGTATTATATCAATAATAGGATTGAATATATCGCTTTTGCTTTATTTATTTACACTTTATGCTTGTTGACAGTTCGCACGATCAAGTCAATACTCTAAAGCACACGTATAGATATATACTTAGTTAAAACAGCCAATTAATCTCTCTAATCTCTAATCCATAATAGATTATTCCAAAATGGCGTGCTATCCTTTTTTTTAAAAAATATACAATAGATTGGATAGTAAGCAGTAAAACGCCAACCTAATTGTTCACTTTGGACGCAAATTGTGGAAAAAGTAGCGCAAAGCACGAAATAAACCTATCATACAGTTCCTGTTATATCCATCTTAGTCTTTGTTTAATAGTTTCTCGATGAATGCATACAAAATATTTCGAGCTTATACAACTATGTTTCTATTTCTGGCCATAAATTATTAATAAGTGCAGTATACGGTATTTAAATTTACACACGCGTTACATTTACATTTACATATTTAACTATATAAATACACAATATACATCTCATTGTAATCTTCCACTCCCGCTTCTTATTCTCTCTTATCAACTCTTAGTCACTCGAAAATATACATACTCGATTCCCCTGTATGCATATATGTATATATAGACTGTATAACGTTGGCGAACTACTTCCAAAATGGGAGGAGTTTAACAAATAGGCGGAGTCTATTAACTAGCCAATCAAATCTAAGAGTATTCTCCCGACACATCTGCCGTCTTCTTTTATTCAGCGTGTTTTAGCAATTCACCGTCAAACTATCAACTTCAAACGCGAAAGCGGAAATCCAAAAGATTTCTCTTTTTATCTTTCTAAAAAGATAAAAATAAAGATAAAGAAAAAAAATGACAGAGAAAATTGAATCGAAAATCAGAACGAGCTTCTTCATCGACGACATATTAGGAACATCACCATGCCCCGACGAAGATATCAGCGTCTCGGAAGAAGGTACAATTTATTTTACTATTGACCTAGATTATAATTTGATAAACAAAATGGCTACCAAAAGTAAACATTGTCATATGGTGGCGCAATTCGATGTTTTTAAAAATTATAAATAGCAACAAAAAAAAGAATTAAAAGGGTAAAGAGAGTTTGATAACGGAGCAAATTGAAAAGAAACTATATAAATATATATAGAATTTATATATATATATATACTATATGTATGAAAAAAAGGTCAAAAAGAACATTTAAAGGGAAAAAGAAATAAAATTTAAATGGGAATGTTTGTACTGCTAAAAATCGACAATAACTTTTTATTTATTATATTAAAAAATATCTAGTGAATAATAGCCGTAAAATAGATATTCTTACAAAAAGAACAAACTAAATTTCAGGTAAATTGAAGTAGTAATAGAGAGTGTGTTTTTTACGACTATTTACGTCAAATAAAAGATTTTAATGTTGATAAAGAGGTAGAAAGAGAGGAGAGAGAGAGAGAGAGAACTCTCTTTTCTTTTTCATTGATTTTATTTCCCCTTCTACTATACTTTTCTAAAATTTAAATGTATAAACAACTTACCACAATTCAATATCAATGAAAGAATCAGATTAAAATGTCAAATTTTCCTATTCAATAGCCAGGATTGTAGTATGAAAATGTACTTAGTAAAAATTGAATTGATACCAAGTCTGATAAGGGAAGAGAATGAATGAATTGACTGAATGAATGAATAAAAAAAAAAGATTAATAGTTTTAAAAATATGATGAAAGAGATTAGCGAATTACCTCATTCTTATGAAATGACTTCTAAAAATAACACGATTTATAGATTTATATAAGGGATTGGTATGTGTTTTGATAAGATTAATGTTATAAAAATATTCTATTAAAAGTCTTATTTGAAATAAGATGTCACTTTCAAAGATTTAACACTACTGTTACTCCTCCTACTTGTGCTCTTTTATTAAAATAGTAATGGAAGTGATATGTAATTGAAAACCACACGTGTAAGAGGATTTAATCAAGATCTTTTTACGTCATGTGAGATAGAATTGTAATTATTAGGCAATCAAACTAAAATATTATAATAATAAAGGTCAAGCGGGTGCAGATCTTTTAAAAAAAGACATCTTATCATCTTTAAATTGATAATAGAATGGTCATTAACAATTATTAAAAAAATACATTGTATTATAGATACGAGACAATAAGAAACAAATGTTTTATCTCCCATTTAAAGAATAGCAAATCTGGTGATGTATAGCGAGATGTTTACTTTTCACTATTTCTATTATAATAATTGAATAAATAGAGAGAAAAACCAAAAATTTTGCATGCATAATTAAGTAAAAATGTCAATCGGACAAGGCAGATCACAGACGATGATAAGCGGTCGAGCAACAGCTGTTGAATACAGACGCTGTAACATCTGACATGTAATACATTCGAAACGTCACCCTTTATACCAGAGGGCAGATTTCTAAAAAGAAGATAATAACACCCTTTTTCAAACCTTATCGTATATCTTTATCGGTTGGAACCCGCATGTTCAATTAGTTGAATATTTAAATTGTTAAGAAAGCGAAACTGTATACTATTATATATTCAGTTATTTATTATAGTCGGTATAGGAAGTTTAAGAATACCACTCTATATTTTCCCACAATTAGTCTATAAAAATCATACATTATACCCTATTATTTCCCCCTATCTTTTCAGAAGAGAATTGTTCCCAAACTGCTGGAAGACCTATTAGATGTAAGAAAGCTAGAAAAGCTAGAACCGCCTTCACCGATCATCAATTGAACGAATTAGAAGCGAGTTTCTCAAGACAAAAATACCTCAGTGTTCAAGATCGAATGGAATTGGCATCTAGATTGAATCTCTCCGATACACAAGTCAAAACTTGGTACCAAAATAGAAGGTAGGACTTGATCTAATAAATTATTTTCGTATTTTATTCGTTCGAAACTAATTTACAAAGAGAATTATATAAAGAGCGAGCTAAAATTGTAAAAAGTTTATAATACAAGAGGTGCAAAGTGGCGAAAAGGACAAGCTATGAATGGCAATGAAAAGAATAGAGATTTAGGCAATGATTTGACTAAATAAATAACTTTACTATCTCCTATTTTTTCCCATTCACAAACATTATCTTATCAACAAAATAAAAAAGACCTTATACTTTGTACAAGAATCACTTGACTTAATAAGAGAAAAAGGGGGAGGAATAGAGTTTATCGGCAACTTCTCCATTAAAGTATACATTTAATGGAAGAGTCGTTTGATATATAGAATATTAATCAACAATAGAGGTAAAATACGGAGGTGGATACCACTATCTCTTCTAAATACAGTTGTATTTGATGAGTGTTCATTAAATGTTAATTCCGCATTCAGATATGATGTGTGAATAGGATTACTTATGAATAAGTAATTTTTTAATTGATGTATTCGTCCTAACCTATATTTTACGCTTAACTATTTATGACAAAATATTGAAATTATTCAATTTTCCATTGACCTTTGACACTAGTATTCTCTATTAGTGTCTTGTCGTTTTTCTTTCTCTTTCTCCTCTTCCTTTCTTTGCAGGATTATTTACTATATATTTATTATATTAACGATTAGATTTTATTCGACTTATACATAAGAGAGGATTTTAAGGGGAATGAAGACAGAGAGGAGGGAGGTAATAGAGAAGAGGAGAATGTACATAAACAAAAAAAGAACCGCTTTAACGAACTGCTACGTACGAACAATAAGTTAATGAATAATTTTATTGAAACGCTACTAAAGTTTTCATGAAAATTACGTAACAATCTTGCAATTATACTTAAACATCAAAGGGAATATTATAACGATTTTAGTTCAATTACAAAGTAGTTGGAACGTTATTATCTTTTTTTTCCTTTATTCATTTTATAGATTAGATAACGTTAAATAAAGAACTAAAAAAAATTTGATAATAAATGTCATCATCCGTAAATAAAATTTCGTAATAGAGAAAAGGAAATTATTGTAAATTGATGTCATGTTTTTTCATGCAGAACCAAATGGAAGAGACAAACAGCAGTTGGGTTAGAACTATTAGCGGAAGCTGGTAATTTAGCGGCTGTTCAACGACTCGTTCAAACGAACAACAATTATTGGAATCATTTTTTACCAACTTTCCGCCCATTCCAGCCCATACGATTTTTTCCGCCCCTTATGAACAACTTTAGCAGACAATCTCATTAGTTGTTGAGAAGGAAGAGAAAATATTGGCTATGATTTTTTTTCTCTTCTTCAAGAAAAACATTACTTAAACGAATGAACTGTAAATATTTTAAAGGCGAAATATATATACTGTATATGCTTTATACACTGTTTATTAAGCTGTATATTCATATTGTCCGTTGTGTATCTCTGTACAGCTTTCTAAGCATGCGCAATACGAACAAGATTACAAATGATACTAACAAATTACATGCAAATATCACAATAAATGAAAAAAAAGTTGAAGAAATAAGACTATGCATAAACGCTATTCTTTACAAATAAATTTGCATATATTAGCATATATATGTATTTATTATACATATACATATATTATATTTTATTGGTAATAATGTTCTGTCGTGACTGGACGAGCCTAGATATTTTTAAAAAAAGAATTATAGGATGATAAAGAAAATTTAACCTCTTTACTTTAATTTTTCTTTCGAACAAAGACAGTATTTATTAAGTTTAAACGCGAGCGTTGCTTATAGTTAATTCATTAGGCTTAATTAATCTAATATAATTCCTACAAACGAAGGGGAAAAAAAGTTGGATAAAGATAAATTGATCTTGTTCATGCTAAGACAATCGATTATTAAATATTTTAAAAAATTGATTAATTTCTACTTTCTTAATTATATATAAATATTTTCTTGGTGTAATTAGTTAATTAGTTAATTAGTTACCTTGATTAACTAAAGTTTTTTATTGATTATTGATTCAAAAATTTTAACATACCTGTTCAATCTTTTGTGCTATTTTTAAATACATGCAAAGCATGAATGTGCCCGATATACAATTTTATGTAAATAAACAGAAGGTGAACTAATAGACGCCCCTTTCCTTTATACTTTTGTAACGGCCATGCGTTTCTTTCGTCAATTATTCACGACCAATTTGGTATTTGTGCGAGTAAAAATTTTTAGCTCACGCTAAGATCACCACTTGTTACCGTAATTCTTTATTTTATTTTGCTTCTTCCTCTCTCTCTCTATTTCTCTCTTTATTTTCTACTTACTTACTATACTTCCGGTCTAGACGTATTTCTTTTCAATATTTCTTATCTATCTTGTTGACATCTAAAACATAATATTTTTCCCACTCTCAATTCAATATACCTTTAAAAAAAGTCACCGCCTTTATCTAGACACAACACTCACTGCCCCCTCCCACCAACCACCCCTCCCCCAACCTGTATCTATTTCTTTCCTTACTTAAGCCTTATTTATTTATATATTTATCTAGTAATTATATTTTTCTAAATAAATTCTTACATTTCCCACGCTTTATAAAATTTCCGCCCACATTATATTGCAGATCGCTCATTCAGATAGTATTGAGTGATTTCAATTTCTTATTGAATAGTCAGCGTTTAAAGGCGATTTCCTATGCGCGTGAGAACGTCAAAATGGCCGCTTGACGCCCTTAATAATTCAATGGGTGACGGTTCGCGAAATTTTTAATGATTTTTTACTTTGAATAAAGTTAATTATTTAAGTATTTCAATTGCGCTTTTTGTTTGTTGATAGACTGTATTGATTCATTAATAATTTGCAAAGATTTTACACCTTTTTTTATCAATTTCCACCAAGAACACGTTTGTTACAATTGACTGTTTTCATTCTTTTTTTTTCACCCTATCCAAAAGGGAAAAGCGACAAATAATGAATTTTTTAAAGGAGAAAGAAAATATAGCTTGAGAGAGAGAGAGAGAGAGAGAGAGAGAGAGAGGAGGAAAATAAAGAACCTTATAAATATATAGGTTATCGAATATCTATTTATACAAGTAATACCTTTATAAAATAAAATATTCTTTGTTTTATTGGAAAAAGACTTTGGGAAAACTTCAAGACAAAATCTAATTGTTTAATATATACTTGTATATATACCGTATATATATATATACGCTATTTAATCATTATACTATTATTTACAAACTATACAGTTTACATATTATTAGAGTTTGATGAAAAGAGTAGCTCAGCATTCAATGGAAATTATCTCATATAAAATATGAATGTTTATAGAAAACACTCAAGTTAAAGGTTTATGCTAAATGAATACGGGTAGAGATATATTCTATTAAGCTTATTGGCAAATCGAACTCTCTCTAATAGCACGTCAAATTGACTAAAATCAGTTATTGAGGAATCTGGTACCAGTCTAGAAAAACGAGCTGTATATTGGTGATAGGAGGTAATCCGTTAATATTATTGACGTCTCAATCAGACGGCCATCAACAAGCGATTAACGGTTAATAACGACGGTGGCGGGCGTCGATAAGCGTCTTCGGATTGTTTATCGATGGGGTTGCGATAACCGGAAGAGACGCCCCTTGATTGGAAAAATGACGGCATATGCGGATTGAGCTATTAAATTTCCACATGACTGGTAAAAATATTCATTGAATAGACGCTTTTATATATATGCATAAAACACGTACGCAGAATGTTTAAAAAAGATGCTTAAGAAGAAATTCTATACATAAAAATAGTCTATTTGACGATATTGTATGAATAGATTATTACGAGTGAGAGGAATGGCATATTTTATCTTCATGTATACAAATATCTGTTTATCTCGAACATCCTATTATGTAATAATAGAGAAGGTACTCAAAACTAGCACCCGCATTCGGTACACTCGTTTATATGAGTGTGTCCGCGCTTTTCCCTCTTCAATTCTATCTAAGATCTTTTTATGCAATAATTTTGAATTGAATAAGAACTTGAACAGATAAGAAAATTTCGACTATTCATAGTAATAAAAGAGAGAATTTAACGTTCCGGTTATAAAGACCGTAAAAATATTTTCATAGTCACGGAAGGATGTCGTTAGGTCGTTGTTTTTCAACAGTAGGGGGCGTCTCGTTTAGTCCAGTAATTTCTTTTTTATAGCACCTTTAGGCAATTTTAACAGTTTCTCTTCCAGCAATTCAAGGCTTCATTTAACAAATCATGTCGTAATGCCAACAAAGATTAATTACTTTGTCAATTCAACAAGTTTCGATAACGTCTCCAAGAACTTGATTAATTAGTCTATTGCGTAACAACTAGCCCTAAGGTTTGGACTTTGCTACTTCAAAGGAGGATTGGAATCTTGGAAAGTAAATAATAAAGATATACTAAGCATCTTTTTGCAAAAATTTCCTATATTATCCTATACGATTATAATTGATTTGTAATTGGATTATAGAAGCGATTAAAAGGGGGAGGTTGATGTAGAAAGGAGGGGAGGAGAGGGTAAAAAGGTAATTATCAAATTTTCTACTACTCCCCCTTACCCTCCTACTCTTTGTTTTGGGGCGGGAAAAAATTAATTTTCCCCTTCTTTCAATTAATCAAACAACAGATGCCACACTTTTGGAACAAGTTAATTCCTTTATGTTTTTTTTCCACGCTATCAAAAAAGGGGTCGAAATCACGCAAAGTTCTACCCCCAACCGACCTTTACTCCGTTCGCCGCCGCCCCTTCTTATCCACTCTGCTTAATCCGGTTTTTTGCGATAATAAAAGCAAAGAAAACCGATATTTTCATGCCTAATCAAACTTTTATTGTAGATTTTAAATATATATATATATATATATATATATCTTAAGCCAATAGATCCTTTATTAATCTTTACGAGGCACATGCGGTATAAATCAGGCCTAACACGAGATTATTAACAATCGAGTACGTAAGAAGAAGTGATGAAGAATGGGAGAGGAGCAAGAGGAAGCACGACTTGTTTCCCTTTGAATTTTTTATTCAGCCCCTACAAACCAGAACGGATTAAGCCTCAGCCAAACTAGCGATTATCCTAATCCCCTTTTGGTTATTACTTATTCGTGCGTAATAACGAATTTATTTACACCTCTCTTTTTTATAATTTTAAGCTTTCGCGGGTTTTCGACCAAATGGTTCGTTAATCATGCGCTTCTAATTCCTTAAAATAACCGTGTCAGAAGCCTTTTAATCTCGATTTTCGTTTTGCTCGCCAAATTTAACCTTTAGTTCTTTCATCTTCATCACACAAAATGTTGTAAAAACTCTTTAATGAGCGTCACGGGCGTCGTTTTCACTTTACGTCAAGTTCTTTTTATTCTTACAGTTTGGGAGATTGAAAGAAAGAAAGAGAAAGAGAGAGAGAGAAAAAAAACGACTATCTATCTCCTTTTAGAGTAACTTGATGAATTATGTGCGCGGCGTATCATCTTCAAAGATCCCTTCTAAACGACTCGTATAGTTTTCTTTACTGATAAACATTAAGTAAATTTGTATATATCAAAGTTATCTCAATGAATTCTCTTTTATTAAGAAAGAGAAGAAGAAGAAGACAAAAGCCTCTCAAATAAAAAGAAAAGCAAAATATAGTATAGAATATTCCCAAGAAATTCAAATGAAGTTTAAACAAATAAGCGATT
This sequence comes from Dimorphilus gyrociliatus, assembly GCA_904063045.1. Taxonomy (NCBI): domain Eukaryota; kingdom Metazoa; phylum Annelida; class Polychaeta; family Dinophilidae; genus Dimorphilus; species Dimorphilus gyrociliatus. The sequence continues at coordinate 3,653,551 of CAJFCJ010000007.1, forward strand.
AGAAGAGAGCCTCCATTATCGTATGTTTGACAAATTAATACAAAAAATAAGACACAGGCGCCCTAAAGTCTCCACCCGAAAATCCCGCCTCCTTTGAAACCCGACCGCCCACAACCTAAAAAAGAAATTTTCCGATAGAAACAACTTAACGAACAAACTGAAAGAAATAACGGGAAAAGTTAGAGAATAGAGGTGTTTATGTACGTTTGGAAGGGAGGGGGTCGTTTTCAAGTGGAGTGAGGGGGGAGGGGGGAGGAGGTAAGGCGTAAAAAGGAGTTTTATAGTATAGTTATTGGTAGGAGGGGAGAAGGGCGTTTTTTTATTGCAAATGGATATAATTGTTAGAAATATAATCATAATAACGCTGTTTAAAGAGAATCTGAAATCAAAATAAAATCAACGGCTTAACACCTACAGCTTGTTTGGACAGTTGCATTTCGGGAAATTATCCAATTTAACCCCCTATTTAGATTTTTTGTTCGGCAAATTTAGAAATAAAAGAGAAAATTTAGACAAAAGAGAAAGAAATAGGGGGGAGAGGGGAAAAATCCGCCCAAGGGCTTCTTCGATTAACGTTGCCCATATTCGTTGGAATTCTATTACTTTATCCCATAAAAATCCTTTGAAATACGAGGTTTTTTTGGTTAATTAGGAAGAGGGCAGTCTCCTTTTCTTTCCCTTTACAGTATTTTCGCATATTTTATCCTAGTACAAAAAAGAAAACTTTACTTTTTATTGGATGACGATTTGTTGGGCCTACTTAATCCGGGTTCGCGCCCCTAACCATTCCAGGATAAGGGATGGGATTCCTTTCTAACCCTTTTTCCTCAAACCAGCTCATGTTTTGAGTATTAGTCACTAATTCAATCTTAATGCCAGGTTAAATAGGGAATTTAAAAAAAAACAACGATTCGTTTCTTTAAGGCTAGTTTAGATTAAGATTTCCTACTTTTTTCTCCTTGTTTAAAAAGAACTTTAAGAAATTCCCCATTTTTTTCTCTCTCTCTTCTCCTTTCTTCATTCGCCCGAAAAGACCAGTTTCTCCCCCCAACACCCTCCCCCCTTCCTCTATCTCTTTTACAAAAAGAAAATAGAGGTATGGACGTTAACTATTGTTGACAAGAGTTAATCGTAAATAAACAAGCTAGGTAAAAATCGTCTAAACAAACCGCATTGCCTTTTAAATTCGCACCCGTATCGTTTACAAAATAGATTAAGAGGTTCTTTTATATATATTGTAGACGGTTTCTAGTGCGATCTATTCTCAGCGTGTGGGAAAATGGGTTTTTTTATGCATATTTAATGAGGTAAATTTAGTGGTCGATTGCTACTTATACACAGTTTTTCCTATCAAGTTAGCTACTTACAACTGTTACTTAATCATTCTAAGTAAGAAGGATCGCTAGGTGGCAGCACAATCTGACAATAATGACGCCATCTAGTAAATAACTACGAAACAAAACAAGATAAAATAAGAAAAGTATATAAATATATATAAATATACTGGAATATTGGATATTAAATATTGTATTATAGTAATATATTTATATAAATACAATATATAAGTAATATTTGTCCTGATATTTTTTTAAGTAATGAATTTCTATTAAATTACCATTTGCTTTTCATCTAGTAAATAGTTTCTCAATTAATTATTTTAGCTAGGTGTCAGCACAGTACAGTAAACTTATTACTCCATCTGTAGTTGGAAACATAATTGTTAATATTTTTTACTTAAAAGCACAGACAACACATTTTATAAACGTAAACATTAATATAAATGTATATTGTATGTAAGATATAAAAAGTATATATAGATATGATTAAATTAATGATATTAAATTTTCCATCAAAATAATTATTGTTATTAAAAAAGTAGATAAAATATAATTGAAGAGAGAGAAAGAGAGAGAAAGAGAGAGAGAGAGAGAGAGAGAGAGAGAAGGTAGTTAATAAAAAAAATATTTAAATACTCCTTTCTTTTCCTCTCCCTCTTCCTCTTTCTATTTGCCTTTCAATTCTCATGCTATTTTTCTTTCTTTATTTCTCTCTGTGTCTTTATCTTTTATCTTTTGTAATCCTCAGATATATCTTAATTTAAAGGAAAATCTATTAAGCCTAGTAGTTTTTTTTTAATACATAAAGAGAGTTAGAGAGAGAGAGAGAGAGAGAGCGAGAGAAGAGACAGAGACACTCTATTAAAAATTACTTTTCTCGGAAAAACAAGTAACTCGTTAGTAATATTGAAACTAAGCGTATATTATTGACTTTGTTAAACAAAGAGTTCGTTGTAATCTGCGGGCAAATAGTTTCGATCGAAGTACATGATGTATGATTCGCCTTGGGAATGCTTGAGAATACTGAAGTAACATAATGGATATTAAATATTGTTTGCCTTGTTATAGATAAATATCATATATACAATATATATATAAATTTATATATATATATATATATATATATATGTATCGTTGTTAATAGATAAACTAAGCATAATAGGACTTTAATAAAGGAATTCTAGAAAGGATGCAAGTAATTAGGCGACGGTACTATTGAATAGAATTGGAAAACAAAAATGTGCATCATTTTATAAAAGGAGGCTATTGAAACGCTTCAGGAAACGCTGACAATCAGGGAGGAAGTTGAATTATTTTTATGTCTAAACAAATTTTTTCTTCTTAAAAATTTTCTATAAAAATAAAATCATAATAGATTGAATAGAAAAAAATCTGTTTTTCTTCCTTCTACCTTTTATCTATGGGAAAAGATGGATTTCTTTGCAATAGACGCTTTTAACTCTGCCGTTCTCGCTTTCCAAATATTCTAATAAACATGTAACAGGGCCGATATTTACTTCTTTGATCTAAAAGGGTAGAAAAGAGAAAAAAAACGGATAAAACGTTACATTGTTGCAATCCAACATAATAATAAAAAAGGAAGGTAACAAAGGCAAACCTTTTCGATTTTCTCGAGCTGTTTAGCAGTGCCTTTAAGCTAAAAAGTATTATTTGGAAAATTCATACGCTAATTAATACTTTCATACGTCAGTTAGATAATTAATTACGTTAATTAAGGAGAAAAATATTGATAAATATATTATTAATTAATCAAATTATTGATAATTTTTTCATTTATCTATTTCTAATTTTTCTCCTTATTCTCTCCACTAATAAGATTCCACTTACAAAAACTGTACAATTCACTTCTTCTAAGCTATCGATTTTGATTTGTAGCGTTATATTGCGTTTAGATCGAGTTTTTTTGCACGACCTACAATGGGGACAGCGTCTCTTGAGCCTGTTTATATCATTATTATTATTACTATATCGAAGAGAAAACTTATTTAATAATAATTTGGCTAAAAAGTTGTATTGAAAGAAAGAAGGTTATTTAAATTGACACTCAAGTTGATTTGCTAAGACATAATCACTTACTCATGCTTATTCCTAATAACCCGTTCTTTATGGCAGCTTACGCATACTCTAACATTAGCTCTGCAACTACTCTCAATCACATCCTGTATTCTACCTATAAATTATACAACCGTAATTATTCGATAATTACCCAATTTATTATTAACAAACCTTCTATGTTCCTTAAACAGAACAACGATACGTTTTCTTCGTTAATATACGGTAGTTGAACGGAGGTAACAGTTTTTAGATTTTCGTACAACTCGTTGAAATTACTAGCTAATAAATTATTATCATTCGTATCGAATTCATCTACCATTCTTATTGATGTGTAATCGTCCGCAGTTAAATAATCTATTATAAAAAAGTAAAAGGATAGATTGAGGGGAGAAGAGAGAAAGAAAGTATTAAATGCATTTTCATTATACAATATTCTAAAATTACAAAAAAATCCATTAATTAATTAATATTCAGTAAGAACGTTATTAAAATTAATAATGAATAGTATAGAAAATTATCTCACTAGGCATTTCATGAAAAGCGTCCATTACTAATACAAAAATTGTCCGATGCTGCTGTTGTTTTTGTTTACAATAAGACTGCACTCTTTCGGATAGCAAAGCCGATGATTTAATTTTAAGCAATAAATAGGCAAAGTTTGATCCATTTTCTAAAGAGGAATCGTACAAATACCATAAAAGCATCTCTTCTTCGCATTCCTTTTACAATTATTAATAATAAAAGAGAAGATTGAAAGGAATAAAGGAAATATAAATAAAAATAAATCACAATAATTAAAATAATATAAATATTAAATTAAGGATAAAAAAATAAAAGTAAAGAAAGTAATTAATTAAATAGATTATTAGTTAATTAATCGTTTTTTTTTATAAAAAAAAACAATAAAAGAAATACCAACCAGAATTTCATTAGAGTATACAAGTTTACAAACGAATGATATTCTTTGTCCGAAAGAATCTAAGCAATCTTTCAAAGGGAAGCATTGCCAAACAGGGAATAAGAATGGAAAACTACAACAATCTTCTAAAGTCTCCAAATTAGATTCGGGTAAAAAATGAGCCTTATAACATATTATAGGAAAATGATTATTGCGATTTAACAATCTCAAAAGAGAGAAAAGATCTCTATTCCTGCGAAAGTAGAAAAAGAAAAAAAAATGATGTAAAAGAGAAAATTAGTAACAAGGAAATGAAATAAATATTAAATATCTTATTACTATTTTTAAGCTATTTCCTTACTTACGCGCTTTTATAAGGCCGACCAGTAATTCTTATATTGCGGAATTGTATCTTAGAACCAAGTTTTATCCGTAAAATTATATCCCAAAGAGATTTATCTTCTCTATTATTCTGCAACAAGTAATAACACCCGTCCGTCGTTTGAATAATACAATAATATCTTTAAGAAATAAATAATAGATTATGTTATTTAGTTTTTTTTCCCTTCAATTATAGAATACTTAAGAAAAATTACGATTTATTGACCTATATTGGCCTTCTTCTTCTCCCTCTTTTGTAAATATTCTATGTATTATTGCTGTATAGTATTCGTTTCCCGATTTCCTTCTTTGCGAACTGCTTTCGAGAGGTAATTCGCTTATAACATTAAATTCCGTTACTGTAAAAATACTGCAATCTTTTAAGGGGATGCAATTCCTAAGGGGGGAAAACAAAAATGAAAGGGTTAAAAGGTCGTCGTTTCTCTTTTTCTTCTCTCTTACTTATAGGAAATGATGTTGAGAACTGAACCGGGACGAACTCTCCTTGAGATATCAATAGGAAACCAGAGTGTCGTGTCCGCTTCCTTGGACAATCCAATCGGTAGAGTTGTACTAAGAATTTGACAAACTGCTTCAACGTGTGGACTCTTTGTTCTTTTGTTTAAAATTTTAACAGTAAATGGTCGCTCGTTTCCCTCTAAACTTCCTGGCGTATCCGATACTTGAAAAGATAGTTGCATCGATTTCGGCGGTGATTCCGATATAATATAATCGCCGCCTCCACTACACTCCTTTGGTCTAGGAGTTATTTTATCATCATCATCCTCAACTATTTCTAAGCTGCCAATACCTTGTGTATCATTTATCGTTTGGGTAAGGGGTTCGATAATTGTGAGTTCTTTTTCATCTTCTTCATTCGACACTGAATACCTAAAGAATGAATCTTCGGTCTTAGAACGCTTCCTTCTTAATTTCTCCGATACGTTTTGTCTGGGAAAAGCTTCCGCTATTTGAGAAAACCCCGCACCGCCTAATAATTTTGGGCTAACTTTATCGCTTTTTCTTTTCCTATTGCTCATCTGTCAAAATGTATTACAAAACTATTCAAATTATTTCGTTTTATTGACAAATGACAAATAAATTTAATTTAAAAGGATAAAACAAGGATAAAAAATATCAACAATCGGAAATTACGACTGATCAGATTGCTTTGTAGTTTTTCGATGTCTAGAATCTGAAAGTTGGGTTAATTTTTTATCAAGTTTCCTCTGCATATGAGCCCTTTTTACAGGATCAGGTTTTTTACTTGGTACACCGCTTCCACTAAATAATTTTCCGTCGCGAGCTATTTGCTTTCTAGCCTCCCGTTTCGCTATATCACCGCAACCGTGAACTTCCGGTATATGATGACTCAGACAGAACATTTTGCGACAGAAAGAGCAATGCTGTCCCAAAACTGTTGTATATGCTTTACAACCGGCGAAGAAGCACGTCGTATTCTCTTTAATAGCTTGTGCAATAAGGGTATCAAAATCTTCTTCCTCTTCCTTTCCGGATCTTTTCTCCTTCTTCTTAGATGTTTTCTTCGGTTTCCGAGGCTTTTCCTTCTCTGATTTTCGCACGTCAAAAGGCGCCGTATTAGGTTTCGATGCCCGTTCAATCGGGGCACTTATTGCCCTATCTTCTTTAAGTTCTTCCATCTCTTTGCCCCCCTTGACATAATCTTCTACAATTTCTGTCAATTTTTTCTTCACGATAACCCGTCTATGGGCTTTTTCACCCTCGCTAAAATGAATTAGGCCCAGTTTATCAGCAATTTCGTGTACTAATAATCTATCATGAGATGTTAGATCAGTAGAAAATTCTAATGATATCTCTTTTTCGTTATTGGTAAATTTATTCAATTGATCTGTAAATCTCTCGGTCCTCGAGGCTATTTCTTCATTTCTATCAACTTTCTCATTTCGATATTCTTTCGCCTTATTTTCGTCATTAGACTTTATGTCGTTTTTCTTTTTCTTTTGTTTCCCTTTGGTCTGTTTATCCTGCTTTCGAGATAAGGCTTCATTGATAGATTTTGGTCTTTCCGTTTGTATATTGTCTAAACTTCCATCGTTTAAATAGGTTTGAGCGGTTCTTACTTCTCCGTTGTCTTGTAAATAATTAATCAAAGATGCAAGAAAATCATGATTACTAACTGTTGCCGTATCGCAAATAATAGCTAAATGTCTCTTAGCTCTTGTAATTGCCACATTTATACGTCGATCTTCGGCTAAAAAGCCAACAATACCTTTATCATTCGATCTAACAAGCGAAATAATTACAGCTTCTTTCTCTCTCCCTTGAAAACCGTCTACACTTTTTATTTCTAAATTAGAGTATTTTTGAGCCAGACGACATCTTAATAATTCAACTTGTAAATTATAGGGTGTTATCACAGCAATTTGATCAGTTTTTAAACCAGAATTTATCAATGTTTCCACGTGCACAGCAACTAAATCGGCTTCTCCTTCGTTTCCTTTGGACATTTCTTCCGGTAAATCAAGTTCATTCTGATTACAACCGGCAGTGTCAATAAGTAAAAGAGGAATAATCGTATTCTCATTCTCCTCAACATCTTTCATATCAGAAAGTAAATGTTCTTTAACTGATTTATCAGCAATTAACTTTGATTTGTAAAGCTGATCAGAGGGCCATCTCATTATATCTTCGTGCATTCTATATTGAATATTAAGCATACGCATGCAAGCATCTTGATGTAGACTTAATTGCCTTTCCATAAGTGTCAATTCCAAGCCCTTCTTAGCGGCTTGTCTGCTAATTATTGTAGGAGGCAACTGCTGATGATCACCAGCCAAAATACACTTTTTGCCGAATAAGAGAGCACTCCAGCAAGCGGGTTCAATCGCTTGAGAACATTCATCTATAACAACCAAGCCAAAATGATCTTCTTCAAGGCACTTTAGCGGGCCTTCCTGTGTAACTGAAGTAAGGGTAGACAAAACTACATCAGTGTTCGACAACAACTCTTTTATGGCTTTCTCCTCTCTTACCCTATACTCTTTTCGGAGTTCTTTGATCTCACTCCATTTTTTCTTTCCTGATCGTTTGTTTAACGTCTTTTCTATTTCGTCGCGAACATCATTAAGAATGGTGAATCCGTCACTCCTGCGCAACTGAGCATCAATTGAATACTTCTGAAGATGTGTAAATGATCTGGCAGGATGACCCAAGCGGACGACATTCAATTTGTGGCTGGCTAACCTCTCAACGAGATTATCCACTGCAACATTTGATGGGGCGCAAGCTAAAACTTTCATCCCACTTTTAACCGCTTGTCGGATGATTTCTATAACTGTTGTAGATTTACCAGTCCCTGGAGGTCCGTGAATGATGGCCAATTCTCTCTGACGAAGAGCAAAGTCAACTGCTTCTCTTTGCGAATTATTCAAATTAGAATCCATTATGGAAAAATTTGCATTTTCTCGATAGGGTTCGCCTAGTTTATCTTCTCCGAATAGAACAGATATTAATCTTGAGCAAAGCCCTCCACTTGGATATTTGTTGAGACGATCTAAAGATTTTTTTAGTCTTTTGTAAGTGACATCATTGGCTAATTTCATAAGTCTATATTGAGAATCATCGTCTAAATCGTTTACTGAGTGATCTTCATCAAAAGCGACCTGTATCAAATTCGTCGTAACACGGGTCACCACTCCACTCACTAGAGTGTCATTAGTAGGGTTATTTGACAGCTGTAATCCCACTATATCACCGGATGATAGTGAATGAGAAGGTAAATTGTTTCCTGCCCAAAATGGTTCAAAATGACAAACAATCCGGCCGTATAAGCCACTACTTTTGGCTGATAAACGTAATTTAAGGACACAAACTCCTTTTTTTTCGAGCTCTTTTACTGAATATTGCTGTTGGCATACTTTGTTTTCGTCTATTTCAGCTTTTCGCTCTATTTCTAAGAGTTCTAAATGTTTATGAACAAATTCTTCTACAGATTGCATCTTGTTGACCAACAGATAAACGAAAGCAAAGAACTGATCGAATTACATTAGCGCGGTTTTATCCACTCAAATGATTAACAAATAGTTTATATAAAAGAACAGTTTAAAAGATCTAACCTATTATTTTTTCAAATAAGTAATTTTATTCCTTTATTGTAAAATGAATACTTGTACTCCTTAATACAGATTGGTATGGAAGAAGTTCAAAGAGCACACAATATCGCCCAAGGTATCCACTAGAGAAAACCTTATTCGAATTCGAGAGAGCAGTGTCCATTTCAGTCATGTGATATCTTGCAATGCTTTTACTTACGAGAAATGAACCTGTTTGATAAAGTGAAAGATAGGCTTCTAAATGTTAAATATGAATTATCAGCTAGGTAATAGATTCATCAATCACTTTATTTTTGAGGTAATTCATTGATTATCTACAGTCACCTAGACCTAAATTCGACTAAAGATCGCACGTTCTTTTCGACTGGTCAAAAGACTATCAATTACAATGCTGGAGCTGATCTATTCGAACGGTTGGTAAATAGTAATTATATACTGCAATCGCGGCGTGTTTATTTTGACCGTTTTCGATTTAAGCTATCACAACGACTGGGAAGCAATTCATAAACGAACCGAAGAAAGCGTTCGGTCAGCTGAGACGATAGAAAAGCAAATAAACCAAGTTTGCGATATTGTTAAACTTGAATATACAGCTGTAGACAATCTATATACTGAATTAAACGTTTTGCCTGAACTGAATGAACAATTATCCGCAAGTGTTGACCTTGCAAAAAGCTTATGCATAACGCTTCGATCTGTAGAAGCTTCTTTAAATAAATTAGAAAATATCTGCGAGGAAGAGGAATTGATGAAAAATAAACAGCTGCACAGACAAAGATTGGATTCATATAAACGTAAAAAATACCAGCAGTTAGAGCGGTCCAAGTCAATGGTTAGTTCAAAGGATAAATTATATATCATTTATAATAAATTATAACCCGCAGTTGGCAACGAGACACGCAAAAATCGTCAAAGAACACGAAAAGCGTCAAATGAAAGTATTGAAAGAACGACAGGAAGAGTACGGCTTAGCTTTTGAGGAGCAAATACGCCAATATCAACAGTACGGAAACGCGTATGGTCGGTTGTTAGACTATTTCAAAAACTTTTTCTTTTACAATTTTCCTTTTATATATTTTATAATTTATGTAGAAACGTCATTGTCTGGACATCAATTGACAGTGGACGTTGGGGATATTTGTCCGGAAGATGATACAGAAGCACTTAATGAATTCCTAGCATCAACAGAAGAACAAGCCTCAACAATAGTCTCAGAAGAGAAATTAGAAAGCGATGATGATACTTGAAAATTCCATGATAACAATAATCAATCCAGCAATAAAAAGAACAAATTATTCCTTAATTTTGTAACTATGTATTCAAACAAACGATCTGTACAATTTGTTTTTTGTTTTAATAACCATCGAACACAACATGTTTTTTTTTTTTGAACATCTTAATAGCTATCTGTACAAGCAATTTATCAAGATACATGGGAATGTTTAACTGTAGAGGGTAAAATTCTGTAAGCTTATATAATACGATCGATATGAGCTTATTAGTTATTATCGTGTAAATTCAATACATACTATTATAAATATATAAATTTTCGTACATATATATATATAAATATATATATTCATATATAGTATGTTCATTGTATAAGGATTATATAAACTATACACAAACATTGTATATTTCCCTCTTAAAAAAAAGAAAAAAAAAGAAATCGTTTTCTGCAGTAGCGTTAGTCTCCGCAGAAACGTCTCTTTGTTGGGTATTATAAATGTATTGTCCGTTTTGCTGTTCATAACGCAATCAATTGTTCTGAGCATGATGTTCTTTTCAAAACTGTTCTCGATCGTCGTGTTCTTTGTAATATACATGTAAAAGGTTTGTTCCTATTTGACAGAAGTTTGATTTTGACGAGCCACCCACTGCGTAAAAACATCGCTAGAGGGATTAAAAAAAAGAAGAAAGTAATTAATGTATAATTAATGTAATGAGCGAATCTTATTACGCTTACCGGCAATGCGTTGCGACGCATTCGTTGCTACAATAGTCTCTGTCCCAAGCAGGATCATGTATAGCTCCATTTTTACATCCTTGTCGGACACACATTAGTTCGCCAGATGGCATAACTGTTTGTTCCCCATAGGCCTGAGGACTCGGTAAAGGGCTGGCGATCGACGGCGTTGATAGATAAGTTGTGGAAACTGGCGGTGGACTGCCGTCGGCGCTGCTCCCACTACTTACTCCCGACCATGACTCTCCTTCCAAAGGACCCTGATAAAAGTAGAGAAGAGTGAGATGTTATTGGAGCATATGAAGGCAATAGTAAAGAAATAAAGAGTTAAAAATGCCCTCAGGCATCCGTTCGAAAAATTTCACGCACCAGTACGACATGAAAGAAGAGACAAGCCTCTTCAAACAATTCTTATTGCAAAGTTACAAAGAGGTACAGAGACGGCGATTCATTCTCGCATTACCCAGATAAAGTACTGCGGAAAAGGCGCTCAAAAATCAAAAACTCACCTTCGATACTAAGCTGGCTCTGTACGCAGCTAATTGTTTCAGGTATTCTTTCTTGGCAGTTTCCGTTCTTTTTCTGTACATCTGAAAGAATAAAAATTTGTATATAGGTCAGGAGAGTAACGCGCATCGTTTCAATAAAGTCATCCTTTTTGCACAATTATCATCAAAGTGACAAAGAAAATTGTATAGAGATCAAACACTAACCGCTTTGCTATCGGCATCCAAATCCTCCCACATATGAGCGACTAGTTTTGAAACTTCGCCGAATGACATGTTAGGATTTCGAGTTTTAATAGACGCTTGAGAATCTCTGAAGAAAAGCGCGTAAGCCGAAACGGGTCTGAAAGAATAAAAGACAAATGTATGCAAAAGATGGTAGCGTATTTTATATAGAAGAATATAAATATGCGAGAATGCAGAGTCCGTATATAATAACTGTCACGTCCGTAAATTGACTCAGTTCGATGATAAAGTGTTCCATGAATGTTATTTCGTGCCCTACTTTAGTCTGCAACAAGCTTCGATAGTATCGATCGGACGCGGGATGCTTACTTTTGCGGTTCGTTTGGATCTCGTTTCTTCCTCTTCTTACTCGCCGTTTTCACTTTATTCTTTACCACAATACTAGTCGTTGTTCCACGTCTGTGCACCGCGGCAACACCCTGTTGCATCTGTTTGCATAATCAGTCTAATTAGGTTTGCATATTTATAGATAAATTTTTCTCTTTCTTATTTTTTCATAAATAATGATTATTTTTACTAAGATTAATAATTTGACGTTCAGAAGCTAAACAAAGAGAGAAGAGCGCTACTGTAGTGTACTTAATTTACGGCTAGCCTACGGCAACACTCCAATCAAGCGTGATTAACATCATTTTAAACATCCCTTTTACTTTACTCTCTTCATCTAAATGCAGTGTACCATGTCAGTGTACACACAAATATACTAGTGTGTACAGTGACTTGTCTATTATTGTATACACACGCGCTCACTGTTCCTTGCGGTTGTTTGTTACGCAATATAAGGAATAAATAGGCGTCGGTTCAAAGAAGACGATCGCTCATCCTGACCGTCAGATGTCGGATAAACGTCGTGTTCTTTGATATGACAAAAATTCATTAAATATGCACAACACAATATCTTTATAAAGACAGCTTAGAAGGATATAGTATATATTACTACATATTTATTTATACACAATGCTTATTAACACTGTTTATATAGATTATTTTTATTGTTTATTATTATAAACAATATGTATTTCTCATGGAAATTTGTGTTAAATTGAAATAACAACCGCATTTGATTAACTTAATATCTATTATGTCAAAGGGTTTTTTTATCATATATAAGCACATTAAATCTATGGCTGTAGGTAGATATAAATATGAATACAAATACATAAAGTAAATCAATTTCTTGTTTTATATATATAAAACCTGGCTGGATAAGAGAGTTCTTGGAAAAAGAAAACACTTTTACGCACATACACGCACACATATATTCTATCTATATATATATATTAAGATATAATATGTACAATAGTGGTAAGAATTGCTTACTTGCGACATTTGTGGATGAATTCCGTCGTTGTGTTCATTTATTGAGCCAGTTGCTGGGGATACGCCGACGTTAGGTCCTGTAGCTACTTGATCAGTACAGTAACCAGAGTTCAGCGGAACTTGTATATGGGTATGTTGACAATCCACAGTCGAATTGTCCGTCATAATATCAGGAATGTCGAGGTTGGCGGGCGGAAATTGCGGGGTGCAGTCTGACTGCAACAACTCTTCCAAAGACCCATACGGTGGCAGATCTTCCACCTGAACTACGGCGTTCATCTGTTGTTATATAAAAAAAAGAGGAATGAAAGAGATAGAAGAGAGAAAAAAAGAGCAATTAATCTGAATGTTTTCTCTACAAATTAAATTCCTCGTGCCGACAATAAATCTGGCGCCGAGCCTGTTTTTTTTAGGACACTTTTTATGGCAACTATACGTTTATATATAAACTAATAAATACATAAATAAATATTGAATAAATCTGTAATATGTTAAGTTTTATTTGTTATGATAATCAGAAGCGTGTTAGGAGATGATTAACCTAATTAAATACGAAGTCGACTGAAAGAATTCGCGTGCGTCTAAAATAGAGAAGGCAAAGGAAAATTTTTTTCCTATTTAATCACGCCAGCCGTCGCCGATCGATAATCAATCAATTTATAAAGCCACTTCGATAATCCTTTAACAACTAGAAAACAGTAATGGAATTTAACGGAGATAATCCGAATAGAAAATATTTTTAGTGGAACGTTCCGCATATATATTTTATAGGCGCGCGCAATTTGTCAAACAATAATAAAAAGGTCGTGAGACCGACCAGATGTATAAATCGTATATATATATATATATATATATATATATATATATATATATGTATATATCAGTATATTCATAAGCTTATATTCCAATATACTCTATTTTCAAATATATATTTATATGTATATATATATATAGTTATTAAACATGATATTATTTCATTAGTATATTAAATTTATCGCCTTTACTAGCATTTACTATTTATATATACATATTACATTATTAATAGATATCCATATAGTGCATAATATTAATTAAGGTTATACTAAGGTTAAATGAACACACGAACCTGTTGTTGACTATATTGATAATCGCGAAACATTGCTGGCATACGATGAGGCATACAGTACGGTTCATAACGGACAGAATGCATAACTTTGATATATTAAATCCACTTGTTCCGCAACGATTGACGGTTCTGCCGATTCGCTACTTCAGCGCCACCTAACGATAGGCGGAGCTAAACGAAATGATTCAACCAATCAAATTCGACGAGTGTATCAAACGTAATAGTACTAAAAATTGTTCCTAACGGTAACGCGCGCATCCCTTTTCATCTTGTTACGTCACGATGACCGTCAGCTGGACACTTACTTCAAACAACAAATGCGCTACTATACGAAGAAAAAAATTTGGGAAACAACCTTTGTTTGCCTTATGATTAGGCTGACAAAATGAGATTTGTGTTGCGCCCCTCTCTTCCCATTATCTTGAAAGATGGCATCGTCGTTCATTTCGTCCAGCCTAAATGGATTTAATGCACGTCCTCGTTGCCATAGAAATACGCGAAATGTCCCAACGATAAGCCGTACATAGTTATATTGATTTATAGTTTGATTGCGCTGTTTGTCGTTGACTGATTGAAGTACGGCATCGAAATTAGGACTATTGTTCCGTGTATAGCCAAATATTATACATAGGCAGTCATTTTTCTTTCTTTGCACCGTAAATATCGATTGGTAATGAACAGCACGCAAACAGAACGTAATTAACAGTTGTCGTTCTACAGATAAAAAGAGTGAAAAAAAGAAAAAAAGGAGTGAAAGAAAGAAAGAAAGAAAACGAATAAGAGAGAGAGAGAGAGAGAGAGAGAGCGAGTGAGAGCGAGAGAAGAGAAAGCGCGCGCGCTCTAAGAGTGAGAGAGAGAGAGAGAGAGACGGTAAGAGGGAGAAAAGAAAAACATCTACAGAAACTCTATTAAAAAGACTTTTATAAAGGACGCAAAACAGAATTAGTAAAAGGGAACTTTAAAGAGAGACAGACAGACAGAAACAGAGGGGACATGTCATAAATAAAGACATACAGTAAAATATAGACTCCAGTTGAGGGGGTTAAGAGAAGATATGTAGACAGAATGAAATCATACCGACGCGATATAACGATCATATTTCATACGTATTTTACGCTCTGAGCTAAATACATTTCTCTATTTACTCACTCAATACAAAGTCAATAATATTAATAGTATAACGCGAAACAATGTTTCGCTAAACGAATTTGTAATTAGAGACGTTGGGCGCGAAAAACGAATCTAATCGCTTTATAATCTCGGTGTTTAATTCTCTTCAATTAGGTCGATATTTAGAAGAAGACGAATAAAAGGGCGAAATGTCGTCAAGTTTAAATACAATAGCCTCAAATTTTACAAAGCAAAATATTGTTGCAAATTCCAACACGCACCTGCCAGAGGCGGATAACACGGATTTTTTTCTCCTAAATAATTCTTTGCCATCCTCCTCTTCCAACCCCTTTTTCTTTCAAAAAAAGAAATATAACTCTCCTATTAAATTCAATAATTTCGAACGTTTCAACAATAAAAAATCTCGGAATAGTAATATTGATATCAAGCAATATATCGTACGTCGTCTCCTTCATTCAACATTGACACTTCCTAGTCGCATTGAAGCGTCAACAAAGTTTTGAATAGTTCACACAGCGTGAGTCCAATATAAGCCTTGTATAATAATTTCAATGAAAGCCCGACCAATTAGAAACCACGTGACCCTCTAACCCTTAATATGCCCTATGCGCATCATTTTGTCGACATTCTACGGGTTTTCTTCAACTTTTCCAACAACGTAATCAATAAA
Organism: Dimorphilus gyrociliatus; assembly: GCA_904063045.1. Taxonomy (NCBI): domain Eukaryota; kingdom Metazoa; phylum Annelida; class Polychaeta; family Dinophilidae; genus Dimorphilus; species Dimorphilus gyrociliatus. The sequence goes on from CAJFCJ010000007.1 coordinate 3,669,281, forward strand.
TTTTGCTTGCAATACAGACAAACAGACAAAACGCTACAACAATGGGCGAATCGCAATCATATAATAGTCGCATTCAATAAGCAAACGCAATAATACCGAGCTGCTCTTTGCATGCAAATTCAATAAAACAAATTGTATTTTAGTTCTAATTAATCTGATAGATGCGTTATTAAATTATACCTGGGTGAACGGTACGGAACCGGGATCCGGATTTTTCGTGTTCATAATAACTCCAAAATAATTGCCAATTCCTGCAGGACATTTAAAAAAAAGTAAATAAGAGATAAAGAAGGCATGACGTCACAGTTCATGAATAATACCAATCGCGCGTGCTGGCGTGACAAACTATTTCCCCTTAATTACTCTACGACGTCATAAAAGAGAAGCCAAACAACCTTAAACGGATTGCAACTTGAAACAATCCGAAATAAATCACTCGAACGCATTCTTCAGTCTTCGAGAGAGCGACCTTCGTAAGTTATATATACCAGTAAAAACGGAAGGTGAGATAGGAGAAAGGAAATCTTTTGACATGACAGCCTGCCGCAATTTTACCTTGCTATTTGGACAAGATGATTGCGCAAATAATCATTTCAGAAGGGAGTGAGAGAGACGTTTCTAAAATTGCGCAACAAATTTTTTTTTTTTTGCGTCGCTACGGAAAAAAATGACACATTAGTCACGACGCTCAAACATCTCTGGAGACGCTGTTTAACTAAACACTTCATTACTTTATGTCATTCTCTACAAGTCTATATCATTTATCTTTTATGAAGGAAAAAATCTCATATTCGATCTAGAAATCGTAGAAAAAGAGATAAGAATTATCATTTTTCATTTCTTTATTATATACAAACTAATAATTGTATTAATTTCTTAAAAAGTATACGTATAGCGTCTACGAGCTTTGGAAGGAGAAGAAAAGAGACTGAATGCAAGTACAAAGCAGATGAATGAGGAATAGCGAAACAAAAAAAGTTAATCATAAAGACGAAAGCAAAGTCATCTTAGCGGATGAGTTTGTTTTATACATTTTGACAAGAGTATATGCTTATTTAAATAATTGTGTATAGCATACGTGCGCATATCTAATAATGTGTTTGTGGGGGCTAATCCCGTAGCAAAGTTGTCACCTAAGGGTCACCTTCGACAGATGCGACTCTTTCATATCAGGCGTCCGTCCCGCAATATGTTTAGAGAAAATTCCGCCTTGTAAGTTCATAATTTTCCGCCTGAAGGGTCGTCGTACAGATAAATTACTTGTACGCAGTAAATGGAAGGGCGAAGGAGAATGTTCATATCTACAAACAAGCGAAAACGCTGATTGCTAGTGACGTCGAGTAGCGTTACTGATGGGTTTTTTTCGGCTAGGGCCGCGTCACCTTTTGACCATCTCATCATTGCCGTATACGTCTATCGCGGCGCGTCACAAATAATCAACACCAATCATCTATCAATCACTAGACGCCCGACGTTCCCGCGTTTTATATGCAATTAGACGCTACTTTCTTCTTACGTCCGAATGATATGGATTTTCGTTCATCGCATACCTTCTAATGTTACACAAGGAGAAGAATCGATTGGCAGATTAAAGTTTGCAATATAAAAAATGAGAGTTTGCTTGATCAAAGCATTCAGAGTATAGAGTTGAAGAACACAAAGAGCTTGATGATGTAAAAGAACAAAGCTAGAGTCATCCGGTTTGAGTTCTTTGAAGGTGTGCTTATCAAAGCCGTCTAATACACGCTTCTTTTGATATGGATAACGGCTTCTAATGTACTCATTAAGTCATCATTTTAGCACTAAACAACGCCGTTAAATGCGCCATAATCTCACCTACCTACATATGTTCAAAAATTTACTTGAAAAGTGTGTTCAACCACCGTCTGAGATTGACCCCTCATAAACTTTGCCCATAAATAGCCGGTGTATAACTACCAGTCGTCGAACAATAGCATCACATTAGCTAATTACTTAAAGCTTTCGCGCGCACTAATCACTGCCCACTTCTCATTTTACCATAGGTTTCCCATACCGCTTCATTACACATCGTCCCAAATTAAGAATACGTTTGTATTTGTGCTCTGCCGAAGGCTGTTTATGTTCCTTCTCACTCACCATCCGTTCAAACACAAAAAAATCAAAGAAATTGTCGTATTTCTTTTCCATTCAAGCTTATAAAATATTCATTCTCCTTCGTCCAACCGCCGTGAAATTGATAAAGAAAAGCGTCGTGCGCCCCTTAATTACAGGCCACCGTCGATGGGCAACAATTGAAATAGAATGTTAAAAGCCGGCTCGACCCCATAACAGGTGGCTAGCGGCGGATCCCTTTTACCTTTAAATTAAGCCTACGGCAACTAAATATCTTTCTAGATATATAGATTAGATAAAAGTGGATGAGAACACGCAATAAAGTGAACAAATCGCGCGTCAATCACCCTACTCGACTCTTCCGTATCACGCGATCGAGCAATCGCATTAGAATTGCGCAACCGGCAATACAAACTCGTAACATTTCATAATCGATACTTTATCTTTACGGACATGTAGTAGCGAGTTACGTCAAATTGTCTAATGTAGTAAATATGCAAATTAGTCCAAACGAAAAGTTGCCCGACCGACATGAGACGCTCACTCACCAGATGGCGTGCAACCACGAGGATCTTCCGAAGTAATCACCTCATTTCAGATAACTCTTATAGCTGAATTTTACGAAGAAACGTTATAAAAAAACTTACCTTTATATGGTGTCACTCTGTGTTTTCTTTAATAGTTACTCTGTTCTATGTAAATGTATTTTGTTTCTATCGTCGTTCTGCTTGCTATTACTGTAGACGGGTTAAAGATCCGTCCTGGAAACCAAACCAGATAGTCTGCAAGCAGAAACCGTAACCAGTTTTCAACACCGGAACTTCGTCACAGGATGTTGATAACTTTTAGCGCATGCGCAATGCGTGGCTGAACGGGAAGGTAGCCTACGAAATTTTTTAAAATGGATTTTCTTAATAGCCTTTAGATGTCTAGGCCCCGTTGGAATATTAGCTAATCTTAAATAATTTCTTCATATTCTATTCTATGCAAAAATATTCTGGAAATCTTTTCTCATAAAAAGAATAAGAAGACAAAAAAATTAAGGTAAACTTGGTACAGGCAATTAGGCAATGCGCACGACTTTATTTAATCAACAGGTGAACGCAGTCGCTTTAATTATTGCATGCCGCCTTTTCAACGCACGCCCGCCCGCATGTTGTAAAGCTCTCTGTGATGGATGAAACATATAATGAGCAAGTGTGCTGTATAAACCCACCTGTTGAAACAATAATCAAAACAAATATGCCCTCAAACCCTAACGATTCAATCGTTAAAAGGAAACCGATTGGTTTAGCAATCGATAATGAATCGTTCGAAAAAGTAAATAAGCATCGACGTAGTTCTGTGCCAACCACGCCCTCAGCTCCTGACATCGTCATAACGAGTGCAATGAATGGTGGAAACGACTCTTCGTCCGAGTAAGTTCTACAGAAAGAATTAATTAACGCATGAATTTTTTATTCAATATCCACAGGCATGAACAACGCCGACCCAGAGCTAGAAGTTCATCCGTCCAAGTTGCGAGCGAAGTGTCCAATATTGAGTTACGTGAAGAGCTTATAGCTGCTCGCCATGAATTGGAACGACGAATAGCGAAAAATGAAGAATTAGAACGGGTTCAAGAGCAAATGAATGGGGAAGTAACAGAGTTAACAGCCTCTCTATTCGAGCAAGCAAATAAAATGGTTCAGGAAGCTAATGTTAAAAGGATGCAAACTGAAAATGAACTAAAAGCCGCTAACAATAAAATAGAAATGTTACAAGCCGAAGTCTCCGCCTTGAAAGCCCTCGTAATTACTTCAACTCCAGCAACTCCAAATAAACACTTACATCCTCAATTGGATGCATCAGCCCAAGCCTCTCAAAAACAGGCTACACCGAACAAATTTGCCAAGAAAAGTGGTTTTGTCAAAACTCACCGAAGATCGACAAGCCATCATCAATTTACTCGTGATGAAATGTCAGCCGTTAATATTAACTTGATTAAGCCTAGTTCAGAGGCAAATAGAGAACAAAATGCCAATGAAGAAAATCGTAACAATGAAGATTGGGGTGTAAGTAATTGTTTATTGTTACGACATAAGATTAGCAATAAATTATTATAAACTAAAGCTACTTTATGTATAGACAAAAAAAATAGTATACTAATTCAAATATTTATTAATAGCAAGCAAAAAATCAAAGTACAAAATGTGTTTTGTTCTAAATAGATCGATCCAGTATACTTTGATGAGTTTAACAATTGGAAAAAATCTCCTAAATTAGACGATCGTAACACATTTCTCGGTCGAATTGCAGACGAAGATATTCTACCATGTTTAGATTTTGCAAACAATAAATTATCTCAAAATATACACTGGGTATGTTATTATTTATAGAGAGGAATGTTAAATGAGAATTTGAAAAAAAAGTAGAATTGCAATTGACTTTTGTTTTCCTTTCCTCCTTAGTCAATTAAGAAAAACACGATGGCAATAGAACCAGTACCGGACAGAAATCCCCTGCCCAGAATGTGTTCGTTAACTGAAAGGAATAATATTTGCAAATACAGAGTTCGGTTAGGAGATAACGAAGAATGGCATTATGTTTCCAAATTGGCTAGAAATAGGGTCATTATAGTTATTTTGATGGCAATTTAACAGCCATTCATATCTTTAATTTTTTTTATAGATAGCCGCCGTTGCTGATTTCTACACTTACATTCGTTATATAACATTGGGCCTAGTGAAAAGTCAAGGTAAAATTTTATTATATAATAGATTTTATCTTCTTTGATTTTTATTGTTAGTAGTAACAAATTGTTTTTTATCACTTTAAACAGATGCAGAAATGTTTCAACATGTAATGAAACTCCGAAAGCAGATGTGTGTTGCACGTTTAGGTTACACCATTTAGAAACAGGCTTTATTATTAGAATACTCACATGTTTGTGCCAAAGTTTTTCTACTTAACTTCTTATTTCATGAGATAAAAAGACAAAATATGAGCTTTGTTTCCTTTCACAAAAGAATTATTAACTAGATTTTGCTAAAATTTTCTAGTCGTAATGGTGCGTAATCTTATTTTTTTATCAAAAAGAAACAGCATAAATTACAAACAACAATATTTTTTAGATAAACTAGATAGAATTTTGTATGCTAGTATTTACTTAAAACTTGCTTAACCATTGGCATATTTAAAACAAAGTTAATAGCACATGTGTCGCATTATTGTCGATTAAACCATTGGACAATTTCAACATAATGTACTAACCAAAATTTTTACATCTGCTCTATTCAAATTCGTAATCGTGTGAAGTCTCTTGAGTATGATTAATTAATTGTTCTTTATGTAATCCAATTGTACTTTTTATTTCACTTTTTTTCATGAAAATTGAAGAGCCTTTTTACATTAAATAATGTTATCATCCTGTTACGAAAGGTCTTAATGAACTATGTCGAACTTAATGACTGCACTTTCCACCTTTTATATTACCTAATCTTGCCGCTATATTCGACTTTCATCTAGTTTTAAAAAGCATTTAGAGAAAAATTGCACAAATTTCGAGAAAGCATGTTAATAATGCTCTTCTTGGCAAGATTCGGGCGTCTTCGAGTGCCTTCTAAAGTGCCATCGAATGATCATTCTGCTTCATAAAAACAAGTTGGAATTTCAAAGCGTTAAAGATTTTGTGACTAAGCAAATTATCACCGTATTCTTTGCCTTTGCATGACAGGATAATTTCTCCCACCTAAAGAAAACGATTCAATTAGACTATATTATATAATACAAAGAATGGAATTTAATTAACATTTTTTACCTCATCGTTTATTCCCAAACTCTCACTTAAAAAAAAGAAGATAGACATTCTACATCCGTTTTATAAGCATATCGACGTATTATCTAAGCTGAGTCATGATATTTTCAAACTTTGAATTACCCAATATAGAACAAAACAATAACAATAAAAGAACAATACACTCAGGAAATAATAGAGATAAGGAGCTAAAAGGAAAAAAAAAGCAACTTATAAGTAAACAAAGAGACAGTATATTATGAATGTTATTAAATTAATAATAAAAAATCTATTCTATGTATTTATTCTATAGAAATTATGCTAATTAGATAAATTTATTTGCAGTCTTTTAAAGTAACATATAAGAAAGGGAATCAAAAAATAGAGAATTGTATTGCAGAGAAAACCATAGTTAATTTGACGCCTTGTATAAGGATTGGAGATTCAAAAGAGGAAATATTCTTTAAGGCAATGTCAGCTATACATATAACTAAAGATGATAAGGATAATAGATTGATCAAATTTGGGATGCCAGTTAGTTTTCCTTCTCCTCTGTTTGATATATTTTACATAAATATATATAAATATCTGCGTCATACAAACTAAATATATATTTATTATTATATTTTTTTTATGAACAAAATAGGATAATGAGTTCCATCTTAAATTTAAGAATGAAAGAGATGCTGAAAATTTCTATAAACTTGCCATTAAAGGTTACAATTACGTTTTCTTACGTTGCTGCCGATAGTTGACTTATTTCTTTTTTTTTTTCTGTCCTATATACTATGTAAAATACAGACTCCGGGCCGACTATCACTTTTAGCTTTACCAATCTTCGTGTAGCTTGCTTTGATTTCTTCGGAGAGATAAAGGAATAAAGTATTAGTTTCGCTGATTCCTTCGATAAAATGACTGCATTTCCATGTTTTTATTAGAAAACGAATATCCTAGAATCACATATCATCTTTTGGAATCTTTGTACATAGAGAACGTTGAATTTTGAAATCGAATCTTTAATGAATATCTTAATTATAATATAAATGTTCTAAAAGCTAACTTAGAAAACATAACAATAAAATCAGAATGAATATATGTTTATTATAATATTAAGCGTATTTGTTTGGAATTATTACCCGAAATTTAGATAATAACCCTACTTTAGGCACGATTACTTCAAAAGAATAATGTAATTAGAGCGATAATATTTAATTCTTTACGTTACTCCCACTATGTTGACGATTCCCAATGGAATCTTGTTTGAAATGGGAACCATTATAATCATAAATTAACTCATTTAAGATTTCAATAATTATTATCCCTCGTGAATCAGCATAAAAGAAAATTTGGATAACTATAAAGATAAAATCCCTTTAGAATCCCCTAGAGTGGTGATTAGTTTTGGGAATTTAGCCAAAACATAATCTATCTTTTATGTATATTTAGATAGATTTTAACCTATTAAATTTACCTCTTGCTTTGTTTTTTTTTTTAAAAAAATATCTATAAACCATAAAAAAAAAAAATAATTCCAGTTATAAGAAAGCAAAAAGGCTCTGGAGGGATTCGAACCCTCGATCTCCTGTTTACAATATCTAGTTTACTTGTTGTAAATACTTTACTAGACAGGCGCTTTAACCAACTAAGCCACAGAGCCATGTTGATATTACCAAGTCAAATTTAACGTTTAGAAAATAACCTTTTAAATATAGATTCCACTTTTTATGATGTAAACATTTATACTTTAAAAAATATATATTATCAAATAATAATAGATATAAGCCTATAATTATATAAATATTCAATAGGAACAATAGAGTGTTTATCTTCCTTTGTCTTTCGTTTGCCGCTAATAAAAAAAGAAGCATTTTCTATAAACGTTATAAATATATATGTGCAAATGGGTTTTTTCTTGTTTTTTCTTGTTTTTACTTTTATCAAAGAAGAAGATTATTTTAACTAAGAAACTTGATCCTTAATTAAATTAATTATAACTTATTAATTATGATAATAGCTTTTATTTAGAAACTGTCTTTGCCGGAAGCTTCAAAATAAAGAGATTTGCGTCAGGAAACCTTATGCTACGATATTGGAAGTAAGTTTGTTTTTTGTTCATCTCTCGTGCAATAATATTAGAAATTGGGAAAATTTCATCTTCTTATTTCTTTCATGAATGAATTCTTTCTTTCTCTCTCTCTCTTTCTCTTGTCCTTTCATTCTCTATGTATCTGTTGTTTCTCTTTCTCTCTTTTTCTCTCTTTCTTTCTTTCTTTCTTTCTTTTCTCTATTTGTTATAATAAAAAGCTAGCTCTTTTAGGCAGCTAATTTATACCTAAAGGCGTCTCTAAAATATATGTAATGGCTAAAATATACAGTATATATTTTATACGGACATTTCTAAAGCCTTCTCCAAAAGCATGCACAGCAGCCACGCAAATACACAAACAAACACACATAAAATGTATTTGGGCTGATTCGAAAAAGGTTCTGGATAATTCAATAGAACTTATGTGACGTAACAATTGCCTAAAGCTTGGAATATTTTCTAGCAAATATTCAATATGTACTTCAATTCGTACGACTCTTAACCTTCTCGAAAGTCTTTCATCAACTTTTTAAGGGAAATTTCTCTCGACATGTCGATTTTATTATTGTTTGATTCCAAAGATTCCATAAATCTCCAGGGTATTTGCGTATTCCTTTATGTAAAAATAACAAGAAAATTTTCTATTGACTCCAATATAATAAGCTGCATTTTATTATCGCTTAGCCTCTTTATGGCTTCACCTTGAAACTAAATAAATTATACGCTTATCATCGTCTAATTCGATGAAATTTTCACCTATTCTTAACATCTATTTTGATCTCATTTAATTTCTATATATAAACCGATTATCCCCCTCAAACAACGTTACATTAAAGTCTAAAATTACTCTCTAGCAGTTCTAGAAGTTTTTCGTAATCCTCTCTTTACAGACAAAGTTTAATTAAACTTGCTAAGAGAATTACTGACCCTTTTCTTTCTTTTTCTCTTTCTTGTCACCTTCTCCCATACTTTGTTCCTACCTCCCCTCCCCCTGCCTCCTTCATTCCTCTCTTTCTCCTTCTCTTTCCCTTTCTACTTTTCTATTTAATTCCTTCCCTTATTCTTTTATATTTTATAGGGATTATATTTTCTATTTTCTTTGTACTTCCTTTTTTGTTGGCGGAGAACATACTACGCCATCTGTTATGTTAAACACGTACTATTATTGTTATATAAATAATTCAAGAAAAGCATTTAGATTAATGAATGAGATCCATCAGATGTTTACTCTTTATTGTGAAATGCGTTCATACAAAAGACGGGTAATAGAACATTTCCCTATGACTTTTCTCAAAGAACATCCTACTCTTTTCAGCGAATGTGTGTATTGTATTGAATACACTTGAAAAGAAACAAGTAATCTTCTTTGAACCCTTTTCCTCCCATTCCTTCCTTTATTCTTTTCTCTTTTCAGTTAGATTTCTTTAATGCAATACTAAAAAGAAAGGTGGATAAACAAGCTTTCATTAATCAAACAATGACTGTTACTTTCAATAGATTTTATATTTATAGGCATTTTCCTTGTAAATTTCAATCGATATAATCCTAGATGTGCATCTTTTGTTCTTTTCATTTGTACTTACTTATATGAAGATCTTACCTGAAAAATATACTCTTACATCGCCCAAACAGATCTTTTATTGAAAGCCTGTTGAAATTGAAATATTTACTTACACGCGAAAGAAATCAAGATCATCTGGAACTATTTTTCTTCTAGATGCAAAAAAGGAAATAGAAACAATCCTACTAGCTATCAATTTCTAGATAACTATAGAAACTGAAATTCATTATGACTACAAAGTGCCATAACAAATAAGCTAGAAGGTTTTATTAAAGATCAGACCTAGAAATTAAAGTCGGCAGAAAGGTAGATAAAAGAGTACTATATAGTTGTGTAATATTTAAAAACTGCCTAATAGATCTTTTTCTCTATTTTCTCTTTTTTCAAACAATCTTTTGTTTTTTATAATTCCGCTTCTTTTAATCCATATTTAGTAATTCTATTATGAAAGATGTTATTAATAACTTTTGTTTGATGTCTCTATTTGCATGACTAATATGGGGAAATTATGTATATACCAAACCGAATAAAGTCGAGTATATATAAAAATTATATAGATTATTTACACCATAGATGTTAAAAACATACAAAACTATAAATAATCATGTTTTTCAAATAAAAACTACTTCATCAGCAAAAAAAAGGCTCTCTTTTAACATGAAACGAAAAGATTCCTTCCGTTAACTTCCGTTGTTTATAATAGAGAAAAACAACCTATAGATTAGTGTATATATATGAAAAAAGCTATAGTATATTAACTTTCATAATAAATACATATTGCTTAGTAATGTTCAATTGTATAAACCAATTATAATGACTTTTGTTATAAAGAAAATGATTCCAAAGCTTATATTGGCCTACAAAATGCATTACTTAAACCTTCTATGTGAAATAGAAATAGGAAACGATAGGATCTAGCTTTATTTTGCCGATTATCTTTCACGTATTTTAATAAAGACTTTATCAGGAATTATGTGAACGAACGTGAAGCTTAAATAACGTGAAAAAACGTGAATTAACGTGAATATATGGGAATAGCTAGCAACCAATTATCGCTTACTATTTCCCCTTCACATTTTCACATTTTCACATGTCATTAATGTATATTCACGTGTCGCGTTATGTGAGGTAGAAAGTGTGCAAATCAGACTCACATTTTCTTATAACCTGATAAGTAGGAGTCGCTATTTTCATTAAAATTTAGCAAATTATGGAGGTTTTGGCTGCACAAGGTCAGTAATTCATAACATATATATTATATAAAGTCAAACTCTACTGAAAGTTGATGAAATCATTAAATGTTATAAATGATTTTTATATTTTTTGCAAAGTTTTTGTTATAGAGTAGGCTGAGTTTTCACAATTCGAATCGCATTTTCAGCAAAGTGTGATTTGTTTCTATTTTTAACAACTATAGATAAGATAATAATAGTTTTTAACGTTTTTTCCTTAAACAATACCCTCTTCTGTTAAAAATTATGACTGGTAGGATCTTATATATATTTTTATAACTAAATCTGCTTTACGAATTAAGGAGATTAATAAAATAAATAGGCAATTTGCTTAATTTTATTATAGTTTTATAGGATTGAATTGACAATGTAGGTCTTTCGTTTCAACTACTACAAGTTATAATACTTTTAGCAGATTACCTCGTATGCGGAGTTTGTCAAACCAGCTTCTTCCTAAGTGATATGGCCTATTTTATCAATCATAAACGCTTCGATTGCGATAATAAGGAAAACGCTCAAAAAAATCTACAATGTTCAACTTGTTTGAAAAGTTTTCAATCTCCATGGTCCTTACTAAAACACATTCAGAATGCTCATAATCTTCAAGTATATTACGAAGGAATGGATAGTCTGACTACGGATAACGTACAACAGACTGTAAAAACTCATAATAATGCCATGAAAGATATAATTGAAGAAGCTGTTAGTAGTTCAATACAGTCTCTAACAAACTCGTCTGTGGCTACATCATCTACTATTCAACAACCAATATCTAATACTAACCAGGAGAAAGTTCAGGAGAGTGGAAATTGTAAATGTAAAACTGCAGAAAAAGTTGATTGTAAATGCTGCGAGAGCAATACTGTAACTACCACAGCAGAGTCTCCAAAATCAGTAACGGAGGAAGTGGATATTAATTCAAAAGTATCTTGTTTGAGAGTTACGTGTTGCTGCTCAGAAAATGGTAAATGCCAAATTGATACGGTTATGCAGAAATGTTGCTCATCAATCGTTCCAAAGAAAAGACCAAGGCATTTTATGAAACATCTAGAGGAAAGACAGCAAAACGAGAAGGAATCAACGGGCATAAAAATAACCGCTCCCGAACATGATGAACTATCACTAACTACAAAAGATACTCAAATAATAGACATAAACAGGTGAGCAATAGTAATGAGCAATAAATTAATAATTATATGAAACAAAGTAAATTATTTCAATTATTAGTGTAAGTACGAAAAAGAAGAAATTAAATGGGAATAAAGCATTTATGTGCGAAGTGTGTGGTGAAGGTTTCAATCAGCGCATCCATTTAAAGAAGCACATGAGCAAGCATACCGGAATAAAACCCTACAAATGCGATCAGTGCAACTATGCAACAGTCGAACGAAGCCATTTAAAAGTTCATAACAGGATTCATACAGGTAAGATAAAATTTAATTACTTTCATTACAGTCTTAATTAACCTAGTTTTTATTTGTCTCTTTCTTTAAGGTGAAAAACCATTTAAATGTAACCTTTGCGATTATGCAACCGCTCAAAACTCAACTTTAAAAATTCATATGAAGAGACATCATAGTCAAGCAGAAACGAATATAACTTCAAACGAAAATCATCAACAGCAGTCAATTACTATGTCTCAAGATTCAGACTCGTTGGAAGATCTATTAATGCTTTCCGCTTCCCTTTTACCAGCCTAATTTCATAATTATTTCAAATAGATAATTCAACATTAAGATTTTGTCATTAATATTTTTGAAAAGTTTAAAAAACTAATTTAATTTGAAATTTTAATATTTTTATTAAAAAATTTATTTTTGATTCTAAATTGAAATTGAAAGAAAAAAAAAGAAACACTCTATCAAATTGACTTTTTCTCTAAATTTAATTATTTATAAGGTTAAAGAATAAAGAATAAGTGAGAGGGAAAGATTGACTGACATTCTTAATATATACCGTAAATCTATTGAAAGTAAAAAAGAAAAACGTTAAGCAAATAAACGTTTTGCAGTCTGAATGCCAGAAGAAATTGTACAGCTAAAATAATAAAAATATTTACGTTCGTTTAGGGTACAAGATAGCGGGAAGAAAAAAATACCTCATGTACGCATATGAACCAAAATATCTCTTATCTTCATCTTTTCCAAACGTTCTTTCCCTTCATTATTTCTCTTCCTTTAAAAGTAAAACATTAATAAACGTATAGCATTAAACTTCTCCCTTAAGGTGGTTCTTTGAAATTCAAAGTGTTTAATACAAATATATTACCAAATATCTAAATTAGTTCTTAGAAAAACGCTTAAAATTCGCTTTTATTCTTCTCGCCTATTGGAAAATGTTCTTTTTTAGTCTTTTTATAGAACGTTTTTATACTATAATGTTCTCGTGTAAAAAGAAATAGAACGTGAAGAGATAAAGATTTTTTTCTTGAGGTAATTAATTTAATCATTTTAGAGATTCATTTTAAGAATTTCCTCTTAAATAATTAATGTGGAAATAACTCTTCTCCCAACCTCTTAAAATTAGCAAAATGAGTGGGAATTTATTGTGTGGTTTCTATGACAACCAGATACAACAAAGATAATAATTTTTGGTAGTTTATTGGAACTATGTCACACGAATTAGATTGTATTTTCAATGTAATTTGGGCGTCTTTTTAATTTAATACTGTTTTATCAAACAACACATTCTCCCACGCAAGTAAAAATTAAAAGGATCACTTAAACATACGTCATAAAGTTGAATTTTTATTTATCAACAATTTGATAATCTTTCATTAAAGTATACGGTAAGAATTTTAATATTTTTTTCGTTATATATACTTATATATATGAAAGAATTATTATTCGATTTTTAAAAAAATGATAGTATCTTTCTAATTTCAACAGGTATTTTTTAATCGTTTTCTATAGTCTATTCGGCATGATCATACATGCTATTCATTAAAACATTTCTACAATTTTAACAATGTAACTCTTTATTTTCAAACGTTTAAATGTAACTTTTCAACTTTTTAGAATGAATTAAAGAATGGTTAGGTTGAATATTGATATGATAGCCCGAGGAACATCGGGCTATACAAAGAAGAAGAGGGAGGAAAGCATGAACCAGTATTTAAGAAGGCTAACACATTTATATCTAGAGAATAGATCCATAGACGAAGTCGTAAGTTATCCTTAAAACGAATTAAGAAAAAGCCTATAAAACAAGTTGAATTATTTACTTTCCATTTTATTTAATATATTGATCTTTATAAGCAGTCGATTGGTTTTGAATTATATAGTTCACGCTATTGATTATATCTTTTATTTGACAATTATTCCTTTCTTCGTGTTAGGGAGACGATCTATCTTTGTGCAGAAACCTTATAGTATTATATCTTTACGATAACCGGCTACCAGCAGTACCACATTTGCTACAAAATCCTAATTTGACTCATTTATATTTACAGGTTTGTCCTCGAAATAAATAAAATATGTTAATCTATTCTAGAATTAAGAAGAAAGAAGGAAATCACTGTATTTTTTAACTATATTTCTCCTTGTTTCTCTATGCTATAGAACAATCAAATCCAGCGTATTGAAAACCTAATCGGATTGAATAAATTGACTAAATTGTACGTATTTTCATGAAAATCATTGATTATTATAAGAAGACTTTCATAATAGCTTTATTTATAGTTTTTTATGTTGTTTATATATCTATAAGATTATTATTTTCGTTCTTTTCATAAACAAATTAACTCTTATTTCACTTTTTTTCGCTCTTTTAGATATTTTGGAGGAAATTCTATTACTGTTGTAGAAGGTTTAGAAAAGTTAGAAAATTTACAAGAACTTCATATTGAAAATCAAAAATTACAAAGAGGAGAGAAATTACTATTTGATCCAAGATCAATTGTTGCAATATCCGTTAGTTTTCAAATTTTAACTATTATAATTGAAGAAAACTTATTAATACTTCAACAGTTAACTCTTCAAGTTCTTAACGTATCGGCTAATTATTTGACCAGTATTATTGATTTGGAATGCTTAAAGGGTTTGACCCAGTTTTTTGCAGCCGACAATTACCTATCTGATTTCCAGGTAATATCTTCATTTACAACTTTCACGTTTCTGTCTATTTACCGTTTAACTCTTACATTTTACAGGAATTAGCACATTGCCTCAACAGCTGGCGCAATCTATCAAGACTGGATTTACTTGGAAATCCCCTTTGCCATAAATCAAAGTACAGAGACAGAATTATTGTATTATGCAATAATTTAGGTTTTTAGCTTTTAGCATAATTTGATGAAGAGAAAATCTCTAATATATAATGTAAATTTACAAATTATATAGAACTCTTAGATGGAAAAGAGATAACTCCGTTATCGAGGAGTTTTATAAAAAATTGGCAAGCTTCAAAGGATAAGAAGAGACTTTCGGATTATAAGAAAAGAAACGTTTTTTCAGAAAGTAAATACTATAGATTATTCCTTTAATGAAAAATGTTAAAACTATGATATTACTATGTTTTTTTTTAGCTGCTGTTAGAACTAATGATGGAGATCTTCCACCGATTTCTTATCAAAGACACCAAAGTGTTCCTGGCTTCATGATGCCAGGTAATTATCAAAAAGAAAATCAATACCTTTTACCAAAAATCACTTTTTATATACCAAGCAAATAGACTAGTTTATACACTAAATTTTGCACACAAAAAAATGATTGATAACACAACACAGCACTTCCGCGGACGAAATTCCAGGAAATTCTAGCACGTTCCAACAGCCAACCTGTATCTCGCACTAGGCTGAAATCTGAAGAAAATCAAATGGCCTATACACCAAGGTTTGTTTTAGTTACTCAAAAGTTATGGATTATACAACATATATAAAAAGAAACAAGTTTTGCTCGCTTTCATTGCGCCATCTAACGATAAGCTTTAGTAATTTGTAATTCCTCTCTAGGGTTAGGATTACTATAGGTATTTCTCATGCTTAATCGAGCAGACTATCAGTTGGTGCTTTAAAAAAGCTCAGATACTTGCTTTATCGACTATGTGCAACACTTTCCGGAAAGAGAGGGAGAGGGAGAGAAGAAATTAATAATTTACGTAGTGGGCGTGGCCTATATTTTTGCAGCCCTGATAAATGTAGCCCATTTTTCATTTAGTATCCTGCCAAAACTCACTACGATAAATGTTAATGGTGCTGGATTGTTGTTCATCACTTATATTGGTGATGCAATCAATCGGTGCTATATCAAATATTAAGAAAGGCATGATTAATAACAAAAACTGCTTCTAACCTAGATAAATAGTTTACTTTCACAAAAAGGAACTCACTTCAAATATCTAATCACTCTTAATTTCCTTAAATAGAACATATTCATATTATTTTTATACACTAAATGATTGCCATGTCTGTTATCTTTTCCTTTTTCAAATCTTTAACATACTTAACACAATTTTGCAGTGAACAATTCAATTTTAACTCCAGACAAGTTGGTACCCCAGCCTCCGCCACCCACGATGTCCAAATTGACGCTTGAGCAGGTGTTGCTGCCTTTTTAAAAGATGTTTCCTGTATATTTTTACTTTTTATCGTTTATTGTTTTTAATTTCTTGTTTAGAGAATTCTTTATTTTTTACCTATTCTATACCTCTTTTGTTTAATAAATACCCCCTTATTTTTACAGAAGTTCTCAACCTAGATGGCCTAAATCTTTACCCCCACTAAATATGGATTAAATATTTTAAATTCCGTTGTAATTAGTTTTTTTAATCATTTTAAAAAGCTTATTTTTATTTTATGAAAAACCCAGTAATCATGCTTGATTGAAGATGATTTTTTTTATCACATCATTACTCTCTTTGTTACCACTCCTGCTACTATTATGATCTTTTTTATGTACTATTGCATATAAATAATAATGGATATCTATATATCTATATACACGTGTGTTCATATAGATATATTAATATATATGGATGTAGAAAGAGAGAGAGAGATACATCTTTTTTTTGCTTTGATTCAAAAAAAAAGAAGAAAAGAAAGAGAAAAGAAATTGTAGATAAGATAAAACTTTTCTTAAGAATAAGGTTTTTTATTTTTGATCTATTCATTAAAAAACTTGACCCACTTTTTCCCTACTTTTTTATTGTTATAAAATTGAAAGTAATAAAGAAAGAGAGAGAGAGAGAGAGAATGAAGAAAAAAGAAACACACAAAATTTAATAATCCTTTAGATAAACTTAATAAAGAATATTGAAAAATTTAACAAAGAGTTGTGAAAATTGTCAAAATAGATAAAACTATAAGCAAGAGATTAGTTTTACTAACAAAACATATGTTTTAATTATTAGAAATTAATGAAAAAATTAAGAAAAGATTTATCTTATCATCATTTATGATTCTCTCTTTTTTCATCTTAATTTAATCAAAATCTTTAAATATTATTTTACTAATTCAATATTTTAATAAATATTTAGATACAAGAATACCATGGGAACTTATTTTCACGATGATAATAGTAATCCGGTTTCGGCGGAAATATTTAAAACTACACAAGATAGCTTACCTTCCACAGTTACCATCACTTTGGAATAGATGCCATCTTAATAGTTGTATTACTAATCGTTATTTTTTTTAAATATGTATGCTATTATATATATATATATATTCATTGTTTTCCATACTATGCTGAGTGATAATTAAAACTAATAGGCAGAGATTAAGAGAGAAGGAGAGTAAGGGGGAGAAGTGAAAGAGATTGATAGATAGATTGAGAGGTAAAGAAGGTAGTACTTCTTTATTTTTCTTATTCCATCCAAATATACATTGTGATATTTTACAACGTAATAAAATATCCATCTAACTCTCCTCCCTTCTTAATTTCACTCATGCTGAGAATTACAATCATTTTTTTGACTAGGCTAAAAAAACTTATAATTTTCAATTTTGTATTCTTATTAAGAAACAAAAGAAGCATAATCATAAATAAGTCTACCACGATTGTTTACAATATTGAAGCAAGTATTTGTTTATTAATGATTTATTATTAATAATAATAATAATTTTAAAAAAAATGTTCACTTGTTTTATTTTTAACTAAGAGGAAACGTGAACTTGTCAGATGGCAAAATTGTCCACTAATGTTTTAAATATTTTCCTTTCTTTTCTCTTTATCTTATTATGTAGTCAGCAGAAAAGTAGTGCTTAGGAAAAAGTTATCTTTATAGATATCCTATGACAAAAGGTCGTATGGCTCTTTTTCAAATAGTACGTAAAAGTGATAAAACCACTTAAAATTAACCTATAGATTATTTATTAATTATAATGATAGAATTGAGAAAATAGAGAAAGAGAGATAGATAGATAGATAGAAGAATTAAAAGGATAGTAAAAAACCGAGATTAATCAGTTTTACAGTTACCCAAAGTTCAAATGTCTCCACAGTGTGTTTCTAATTTTAAAGTTCTGAATGGAATGTTTTTGTGATGTCCTTAAGGAATTTATGTATTTGCTATCATGAGAATATTATTGAAAGAAAAAGTTTGAGGCTATAGATTAGCTAAATGTACGAGGTTAGCGTGAGAATAGCGTGAATGTTCTGCTTCGTGAGTTACGGGGTGGGGGTAAACGATATTCTTTAAATAATGGTATAGTGATTTTGTTGTACCCCTATATCAATCAGGGGGAAGTGATAGGGCGTAGGTGACGCCACTCATGTGTATAATAATACAACTGAAATCTCTTCCTTTCAACTCCAACCTTACCCTTTTCCACCCCTACACCAATCCTATTTTTTCTTTTTTTAAACTAAGCTCATTACAATCTAACGACATCTGTAGTTGAAATTGGCGATTAGGCTAATAAACACATGTAAATTACACGCACGCATGCACGTACAATTGAATAGAGTATACAATCGTCTAAGCAGGCCCAAAGAGAGCCAAGCAAATGCTTTCGATTGGCGATCGTTCTGGAAGTAATGAAGAATCTTATCTAGGCGCCAGTTGTCAACCTTTTCCAGATGTTGCAAACTCCTCTACGCCTAATGCTTTCCACCTGCCGCCCAAACATTCGTTAGCGCCGTTCGGCTCAGTTTGCATCTTTTTCGCCGCCGCTGAGTACGCAACATCTGTCGCTTATAGTGAACAATTAAAAATTCACACACATCTACACTAACATCATAAGAGAACCGATGAGAATTTTAACAAATGTCCGTTTTTGTAATAAATATGTTCCGTATATATATTTATATATATTATAGCTATACTTATTTCTATATATATATACAGTATATGCATATACAGTATATATATATATATATATATATATATATATATATATATATATTCCTACATTTATATATGTAATTAATACAAATTGTACATATATATATATATATATATTAATGACGTACAAATATACATAAGGTTTATCAGTAAATGCTCCACTCTTCGGTATTGCGTAATTAAAATTTGTAAACAAAAACAACTTCAGTGATCATATACTACCGAACAGATGTATTTAATGTAGAATAGTTTTTTTAGTGCTTTTATTACCAAGTGTTGTACTTTTAAAAATTTGCCCTATCATATGAAAATTGCGTCAGAGTTACAAGCCTGTTTTCGAGTGTTATCCACGACAGGACAACGACGCCGCTTAAACGATTCGACGCCCCAACGCAGCTGCCGTAGACGGCGCGCGTCATTCGCACGACTTAACGGAAAATAGTATATATGGTTTGTTTTACCATTCTTGTCCTTTTCCCTCTATCTATCTCTCTAGCTATCCAGCTATCTATCTATCTATCTATCTTCTTTTACAAATGGTCGGTGTGTTCCTAGCGTGAAGAATTCAATAGTTTCTGCTATAAAATAAATATATTCGCATATGGATTTAACGTTTATAATTTTTATTCACGTCCTTGTTCACGAGTACGTACTTTAAAAATGTATACATGCACATCTGTACTATATACCCACATAAATAGTTATTTATACGAATATAGTACATGCTTACATGTACATATATATATATATATATATATATATATATAAACAGTATATATTATATACACTATATGCATGTACAGAAAATTTTGGATATATGTATGCACAGTCAATAGGTATTTTGTAACATACATATATACTTACATATATATATATATATATATATATATATATATAAATTTTATATATATATATATATATATATATATATATATATTTCTTATACGAATATAAACTTAAATATTATATAATTGTAAAACATCAGGTTACTTTTAAACCAGATCTAAAGCACAAGCCGCGCGACATCTATACGCTATGCATATGTATATATAAACATTTCGATATACATAAATATATATATATACATATTCATCTTGCCTTTTTCCTTTACATAAACCGAGACGGTATATAATAACAATATCACAGATTCAACAGAAAAAGAAAACAAACCGAAAATGGGTAGGGCGAGGGTCGTCATGGGAGAAGGGCAGGGCAAGGACTAGAAGAAGAAGAAGAAGAAGAAGAAGAAGATAAAGAAGAAATAGAAGGAAGGAGTGAAGTTAAGATGATATATCCATCGTTATTCAACAGCGCTAGATGGCGTGGGACTCGATGTCCTCGACTTAGGACGAGGCGTTTGAGAATCTGCTGTTGCCGATGCGATCGCCTGCGAATGTCGGGAAACGTTCGATTGTCCGCAAACTCTGTGGTGTAATTCCCAGTCTTTGTGTTGACAGAACGCACCGCAATAACGGGCAACATTGCAGCCACTGCACGTTTCACTTGCCTTTCTTCCGCAATTCCAGCAGGACTGTTGGCGAAAATCGAATCGGTTGCATTGAGTGATGTGACCTTCACCGCTTACCTCATTAGATTCTTCTTGTTGATTAAGCATGGTGAGTGCGTCTTGCGTCGCTTGTTTGCGAGCGTCGGCTAAAGCTCGTTCCAGCTTTACCCTTTCCGCGTGAACGAGTTCTGAAGCTTTGCTTTCGGCAGCCGACACTGCCTTCTGTAGTTCCGCTACCGCTTGACGTTTCACTTCGTTTACGGCCTCTTCCGCTCTTTTCTTTACATCAGCCACTCGCTCCTCTGTCTGCCTGAGTATCAGAGGATCGACCGTCTTCTTATCGATATCCGATCGTCGGAGCCATGCAAAGAGATCTTCTCTCTCTCTGTTAACTCTTTCTTGAAGGCCAGAGACCGCTCGTTTTGTCTTATCGACCATATCGGAGAGGCAATGTAGCATGTGCTCAACATGCTTGAACTCATCTTCGAAAATGTCGTGGCGGGCGTTGGCGAAGAGGGTATCTGTACAGGGGTGATGTCGAAACGCTTATCACTTATTCATAGTAACAAGTTGCATTATGGTGCGCACCTGCGCCAGGTGTTGGACAGGTGTTACTAGCACCTGGCGCCCTTATGCTCTGACGTCACCGTCGAAATTCCGTCGCTGACGTCAAACACCTATACGACACTTACTGAACGAACCCATGCGACGCTCACGTTCCACTCGCTCTCTCATCTGGCTCATTTCTCTCTCACGCAATTCCCTTGATAGACTTATGTCCTCTAGACGTATTGGTCCTCCTCCTATAGGCAAATTGATGGAAGTAGGCGATGAATTGCAGTGTCGTTTCGTCGACGGCGCTTCTTCTTTCGTCTTATCAGGCGACGGCCGCTTGCCATTTTCGTTTAACTGTTCAACTACACTACCCTCCAGACCGTCTGAGAGAAGGACGTGATGGTGTCGAGCAAAATACTGCTGGGGCGTCTGCTTTGCTAAGGAAGCGCACTGCGCCAATTCCCTCTGCAGTAGGGGCAGGTTGGCCTGTTTTTGTTTTTCGTAATCGATTAGAAAATGCCTGCTTAAATAATTAACAAAAATGTTCTTTTCTACTTTTTCTTTTTCTATCAATTACCTTTAAGAAAGGTATAACAAATGGTCTTAGTGGGAAATTGGTAGCCTCCTGTAGTTTGTTGTGAAATTCTTCTATGGACAGATGCGAGTTCTGTGATAATAGGGGGTATGGAGTAGGTAAATACAAAATGTGGATGTTTATACATAACTACACACATATATACTCTTATGCATATACAGTTATATGTATACATATATACGTATATCCATTTATGGAAATTTTCTTAGTAACTGTATCATATTTTTTATCCCAGGTATATTTTTTTATCCAGATGAAAATATACCTTTGTTATTATAGCCACTATAGTCCTATCCACTAAATATATATATATATATATATATATATATATTTACTGCATATATAAATATATATTCTATTATAAGCCTACATATGAGAACGTACAACGAGAGCCAAAACGAGCGATCGAACACGCTCTCCAATTTCCGGTGAAATATCGCTTCCGAACTGCTGAAGGGTGGTGAGGAAGCGCTTGAGCTTGCTGAGTTGCTTAGCTCCACAAGCGGGAGGCAGCTGTTGATTAGCACTAGTCGGCTGTCCAGAGGATGACGAATGAGGCGGAGTGGGAGTTCGAGAAGGCGGACTGGAAAGAGGTCGAGAAGGCGACGACAAAACGACGGTGGCGGTGGGCGCTGGCGATTCGGGCATGCTGTTTACAATGAAAAGATATAGCGAAAAGAAAAAAAAGAAAGAAAGAATAAAAAGAGGCCGACTTGAATAAACAGAGTTTATAGAAAGCGGGTAAATCTCTAAAATAAACGCTCACTCTCCCACTCACTCTCCCTCCCCTCTCTCTCCCTGCTTCTTCTAATTCCTATCTATTTCTGCTTCTCTCTTCTTCCTTCTGTCCCTCTCTCACCATATATACTTTTTTTATATTCATACATATATATAATATATATAGCCTCATTTTCTTTTCTCCTACCCTTTCTCTCTTCTTCTCCTCTATCGCTCTTGTTATATCTTTTCTCACACTCTTCTCGCTTGAATGATTTTCTCCTTTCTTTACAGCCTTCGAAAGCTAGACGTCTCCCGGACGACGTCGATTGATTAGACGCATTCCGTTATAGGCGTGCGTATAAGTCGAACCAGTACCCACACGGGCGCCGATTAAAGCCAGCTGCTACCACCCACATTTTCATCGTTCGAAAACGCGGGCCTGGCGCTGCGGGCGCGTAAAAGACGTTCGATAAGCAACAACGAAAATCTCAAATCAAGGGCTACGAGAGGGAGAAAGAGGTTGCAAATTAAGAAGAGAATAAAGAATAGAACAAGAGAGAAGAAAACGGAGAAAAAAAGAAATCAAAGTATAAAAAATAAACAAAAAAAGGAAAGATTAAGGAAAGATTAAGAAAATAAGAAGAGAGGTAATACGTACAGTCGTTCCGTGCACTTTGAGACGCGTATATTACACACACGCGTTCGATTTCGTGGAATAGAATATCAATATCCGGTAAAGAATCGAAATATTCGAACGGAGCGGCGTTCGACAATCGTCTGCCGCGTCATGTATGGCGGCAACCACCAGGTGGCGCTTTATGAAAATATTGTGAAATTCTGCCGGCGCGAGATAAGCGCGTACGTTGCCCGAGGCGTCTACTTGCCTCCGTTCGATAGCGTCTACCAGAGCACGTGTAGACGGCTGATATAAAGCAGCTGTATTATAGATCAATATATAAGCAGGTGTTTCGTGAACCACCCTTCCGCTGCCTGCCTGCAAAGTTTTTCCATTTTGCAGTTGATCGCGTGTCGTCGTGACTGGACGGAGGCCGATATGATATTCGAACACCAGCTGTGTACTCTGGCGGAGTTCGGCTCGTAAAAGAGGAAAAAATCGAAGGGCGGCATACTTTACAAACATAAACAGGTGCTAAGCGACACATGACTAGCTCAACGCCCATCCCGCCCACCAGCTGTTGTTCAGCTGCCTTGCATAAACTGGGAGCCTGCCAGGTGGCCATCTATTTCATTATTCAAGCCTTTCCGACGTTCGATAAAGATCTGCCGCCGTTCTCACACTAGTCCGATACGCGCGAATTAGGTGCAGGTGGCCCGTCCGCCCAACGTCTAATGGTCGACGCTAGATAGACGCAATCGGCAGATGCGTCTAAAAATCCGGAAGACTTGGCGCACGTGTTGTGGTGTTCCTGGCATTTGTTTAGCACGTGCTACGTCGCAGCTGCCGATCCGCACGCGACCATAGGCCTAATTACGCGAGAAATTGCATAAGAGGTTATGTGTTTATGATGAAAAAATTATCATTTTTTTAAAAAGAAAATTTAATAAATTAAAGAGCAAATTTTATTTTGAACTCGAAAGTGTTTAGGGAATTTTCGACGGGTAGTAACAGCTTTTTCATCCTCGTGTTTTTTGACGAGAAACAGGTGTAAAGTTTGTTTTTCGTCTTTTCGCCATGTTGACAATAAAGAGAAACACATTGCCTTTTATGAATTTATACTCGGTTGCAGACGAATCAAAACCGATTTTCGTTTTTTTTAAATAAAAAACGCGCAAGTCGCCGATGAAAACCACGTGTAGGAGGTCAGATATTTACACGTTCGACTCAACTTAAAAACTTCCCCTTTATACGAAACACGTGTGGAAAACTAGGGAGAAAAAAAATGAACATTGCTCTCAGCTTTATTAAAAACCCAAACGAAATGCGACGTGTATACTAGACATCTGGCGTTAAATGATGCCCTACACAGATGTGCAACATTATTAGTTCGCAGTCACCGACTCTATTCTTCTTCTATATTAACGACGTAGATTTTATTCTCCACCAGTAACACGATCGCTTTATCCAATACAACCATTCCCTCTATATTCTCAGTCTCTTCTAAACTGATAACATGCTGTTTAGCGACGGTGGAACAATTAGAAGCTTTCCTGTTTCGAACTGTACTTGGAGTAGGTTGCCTATAGATATAAATGTGTCGAACACAATCGCATAGCACTGCATATCGGCAATTGGGGCTGCAGGAAGAGTATTTTTTATTCCTCTTTGACGCCGACACGTAGCCCAAGGCATTAAATGTGCCATCATGATGCCAAGGAATATCCAATGTCGAATCGATTCGCCAAATAAGACCATCAACGTCGTGCCGAATGCACAAGCTCGGAAGTTCATTACGGACAGGTGGAACTGAAAACAGGTGTTGATGACTGCTTAAATTTGCCTGCGGAAGAGAGTGAGAGAGAGATCTGTTTAGTTTAGCTTGTAGTACAGGCAAAAAATGCGGCGGCGCGATTAATCAAACCTGATGAGTGATGTTGTGACTATCACCGTCTATTCGAAGGAGCGCCGACGTTTCTTCCGGAAAGAAGTCACATTCTTCTAATTGTTGAGAATTGAACGGTTTATTTTCCCCCTTGTCAGGATCCGGGTTCTATTCATTAGGAAAAATTGATGTAAATATCGACCAAAATTAAAAGTATGACATTGCTAACATGAAAAGCGGGTATTTGTTAAAATATTGAGGGCAGACTCGAGATTCTTATCGATAGCAAAAGAAAAAAAATGCACCTGTAGGTTTGATGTTAAATGGGCTAGCCTTTCATGTATTTCGGCAGCTTGTTCGGCTGAAAAAATCCTTTCTCCCCTATCATCTCCAATGACAACCTCATTCCAGCAATTGTTGACGCATTTGCTAAGCGTCACCTCCAACCTATTCGACAGTCGTAAATGATCGAATAAAGAAGAATGTTAACAAAAGTAAAAGAGGAGAAAATAAGTGTGAGAAAGAAAACTAAATAATTGACGTACTTGTTATCTACAAGCGTCCAAGTGCTCTCATCCGGTGAGACGCTTTCGTATAAACTCCCTTCTAGTATTGTAGACGTGTTTATTCTTAGTAAAATATCTTTTTTTGCTATGGTACATTCTACATCGGATTTAGTTATGTCCTCAGGGGCACAGACGGTTACGACGACTTCTTCAGTGCTCTGATACCAGTAATAGGGCGGAATTGCTTTGTCGGCTGTTTAACCCGAGTAATTCGTGTTAAATCACTTAACGTCGTGAAAATAACGGTAATTATACTTACTCGTTTCGGCGCCATCTGCAGCATCGTTATCGTCAACAATCGGTTGCAACGAATCGTACACAAACTGCGGTGGCCTTTCAGCCGATACGTACAGAAAATTACCAGCTGTACAACAGTAATCCGGAAAACTTTGACCTTCAAGCCTCCTAGTTCTAATTAAATTCCAGTTTTCTCTTTCGTCTGTTCATATTCACCCGTATTACACATTTATGATTTTCAAATTATAAAGTTTTTCCTTTATTTTTTTAACCATAAAAGTTTAGGTAGGTAGTGAGTGTATATGGAAACTCTATTTTAATCTAAATATACCTAGCTCAAAAGTTAACCAATTGTAAACAGTTCGAAATTCCTCTTCGCCTTTAACCGATAAAAGAAGTACGCTAAGTAGAGTTCGTCCATTTTCTTCATAAGTATGGCTGTGTTCAACCTTCGATGATTCTTGCTCACCTAACGGTGAACCAGAGTAATGGATCTGCGATAAGCGAAAATACAAAACTCATAAATTATATATTAAGGAGAGGGAAATGTTTTCAATTACCCTCCACAGATCCATATCATTATCCCTAGGCCCGGTTTTAATGATATAAAGGAAGCCTGTACCGTCGGCCAAAACCAACCAGTCTTGGCTAAAAACACTAAGGGTTACGTGATACCGACCGTCCATCTGCCGTCTGGTTCTACTTTCCGGAATTTCGAAGACGGAATACGGTTTTTGTAAAGCGCCCGAACACTGCATATATATACAAACCCTAACAGTAATGAAAAACAGAAAAAGAAGAACAGCTGACCAATTGAACGTTTATCTTGTAAACTTTCCAAAGCTTATCGATTGCAAATATGACGTTACTATTGAATGGGTCCGCAATGAGATGATTGAACGTAGCGAAAGCTTTCAGGTGTTGATAGGAGTATTGATTTTGATTCAGCACTACTCGGTCAATTTCTAGGAATGTAAACAGTAGGAAGTGACAAGTATTGTTAAAGAATTGCTTTTGCTCGTATTCCCAATACAAACCTGATTCCAAGCACGTGCTATACTTGGGGAAAGCCTCTAATGACAATTTATAGCCATCGAAGCTAGAATCAAGTAGCCTTCTGTCTGGGCTCAAAGAAACAAGTTTGCCGGCCTTTCTTTTTTTCGATGCCATTTCCCCAATGCTAAAATGCAAAAACTGATTAGCGAATTAATACGCAACGGGATACAAAAGTGGGCTCCAAAAGAAAAAAAATTAGTGAACAAATGCAGAATAGGAACAAAAAGGGTTTCACACCATTCGTCTAAAACGGAGCGAATTCGCATACTATAGGCTTATCAAACGACCACAGACGCTTCTCCTTACGACAAACACCCTTCAAAGCCCAGAAAAAGCCCGTAGAATTTATAACACATACGAGACGTACTAAGAGCATATCATTAACAAGACCGTCCCTTATGGGTGCGGACGTGAGAAAGTCGGGTACAGCTGTGTCGACGTCGATTTCATTTACAAATTTCGAATTGAGATTGCGTCCCATCTGTACGAAATGAATGAGCGCAGAATGTCGCAGCTTTTTTATTCTTTCAATAGCATTTCCAGCCTTTAGCTAACTCGAAGTAAGCGCACCGTCAATCATTCTATGAGTATAGTGCGCGATGGACGCTATAATACAATTAGGAAAGCGGTCACATCAAAGGAGGTTCTTGGACTCTTTGAAAGGTGACATCTATCGGATTTGTTAAAATGAGAATTCTTCAACTTATTATTAGGTTAAAATGTTTCTCTTAATCAATCATAAGACATCAAAGAGATGGCGAAAGAGAGTAGTAGTGATTTTTCCCCATACACTAATATTTATCACGTGTTCAATATCTTTGCTCAGCAAGCATATCCCTATATAATATATCTGGTCCCATACCTTTAAAAAGATTTCAAAAGCGTAACTTCTACTAAAATCCAGAGGAACAAGCAATTGCTAATTTGTGATATAATAATCAACTATTGAAGAAAAAGTGTTCATGTGTCCCGGTGATTCGTCAGCATCAATGCCAAGGACGAATTTCGTTTAAACTCTTTCAGACAAAAATTACGCATCTTTCTTTTAGTTTGTCTCCATTTTCTGCCATATTCTTATTTAATAAGTTCATTAAGCATACCATCTGTATTGACTTTTAAAATCATACGAACATATCTCCATTCCATTTCCGGTTTCAACATAACTCACAAAGTATCAGAATGGACGTCAATTTAAGATATTTTGCCACTGTAGTACCATATATCTTATGATTTTATGCTTAAAATCTTAAACTCCAACTACTAAATATGAAGGGAGAAGAAAGCTAAACTTTTAGAAAAATTTTATTTGCTAATGAATTACCCGCTGAAAGTAGAAAGTGAGTAAAACTCACTAATACATTAAACTTATTTAAGATCTTTTTATTATTTTATTGAAAAAATAGAATCAACAGCTTTTAAATGAAGTTATTGCTACTTCTTTGCAAGACTCAGATTTGGTCTATACAACGAAGAAGCAGCTAATTTAGAAACTAAAAATATTGCTATTTCTATTTTATATCATTCCTGTTTGGATATTTTTACGATAAGTTTAAACTAAGTTGCTAACTTCTACATTATCTATCTAATATTTAGTGTTATTACTGACCGTCGTTTCAAAATTAATTGGCGCTTATATGACGAGAATATTTCCGTACGAAATGTTTTATTTGCAATTTTAATAAGAATTTAATCTTTCAATAGTAACTAGTCCGTTGATATTTTATATATGTTCGAATCAAGGTACGAAAATACTTTTAGTTTGGTAATAGAACCGCAGTAAATATAACAATATGGCGCCGGCCAAGACAGAATTATTGTTTATCGACACATTTTCTCATAGCTCATCAGATGTATGTCTCAATGCACCAATTAAATGAAAAAAATAACTTGATATTTTATTTTTGCAGGCGATCAATTTGGATTTAATACAATTCATAAGACCGGTGGTAGTTAAAGAAGTAAGAGTTATTCCGCTTGGTACTCGGGTCCAAGCCGATATACCGGGAGGCATTCGTTTAGGGTAAGTAAAAGCTTTTAGCCTCAAAATCGATTGTAAAAAGACATTATAACAGTGCAACGAATCCTTCTCAATTCGATTTGGATATATTTGTAAATAATTTGAAGGAACAGACCTCAACATTTGAAAAATTCGGAAAGTAGGTTTATCATGTGCGCTTTTTATTACCACTTTAAATTTATCACCTCTTTGCAGTATCAAATATAAAGCAAATGTAAATATTCTCTTCGAAGCTGATGGAGAGGTTAGAAATGTAGAATATTAGGACAATTATATTTTAAAAACGATCTTAATGCTGTTTAGCCTATACCAACCGATGGCTTGGTAATTCGGGGTATTTACACGACTATAACATTGGCTGTCTACGGAAATGAGACTATTCAAACACGATCCGTATCACCGCCTATTCAACAACCGAAGGTTAGAGCCCCTGATGTCCTCACCACTCGACCTGTTGGTGGAGGAATTAATCGTCCAGATAATTTAACAAAGCCACCCATTGATCTACCTGGGGTCAATCAAAAAGTATCAGAATGGCTCTCAATGGCCCCTTCACCTCAACCATCCCCAACCAGACCCATCTCACCACACAATAATGATCAAAGGCATGTAGCATCCACTGCTGTCTCCCAAAATGCTCAGTCTTCACCTAATGATCCTCCACCATCAATACCAATCGAATCTACTGGACAAGTTCATGATCCCAGGGCTTCTAGAGCCCGAATGGAAGAGGCTATGCCAATTACAGTTGTTACAAGTATGCGCATTGGTAAAACTGAGCCTGTTCCAAATCCAACACTAAACGAAGTAACGGACGATACGGAACCGGGAGAAATTCCTGAGGATATCGAAATGGTCTCAGTAAGTGCATTATCAGACCGCTTTTTTGCTGTTTTTCTAATAATAAATTAATTTATAAGGATGAAGAATGTCAAAAAGGCTATGAAACTATTTCGTCCGGTGAAGATAATTTATCAGATTTAAATGGTGTTCCATCCCGTAAACAATTAACTGATGTAAGTTACCATACAAGTAACTAATTATAATCTGTAAAAATACTGACATTTAACTATCAATTGTAGATGGACGTAAGCGGTTTAGATATTGTTGATAGCGAAGGATGGACCTATGGAGTTGCTAGTTTCAACCCTTATCAATTTCAATTGGTACCCCTTGAAGCATTTTCAGATCCGGCTCTAACTCCTCATGAAATTGCGGTACATAAGCTAAATGACAACAAATCATTATCCTGCCAAGAGGCTGATAGGATATTACAATATATCCAGAAAACTGAAGGATCTGACGCTGATTGGGTAGATCGTATGGAACAGGTTACAGATATGTTAGTTCCTGGACTCGCCCATCTTATGATAACTGAATTCAAAAATCAAGTTTTGGATTGCTTGTGTGAATGGGCATTAAGAGGATTAGACACTGATTCGGCAAGTCGTCAACCTGTTACTCACATGGTCCGACATTTAAAAGCTGGTATTCGATTGTGTGGAGCTCTTTGTGCATGCCATGATGATATTGCGTTCCGTCTATTACATCGCGACGTACAACATCAGCTTGTGCAACTACTCGGTAGAAGGGAAATGGCGTCGTCGATAAAATTGTTAATTCTCCGTTCTTTAGATCAAACAACAAGGGTAAAAGATGGTCTTTTATGGTTTATTGGTGGTCATCCAATACAAAAGAAAGTTGACAAATGCGTTTACGCTGAGCTAATTGAACAAGTTATTGATGATAGACATGATCAAAGAGTTCTTAAAGCTCTAAGTGCTTTATGCAACAAATTAAATTTATATGACTCTCTCCACGCTCTGAATGATAATGTTAGACTAACAATAGCTCAAACTGAGGAGGCTTTACAAAAAGTTGTTGATAAAGAAGATGAAGAATTTATTATAGAGCCCCTGCAAGACGACGTTGTTCAAAAAATTGTTACCTGTCTTGAACATATGACAAGATCTCTTATTAATGCGAGATTTACTCTTTCTCAACCATCAAGAATTCCAATTCGAGAAGTTTTATACGAAGTTCATCTACCCTCTCACGATCCCCTACCAGATATTTTAAGGATTTTCAATAGTTCTGGAATTCTAAAAGCTTGCAACGTATTACTGACCAGTCCATCCTGTACTCAACATCCGTCTATCATTCTTGCAGCAAAGAAACTTATTGAACAGTTGTGCTCCTCACAAGCTGGATTACTATTTCTTGCATTCAATCCGGATCCTGTTAATAGTCTAATTATGAGTATTTTGCAAAGTGTATCTAGGGACGATAGTGAAGAATCGATGAGCAATTCATTTGTCTTACACCTAGTTTATCATTTGCAAAGTCTTCTATATGTAGATGAATTAAAAATGACTATATCTCGGGGTGGATACGTACTAGGAGTCTTACATAATCTTTTTGTTCTAACTTTGTCCCCTATTGGAAGAGATGCAGTTGTTCGGGTTTTGGGTTTGGAAGATAACCTTTTACCGCTCCTTCAACTAGCCGATATTGGCGAAATAGATAAAGAAGACGTTGAACTTAAAAAGAAAGCTATACTTTTACATTATGTGTTTAATTTAATTTTACTCGTTCTAAGACATTCTACCAATACCGCATCACTACTTGAACGTCATGGACTGTTGTTAAATAAGCTTTCGAAAAATGAAATGACGATCATGCCAAAAATTAATGAAAAGATTCACGAAATGTCCGAATTCTTATCACCAATATCCAGCATTCTTGATAAACCAACGTCCTTGGAAGTTTTACCAGTTCTATTAGAGCAGATGAAACATCTAGTCGATGATATTGAATGTACAATACCAAAAGGTTTAGTAACTATTTTACGACTTTTACAATCATTTCTTGTGCAACCAGTCAATAACGAATGGCCAGTTCAACTTGTTTATGAGAGGGCAGTGGCCGAAAGTCAGGGAGCAATACATTATCTTGCAAATATTGTACAAAAATGTGCAGATATCACAAGAACACCTTGGTTAAAATGTATACCTCTTCAACCCAATACGAAGACGCTAATAATATCAACTCTAACGACGGCCTTGTCATCGTTAACCGCTTTACTACAAAAGACGATTAAAGCTCGGGGACTAGACTTTAAGGATACCACAGCAGTTGAAAGTCTATTTAACGCTCATGCAGTGTTCTGTTCTGTTACTCCAAATGGACACTTGAGCAAGGAGCAGCTGGATATACAGGAATATATAGTTGCGTGTTTGGCAGCCTACACTCAACCTCTCATTTGCGATAACAAGGCTGTTTCTCAGTCTGTTTGGACTGGAACTCTGAAAAATTTATTAAAATGGATGCTCACAGCCCCATATACTATTCTGTCTGGATTAGTATTACTCAGCGAATTATTACCTTTACCATTGCCAATTCAAACAAAGAAAAATCTCGAGAAGGATGATCAATATTTAATAATTCAACCTAGAAAATTATGCAGTGCCCATTTACTACCCTTGGACGAACAATTACGCGATGTTGTAAACACTTTAGCAGTGTCCAGTTGTAGTCCTTTACAACACATTTTGAAAAGGGTGTGCTGGCAGCTATCAGATTTAACTGCTCCATCTGCATCTGTAATGGCAACTATTGTTTTAGATCTGGTAGCAAAGACTATAGATGATTCAGGAGGTTTATCTAATTCCAACTTAGTTCGCGTTCTAGATTTATTAGTCTTCCTTGCTGATAAGCCATCATTTAAAGCAGCAGCAATTGCACTACTTAATGAGGAAACATACGAAAACATTCTGAGAAAGATTGCGTCACTTCTCAATGTAGTTGATGAGCAAAATCGTTGGCATAGCGTTGTTCAGGAGGCAATAATTGGTGTTTACCAGTGTCTATGTGACTGTGAGGTATCTCTACTATCGTTAGATCAACACTCAGTCGCCGAATGTGTATCAAATTCTTTGCCATCAAAAAAGCACCTTTATATTATCATTGAAAGTATATTTATGCATATTGGTTCGCCAGATCAAAGTTATACCAGCGTAATACCATCTTTGAAGACTTTATATATTTTACTTGAACATGACTTTGGACTATCTCTCTTACACGAATATCTCGCTGAAAGAGACAGTAGCGTTTTTTATGTTTTGTTTGACCGAATCAATGGAACTTTTAGTAAAGACAGTCATGACCACATAGCAACGCTTACAGCTGCTGTGGAAGTTCTCCATATGATGGTTCAAAATAAAAGGAAAGATATCATAACGATCAACAGATTAAAACTTATGCTAAACTGGCCTAAAGAGATGCATCCTCTTGACGATCTCGAAAACCTACTATCAGCGCAAATAGAAAAACAAGATGAAAATTTGAGAACTCTCCACGACGCAATGAAAGATCTCGTTTCAATTTTAAAAGAGGAAGATATGAGTAATGAATGGAAACCAGTAGAACTTCCAAATCCGCTACCTTTGCACGAACTCTTTAACTTGAGAACTGTCTCCATGTTTGCTGAATCAGATGAGAATAGACTAAGTGACACTTTTTGGTTGGCAACACCCATGGGAGGAGAGGGAGAGAGAGAAACTGTTCCCGTGAATTTAATTGAAATTGTTAATGAGCATTTACCTGATGTCAAACTGAAGGAGGAGCTAATGAAGGATACAGATGTTGCAACAGCACGTAGAATTCGGGCTCGTGCTCCTCGCCGTCAAATGGATATGATTAATACCAGTAAAACGCAAGGATCTAGTAGAGGAGCTTTCGCTGCCCCAATGAGAGGAAGGGGATTTGCAAGAGGCGCAAGTACTCGTAACGACCTATTTCGTTCAAGGCCACCAAATACTTCGAGACCGCCATCTATGCATGTCGATGACTTTATTAAGATGGAAAATTCTGAAAGTGCTCCAGATGATGCTACTGTAATGCCTCCACCTCCAACAATAACTACTACTCCCGACCGTCCGAGATCAATATATCCTGGACCATCATCGGTTGGCTCAGGGTATCGACGAGAAGATCCACAACAGTGGAGATCAAAGACCTACGCATCATCTGATTCAAATCACTATTCATCGATAGACACTCGGAACTTTGGGCAGAACTATTTGTATAACAAATTCGTAATTAATCCACAAACACAGACGCCTAATTCACCGTATAGCCGAAGAACAGATGCTCGAAACTATATGCGTCCTGTTCCTAAGTGAAAATATTTTATGGAATGTTCTTTTTTTTATTTTACAGTAAATATATAAATTTTTTGAAACAAATAATAATCATGAACAGAGACACTAAGCGGCAGGATTCGTCCTCATCAGTTCCAGATCACTTTTCATCATATCTTCGACTAGTCCCTATCAAAAAAAAACACATATAGTATTCAACCTTTCGCAATCCTTTACGACTTACTTCAAAATCGAACTTTGGTTTCCAGTTCAATTCTCTCCTAGCTTTTGTAGAATCACCTTGAAGGTATTCAACCTCCGTTGGTCTATAGTACTTCGGGTTTACGTTAACTCTTATTATGCCAGTTCCCTTTTCTTTTCCAACCTCATCAGCGCCCTCACCTGACCACCTAAAAAATGAAAAGAGTAGAAAGAAGGTCGACTTTCCTATGTAAAACTACTGACTCAATAGATTTACCAACAAATTTGAAAGCTGCCTCAACAAATTCTCTAACACTGTGAACTTCTCCCGTCGCAATAACATAATCGTCACTATTATCTTTCTGTAACATCAACCACATAGCTTCAACATAATCCTTTGCGTGTCCCCAATCGCGCTTTGCGTTCAAATTGCCTAACGAAAATGACTCCATCAACCCCAGATGAATTTTCGCCACTGCTCTTGTTATCTTTCTCGTAACGAACGTTTCTCCTCTTCTGGGTGACTCGTGATTGAATAGGATACCATTCGAAGCGTGAATTCCATAAGCTTCTCTGTTGTTGATCACAGTCCAGAAGGCAAATTGCTTTGCTATTCCGTACGGAGACCTTGGATAGAATGGTGTGTCTTCATTTTGCGGTATTTCTCTCACTTTTCCATATAACTCACTGGAAGAAGCCTGATAGAATCTAACCTTTTGAGTCAATTTACAGGCTCTAATCGCCTCAAAAACACGTAGTACACCCATACCGTCCACGTCGGCTGTGTATTCGGCGATTTCAAAAGATACTTTAACATGACTTTGAGCGCCAAGATTGTAGATTTCGTCTGGCTGAATTTCATTAATTAGCCTCATCAAACAGGAAGTATCAGTTAAGTCACCATAATGTAACTTCATTCCTTTTTTAACGTCGAAATGGGAATTATAAATATTGAAATGATATATTTAACATTCAAGGACTTACTTCCTTCCTGGTGGATTTTAGGATCATCGTACAAATGAGTTATTCTCCCTGTATTAAATGAACTAGAACGTCGTATGATGCCATGGATCTGTGATAATGTAGATTAGCTGCATTCATTATTAGCGATGAGTAATTTTAGTTACCTCGTAGCCCTTATCGAGCAGGAATTCGGCTAAATAAGAGCCATCTTGTCCACTTATTCCCGTAATAACGGCAACTTTTGACTTAACAACAGGACAACTGGTATCGTCCAAAGAAACTCCTTTTGATGTTTCTGTAATTGTAATTAGAGAATGTTGAAAAATAACTTTTCTAGTGGCTGATTATTATATAGAGAGGATGAAAATAGAACTAAACTTTTCCCTACTAGAAAATGACTATGTCCATAAATTGGGTCTACTATTCCTTTTATTAGGGTACTTTAATGTTCGCAAGGATTATAAATATGTAATACAGAAGGGATAGTCTATATCTATTCCTGATTTTGTACAGTCATTTTTTACATGTTAATAATGTCGTTGTAATAATTGTTGAGACAATGTTTTTTTAACAAATACAATATTTATAGTCAATACTTGAATTATTCAACAAGTATAAGGAATACGGAAAGTGTTTAAGGCTTTTTAGGAAATGTTTTGGTATTATTTGCATATTATCCTAGTTTCTATCCTACTTTTTTAAGTTGGTATTCGCAATGTAGGTGGCTAACCACAAACAAAACGTTAATCTTATACGAAACAAAGTATATAAAGGAATAGCAAAATAACGCCAAACCTAAGTATAAGTAGATAACAAAAAAGAAGAAATGATAACTTGAAAGACGTGTTAGAGGTGACGGTAACATAGCTAAATGATTATAAATAAATTTTGAATTGAGCGATAATATGTTGAGGAACGTCTCAAGTGTTATTCAGTAGTGTCATCTCAAGTTAAAATGAAATATTCATTTATTTATCTATTTAAAAAATGCTTTAAAACACTAATACTTTTTAAATTGTTTTTATTTGAAAAGAATGCGTGTATGTCAAATATTTCTGCTTATATATATTGCCAATAAGCACGCTTAAGCTATTAGCTCTCGATGTTTCTACTATAAAGAGTAGGCAACTTTAAATAATTATATCGTAAATTTCTTTCCCAGACAATAAACATTATATAAAATGTCAAATAGACAGTTGTTTTCGTTTGCTTGAAAATAAATTGGTTAGAAAGAGTGTCAAACCGATTGATTTCCAGACACAACTCAGGTTTTTGCCTACGACATCCCCCAGAAAGAAAACTATAGACTCGTCCGCCTTATAATAAAAGGCAGTCTCTCTCTCTATTATTCCTCATCTAACTCGAAGAAACACCGTCCCTTTTTCGATATCAGAGTTAAGCGACCCAAATCGACAACCTAAGAAAATATCATGTCTTCAAATTGTGGTAAGTGATATTTCTCTTGCAATCTTTAAGAAACATTTGGAAAAAATCGGCTTTTTCTAAAATGATGTTGGGCTTGTTCCACGTGACGTCAAAAATTTAACGTTACTGCGTATTATGTTAAACAGCTGCAAGTGAAGGTCCAAGAGAAAGGGTATTAGTTACCGGAGGAGCCGGTTACTTAGGATCAACGTTAGTTCCAATGCTCTTAAACCGAGGCTATGAGGTCACGGTATTCGATAGACTATCATGGGGCGTTAATCCTTTACTACCCGTGGCTGGCGACTCAAAACTACGCTTGATTCAAGGTGACGTCTGTAACGAAGAGGAATTAGCTGCGGTTATGAAAGATGCCGATGCAGTTATCCATTTGGCCGCCATCGTAGGTTATCCCGCTTGCGAGAAGGATCACGAATTGGCAAAGAGGGTAAATGTTGAAGGTACTCGAAACGTAACCAAATTGCTCGCCAATCGGAAAGTAATTTATGCCTCCACTGGTTCATGCTATGGGGCTGTCTCGGGAGTATGTACCGAAGACACACCAATCTCTCCTTTAACGTTGTATGGATCAACCAAAGCTGAGGGTGAGAGATTATGTCTTGAAGCTGGGGGCGTTGCCCTGCGATTGGCTACAGTCTTTGGCGTTTCTCCTCGTCTTCGTTTAGATTTACTAATTAATGACCTAACATACAAAGCTTTAACATTGAAAGAATTCGATCTTTATCAAGGGCATTTCCGTCGTACATTTCTTCATGTTAGAGATGCTGCTAGGGCTTTTATTTTTGCTCTTGAGCATTTCAATGACATGCGCAAGAAAGCCTACAACGTTGGAGATGATAAAATGAATATGTCTAAAGAAGAAGCCGCTAAAGTCATTCAAGATGAAGTGAAAAATTGTAAAATTACACCTAACCACTCAGGAGAAGATAAAGACAAACGTGATTACGAAGTCTCTTATCAGAAACTCTGCTCTCTAGGCTACTCATCAACGATATCTGTTCAAGATGGCGTAAAAGAATTATTAAAAATTCTACCTCACATGACTCCTGAAGAAGCTATGAAATGCCGTAACGTCTAGAGGCATTAAAATAAGTATAAGGATAAAACACAAGTCTCAGTATTTCATTATATGAAGAAAAAAGTCTACAAATTTTGTCATAAAAGATGAAATATTTTTGTCTTATGGAAATTAAGATATAAAAAACGAAAAAAATACAACTAATTGAAATATTCTCATATTAATTGGAGTTGTTACTTGTTACTATTTACATGGGTACAATATTCATTCATTACAATACTTTAGTCATTTATCTATGACTCATTAATTCACGTGGAAAAATCTCGCTCTTATCATCTTATAAGACATATGTTACAGAATACTACATTCCTATTAAGCCCATAGCAGCATCATTTTTCATGGTACAGGAGATTGTGTAATTCTAAATGATGCTGAGAAATGGAACTTGGAAATCCCTTTACTCTTTTCTATCAAATATAAAACATCAATAATACTATCAAACATGGAAGAATTAGGTCAATACTTGTAAACATACCAATTATTATCGGCTTATCTTGATATGGCTCTAAATGAGTTTTGTGAAATGAAACAAAAGACAAACAATATATTCTACTCCATGTTGGAAGAGATATTGTAAAAACTCGATAATTTGCCAAGAAAAGTCGAAAAATGTTCCCAATAGCTTTCCTTACCCCTCCCTCCTACATATTTGACATTTATCTTTTCCATTACAAATTTGTTTCGTATTGCTTTTACAAAATTAACAACATCTGCCATATAGGAAAGTTCCACTTGGCCATATAGCTAAAAAAAAAGTTATAGATAAAATGTGTAGTTTATTTTATGGAGTTAACGAAAAAAGGCAAACTATCTGTTTTTACAGTAAGCCTTTGTAATTTAACAGTTCATTTCACCGTATACTCGCATGTTTTCCTACTTGGTATTGAATATTCAAATCTATTTATATATTATGTTGAATATACTCGTTCTATCCCATAAACGTTTTATTATATTTCCGTTTCTTACTCTAAATCTTTTTTTCAAGTGATAAACATGGAATACTTAAGCGATGATTACTATGTAAAGAGCTTGTAATATACTCTAAAATGGCAATTAGATACGCTTTTTCCTCTTAATTGTGACATTTAAATTAAAAAATCGATAATTAAGTTTCAAATATATGAAATGAGAAAAAACACTATCAAGGCACGCATTATATGACCTTTTGACCTTAAAATGTTGATTTCAACGACCCTTAGTTGAACAATTAAAGACTTTTGGTATCTCGTCTACCAATTGATAATTATTCAAACATTTAATTTTACCAGATGAATCCAAACAATCCCTGTAATCCTTTTTTTAATTTCTATAGGAATTTTAATCCTAATCTATAATCTATGACCATATATAGATGTATAAATATATCTATATATATCAGAGTCGTGTTGAAGTATCCTTTGAAATAGCCCACTATGCGGCTAAGAGGCTGATGATATGAGTGTTTTGAAATAATTAAAGCCTGTAAATTAACTCACAAAGTTAGACTATATCAAGCTCCTTCCAGTGAATTATATGGAAAAGTTGGAGAAGTCCGACAAAATGGAGACACACCATTCTATCCAAGATCTCCGGCAGGTTAGCCAAGATATTTGCGTCTTAGACAGTCGCGCTGAGATATGTTGGAGAGACCGTTACTTATATTATAAAGTGGACGAGTCTACAATCCTTGAGCTTGGGGATGTCCTAAGCGCAAGCCTGAGACATATTTTCGAATATATCGGCTTGACATTGGTTTTAACTAATCTATTTGCAAGCAAAGGAAAATAACTATCTATTTAACATTTTTTATAAAGTTTAATGTGTGAAAGAGAAATTTATAATCAAACTATTTAATGTTGCCTACTCTAAAATAATAGAAAATCTAATTCCTCAAAGCTAATTGGCTGAAATAATTCTTAGCAATTGACATAACTAAAGACTATCTCACATATAGAAATCGTTTTCAAATGAAACAATTTAAACAAAGTTATAGTTTCAAAGTGTTTTCTAAATAGATAAATAAATGATTATTTCATTTTCACTTGAGATAACATTTCATATGAGAAGTTCCTTAACGAATTTTCGCTCAATTATGAAGGTTAACGATTTACCTATGTTAATGTAAACTCCAACGCCTTATCAACTCATCTCTTATACCGTTTAATTATAATTAGGTTGCATATTATTCGCCTTCCTTTATATACTGTATTTTAGTAATGATAAACGTTCTAATCATAGTTAGACTCCTCAACTTGAGAATACAAAAGTAGACTAGAATCAAGGAACATATCTAAATAATGCAAGTGAGATTATCTTGGATTTAAGCACTGAGA
Organism: Dimorphilus gyrociliatus; assembly: GCA_904063045.1. Lineage (NCBI taxonomy): Eukaryota > Metazoa > Annelida > Polychaeta > Dinophilidae > Dimorphilus > Dimorphilus gyrociliatus. Next base: position 3,709,204 of record CAJFCJ010000007.1, read on the forward strand.
TAACATACTAATATATACACGAATGTCAGATGCAAATGATTAAAAAAAATAGCCCTAATCGGTACTCACTATGAACATGTAATGAAAAAAAAAAGACAGCTGGCTATAATTCTATACATCTCTTAATGACAAAGCCTGCATGATTCACGATTCAATCGATTGTTCAAAACGATTGGAAAATGCTCGTTGAAATAGGAAAGATATTGTTAATTTTTTAATACTAAACAACTAATTCTTATATATATTTAATTGTATATAACGACAAAAATAATAAACTTCTTACCGTTATTCATCGCTCAAATATTACTGGGTAGTTAATGAATAAAAATCCAAATTTCCAACGTATGCTTAATTGATCTTTTTAATTTAACAAGCGTAGGGAATGTGTTTTTTCGTAAAACAATAAAAGATTAATCGAACGCCGAAAATTATCTTCAAAATATAATCTAATTAGTTGGTACGGTTCCAAAAAAATTACCAAAATTTATTATCCTTGTTGTATCTTGTTGTCATGGAAACCCCTCAATAAATTTCTGTTCACTTTGCAAATTTTCAGACTGCAAAGAATATTTATGTTCACATTAACTATTTAATGAAACAGAGGGTAGCGTCTATTATTTTCTGTTTATTCCAATCAATGAAACGTTAAATAAAGAGAGCCATGACAACACACCAACGCTTTCAGCTACTGTGAAGGTTCTTCTTAAGATTGAAAATACCAGGATATGGATTATCTGATTCAAAAATAACTATTTACTGATAAACACCCATGTATTTGGGCCAAACTATTTGCATTACAAATTCATAATTCATATCCAAACACAGGCTCATAATTATCACTTTAGGCAAAGAATAGATTCTCGTAACTATATCAATCATGTTCCTAATGTTAGCGATTTAGTTTGTAAAAGTATTGCCTTCAGATTCAGTACTACTCACCACAAACAATCAGTTGGATGAAACGCCTATGTGGGTCATGTTGAATCCAACAAATTTGAATCTATTCTTTTGAAAGATAAGTGTAAAAGTCTTATTGAAACTCGACTTTTAACTATACAAGATATTATTGGTAATAAGTCATTAACAAAACTGAAAGTTGTCTGAATTTTCAACTTAGGGAAGCTAAATTCAACGTTTTAAGGATATATGAAAGCTTATTACATGCTTTGGTTGAATATTTCTCATTTTATGTATGTTGAAATTCTATTTTAGTTATATTTCCAAATGGAACTTTATTAAAAGATGAGCAATGTCAATTTAGAAAAACTTCTGTTTTGTACTTTTTCTCATTTTAATGCTTCAAGATGTTACGGCATTTCACGGCTTCTTCAGGAGTTATTTAGGGTAGAATATCTAAAAATGTCTTTGCTTCCTCTTGTACCGATATCGTTGATTTGTAAACCATAAAGCATAGTTCCGGCTTAGAGACTTTGTAGTTACTTGTGTCCTCAACATATCCCTGGATGTTTAGGTGTAATTTTGTAATTTTTCTCTTCTTAGCAATACATTTTGAAAAGAGTGTGAAGCATCTATGCTATTTAAATCTTTCATCGGCTTCAGTAACGAAAACTATGGACAATTACAGAGGTTTATCTAATTCCAACTTAATTCGCATTCTAGACTTATTAGTAAACCAGGTGGAGTTATTCTTTCTGCATGGAATGAACTAGAATGAAGCCTGATGCCATGAATAGTCTGTGATAATGGAGATAGGTTGTATTCTTTGAGCTATCATATCAATATTCAACCTAACCATTCTTTAGTTCATTCTAAAAAGTTGAAATGTTACATTTAAACATTTGAAAAAAAAGAGTTACATTGTTAAAATCGTAGAAATGTTTTAATGAATAGCATATTTGATCATGCTGAATAGGCTATAGAAAACGATTAAAAAATACCCGTTGAAACTATAGATCTATTGTGAATTTTTAAAATTAAATACAGCAAAGTCTATTTTAAAGTATACAAGATTCACGACTTTTCAACCTTATTGTTCTTAAGTACGGGGAAGATGCTTCAGCGAGAGGCCAAAGTTGGCTAATTTTAATGACTTTACAATTATAATTTCGACTTATTAAACATTGCGAAATTCTTCTTCTTACAATCTAAATAAAAAAACACAATAACCATATTGCTAAATACACATAGTGAGAACTAAAGAGTCTACCAATGAACACAATAGATGACCTTATGAACTTGAAAAGTTGATGCCAACGCCCTAATTTGAACAGTTGAAGAATTTTTGTGTATCGTCTAACAATTGATAATTATTCAAGTATTTAATATTACAAGATAAACCCAAATAATATCAGTAGTCCTTTTTTATTTCTATAGGAATTTTACTTCCTTATCTAAATGATGAACTTTGCATAGAATATCGACAAGATTAGCTTAAATCTGTCGCATCGAAGACTGAATACCTTAGCGATTAAAAGTTTTTCTAGTAAAAAAAAAAATCGTTATACTTCCGTTTTGTCAATACTTAATGTTAATATTATCTGGTACAGTTTTCAAATGAGTTTGAAAAAGAGATCTTTAAATTACCTATCAATTTAATTGATTTTGCTATTGGAAAGCCAACAGATGGCAGAGTTTCATTCCTTTCCATAATGGAAAAGGTAATTTTAGATGTAATATTTTAACTATTCTAAGGCCTATATCCTAAAATAGCCTTCTTTAGGGCCAATACTCGAAAATGATTGATCGCTTTATTGAAACTAACCGTGCACCTGTAGGCTTTACTATTCAATTCAAAATGGCCTATATAGGCGTTATCATTTGACAGATTGCTTCGTGGCAACTAGTCGTGCACCTGTAGCAATACTATCACAGTCTAAATGGCTAATAAGAGCGTTTCTTCTGACAATAATAGTTGTCCTGCTGTTAAGTCAAAAGTTGCCGTTATTACGGGAATAAGTGGACAAGATGGCTCTTATTTAGCCGAATTCCTGCTCGATAAGGGCTACGAGGTAACTAAAATTACTCATCGCTAATAATGAATGCAGCTAATCTACATTATCACAGATCCATGGCATCATACGACGTTCTAGTTCATTTAATACAGGGAGAATAACTCATTTGTACGATGATCCTAAAATCCACCAGGAAGGAAGTAAGTCCTTGAATGTTAAATATATCATTTCAATATTTATAATTCCCATTTCGACGTTAAAAAAGGAATGAAGTTACATTATGGTGACTTAACTGATACTTCCTGTTTGATGAGGCTAATTAATGAAATTCAGCCAGACGAAATCTACAATCTTGGCGCTCAAAGTCATGTTAAAGTATCTTTTGAAATCGCCGAATACACAGCCGACGTGGACGGTATGGGTGTACTACGTGTTTTTGAGGCGATTAGAGCCTGTAAATTGACTCAAAAGGTTAGATTCTATCAGGCTTCTTCCAGTGAGTTATATGGAAAAGTGAGAGAAATACCGCAAAATGAAGACACACCATTCTATCCAAGGTCTCCGTACGGAATAGCAAAGCAATTTGCCTTCTGGACTGTGATCAACAACAGAGAAGCTTATGGAATTCACGCTTCGAATGGTATCCTATTCAATCACGAGTCACCCAGAAGAGGAGAAACGTTCGTTACGAGAAAGATAACAAGAGCAGTGGCGAAAATTCATCTGGGGTTGATGGAGTCATTTTCGTTAGGCAATTTGAACGCAAAGCGCGATTGGGGACACGCAAAGGATTATGTTGAAGCTATGTGGTTGATGTTACAGAAAGATAATAGTGACGATTATGTTATTGCGACGGGAGAAGTTCACAGTGTTAGAGAATTTGTTGAGGCAGCTTTCAAATTTGTTGGTAAATCTATTGAGTCAGTAGTTTTACATAGGAAAGTCGACCTTCTTTCTACTCTTTTCATATTTTAGGTGGTCAGGTGAGGGCGCTGATGAGGTTGGAAAAGAAAAGGGAACTGGCATAATAAGAGTTAACGTAAACCCGAAGTACTATAGACCAACGGAGGTTGAATACCTTCAAGGTGATTCTACAAAAGCTAGGAGAGAATTGAACTGGAAACCAAAGTTCGATTTTGAAGTAAGTCGTAAAGGATTGCGAAAGGTTGAATACTATATGTGTTTTTTTTTGATAGGGACTAGTCGAAGATATGATGAAAAGTGATCTGGAACTGATGAGGACGAATCCTGCCGCTTAGTGTCTCTGTTCAAGATGATGTTTTGTTAGAAAAAATTTATATTTCTACTTTAAATTAATATAGAAACATTCCGCAAATATTTAAATTTTAGAACTAAATGCAAACAGTTCAGAGCATCTGTTCTTTGCTTAAAATGTTAATTGTTAGTCTATGTTTTGGGAATGAATTACGAATTTGTTATAGAAATTGTTCTGCCCAAATATGTGGGCGTTTGTCGATAAATAATAATTCGAATCAGATGATGCATATGTCGTTGATCTCTTTTGTCGTTGATGATCTTGTTAATATCTTGAACTAGACGACGATTTTGAAATTTTGTTTTTTTTCTGTTTTGTTTGATTGTAAGTTTTCAAGATCTTGAAGAGAATGCATCTTTAATCTAGAATAGCAATAGCTTTAGTCTGGATACATTTATGATGTATTTTCTTGTATTTTCAATCTTAACATGAAGAATTTTTAGAGTTGAAGTATACATTTCTAGGTGATCTTGATTGTCTTTATTAAGGTTCCATTAATTCGGTCAAACAGATCAAAGAAAACGGTTTTATCTAATTTTTTAAATAATAAAATGAGAAAATATAACTACTACTGTCTGAACATTAAACATGTTGATGGAAATTATTGGGTGGTTTCTATGACAACCAGATGAAATAGTGGTAATATTGTTTCGTTAGTTTATTGGAACTATGTCAAGAAGTGCAAATATCTTCATGGCATGAAAGAAAAATTTACAGGTAGAACAAAAATTGAAGTATTTTTTTGATGTATTGATTTGTGTAGTCATTCTATGGGTGTGGTATTGATTATTTATGAGTTATCCCATGACTCATTAGTGCATGTGTAAAAATTCTATTATTACCTTAATATATCAGAGATAGATAAAATATGATTAAATTAATGTTGATGCGATAGCAGCATCATTTTCCTGATAAAGGGGATTGAATATCCCTACAGATTCTGAGAAAAGAGATCTTGTTAGTCCGTTTAGTTTTTTCTTCCAAGCATAGAATGCCACTAATACTATTAAACATAAAAGAATTAGGCCACTAGAAGTAGATACACCAATAATTAGTGACTTGTCTTCATCTGACGTTAAGCTGTTTTCGTAATTTGATTCATCTTTAGGATATGGAGGAAAAAAGAAAAAAGAAACGATGAAAATAGTTATACTGTATACTACTCTTTTTAAGAAGAGTTTATTATAATAATTCATACTTTGACATGGAAAATCCCAAAACGTTCCCACAGGACTTCCCCTACATATTTGACATTTTTCCTCTCCATTATAAATTTGTTTTGTGTTACTTTTACAAAATTGACACCGTCCGTCTTTTAGGAAAGTTCCACTTGGGCAAACAACTAAAAAAGTATTATAAATAATATTCGTAGTTCATTTAATATAATTGATAATAAAAGGCAAACTGTTTGTTTACCGCATGTTTTTGTATTATATAATTCCATTTCACCGTAGTCGCATGTTTTCTTAATTGGTATTGAATATTCAAATCTAATGATATTTATGTTGAACAAACTCGTTCCATTCCATAAACGATATGTTATACTTCCGTTTTTCACTCTAGTTTGAAAATCTTTTAACATCATTTCTAGATCATCCAACGTTTTAATCGATTTACAAGATTCACAACTATTCAACAGTGTTGATGAGGAGTGTGTCGTAGTGACCAGCCGAAAGGCTAAAGTAGTCGATTTTTCAAGATATTTCAAATATAATTTAGAATTTTGCAGCTGATCTTCAATGAGTGATAGAGTTAGACTATCTAAACTATAATTACTTTCTATAAAGTTTGTAGTAGTATACTCTAAAGTACCATTCGTTATAAATTTCTTATCTTTGACAGCTGCATAGAAAGGTGATGAAATTAAACTTTTGAAATACATGAATTATTAAATAAATTGTCTACCAATGCATGCAATAAATGACCATATAGGCTTAAAACGTTCATTCCAACGTCCTTTAGTTGAACAGTTAAAGATTTTTGGTATTTCGTTTAACAATTGATAATTATTCAAACATTTAATTTTGCAAGATGAACCCAAACAACTCCAGTAACCATTTTTTATTTCTATAGGAATTTTACATCCTAATCGAAATGATTGACCATATATAGAATATCGACATGTTTCTTTCAAATCTGTTACATCGATGGCTGAATAGCTCAGCGTATAATTCTTTTTCGGTGAAATAATAAATCGGTCAATGTTTGGTTTTGTCAATGATTTAATACCGATATTATCTTTTATATTTACAAACTGAGTTTCAATGAGTTTCGTACCATTTTCTTTCAAAGGTATATATCTGTCTTTTGGACAGCCGACAGATGGCGGAGTTGTATCTATTTTGGAGAAGAGACAGGGTAATTTTAGAAGTTTATTTAAAGTATATTAAGGCCTAAACCTTAAGGTAGGCTTACCAACGACCAATACTCGAAAATGACATATTGCTTTGTTGGAAGTAGCCATGAACCTGTAGGCATTACGATTCCATACTAAATGACCTACATCCGGAGAGACATTAACATTCAAAGATTTACCAAGGGATGTCGCGCGTAAAAAGCTTTTTAAGATCGCATAATTCTTTCCTTTTTCCGTATTTATCTCTTTCGTTTCCGTTGGACAATTGATAAATTTGACTAAAATACCACGAAAATCATCATATTTTATTTGAAAGTGTGTATTAAAATGCATTTTACCTTTGTCGTCTAAACATTCAGGACAACATTGACCCTCTTTTTTAATAGACTTATCGCAGTTGAGCGGAAGGCATTTTTGAGTTTTGCACTTAGTTTCGTAGTATGAAGAATGACCGGAAGACGTACACGTACATATTGTACAATGATCAATTTTAAACATTTCACTTTGCTTATAGATATTTCCGTTATGCAAGCAGCCAAACTTTGATTTAACTCCATCAGCGCACCTCTTTCCGCATGATGAACCTAAACAGCATTTTTGAAGAGGTGGACAATCATCATCTTTCTCGCATTCTTTATTCGAACAATTCACTTTTCCTTCAGACGGACAATTCCCAATACGATCTGTGAAGAATAATGGAAATTTAATTGATGTTCTAGTCCGTGATTTCCACTTTAGGCCTAACCTGTACAATCTTCGATTTCCTTTAACCAATATTTACCGGACGTGCAAGAACAGCTAATTCTATCTGATGAATCGGTACTGCCTGCAGGACAGGGAGAACAAACATCCGGTCCTGGTTTAGACTTGAACTCGTTTTTCTGACATTCTTTTTTTTTCATCATAAAGATTCGTATTGTTAAAAGGGAAAAACTTAATAAACTTTTTATTTTAATAGAAAACTATAGGATTACATTATTATATTATTAACTTTTAATAGAAATCATTATTGTTTAGTGTCTCTTTTGTTATGTTTTTAGAAAATTAATAACTTACTTATACAATTTCCGTTTCCGGATGAAGTATAACCCGGTTTACAAATACAAGATGATATTTGTTTATCAATAATTCGACCACAAACTGTATTTTGTTTTGTACAATTTTTAACGCAAAATTTCCATGGTTTCTCTTCCCAATTAGCTTTATCAACGCATGTACTACCATCGTCCAACAGATGACGACCCCCTCTACAAGAACAAACCTCTTCCCCTAGGACATTTTTACATATATCCGTACATTTATGATTCACACCGCACTTAGTATGCGTAACCTTTATAGAAATTTGATTAGGCCCTATTAGATATTTTACGATAGTTTTGGTCTTTCCGGTTGAAAGGTTCAAACTTTGAATAGAGGGAGGTGTTTGCGTTGAGAAATATAATATACTTTCTCGATTCATACATGCTATAGATGTTATATTAGCCAATTTCTCTGTAAGTTTTACTTGTCTACAACCAATTTTAATTGAACTGGAGCAATTCCAGAATTTATGAAAATTATTATTTTCAACCAATATAAGATCATCTCCGTCGAAGCACAATCCACGAGGATCGTGAAAGGCTTTTTGATAGACTAACGTTGGCGTTGGTTTGTCATCCTTTAATGATACCTTCCATATATTGCTCTCTTTTCTATGTTCAGTATAATACAGATAATTTCCACTGGAATCTATAGTAAGACTTTCGGGATCCTTGACAAGATCGACAAAAGTCTTTTTCTGTTTTGTAACTAGATCAATGAATAAGATACGATGATTAAGGGAATCGGCGCAAAATAGACCCTTTCCATCTGCAGTAACTATAATCTGCTTAATCAAAGTGCCCTTTGAAATGAGTACTTCCGATTGTTTACTAGTCATGTTTGTTGACTGCAGCGAACCTCTGAAAAAAACAAAAGCAAACCAATTCAAATTGCAATCATTTAATGTTTTCAAAAAGAGGAAGAATTGTTCTTTTTTAACCTCTGAAGGTCAGTAAAGTAGTAGGTATCTTTAACAACGGCTACAGCTGAATATGATGAAAGTACTGGATTCCCTCTGATGATATAGTGAGGCTTAGACGTTTCTCTTAAAGATGATAAAATTATTGATGATTTATCGGCGAAAACTATGAAATCTTCTGATTCTGTATGATAATTATACCGTATGTAGGCTTATGCATTGTCTATTGATTATATAATTACCTTTGCATGAACTTTTATCAGTTGACAGTAATTTAGTATTGTAGCCATCACAATAACACCTCTTTGTATTTTTTGTATCAATTTTCAAGCAGATATCGCAATTCTTAAGTGTACAAGATGTATCTTGAATAGGTTTTGATTTCATATTAATATACAATGCACCCATTGGTTGTGTAATATTCTTTAGTACGGTTGATTGTTCCTTTAAATATCCATTTTTATCGAGTTCTATACGTTCAATTGAACGACTATCCCAATCTGATACGTATAAAACTCCATTACCATTCCCAGTTAATCCTAATGGCGCTTTTAACTTTAATTTAGTTATTCCTTTAAGTATCGCTTTACTTCCATTTGAAATTGTTAGGAAGTATACACTTCCTGTATGCCATTTGGTCGTAGCAGAATAGTTTGAATCGATAATGAATATCCTGCCCGAATTTTCAATAAAAATTCCATTCGGATTATTGAAAGTCGTATTTGAAAAGACAGTTGTTGAATTAGATCCATCTTTATTCGATTTCATTAGTCTACCTTGATGATTCCGACCGGTATAGTATAACTGACTATAGTAGGATATACATAAAAAAGAAGTTTTTATAGGGGATAAGGAAGATAACTTACTCTTTGTATAAGAATATAGCAATTGGATTGGTGATCTTTCTACTTATTGTTAATTGTTTATCCCCATTCGTCGATACTGATTCTATTCTGTACAATTTGCGACTTCCATATTTTTCCATATTTATATTAGCCCTATTTGTAAAGTACAATCTCTTGTCACTGTTATCAAATGCTAGGCCTATTTAAATAGCGGATTAATGTAAAGAGTTTTTAAACAATAAAAGTAACATAACCATTGGCACTTACCATCGACTATACCTATGGAATGTTTGTCCGATGTTAGTACAACCTCTCGATTTTGACCACTTAGATGCGCCCTTAAAACGACTCTTTCGACTATATCACTCCAATAGACCATCTTTTTTTAGTTAGTTTTTCATAATTAATAAATATATTAAAGTTGTCTTGGTGACAAAAGCGAAAAATTACCTTTTCTTCCTTGTCGAAAGTAAGGGCAACCGGTCTGACTGATTTAGAGATAATATAGCGTTCTAGGGGATTATCAGGATCAATGTAGCCAATTTCTCCCTGATCGGCTGAGGCAAATATCAGAACTGTTGTTGGATCTATACATTTGCTCTTCTTCTTGTCTAATACTTTACCACCTGTCGAGGGGCAACTACAACGATAGGTGGAGGATGATGTTAGTAAGCAAATGTGTGAACATTTATGTTTTCCAGGATTACAAAGTCGCGATAGAGAGGAACTTTCGTCTTTTTGTAATTGAGTTGTAATTCCAAAATTGCTACCATAATGATCAGAGACAGTACTGTATGTAGATTTCAATAGATCAACTTTAATTAGACCAACATTTGATACTGTTACATATGCAAAATCAGAGTCAATAATTAGATCAAAAGCTGGATTCTCTGGTAATAGAATTTTGGATAATATCTTTCCACTTGTTGATAGTTTAACAAGAAGATTTGACCATCCACTAACAATATAAATGAATCTATTGAAAAATTATGAAAATATTGGCCATTAAATTCTAATATATACTATAAAGTATTAAAGAGATTTTACTTCTTGGCTATAAATATCCCATTTGGATTTTTAATAATATTTAAAGATGATACTACGATCTCCCTTTTTGAACCATCCAATCTAGACCTTTCTACTACCGATCGAACCGAGTCGGTCCAATATAAATAACCTTCTTTTAAATCGGTAAATAAACCTCTTGGAGATAAAAGATTATAAATGGGAAATTCTCTCCTTAAACGTCCATCGTACGATGCAACATTAATCTTTCTTCTAGCAGAATCCGTCCAATAGATATTCTTTGAATTGCCGTTAACATCAATAGATTCTACTACTGACACTAAAATATAAAAACAATAACCATAATATAGTATATAATCTAATTAGTTAAGTGCAAAAGGAAAAAATAGTAGACTGTAATGCCTATGTAACTAGAGAGGTGATTATTCTGTCTAGGCTGAAATACAGTATATGCATTTATTAAATGAAAAACATAAAGTACAATATATAGCAATATAATTAAAGAAAAAATAGTAAATTTAGACAACAAACCATCACTTATTATCTTTTTAACGTTAATTAACGTTAATTGATTAGATGTAACCTTTAAATCTGCCGAGTAAATTCCTTTCTGTTCAACAGCCGAATCGGACCAGAATAATTTATTATTTTTCGGATCTACGACAAGGCCGATAATAAAACCGCCCAACTGTTACGTAATTCATGCCACATATATATATATATATATATATATACTATATACATTATTAATATATGGATATATATATACTGTATAACAGTATATACCATACCTTCTTGTAGACACTTCTACTACTAGTTGCATCGTCAACTGAATAGAGAATATCTGTTGAATTACTGTAGAAAATGCCTGTTTGTGTTTTTACAGCATTGTTATAATTGACAAGAGAGAATTCCTAAGAGATTAATAGTTAACTTATGTATAATAAAAAGATAAAAAGAATTGAAAAGTACCATATCTATCACATATTACAGAAGATATAAAGATAGTATAATATAATATTCCTTTAATCATCCTTTAGCGACACTTTCTCATACTTTCTCTTAATTGAGAAATGAACAAATTTTACCTATATTCCTTATTATAGGCCTAAATAACATTGTTATGCGATTCCATTACCTTTATAGTTTTTTTTCCCTTTCTTAAGTACTACATAGGATATTAACTATATATAAAAAAAAACGACTATAGGCTTTAAAGATTTATTAAAGTTTTATTTTATTTAAAGAGAAATATAAAGAATGAAAGAAGAAAATAAAAAAGAAAAGCACAATTTAATCTAAGTTCTATAGCAAACCGAGAGAATTCTACTCACGTAGATAGCGAACTAATAATAATTGCTTAACGGACTTGATTCTGTTTTTGTTTTGAAGCTTGTAAAGAACAAATGCGATAAACGGTATATGTAAATATCTAAATAAGAGAAGAGAAGAAGAGAAAAAGAATAAAGAATATATATATATATATACTGTATATATATATAAATCTTTCGTGTTATTAATGTTTTTGTCTTCTTATTTCTTCTTATTAATTATCTTTTTGTATTGTTTAGAATTTTCCATCGTTTGTTACATGTCTACGATTTCCGAATGACATTCCCGATTGGCTTGCGCCTTTGTTAGTTCCACTAGAATTCAGCGGTAAAGCACTTTTACTTTGATCCAAAACTTCTTGACTAAAGTTTCTTTGATTTTTTGTAGCCTCTTTTGGTCCAAAACCTGGTCCACCTTTACTTTTGGCTTTTCTTGCTAAACTTTCAAGGCATGTCATAACTTGAACCATATTTTGTTCTTCGTACAAATCAACAGTTTCGAATAGCTCGTGATCGGGGACACCATAATTTCTGCAAAATTGTATAAACATATTGATAGCTTCCATCTTCTTGAAAGCCATGGTAGAAGGTTTAGCATATTTAGCAGGTATGGCATTCTCTTGAATTGCATTAGCCAAAGTAACAAGAATAGTGCCATCATTGAACGCCTTTCCAATGCATGAAGAATCTGCAGCCTCCGGAAAAGAATTATTATTCCCAATAAGTTCTTGCATCCAATCTAATACTTTTTGAGCAGCAGCAACATCGTATTTTTCGGTAAGCTAAAAATAAATTATGGAATTAGAGATATCGAACCAGATAAAGTTCTCACAATGTATAAGGCAATTCTATAAACGAGACACTACGTCAGTTGTTAGTATAATCGATTATTCTATATAGTAGAATTCATAATAATTATTAGAATATTATTATACTGTATAAAGGTGTGGATATAATGACACGGGGGAGGGGCGGAGGGGGTGTGTTATTGAGCTATTTCTTCTCCCAAGATTTTAAGTATGGGAGAAACATACTCTCTATATAGCATAGCAATTCTTTTTTTTTCGAGAAAAGCGACCGTTTATTAAACGATAAGTCGTATAGCAAATTAAAAAAAAATCAAAGTGCAATAAACCCCACCTTTCTTTGAATATCGGCTGCTATGCCTGATTTATCTGCTCTTCTTGAACTAGGACTTGCCATTGTTGAATAAGTCTTCTCGTTTTCGTTTCTTACTTCAAACTAAACGTTTGAGATTAAATACTGATTCTATAAGTGAATCTGTCGAGCGGGGGCCGCAATGTGTCCGGATTCCGTTAGGCCACTAATCACGTGTCATAAATTTTTTTTTTTAATTTTTTTATGTTCTTTAATAAATATTCTCCTTGACAGATGGCACTAGTAAACAGTTCAATAAGTTTTACTTTTTAAATTTTATTTTATTTAGCTTTTTTTACAAATTCAATCAATTCATTAACAAACAATAGAAATATAGTTATTAATTATAGATTTTCGATAAACTATTTACAACGTTCTTTCACGTTATAACAATTTACACGACTTTCGGTATCTTTTAAGCTTCTTATTTTTTTTCTTTTTGTCGGGGGCACATTTTCTATAGAATAAAGGTTTAGGTGTGAGTAATTTTATTGACCGGATATAGCTTTAATTAATACCTGATGTATCTAACTAGAGAATAGAAGGCTTCTTCAACGTTTATAGGTGGATTTTTCGCACTAGTCTCTATATAGGGTATCTGTTGGAAGACATTTTGAAAATGACAAGAAATTTGAAGACTTAATGTTTACATACCGAAAATTTATTGGCCAGCTCTACGCCGTCTTCGATGGAGACTTTTCTAAAGCTATTTAAATCGATCTTATTAGCGACTAGAATCATCGGAAATGAGTCGGTGTCCTTAACGCGAAGAGCCTGACTATGAAACCTCTTGATGGCTCGGAAACTCCTCTCATCGGTAACTGAGTAGACCAATAAATAGCCGTCCCCCTGACTCATATATTGCTCTCTCATAGCTGAGTACTCTTCCTGGCCGGCCGTGTCTAGAACTGTAAAAATCAACTAGGTTAACTAGTAACGGGCTTAATTGAACACTAATTACCATCAAGGACACAATTTTCTCCGTCAACAACTGCGTGTTTAACATACATATCTTCTATTGTAGGATCATACTCTTCTACGAACATTCTTTGGAAGAACTAGAAAAAAGTTCACACTTATTTCTGGTTTTTTGGCTATTTACAACCAACTAAACTTACTTGGATAGTTAAAGCAGATTTACCAACCGCGCCGTCCCCTATAACTACCATCTTATAAATTCTAGCGTCTTCGTCGTTCAACGCTGTAACAGATTTCGACATTTTCGCACAGCAGTCTGTTTTATTCCACGTCTCAATTGCCTGTATACACTTATCTCTTCTTTTTATAACTATCCTGGGGCTCCAGGCACGATACCACTGCTGCTTCCCTAGATTTTCCGGCGTGTTTTGCAATATAGTTTCCAAGCAACTATTGTTTTGAATAATGCATAATCAAATTTTATTAAATATTCATGGAAATGTTGAAAAACTAAATTCGTAATCTCTTTTGTGTTTAATTTTACGAGAAATCAAGTTCTCTTTGGAAATTTCAACCGGTTAAGGACCGGTTTAAAAAATTATTTTTAATTCAAAAGACATTTAATAAATTAGAGTATAAGAATAAAACAATATTATGAGCTTTAATAAACTTTTTATAAAAGTACGAAAATGCGTTTTTTTAGTTTCGCATTTATTTATTTTGCACAAAAAAGATTAGTCTTTGTAACCTTTATCTCAAGTTTAATAAAAATGCACACGAACAAGAATTTTATGCCAATAAAATTTTTATAATTGATGTTTTATTTGCTATCAATTAATATGCAATTTTAACATATTTAGCTGAAAACTCTTTACAGGAAGTTGCAAGTTTTTGCGCAAAACCTTATTTTCGATGAAAACTTCTTTCTGTGGGGAAGAAATTTGCTATGTTTACAAATGAACTACCCCATCTCAATCAGATTTGAAATTACCGAGGGTAAAAAAAGCCTTTTAGAAGATATTCGATATACTGGTAATTATTTGAGATTTCAAAGGAAATAAATATAAATTTAATTGCTTTTTGTAGCATCGAATTATAAGCCTCCGCCAAGTTTCCATGGTTTAACTTACGCCGAAGTCACATCGAATACAATTGTTGATCAAAAAGAAAGGGCTAATTGTTTGGGTTATCGGACACCTATTCAATACACAATTGAAACGATTTTAGGTAAATAAGAAATGTTGTTTATTTCATAAAAATTACGAAACCTTACGTAATTTGTAAATCATGTTGGGAATTAGTAATCGCTATTCACACTTTTCGGATTCCAGTTCCATAATGACAATTTACGTTGTTTAGGTGAAAATATTAAGGAAAGTATGGAAAAAGACGAGAAAGATAGTTGTACAGGAAATGGTAATGTCTCGGAAACACCTTCGACTATAGACACCACTAGTCCAATCAATCAAACCATACGTTTCATATATGGTAACCCTTCAGTGGAAACTTTTGAGGGAGTTTTACACATCTATAAAGATAACCAGTTCGTCTATATTCTTTGAAAACAATATTCTAAATAATAGCCATATTATTGAACAGGAAAGCTGAAGATTGTTCTAGTTCTTTAATTTTAATGATTGCTGTCCCAGCTACTAAAACAACACAAGATATTCTTCAATTCCTTGGACCAGTCTCGTACGTTTACTACTGATATAAAACCTTTATTTTTAACAAAAGAATAAAAAATATTTAAATTCCCACTGTAGTATTAAAACTATGATTGGAATTTTCTTTAAATCCCCAATAAAATTTTATACTTTACTTTTTTTTGTCACTTTTTAAGCTTTTTTTTATTAATAATGTCAACAGGCTTTGGTTAGAGCATATACGAATTATTAGGGACTCTACTCCTAATCAATATATGGTTTTAATGAAATTTAGAAATCAGGTAAATATTGAATTGTAAAATGTTTGAAATTTTAGCTTAACACGAATATTCTATTTCATTAGAAATATGCGGTAGATTTCTTTCAAAATTTTAATGGAAAATCTTGGAATTCACTTGAATCCGAAGCTGTTCATTTATTGTATACATCGGCTGTTGAGTTATTAACTTCGTCAGAAGGAGGAAGTCTACCTGTTGTTGGTACAACTGAATTACCGACTTGTCCAGTTTGTTTAGAAAGAATGGACGAGTCGGTTGATAGTATATTGACTATATTATGTAGTCACTCTTTTCATGGATCTTGTCTTGTGAAATGGACTGATACTTCCTGTCCCGTTTGTAGATATATACAAACACCAGAACAGGATCAAGAAAGCTTGTGTGTACAATGCGATGCCAGACAAGACTTGTGGATTTGTTTAATATGCGGTCATGTAGGATGTGGAAGATATTTAGAAGGTCACGCCTATGAACACTATAAATTGACACATCACACGTATTCCATGCAATTAGGAGCAAATCGAGTTTGGGATTACGCAGGCGATAGTTACGTGCATAGGCTTGTGCAAAGTTCTGGAGATGGAAAGATTGTCCAAGTCATGAATGAGAGTGAGACATCTGCTGATGATAAAAATGATGCCTTGCAATTAGAATATACTTATATTTTAACTAGTCAATTAGAGACTCAGAGACTTTACTTCCAAGAAAAACTAGATCAGATTGAAAGTGAGAGTAAAAAGCATCAAGATGACCTTAAAGAAGCTTTTAATAACCAGGAAAGAAAACTACACGAAGTTTTAAATAGAATGGATAGATTAGAAAAAGAAAAGAAAAGTTTAGAACAGAAAAATGCTAGTCTTTCAACACAAGTAAATCGATCAAAAAAAGATCTTGAAGAAGAAAAGCAGTATAATCTCTGTCTTCGCAAAAATCAGGACGAATGGAGTAAAAAATGTGCAAAACTTGAAGAAACAATTAAAAGGAAAGATACTGAAATACAAAGTTTAGAAGAGCAAGTCCGTGATGTTATGTTCTCTTTAGATGCTCAAATGAAATTAAAAGAGGAAGCTACAGAAGAAGAGCTCAGATCTTCCTCGATGAGTGTAGATGCTTCAGCACCGCAGCGTTCTCAACGCCGTAAATCACGTAAAAAATAAATTACCAATATTTGAAACATGTTAAAGCTAAGTATGCTTGTAAATATTTCCTCAAGTTCTTTTAAGTTTTTTAAAGGGCATGAAATTCCGTATAAACTGCTGTTATTTCAAGTAAAATACTTAAAAATACACTTGATGTTACAGACACTAATTGGTCTATTTTTCTCTTTTCACCTTGTTTTTATCACAGTATTTTTAGTTTTGTTTTCTCCTTATTATCATTTAATGATTGTATTTAATTGATGGTAAACAAAATATAAGAATATATTATATATAAATTATAAACAATATATAAATATACTCAAACTAATCAACTATTGTAAACGTATCAATTCATCCTTATATATTTCCTTTTTATTTAATTAAATCTTTACTTTTACATCTTTCAATTAACTTATTGTTGGCACGAAAGGAATGAAACACATAATGGGATATAGAAATATAGAAAGACTCTTTAAAAGGAGTCATTTTAAGATTTTTTAACAAGAAAAGTAAATAACGTCTGGTGGGAAATTAATCTTTTTTAATTTCACGATTCATAACTTTGGTTGGTTCCATTAGTTCGAGTATTCGATTCACTTTCTTCCGATTATTTATAGTATAAGAAATATTCTATAAAAAAGAAAACGGCCTGCCTTCAATTTCTTTAACACGCAAATGGTGTTATCAACCGGAAGAGAAGGGAAAGTTTCGTTAACTCCGCAGGCGTTTAGCGGGAATGCCTAATTGAGGTGCTAAATTTTTATCTATGTGTTTTAGACTTTGCAATACACTACCTAATTTACTAGTTTTTTTGCGTTAATTACTTGACTATTGATCACTTGAAAAGTTTTCACTTAAGAGTTTTGAAACCTCTTTATTTTGTCTGGGTCACTTGAGAAAAACACTGGTGCGTAACGTCCGAAGCGTTAATTAACATGAAAGCTTTTTTGTAAACAATCAGATTGTATTTTTATACTTTTCAATATATTGAATTCCCTAAGCCTCATCTAAAAATATAAAGAGATAACTTGTTATTTTGAACGCGCGAATGAGCCTTTTTGCAGTCTAACATTCTTTAAATTTTTCAAAGGAACTTTTTTACGGTGGTCGCTGAAATAGGCCTAACTAGTAGCAGACGTTAATCTTTTTAGCGAATGCGATATACTCTAAATGCTTGACTATTTCAACACAATCAAAATGGAAGCTAACTGTCAGCCATTTTGAAATGTCTAAAGATTTCTAAATCTCAATATTCCTATGAATAATATGGCCGTTGGCTGACCACGGGACAATTTATTCGAAAAGAGCCATTGCTATTAAATTAACTCTATTTATTTTTATTGATTTAACTGCATAAAAGGCGAATTTTCGAAGTCTCAGAGCCCTGCTCCGCATTTTCACCCAAGTCTGACTCATTAGGATTAATACAAAAATTGAACAGTCTATACAGCTTCCCTACAAATTTGAGGGGAAACAAGTTGATGTTGAATAATGTATGAGTAACGTTTGCTAGTAGACGGCAAGATTATGGCCTCTATGCCTAATGGCGGCTTACGATTGAGCCGTTCCTCAGATCAACTATCCAGTCCATCGCCGATTGAAGATAAGGATATTGAGAGTACTTTTTCAAGAACAAAATCTAGCAGTGAAACACATATTTGCCATAAGGAACCATCGTCTTTAACAGTAAACCTCGAAGAGGTCCACATTGGTTTGGAACAAACAGTCACTGTATCATTTGATATCAGAGAGGAAGTTGCCAGTACCGATTGGATAGGATTGTTTTTAATAGGTGTCTTCTTTATCTATTTTTCTTTAGTTTCATTCTTCCGCTTGACTTATCTCTTTTATATTCTTAGATGAACCCGATCTAAGCGGACACATCGATCATAAGACGAGAGGGGGACACAGTAGGCAGGATAGGTCAGGTCAAGTGTTTTGGTGTTTGGATTCTTTAAAATCACATTTTATAGAATGTAAGTATTGGCATTTAACAAAACCAAAATATACCTCTCAAAGCTTTTTAATAGAATCAGAGCCTTTATTTACATAAATACATATTTTATATATATATATGTTACGTCAACAGCCGTTACTAAAGTGTGTTTCAAGTATTTCAACGGTGTAACGGGTGCCTTACAAGCGGTCAGTCAAGTGCTTATTGTCCATAATAACAAGGTAAGGAAATATAGCTTGATCAGGTTAATAGGTAAATAAATTATTTTCTAAAATTCGACACTAGGGGACCTTTAACCCCGCTGCCTTCCTTTGTTATATTCACCAAAGGAAGAAAGACGAAAAGTGACGGCAGATGTTTATTAGTTGTCACGCCATCTATGGGCTTATCATATTATCCATAATAGTGTATATTTTATTTAATTTAAATGGTTAATATAGTTGTAAAAAAAACTTGTAAAATAACTTACCTCTCTTGAAGTCCTTCCGGTAGTCGATAAAATTCTAATTAACCGTGTTTTTTTTTTTGTTATGTTAGCATTTGGTGAATTATATCGATAAAAAAAGAGTGTATAAGAGGAGTAAAATAAAAGAGGGAGGGGAAGGGGGGCGGGGAGGAGGGGAATAATCGTATAAGATATTAATATGAAAGTAGCCTAATATAATTTTTGTATTTAAACAGGCTGAAAATTATCCTGGTAACAATGAACAGTCGACAGCTGCCGACCCTTTAAACCATGCTTCATCCCCTTTAATTGATTCACAGAATTTTGTCAAATTTACAGTATATGGTAAGAATTTGATATATTTATTATTATTCCTGTCGAAAGGGGGCTCTATAAATGTAATGAGACAGGAAATTATTGGTTTTTATGTACATTTGAAAGGGAATTTAGCACCTTACATACTCTATTTCTCGTTTTCTTGCTTATAAATCTTAATTAGTTGCTTTTTTTTATTTAAAGTTGCGTGAGCTTTAAACATCAATAATCTGATTCTTATCGGGTCAATTCTTGCCTCACTTCTTTTCCCTTTGATTTATTCAACCCTCCGCCCTTTATCGATTTCCTCGCTTCGCTTCCGATAACGCCTTGTACCGTTAATCCTGCTTTCGAAAGAGGAAAGGGAGGGGTATTAAGAAAGAGGCGATCGCCAACCGGAAGTCGGAAGGGTAAATTGATAAGCGAAAGGAGTTTTAGAACAGGAAATGAGGTCGAGCGTGTGCGAAGCACTCAAAAGGAAGTGTAAAGTATATAAATGTATGACCAGAGTCCACTATTCGACCTGTCAGCGTCGCCGACAGGAAACGCTTGGAGTACTCAAAAGAAAGGGCAGGGAAAGCGGGTGTTCGTAATACCACCTGGCCACCTCTTAGCCAAAAAAAATATGCCAAATTCCTTTCTTTAAGAAGAAATTAATGGTTCGATTATAAATGCTCAGGGTCAACTTGTTTTAAACTCGACAGATTTAGCGGCTAAGAATTTGAAGAAGGGTGTGTTTTTTAATCCGGATCCGTACGTGAAAATGTCCATACAGCCTGGAAAACGTTCGTCTTTTCCCCTCCTCCAGCATCATGGGCAAAAAGTAAAGACGAGGTGCGCCAACAATACGCAGAATCCGTCCTGGTCGAACGAGGTAAGTAAATACTAACAAATAAAAGCCAAGAACGTGAACTCTATTGCTAGTTTATTTTCCACCGCCCCCCACCCATTCTCTCCCTTATCCTTCATTTATTTTCAATTATTCAATATGTGAATATATATATTTTACAAGGGGGAAAAGAACAGAATAAAGTTAATATATGATGCGGGGTAAAAAAAAAATAGAAAATGACGTAGACGTCAGTTATAAGAGCAAAAATAATAAAATATCACCAGGTAGCGCTTGTGTCGCTTTGGAATGTTCATTCGCTTACCGACGGTCGTTCGTTCGGTATTTGTTAAGAGTCAAATGGAAAAATATAGGCTAATGAGTCGGATTGCATACTCGGATTTTGCAACAGCTAGGAATTATTTCTAACTAAAATTAGAAAGCAACAAATAAGCATACTTTGAAGATATACCTATATATTTTGACTTCAATCGGATTATCAATCGATGTTATCTACTGTATAGTTTGTGAACAGACGAACGGATGAGATAAGCTTTTAGTGACTAAGGGGCAAAGAAATTATAAGGCCTACAAATCAAGGTGAAATCGAATATAGGTGAATTTATAACCTGGCACTTTGAAAGTCGAAGGATCTTACGTAAGTCACTGTTCATATGTCAATTGTATGAATCGCCGGCACTTTTCGTTCCGAAAAGGCTGGTCGTATTGGTTGTAGGGTGGTCTAATCATATTGAAAATAGCCAAAAGCGATAATTCACTACCTTCTTTCACTCCCTCTTTCCCGCCTACGTCCAGCCTTCTTCCTCTGCTAAAACCTCTGCAGGGTAAACAAAGAGCGCTTTTACGACTCATTTTTTTTTTTCACTTTACTCATCCGAACACGTTATTGTGCCTTTGTTTAGTTGAACGGCGCTGGATTTATACTTTTATCGATCTTTGCAAAAAGCACGTGCTTTTGTGAAAATTCTCTTTATACTGAATATTTTTACTGTACAAAATTTGTGCACATAATACATACGGCAAACGTTCCTATTGTTATTATTCTTATGCTTAGTTTTCCCTCCAAATATCCTTTTGTCCCAATCATTTATTTTTTTTTTCAATCCTGAGTTTTCCCTCTCTCTCTCTCGATTTATAGCGGCAATCGATTACGATTATGATGCTCTAGGGCTGTTAGTATAACGACTTTACCTAGGTTAATTTTTCCCTTTAGGAATTCACCTTCGAAGCCTTATCGACGGACGTTTTGGAATTTGAGCTTAAAGATAAATTTGCCAAGAGACGCCCGAGCCTCAATAGATTCTTAGGAAAATTGACAGTACCAATCCAAAAGATTCTTGACAAGTGCTCCACCCCGACCGCCAATTCCACTGGGTACGTTCCAACATAAATCGATATGTTTCTGTAGACGCTCGCCAGAGTTACATTAGCGCCCCAACTGCTTGAAAGGGTTAAACTCTATATATGTGATCTTGCTTTGCGCAAGCTGTCTTGTTAATCGGTATACACTCGTAAGGGTATAACTTTTGCGTAACCGATCGATTTAAATCGCGTGTGTGATAGTAATACGTTTAGACGTTGATGGACGTCGTTTATTTCAATCGTATGGTAGTTTTTCGGCGTCGACATCTCTTACGTACAACGATTACTTAGTTTTTATCGAGCAGCCTGTCAGCTTTGCCGTATTGCCTCTTTTTGTAATTTAGCCTATGAAAAGCTTATGCTTGAATAATTAATTAACGGCATAGCACAGCTGTTCCTAATAATAATAATCGGCAGGTATACGACTTAAAGCCACACCCTAGGTGAATCGATGAGGCAAAAGTTAGCTATTTTAAACATTAGCGAAAAAACGGTTTCGTGTCGCAGTCAGTTTTTTGTATCCAATAATGATTTTTTTCTATATAATTGAACGCTTTTTCATATTAGATAATTATCGAGTAGCAAGAAATACAAAAGAATGACTTTTTCCCTACTTCTTTTCCACTTTTTCCGCTTTTATTTCTATAGTTCCCATTCTTTTTAATGAGGCTACTCTTTCTTTACCTATGTCTAATATAACAATAGCTTTTGATTATAAATACCGAGACTAATTGAAAAATAAGCCATGAAAGGAGATAATAGACGCTCCGAAGTATTTACAATTGTAAGAAACGGAAGTGAAACTATTGTTTATATTCACTGGTCATAAAAAATCGTGCGTCTTCTCAATGGTAGGTTAATTAAGTTTCCGCATTTTGTTAGCGTTGTCTTGTTTACCATATAGAAAAGATCAATAATCATTCACATCTTTTTATGTCTTCGGGTTTCTTTCATTCTAGCCTAAAAAAAATTCCTCAGTACTATCTTCCTCTTTTTGAAACCCTTATATTATACACATTTATAGTGCCTCTTTCTATTGGTATGCGTAAAGCTAGATTACTATCGTCAGACGCCATCGGTTTTCGCTTGCATTATTCATATTTCATTTTCGTTGGACCGACGCCTTTTATTTATTCACTATTTCTCTAAGTAAGCGTCAATTTGTATATTTGTGGTAAACATTGCCAGCATTGGGAGATCGGTCAGAAAGAATGTGAAACATTGAAAGAGTGACAGAATGAGAGAGTTTAATCGTTATACTTCTTTGTGAGAAGATAACATCTGGTATAATTCCTTTTTCGCCCTTTAACAGCGTCCGCGGAAAATCAGCAGCCATGTCTATGACTTTGAATTTAATGAGGCGGAATCCCTCTGATTTGGTCAGCGGCCTATTAACTTTCAACGTTCAAGTTGAAGAGCCCGCAAATACACCCCCCAAAACAAGGCAAAGCTTTCATCACCCTAAGAGGAAAAAACCCGTTCCTCCCCCTCTTCCGCCTCGTCGTCAACCACCCCCACTTCCGGTTAGGTCTAGTAAACGGACAACTAGTTACGATTCGATGGAAGCTTTCAATGGCTCCCAAGAGGATGTTTCTGCTCCGTCCTATGAGAATCCACCGACTGCTTTAAAAGAGGTTGCCGCTGCGGCGCCGAATTCGCTGGACGATAGCGGCGTCGTGGCATCTGAAGAGAATGGTAGCCCCCATTCTTTCGGTAGCAATTGTCCATTATGCACAAATGGTCATAATACCCAAGCCGGTACATCGTCAAATCCTGTACCTTTCAGTCGAGCTCAGATCCTTCAAAGTGCTCAACAAGTCCAAGAAAGAGGTGCAACTGCAGCCTCAACCGTCCAAAATAACAACAATAACAACAATGCAAACAATAATAATGAAACTGACTCGGCTCTCGATACGTCCACAGACGCAGTTGACGGTGGTCCATCGCCAAGACGTCTCTCTACTGATTCGACTGGCACAGTTCGCTCTGTTGATGATTCTAAACAAGTGATTCGCGAAAAACTAAACGAGTGGATGGAGAAGAAGGTTAACAAGCAGTCTCCCAATCCGCCATCTCCTAGACCTGCCCCACCATTACCACCTCGTGATTCTATTAGGAGATCAAAGCCTCCAACTTTGCCCAGTGGCGATAATTCTACCGAAACACCACCGCATTTACCTCCACGTTCCGTGGGAGTTTGGGAGAGGAGATCGTCGACGCCAAACATTCAGGAAGCACCGCCAGAACAACAGCCTGCTCGCGTTGAACAGCCTGCAGAATTGAACTTGCCACAAGGTTGGGAAGCTCGGGTTGATATACACGGTCGAGTATTTTATATAGATCATAATACTCGCTCAACAACCTGGAGAGCTCCAGCTACAACACCAAACAACCAAACAGAAGTATCTAGTCGTATTCAAAGACGCCCAACGATCAGTAATGAGCAGAGGGAAGAATTGGACAAACGTTACCAAAGTATTAGAAGAACCGTTGGTATGCAGGAAAATGGTAGTGCTGGGGAAGTGAGCGGTGCTACCAGTTCGTCACCATCTCCAGTCGCGACAACGTCAGTTGAGGAAACGAGGCCGGAAGTAGAAGCTACTCCCAAACAGCCACCGCTGCCTCCTCGAACCGTTGGGAAAAGAATATCGCCTACTGTTCGATTTCTCACTCGTCCTGATTTTTTCCAGATCATGCAGAACAACCAAGTAAGAAAATAACGAGTTATACAATTGTGTAAATGACACATTTAAATTACTATATTTAATTTTTTAGGTTGCCCAATCAGAGTTCAATAAAAACTCTACGTTGAAACATATGATACAGAAAATTCGAAGAGATTCAAACAACTTTGAAAAGTGAGTGGAAAACATTTGAACGCTTATCTTTATTTAATCTCATTTCGCCCCCCACCTTACTCTATACAACAGATATCAGCACAATAGAGATTTTGTCACGTTCATAAATCATTTTGCGGATCCTTCTAAGCCTCTACCATCAAAATGGGAGCTAAAACACAATCGAAATAACAAACCTTTCTACATCGATCATACGACACGGTCGACGACTTTCATCGATCCAAGACTGCCTACTGAAACGCCGTCTAGTCTTTTGTCCGGTGTATTGGGTCGGGGAGTTGAAAGTGGATTGGCGCCGGCACCCAGGGTATATTAGTTTTTTAATACCCCTTTCTTTTATTTTTTCCCATAACAAGTGTTTTATTGTTCTTTTTTGAACTTTATTTTAGTCCCGACTGTACAACGTTCCTGTGGAGGAAACTTACAATGATAAGGTTGTCTCATTTCTCCGCCAGCCTAACATCTTTAATTTGATACATGAGAAACAACCAGCTTTCGCGAACAAAAGTAACGTGCGAAACAAGATCAATGTGATTAGATCTGATGGTGTAGAGGCCCTGGAGCGTCTAAGTAACGACATAGAACTAATAATGGTTTTAAGGTATATCTAATTTCCCTAAACCGACAGAAATAATTATAATTAATTTGTACTTTATTTGTAGCTTGTTTGATCAAGATATAATGTCTTATCAGCCGGGAACACCCATCAGAAATGTCAACTCAGATTCTCCTCAAGGCTCACCGCATGCATCTCCTGGACTTCAAAGACATACAGGGCGTGTCCCAGCTCCATTTAAACGGGACTTTCAGTCAAAATTGCGAAGTTTTCACAAAAAATTAGAACAGAAGGGTTATGGTTTAGGTCCTCATAAGCTGAAGTAAATATTAATCGATATACTATATAATCTTTTGTTAGCTTTACTCTAATCCGTCTATTAATTTTATTCATTGTAGATTGACTGTTAGAAGGGACCATATTTTGGAAGATTCATTCTCAAAGATTATGAATATTCAAAAGAGAGATTTACAAAAATCAAAATTTTATGTAACTTTTCAAGGAGAAGAAGGTTTGGACTATGGCGGCCCTTCTCGAGAATTCTTTTATTTATTATCGAGGGAATTATTTAACCCTTACTATGGTCTCTTTGAATATTCGGCGAACGATACCTATACAGTTCAAATTAGTCCAGTTTCAAATTTTGTTGAAAATGCCAATGAATGGTAATTACCTATTTTATATGCGCTTGACACACTATTCATGTATTATAAATAATTTATCTTACAATCAGGTTTCGATTTGCTGGAAGAGTAATTGGTTTGGCACTAGTTCATCAGTATCTTATCGATGCATTTTTCACACGACCCTTTTATAAATCGCTTTTAAGAATTGCTCCAAGCCTTGACGATCTTGAATCTATGGATGCAGAGTTTCACCAGTCATTAGTCTGGATAAAGGATAATGATATAACAGACTGCGGACTGGACTTAGTATTTGCAGTAGACGAAGAGATTTTTGGTCAAGTAACTGAACGGGAATTAATAAAAAATGGTAAAAATATACCTGTGACAGAGAAAAACAAGAAGGACTACATTGACAAATTAGCAAGATGGCGTTGCGAGAGGGGAGTCTGTGAGCAGACTGATTATATGATTCGAGGTGTATATGAAGTAATCGAGCCAAAGCTGCTTACATATTTTGATGCAAGAGAGCTAGAATTGGTTATGGTTGGAACAGCGGAAATAGATGTTAATGAATGGAGAAGAAATTCAGAATATAGATCAGGCTATCACGACAGCCATCAAATAATTGAGTGGTTTTGGACGGCCGTCGAAAAATACAATAACGAAAGACGGCTAAGATTATTACAATTCGTGACTGGAACAAGCTCCATCCCGTACGAAGGTTTTGCCGCGTTAAGGGGAAGCAATGGACCGAGAAAATTTTGCATAGAAAAATGGGGCAAAATTACCAGCTTGCCTAGGTACAATTTACATTTCACTTACTATACTATTTACACATTGTGAACAACTATCATTAAACATGATGCTTTACATTTCAGAGCACATACTTGCTTTAATAGATTGGACTTGCCCCCTTATACTTCTTTTGAAATGTTATTCGAAAAACTAACTGTTGCCGTTGAAGAAACTAGTACATTCAGTATCGAATAATCTGTTTTACCTAACATTCCAATTACAACTGTCTTATGCAACTAGCAGTGGTTATTTTAGTTTTTTTTTTGGTGCTTTCAGTTATTTTATAGTAGGAAACGGTTCAATTTTCAAAATTTACGCCGTAAAGGACTTTTTATCCCAAAAAGTTAATCAACAATAAACGAACTATACATTAAATTTCTCTTAATATATCATTATATTCAATATGTCGATCTATAATTTATAAATATACATTTCCTATTGGGAAGAATTCGCTTCTTCTTCTGAAGAAGACACGTAGCTCATTGCTTCCTCCCAGGATACTTCTGACTTAGAAATTCTTGCTATTTCTTTCTTTGGCGGATGAGGCACCGCTATAAACTGAGCGAAATGCGTTGAGGGTAGAACGGCAATCCTTGGCTTCAGCATTGAATGGGCTAGATGAATACCTGCCGGTGTCACTATTTGTGCTCTAAAATGAGGAGCTCTTATAGCATTCTTCCTTCCATCTATATTTACCTGTTCGAGAAGTTTAAAATTCGACGACACATTACAATTAATCGGCAATTTATCATTTTCCTTATCGGTGAAACCATTATTGTATTTAACGTTGAAATTGTTCAAACTCGAGATACCAGTATGTAAAGGTGAGAAGACTGCCGAACTTCTTTTGGCTTGAGAAATACTGGGAATCGGTAATTTATCTGGCAATTTTGGTTCAGGTTTAAGTGTACACTCCTCTTTTGATGATAGTTCTCGAGGCAACTTGACTTTGGTCAGAGCTTGATATTGCTTGGAACACTTCAAAAATTTACCTGTAAAATTTCGCAGGCGTAGATCTTTCGATACACCATTTATGAATACTTCATAGTGATTTTCATTCAAAACACTTTTCGGTGTTATCATCACGTATTTTCCAGTGGACAGTTTGGTAATATGAGAATCTTCTTTTGCAGCATTTAAATTTTTCAACAATTCTTGAAAATCATTGTCGTCGCATTTAACAGTGGAAAAAACTCTTGCTTTATCTATTTCATTTAATGAAATCTGATAAATAAACTTCGTAAAATCTTTTCTATATTCCATACAAATATCTCGAAAAATAGCAACAATATTCGGTTCTACAGTTGGATCAGGAATTTCGTTTTCCATTAGTTCGCTAACCTTAAATAACGCCGAGTTATCTTCTGTTTTGTCTACTGGACCTTCTATATCTTCGATTTGGTCAAGTTTAGGTTTTTCTAATATTTTAGATAATTTTGGAATGAGAGGACTTTTACGCGAACATTTCTCTTTGACAACGGTATTTCCGGACTTTGCAGAGTCTTCTTTTGCCTTCGACCGTCTTAATATTGCGCATGTATGTCTTTTCAATTGAGGTTTCTTTTTTTCTATCTCACTGTTTAATATGAATTATAAAAGAAACCTGTGATAAATTAAAATATTGAAAAACTTACCAAACACAATGAAACATACAAGTTAATTTTCGACAATGTATAGTTAATCTTGGTATATCTTCTTTATTGGTTTTTAAACTCTTACATATACAACCTAGATAACAAAAACTCTTTTCGCAAACTGGATTCACTTTCTCTATCGAAAAATTTCTATCCTCATTATCATATGGCAAAAATTCCTCACGAGCTGATTTCGATTTTTTCATTCGACGAGTTTCGGATACCTCAGAGGAATTGAATATTTTATGTAAATTTCTCTTTGGTAAAAATGGATCAGCCGTTTTGGCAATACAAGCTGCTAGATTCTTATTTATCTTTATCATAACAGTAGTAGCTCTAGATTTCTTTGGTTTGGTATACATATTGGCAATTTCATTGACATGATTCTTATAAAACTCTAAATTAGGCAATTCTTTAGCTACTAAGTTTTCCAATTTGCGTCTTCGAGTAGGTATTAATTTGGGATAGGACTCTAAAAGAACTTTAGCATCACCAGGGCTTAATAAGTCTTTCAGTGATTTAGGGGGCCGTTTAGTGAGATTATAATTACTCCAATAGCTGGCCGCCGATAGACTGGAATTCCAATAAAAAGTTACATTATCTACCCTATCTATTTCAGGTTCCTCTACAATACAGTTTGCAGGGCTCGGAAACAAAGTAGAGGTGGAATAATTATCTGTCACTAGAGTAGTTTTGGCTCTTTTCTCTTTTGTAGGTTGACGTTTAACAGTTTCTGATTTTCTCCCTTTTGTTGATTTTCTTGCTTTTTTCACTATAGATTTTTTACCTTTTACACGCTTTTGTTTTTTTTCAATGAGAGGCGATTCTTGAGAATCATCCTCCAAAGAATATTCCTCAATATCAATTATATTAGTCGTTAAAGGCACATTTTTGGGAATTTTGTCTTTTTCGTCTGGTTCACTCTCGTCTGTATTAACTAAGTTTATACTCTGGTTTTGGCATAACCTTGAGAATAAAGCCGGATCATGACGACCATTGATATCAGGGTATATATGTATAATTTTCTGATTAATGTGAAAGTTAGGAGAGCCTGTGAAGATTTTATATGAGAAATTTGATTTCATAGTTAATGCTTCTTCGTTTTCGTCTTCTGAGGAAATAACAATAACACTATCGTTATCCTCGTCGCTACTTATCAAGTTAATAAAAGTGCTGCCGTCCGGCATTGACCCGAGTTCAGGAATTGGTGCTGCCATTTTAAAAATAAGGCGTTAATTTTAAATGCTTGATTGCTGAATACTAACTAAAACACATTCATATTTATGGCTAAGGCTACAATAATGATAATTACAACTATTAAAATATAGATTTACCTTTCAAGTGAGTTTGTCGCTCCATGGATGAACCTTTGGCAGTCCTATATAATGATATCATACACAAAAAAATCTTGATTAACAAACGACTCACCCAAATAATTTTTTCATTACTTTCTTCTAAAATAGAACCAATTTATTAGAAGAACGGTGTAAAGAATTTGAAGGAAAAGAACCGTGAACGAGACATGCTAATCTTCCAAAGAACAATTTTTCCAATGAGCTGAAAAACAATTTAAGCTTCAAAAGAAGATTGCTATTTAAGGCCATTAGATTCTCTTTCTAATAAACTGAAACTTAAGTCTTAAAGAGGGTTAAAAATCATCCACACAAATCCTAAATTGCAACAGTTTATTTAGCCACTAAGAACCTGTTCAAAGATGGCGGAGATTACACAATGTCAAAAAACATCCAAATAAGTGAAGCATTTTGATAATTAATTTTGAATAAAGTATACGAGAGTGATTAATAAGATGTAAATAAAAGTTAACAGTGAAAACTAGTACCTTTCATCAACAATTCTACAGAAATTAAAGTGGTATTTCTAAAAAGAGCGGGCACGTGTTTAAATAATGGACGTCTGGTCCAGTATTCCTTCTCTGGCCTTCATTTGGAAAATTCTATTATGTTCTATCACAAAAGTGATTTCAATATCATACAAAGTCAGCTCAATAATATGTTTAGAATATTTATCAATATATAATTAGCAAAGATTTAATATTTTTTGTAGAATAATTTTAATGTACTTGTATCAAATCTGATATTATCGTTCAAAGTGCATGAAACAAAGGAATTTACTATTAAATTTAATTTATTACTATACTTTTGAGGTTCAATATGATTGAATGATAATAAAGAAGTATATTTACAAAGAGTAATATAAGAAAAAAGTAACCTATTTGGTAAAGTTATCTTAGAATGAGTTTGTTTAATTTTTGGCGGTAAATATTTAACTTTGTTCTTTTTCTTTCTTTCCTTCTTTTGATTCTTAACAAAATAAGAATATTGTATAATATATTACCTAATACATTAAATAAATCATTAGGGATGCCTTTTTAAGGTGGGAATTTTACTGTTTAGCAGTAGTTGTACAACCAGCGAATGAAATTCGAATACTGTACATACTATATATACTAATATATATATATATAGATATATTATGTATGTCTAGGATTCTCAATCTTATTGTTAAATTAAGTGATGCTATGAGTCAAAACTTTTTTTGTGCTTGAATTTTATTTTTAGATTACTAAAATATTGTCAATAGGGTTTATTCATATGATGTAGTGCTGTGCATGAATGTTGAAGAATGAGTCATCAAATTATTCGCTCTGATCGTGACGGGGTAAAGCTTTTGATTACTTTGAAAATTTAATTTCTATTTTTTGAGCATAGATTAATAGGTAAGGAGAGAGAATAGTTCTCTAAAAATAGCTTATCATTTATAAGGCTAACACAACTTATTTTTTTCTAGCTAAAGGGTTCATCAACCTTTCGCAGAAATAATAATACATTTCGTTTCTTGTGGAGCATCTCTCTCTCTCTCTCTCTCTCTCTTAGTATAGTTTCAGTCTTATCGTAAAGGATTATATACTATATAATATATATATTTTATAAATGCGTACTTGTGTGCAAATTTTTATCACTAATCATTGTTAGAAAGTTTACAACGTAATGTTCTAATGACGTAAACAAATAAATGGTACAATTTCAAACTTTATATCAACAAATAATATCAAAGACAACCATGACTCATGCGATGAAAAAGGAAAGTAAACTCCGAAAGATAAAGAAAAAATTGGGTGCAACATACAAAATAAATAGATTAATTAGGTCGATTCTAAAGAATACTACTGGATTGGGTGGTACCAAGATTAGATTTTCGAAAAAAGTAATTCCAATGTTTACTGATAGTGGTAGAGATTTGTTAGAAAAGATTGCATTCAACTTAAAGGAAATGAGTAAAGATGAAGAAAACTTAAACTTAAACAATGCTAATATTGAATATTCGTGCATGAATGAAGATTTATATAGAGCAATTAAACTAACTAGACAAGAATATCCGCTATTGTAGAAATTATATTTATGAACTATTCATCAAGATATAGAAACAATATAATCTGTATACTGTATGCATTAAAATATTGCGCTTATATATTATAATTCATAATCGTGAGTGTCTAATAAATAAAAATCCATTAAGATGAGATAACTATTAACCGTTTGACATTGAGACATTTCCACCACAAGAGTATGATCAGTTTTGACTAGCGATGGCGAACTTGGTCTATAAAAAGAATAAACACGGATATATATATATACATGTGTAAGAGGTAATGAAAATATAATTAACTATAGGATGACTATTAGAAAGGACCTTACACAGAGTAAGTTTTATAGAAGGCTGAAGGCTCTTTCAGAATTTTGTGATAAACATAAAGACGTATTCTAAATGATATAAAGTATATATAATAAATATGTATAGTGATGATATAATATACAAACCTCTTTCTAATAATTGTTAAATTTTCTTCCTCATTGATTATCTGATTGTAAAAATATAGCTCTTCATCAATATTATCCTTAAATAGGTTTGTATAGTAATTCCATACTAAAGTATTTATATCCTTCGAATCTCTAACACTAGTGCATTCAGATTTCGTATTGGTACTGAGACAGCGAATGGTTAATATACCATTTTGATTAATGAAAATGTCACTTTTTGAAATTTCTAGGGAACTTTTCTTTCCTAATAAGTAATCAATTGCAGATAGAATTCCATAGATATATTGTAATAACAATAAACCACATATTCCGTAATAAATGCAATCCGAGTACTTTGACTGATAGTGCTGTACAAAAGATTCTAAGGTTGCTGGATAATAGTCTGTAATAGTTTTAAAATATTTGCTTCCGTCCCGTAAAAACATATCGCAAAAATACAATTTTTCAACGTTTTGATGGTTCAACGATCGCATGAACGATAATCTAAGAATGCTCTGTGAATTACATTCTTCATTCTGTAAAAATCATTGAAAAAAATTACAAACAATAAGACAGGAAAGCAAGAATGAAATCAAATAACTGTTGCCTACCATATAAACAAACATGTATTTATGGAATTTTATCTTTTCTTTAAGAACGACTCCATTACTGAATTCTCTTTTCGAATGTAATCGATATCGCTTAATAATTTGATAATTTTTAAGTATTGATTCTTTTGGAAAAGGACTTCGTAAAATTTCGAATTCGGAGATATTTCCTAAGAAAAAGTTTATAACTTCTTTTTTCTTTACTTTATTCCCATTAGAACCATCGTCTTCGTGTAAACGTTTCACAAAACCTTGAATAGTCTCCGTTGACTTTGAAACTCCTTGGAAAAGATAAAAGTCTTGCAATATTCGTTATCATGTAAAGTGTAGTATATAATTTATAACTTTATAAAACTTTCTTAATTTGAAAATATCTAAAATGAAACTCTAACCTGTTTTTCCTTTCTTAAGCACTTCTATCACATCTGTATAATTTCTCTTTGTAGCTTCCATTAATGGCGTTCTACCTTGATTATTCACCTCCTTTTCAGTAGCTCCGTAACTGAGTAGGATCTGTAAAATTAAATTGTTAACGGACAAGTAAAATTTTTTAATAAAAAGGGATTAAACTAGTCCTTACCTTACAGACATTTGTTAATCCTTTCACACTAGCACAATGTAGAGCAGTATCATTATTCTCATTTAGAATGTTGACATTAGCATCTCTGTATATAAACTTTATGCAATTATAATTCTTAATTATGTAGATCACGCACCTTGATAATAATATCTCTATAGCCTGTTCATTTTGCAATACTATAGCTACTTGAAGAAATGGAAGTCCAGTTTGAGTACATTTAAAATTAGGATTAAATCCTAATTCTAAAATAAACTTCAATATTACGTTATAGAAACGAATTATGCACCAATGAATAGCACAATATCTGAAGTCATTATCCACTGAATAAAGATTACCTTTGCCCATTTTCAAAAGTTCATATACGTAGTTCTCTGGAGTTTTCTTCCTGATCAGTTCAGCTATGTTCATATTGCCAGAAGCTAGTTAGCATTTGAAAGAGTTAGACTTAATATTACGGAAGAAAATATTTTTGTGACAAAAAAAATTCATGTTAACTTTGAAGACACTGTTTTTTTTTCAATTCTAAAGAAATAGACTTATCATGCGGTTGCCTGTTATAGAAATATAATATAAATCTATAGAATAAATATCGTTAGTCATTGTTATTAGGTCAGAAGATGGATTTTAGAAACAAAACAGAAACTTTTCGCGCCAAATTATTACATATCGAATTTACGGAAACCATAAGTGATAAAAAGAATATCTTTTAATATCTATAATCTAACCGATAAAACGTTAATCTATATTCAGTATACTTTTAGCTACTTAAATAGGATTATTGATTTCATTTCTGAATATTATAGAAAATATCATAAATGTATGATTAACATAAACTAAGATAATCTTTAGGCCAGTCATTACATTATTATACTGATATGATAAAAAAATTACAAATATAATAGTTATAATAAAATCCATTTAAGATACGATAAATATTAAGAAAACTCCTACGAAATATAAATAAAATATGGAGGATTTCGTTTGTATCTCTTGAAGTTCTCTCTCTTTTAAATAGAAAAATGAATTGAAACTACCTCTTGAATTATAATCAAGCAATAGCAGTTTTGGATTTTATCCTCCTCCGAAATAAATTAGAAGAAAACTCTCATATCTGAGTGTTGAATGATTCTCTGAGGCTCTGACCCGGAAGAAAATAACGTATCTAAAACGCATTAGAATAGTAAGGAGAGTATTGAAAAGACTTAGGGCAAAAAAAATGAATAATATTAAAAATTACGCTGTTAAATAATTTTTAAATATCACTGGTCAGTCAAAATATCGAAATATAGAGTAGGTTTGTAAATTGAAGGAAAATGCTATAAAAATTATATTTTCCCGCCAAATATACAGGGGAGTATCCGGAACCAGGCTACAATATAGACTATTAGCACTTCCGGTGTGTTTATTTTGTACAGACAAAATACCAACATATGTACATACAGAAGGATCTATAGTCTTTTGATGTAAACTACACGTGACTTAGGCACTGGACTGTAAACAGCACTTTTTCGCACAATCAATAGGTAATTATATGAAGGGGCAAACTGATATACAATAGGAAACACCTTCTATCTGCATTAGTCATATAATTTTGCCAGTTTGGCCTGCTTAGAGCATAATTTTAGTAGTATTTACAGAGTAGATCATGAAGTCGGGTAAAACTCGCAAAGATGTCAATAAATTGACAATAGACCCTCCTTTACAAAATGTCACTACACCAACATCAAATTCTGTGGCAATGTCTAATCTCGCTGAAGATGAGGTCCGGAATCAGTTTAAGTATATGGCTCAGGTAGTAAATTTTGAAACAAATTTTTTATCAAGATAATTAAAATGGAAATTTTTTCAACAGAATAAAATGAATATTCAACCAAATCAAGTTGAAAAAATGCTACAAATGTATAAGAAAGAAAAATTATATGAATTGATACAAATTTATGTAAATAAGGAAATTAAAATAAAACAGAGTTAAAAATTTAAAGCCTAATTACAGGAAACAAAAGAGAAAGATGATTCTTTTCAACCGAAATACTATTTGGACCAATTAGCAACTCATTACGACGTTGAATCACAAAAGAAGGTATTTATACATTGTTTTGTTTTTTTTAAATACCACTTTGACAACCTGCTTGTCTATTTTGTAAAAGTACTAGAAAGGATAGCATAGATTTTTTTTCCTTAACAATCAACCAACTCTTTAATTTTTTTTCCTCTATGTATATATGTATATAAATATAGAATTTATATACACTATATACAATTCTCTGCAATGTTGTCTTTATGCAAATTATAGATATTTAGATATTTCCTTTAGAATAACAAACATTTTTTTTAGCAGTCCATCATAACCTTGTAGTTTAACCAAAAAAAAAAACATATATGAGACAATATAACCATTATTTTAAATTTGTTCAGTTTTTGATTAAAAACACGTGCATACGCAGACAAAAAGTTCGCTGTTGTGTACATCAAGATCAAACGTGAGTTAAATTCTATAAAAAAAAAAGTACAAACAAAAAAAAACAAACAATCCTATTTCGTCTAATGGTCGAATTATTATGTATATTTGAATTAGTTAGAAAATACGTCCTTTCGCTTAATTTTCGTGTGTGTGTGTGAAACAATTGTATACTAATATATAAAATCTATATATATATAAAGATAAATATATATATATATATATATATATATATATATATATATATATATATATATTATTTTGCATTCATTCCATCTGTTTATGGGAGAAAACCAATTGTTTTGTAGTGTAGTCATATTGCCTTTTGATTTTTATTAAATGCCACATTGTTATTAAAATAAAGCAAAAAAAAACTTTTAGTGCTATTTGCCAAAATACTTATAACATTAATATTCAGATTAAGAATGTTTGTTTTTTATAAGCGTAGTCACAATATATTGATGATGTTAGATGTTTTGAATAATATTAATTGTTGTGGCCTCTAGACAACACTATTTTTCGCTTTGTTTGCCTTTGATTATCTATATTTCAGGCTGACGATCTTCTATAAATTTCGTCGTTCTATTTTGATATTTTTTGCTGTGTTGAATGAAGCCTTATGATACCTATTAATTATCATATATACACACCTATTTATGGCTTTTTAGTTTTTTATTTTTTTTTTTACAACTACTAAAAGACATATATCTAATATTTTTTGTTGTTATTTCGGTTCTTATTTCATTTCATCTTCCTATCTCCCCTCTACTTTCCAAACTGAACTTACCAATAGAACCGGAAACATTCGGCAACGAAAGTAACAACGACGGTGCTAAAAGAACTCGAAATTTGCCTTCGAACTTATTCTGTCAAGTAAAGTTATTTTACATTGAAAAGCAGATTAATTATAAACGTATTCATTGATTTCTAATACAATTTTGTTTGCTACAGTTGGGTGTCGCAATTTCTGGATCGAGATCAAGGTCTATGTATTCTAATAGATTTTATGGAATGGTCTTTATCGCATCTAATGTATAACTATTTATATATGAAATAACAAATACTTCTTATGTATTATTCTATTATAAACAAATAAAAGGCACTCCGATTGGAGGAAGACAGAAAAGAGGAAACGCCAAACAGTTTTACAGTGTGTTGGAGAACCGGAAGATGACGTTTATTGGTGTGTTAAGTGTATTAGAGCTATTATGAATAGTGGTATAGGATTTCCTAAAGTGTATAATAATCAGCGTTGTTTGAAGAATATCACACAATGCCTTATGCATAACAATCATAGGTATGAAATTTCAGACTGATGCTATTTTAAGAATTCCGATACAATTAATTGTTAACTTTTTATTTTTGTAGAGCTAAATCTTTAGTCCTTGAAGTATTAACTGCTATAAGCCTAGTAAATGGATGCCATGAAAAATTACTAGAGGCTTTCGATCATTTTAAAAAAGTTATAATCCTTCGTTATTTTTCCATTTGAAATGATAATTCCTTTATATTATTAACGTTAGATAATTTTTAATAGACCTTCAAGGAGAAACTTCGTTTCGAGACATTGGTCGATTCCTGTAGACATATATTCTCTCATGAGAGGACGTACGACGAACATGAATTAGAGTATTTGGTATATATTTTTCATTTGATATAAAACGATATATGCCATGTATATATTAATTACAAACAAATTAGTTATTTTTCATTTGTTCTCTTTATTTATCTAGAAAGCAGCAGTACAATTCATCAATATATTTGTACATACAACCGATGACATGCAGTTTAGAATTTATTTACAACACGAATTCCTTCAAGTTGATTTTGATTCTTTTCTAAATGTAAGTCTTTCTGACATGATTAATTAAATTTAAATTATTTATAATTGCTATCTTATGAATTTTTTTAATTGAAATCTTTTCCATCTATTTAGAATGTTTTACAAAGAGGAAATCAAGAAACTTTAAGTCAATATGCTCAAGCTTATTTAGGTAATTTAGTAAATGTCGAAGAGTTAATAAAGGACGCTGAAGAGAAAAGGGATGTTTTAGCCGAGAACGCTGAGCTTAAAGAGAAGTGTGAATTTGTAAGTTGTATTAACGATAGTATTTTTTAGAAATACTATTAATAATTGATATAATAACGATATTACCTAATTAAACAGCAAGTCGAAAATATTCAATTTATGAAAGAAGAAAATCTTAGAATACAAGAATTGTTCGAAAAATCTCAAAATGAAAAGGAAACAGTTGAAAAGGAGAAAGAATCATTATCTGTAAGGACAAAAATGCTAATTTATTATTCGTATGTTTTATTTATATTATTAATTTTGGTATTTTTAAAATTAATTAGGCCAAGTTGAATGCTCTAGAAAGTCTGCTGAGTGACAAGGATGCTGAAATAAGAAAAACTCAAAGTGTACATGAAGAAAGTATGAAAGAATTGCTGAAAGCTAGAGGTAAAGTATATTAAAGGCAAAGGCTGATGAAAAATTAATTTTATTACCTTTTAGAATCTCTTAGGGATTTTAATTCAAAGTCCACAAAAAGCAATGATACTGCTGTCAACAACACTGGAACTTATGTTAAACCAAACTCTAATAAAAGTGGTCAAACTCCTCAACCAATTCCAAGATCTGCTGCCCCTCCACCTCCACCACCCCCTCCCCCACCAGGGCCGCCACCGCCTCCAGGTGGTGGTATTCCCCCACCTCCCCCACCACCAGGTGGGCTTCCTCTTCCAGGTTAAACAAAATGATATTCTATTTGAGCAAACATAGAAAAGAATAAAAAGAAATATTTAATTGTTTTTCAGGAGCAAATATAACTTTAAAGAGAACATTAACTTCAAAAGCCAGACTGTCAACAATACATGTTCAATCGGTTCCAATGAGACTTGTTGCAAATTCTATATTTTCTCAATTGGATGATGAAAAAGTTGCCAAAAATGATAAACTCTTTGATACTGCCATTCTCGAGACCATGTTTAAGGAACCAGAGACTAGAGGCCGAAGTGTCATCAGTCAAGCTAATGATTTTGTTAACGAAGAAATAACGCCTTACGGCACTATTTCGAAGAAGAAGGCCACTACCCTTAAGGCTGATAAACAACGAAACGTCGGTATATCGATGCGCAGGTTGCCGGCAATAAAGGATCTTATTGAATATATCACCAAGTATGATATCGAAAAAATTTCCACGGAAACTCTTACTATTCTACTGGAAGTACTTCCAAGCGAAGAAGAGGTAAGATGAGAATTGTTGTTTTGGAAAGTTGAAACTATTCATTTGATTTTCTTTACTCTTTTATATAGAAACAAGCTTTAAGAAACTGTGATTCTGCAGAATTGGCACAAGAAGATCAATTTTTAGCCGCGGTAAAAATTTTACTCCCTATTTATTTATTTTATATATAAGCCTATAGAGTACTGACTAACCCAAGTGAATTGCCTCCGGTTTCCAGTTACTATAGATGTTAACATTTGAGAGTATCTGAAGGACGATAAGTTTTAATTATTTCTTATCATTACAGCTTCTCTCTATAAGTAGATTGGAGGCTAAGATAGCAATCATGCAATTCATGGCAGAGTTCCAGGAAACTTATGGTGAAAAATCAAGAATGCAACAAGATTTTAACGCAGTTCTGTCCGTTTCATACAATCTTGTAAACTCCAAGAAATTCCGAGAATTATACGAGGTAGAGTTCTTATATTTATTTTAAAGCTACTTTAGATATTTTCCTATGAATGAAAAAGATACAAACTAAATAAAATTCCTTTCGTTATCAGTTTCTACTCGCCATAATTAACTACGTAAACTCGAAATCAAAAGGAGCTGTTTATGGATTTCAGTTAAGCTCCTTGGAAAAGATCGCAACTCATAAATCGAAAACAACCGACTATACTATGTTAATGTTTGTTGTTGAGCAGGCGAAAAAGGCTTCCCCACATCTGTTAACTTTCGCTGATGAATTAGGCAATATTGATCGAGCTCAGCACGGTTAGATTTTTAAAACACTAGTGTGAAACTGTCCTCTACTTTCTAACGAGTGATTTATTTATTTCACACAGCGTCTCTAAGTTATCAAGATGAGTTAGCCAGATTGAAACAGATGATGGCCAATACTAAAAGGGAAATAGAAAATACCGATGGGAAACACATTAATATTTTAAATAAATTCGTCAATAATTCAGAAAGGGTTATGAATAAAGTTCTATCGGACTATAATGCCGCATCGGTA
This sequence comes from Dimorphilus gyrociliatus, assembly GCA_904063045.1. Taxonomy (NCBI): domain Eukaryota; kingdom Metazoa; phylum Annelida; class Polychaeta; family Dinophilidae; genus Dimorphilus; species Dimorphilus gyrociliatus. Next base: position 3,749,213 of record CAJFCJ010000007.1, read on the forward strand.
TGTTATAATTAATAAATAACAATAAATAATAATTATTCATATTTGCTTTATAATTCAGAAACAATTTGAAGAAGCTGTGACGTACTTTGGCGAAGATCCTCAAAGGACCAAACCGTCAGAATTCTTTTCTCATTTCGTTCGATTTATTCAGAATTTTAAGGTTTGCTAATTGCTATTAGTTAATTACTTGTGTCTTTACTTCAATTTTTAATAACAGAGCGCTCGAATAGCTTTGGATAATCTAAAGAAGAAGAAAGAAAGTAAAGCTTCGGTTAGTAGTTATATTTACATGTTAATCACAAGATTTTTCTCTTTTAACTTTTTATTAACTGCTTAAACTTACTTTTAATTTACAAAAAAAGCAACTATCGTTTGATTAAGTCATCCTAATAAGTTAACTTTAAAAATCTCGTAAAATTAGCAGGAGTCATCGACCTTGACATGTGATGATAAATCTGTGTTACATTCCCCCACTCCACAAAAGGTATTGAGTAGAGTCTTGCTAAGCGGCTGAATTACTTTTCTTGATATGCTTTAGGCGTATAAAGTTGGGCATGCAATTTCTCGATTGTCCTTAAAAATAAGCGGGTTTTAACGTTGTCAACGTCATTTTCTTTACAGAGAAACGTTGTAGATGAAATGAAGAATAGGAATCGTTTACGACAACGAGATATGAAGGAGAATATGCAGTACGGGGTTATCGATCAAATTTCATCCGGTAAGAGATGTTATTGTTTATCGTAAACTTGTTATAATAAAAAAATACAAACTTAACCGGAAATATACTTATAATATTTAGAAACAAGGGAACCGTTCTACCGAGGACCACCAACAAAAAACCCAAAAGCTATGAACTCGGAGATGTATGAGAAACTGCAACAACATATAATGGGAAAATGATTATTAAATTCTTTTTCTTTATTTTTTTTTCTATACGCGTCGTTCTTCCTGCATGTAGATCTATATTTAAGTTCTATTTTTATGTGTATATTTACTATATAGTATATATACAGATATATACTGTATATAGTGTATATGCATGTATCCATGTATATTACTTTGAAAAAGATACTTCTTGATCAAAAGATAAAAATAAATTTTAACAAACTCGACGAAATGAAATTATCAATAAATTTGAATTTAATTTTCGATATAAATGTATATTTTTCTGTATATATGACTAACATGATGATTTTGAAATATGCGCTGAAAAATTCTATAATGTAAACTGGTATTTCGTATTCCTACATGAATATTTCGCGTTTGTAATTGGAAGAGGAGAATAAGGGGATCGTTCAAGCATTATATTAATAACACTAATGGAAAGGCTAGAGAACTTCATTTTGCGGCTCAGCGAAATGGGCTTTGACGTGAATGACTCCCGCGAAGCTTGGCAGAATGGTATACTTACAGTTCAGGACGCTATAGATTGGTAGAAATAAAATTTCTAGGCTGTTGCGTAATCTAATATATAACATTTATCCGAATAGGATACTCTCTGGCAAACCAAGACGAATTCAACAGTCAGCTACTGCAACATTAAAGCTAGGCCAGAATAGTGGGAGTCTAAATGAGGAATGTAATCCTTTTTCAGAGGCAGCTGCCAAGCCAGTCCCAAATACAGAGACATTTGATAATACTAAGATGGACTCCGAAGAAGAGGCCTTGGAAAGTCGCATGCATTTAAATGATGAACAGAGAAAAATCAAAGAACGCTTTGAAGAAAAACAACGCCTCGAAGCCCGTAAGAAGATTGTTGAGGAAAAACGAAATAAAAGATTAGTAAGTATGCTCAATAAAAAAATCATTTCTCATCCAAAATAAGTTTAGCTTATCTTTAATCGAGTAAATTTATCAAATTTTACAACGATAGGCTTACAACCAGTATTAACCATTAGCCAGACGATTACATAAAAAGCCTGAACACAGAAAATTTACAAATCAGTATAGTTTATATACTGTTTAAGTTATAGGCAACAACATTTTAATATATTTAATTTTGTCCTTTTATCCTGAATTTTCGCTTTCGGCAGCATAACAACTTTAACAGCTTCCTTAAAGACAGTATTTATATTCGTTTTCGCTCTAGCTGAGCATTCTATATATTGTTCTGCTTGTATCTTATTTTGTAAACTTAAAGCCTGCGAAAAAGAGTCGTTACAGATAATAGTGTTATTAGAGTAACAAAAATATAAAAATTGTTAAAGCTTCGTTATCCCCCCTTAAGAAAGGATATATCCTAAAGCAATCTAGAAATGTATATTGCTTGTAAAAATATCTATCAAGTAGATACTTATATACTGCTACTAAAATTATAGTTGAACAATATATCGGGTCATATTATAACATATATATATATAAATTTATATATATATATGTGTAATGTATAATTCAATATTCTATAAATATAGCGATAGTTTAGGGATGAAAAAGGATGAAAGAAAAGTAACCTCATAAGGTTTTATACATTTAGCATTGGGTGAATCCCGTAAATCGGCTTTAGTACCAATTAATATAATTGGCACATCTGGATTATTCCGTCTAATTTCTGGATGCCATACATTGATAATATTCTCATAAGAATTCGGGTTGTCGAGAGCAAAACATATGAGAAATATGTCCTAGTGGGTTGTAAGCAAAGATATAATCAAATTTGAAACGATTTCGGTGTAAAAGTCAACCATTAACTTGAATTAATTACAGCTAAGCACTATCTATTTTATTATAAGTACCGTTCCGGGATAATTAGTAGTCCTCGTCCTGTCTAACTCTGTACTACCACTAGAATCCCATAATCCGATATTGACGTGTTTATTTTCAAAGATAATGTTAGAAGAATAATTGTCAACTCTGTCAATGTAGTATTAAACAGTTATGTTGAAATATCAACTAGCTTATCTACTTACGCAGTCGGCATATATTCTTTAGGAAACGTATTGGAAGTAAAGCAAATAAGTAGAGATGTCTTTCCGACAGCTCTATAGACAAAAACAAATAGCATATAAATCTTTTAAGTATATTTGCTTTTTATATATATTTTTCTTTTATTTTTCCTATATCTATTTTTATAAATACATATATATATATATATATTTATATATTATAAATAACTATTGATCTTACGAGTCTCCTACGACCATACATTTGATGGTTTTCATAATCCTCAGAAATTTTCTATTCCGACGATGTGTTATTAAATCGAATCTACTTTGTTCATGTCCTGCTTGCCAAATACTAAGACAGGCCAATTTTGTCTACTATATATATACATACTATATATACATTTTCACTTAAACATATTATATATATATTTGTCATTGGTAGTATTATATACCTTATGCATACATTTATCCATCTACGTAGACATCTCCTATATATATATATGTATAAATTATATATATATATAAATAGCTAAGTATCTGTTTATACTTCTTTTAAGAAAAACAATTTTGTTATGTTTATAAAAATAACAGGAAAGAGAAAGAATTAAAAGACAGATTGATGAAGATCGTCAAAGAAAGAAAGAATTGGCTAAAAGTCCGCCTTCTACATCCTCTGTACCACCTCCGCAGCCATGCGTTCAAACCGATACAAATAAATCAAAGTCGGCAACTTCTACTATTCAGATACGCTTTCCAGACAACACTGTCAAAAGGGAAACATTTGACAAGGATGCTATATTTCGCGAAGTTATTAGAACTGTTGAAAGATTGGGCTTTTCATCTAGCGACCATAGTCTAGTGCAGGTTCTATTTCTTTAGATTGCACCTTTAGTAAAGCTTAATAGGTGCTTGGTACATTGGTTTTTTTTTATTAGCCTTTTCCGAGGAAAGAATTCGAATCCAGTGATCAAAGTAAAACCTTAATTGAACTAGGTCTCTATCCAAATGGTTCTCTTGTTCTTACGAAAGTTTCACGAAATGAAACGAAACAAGCTGTCGTAACTACAGGTGCATTCTGTTCTATATCAAATTTAATTGATTCACCAAGCCTATTTATTGTTTAAACATCTTATAGTTCAGAGTATGGAAACCGAACAGGAACAGCATGAAGAACAAGGTCAGGTGCCAGAATTCGAAAATTATCCTGCTAATGATGAACAAGCGAATAATGATGAGATGTTGGACGATATAGTCAATCCTGGAGTTAATATTGGTCATTTTGTTCAGTATAACTGGGGGGAGGGTCACGTTTTAAATTCAGGTGGTCAAATTTCGAACCCTGAGCAAACTGCTTTGCAAAGAGCAGGTAAATAGAAAATGAGACATTTTCCTTAAATAATTCATATTCTTTACTCTTAAATATAAGCCATTGCTGCTGAAAGTCGCTCGACTATACATCCCCCACCGAGCTGTTTAGCCCGTCCAAAGAAGTTATTTTATCAGCCAATAAGCTATCAAAAATTGTTAATAAGGACAATTTGCAAGAGATTGGTGGAAAATTATGCTTCTGTATATTCTTTACAGGTAACAATTACTTGAGTACTTGACGTTTTTAATTAGATTTTTTTTGTTAGAATCTTCCTCCAGCTTTGGCCTCGAGTCTTATCGAAGAATTAAAATCAAAAAACTTACTTAGAGCTAAAATACTGCAGAAATTCGTTCCTTGGTAATATAATATGATAAAAAAATAGATCAAAGTTATCGCTTTTTTTATCGATTACTACTTTAAATAAGTAAATTATATACACTGTATTAATCGTTTCTTTTTTTATGTAGTCGGTTAACAGAATTGAATTTGGAATGCTACGCTTATTTGACCAACGAATTATTGCAGTCGTTAAAGTAAGCATCAACAAACATTGTACTAAACTGTTCCTTTCTAGCTCTCATACTATCTGCATCTATTCCACTTTTCTCTCTCCCTCGTTTCCTATCTTTTTTCTTTAAGCTTTTCTACTTTCTTTAGCTCACCTATCTACTTTATTTTTGTTATTTTTTATATTCAAAGTATTTTTCACCTTTCCATCTCTTGTTATTTATAGATATCACGTCCACCTGGAAATATTGAACCTTAATTCAGGAGCTTATATGACTGATGTGGGGTTACAAGTCCTTTCATGTAAATATTAATTTATGTAGCATTTTCTCTCATATATTTCCAAGTATTTTTCTCTTTCAATTGTTTTTTAATAAAGTTGCTTTATCTCAGATTTGAAACATCTGCGTTCGTTAAGCATTGCTAACAATAAACAAATTACTGACGGCTTCGTTCCAACTCTAAAAAGTATAGTAAAAATCGAAATAACAAGTTTATCCTTAACTGATTACTACCTACATTTGTATTTATCAAAGTAGATTTTACCCAATTAGAAAGCTTGAATGTTGAGGGTACATCCATCTCTGATGTTGGTGTGGAACAAATGGCGGGATTTGGTTTACGAGCTCTGAGGGAATTGAATATGGCCCGCACGAACGTCACTGAAGAATGTCTTCAATTGGTTGCTACAGGTTTTTATCAAATACTTTTACTTTTACTGTTATCACGTCATTTTTTATTGTCTTAACTTATTTTTCGCTTCTCCGAAACTAGGTTTAACTGCGGTTACATCTCTTAACGTTGAAGGCACTAAGGTGAATGCGTTGTGGGGTACAGCGGAAATGGCGGAACGTTTAGAAGATTTAAAGTTATTATTACACAATAGCTACCTTTATTAATATTATTATTGTTATAAGTTTTTAGCGAGTTAGGTATATTATCTTATATTCCCAATAGTATATCGAATTGCGCCGTTAGTACGGATTCTCTTCAGCATCTGAAGCAATGCGGACATTTGATTTCATTGAATTTGCGGGGGACCAACATCAAAACAGAAGTGGGCCTTAACCATTTGAAAGGCAAGTAAACAATAAAAGTTTCGGGGCGTGAGATTCTTCTCTGGAATAGAATATATTTAGGTTCAATTTTCAGATCTACCTCGACTGGAACGATTAGAGTTACCAAACAGATTAGCTCTTACTTCGCACTCTTTACAAACACTGACGGGTAAGTAAATTTCACCTTAGTGTTTATTCTAAATTGAAGTTTCCGATAAAATTCGACCCCGTTCGTTGCTTGTCGATCAATTACCAGCCTTTTTTCTCCTTCACTTTCAGGCAGGAAAGCTGTTGCAAGTTACCTTTCCTTGAAAATATTTGCTATATTCCAATTTATAGTTTTTTATATTGATTTCAATTTAATTTTCTCCGTAGGTCTACCTTTGAAGGAATTGGACTTAACAAATTGCAATCATCTAGATGATTCTGCAATGGTATACATTGCTGAAATGACTTCTCTACGGATATTGCGGCTTAGCAATGTAAAAGTGACGACAGCCGGATTATCATTGATCAAAGGTAATACATATATACAAACGACGATGGAAGCCTACATTTATATATTTATTCATATAAATGTATATGTCTAAGTTATCTATCTATTTATTTATTTATTTATGATTAGGTAATTCAAAATGTTAAATAAATAGTAAGTTTTTATTAAACAGGTTTAAAGAAGCTCAGGGAGTTGGACTTGAACCGAACTCTAATCGACGACGAATCGGCGAAGGTTATCGGAGGTTAGTTCTTGTTTATTTTCAAATTGCGGTTGGGAAAATATTTGGACCGTGATAAATCCGTTGACTGATGACGTCTGATTCGACTGCCGAGTGACGGCATGGTATTCCTGGAAAAAAAACGAGTATAATATGAGCGGCTCTCATAGAATAAATAAAAGAGAAAAAATTAAGAGGAATGTCGACAATTGTATCGGTATCAGTCTTTGTCGAACCCGCCCACTAGCGCAAAAGTGAATTAAAGTGGGCGAGGAAGGAACAGTTACATAGTCTTTGATGGATCGCCATTCGGCCGTATAATGAAGAGGCTATAATGCGACTGGACAGAAGCTTCTTTTCATTCCTCTCTTTTCTATCTCCTCCCACTTGCACTCATTCTGTGACTATCACCATATGATACATCTAACTGGTCATTTGATTGATAGTCTTGTACAGATATTATCCCGTTGAACATCGTGTTTTTTCTTGAGTGCTTTTATTTTTATGTTTTCGTTTTATTAGTTTTGCATTAATCGTTCGACTTCCATTCGTTCCGCCACAGAATTGCCAGATCTCACGCAGCTGAACGTTTCATCGACCGCAATTACGGACAAATTCCTGGACAGTTGTAGCATCAACAACTGCTATGGACTAACGAAGCTTAACATGAGCAAAACTTTTATTACTAAAGATGGACTATCCAAGCTTGCTCTACCTTATTTAAAGCACCTAAAAGTGGATGGTGAACAGAACGGCGTCGAAGTACGTTTGCAGCAATGTCCTAATTTACAGGGCGTTATTGTGATAAATGCGAAAACGGACGACGAAGTGGATGATTAATTATACGGTCGACTCTAGACCCCCCCTTCTTTACTCTCTCGTCGTTCCAGCTCTCTCTCTCTCTCTCTCTCTCCTCACTCTGTTTCTCCTCTTCTCTTCCTGTTACCTACATAATATTTCAACAACTTTCTAGTTGCTTGTTTTACTTTTTTTTTTAATTCATTGGAATTTTGTTCGTTTTCTTTTAAATATTGACGCCTGCGTTCTCTTCGTAGTGGACGAGTAAAACAGGTGTTTCGTATCGGCTTTTTTTTCGTTCTAAAGCCGCTTTAAAAATCAACGGACTGTGATTGATAGACGAGAGGGGTTTTAAGAAGAGTATTTAAAGACCTTTTGAAGAGAATTTCGACCGACAGTTGTGTAATTTCAATGGTATTATCATAAAAATCCTATACGAATGTTATCCTCGAGGATTTGCGTCGCGCGAATAAAATGGTATTTTATGTGAAATTGCTTTTTCTCTCTCTTTTTCTGTTTTATTCTTGTACTTTTCATGAAATATTTACGGGACGGCAAACTAATGCAAACATTTGAGTAAAGTTACACGCAGAGTTTCGTTTATATGTTTAGCAGCGGTTTTTTGATGTAAGGAGAATGTAGCTTTCCAGATCAATCATTTCCTACAGTTTTTTCCCAATCCCGTAGGAATAGACGCTCAAAGCGCGTCACGTTCTGTTCAATAATCGTTTTCTTTATCTAAGATATTCGTAATCCTATATCGTATAAGGATCCTACGTATAATTTACATTGCATAAATATACTTTACTTGGATATTGGATAAAACAACTTGTTATTAATTTCATAAATATTAAAATAAGATTATTAAGAAGAGACTCGGAAGCTTCTCGCATTTGTAATTATTTTAATATGTTCTCTTCCTACTCTTTTCAACTTCATCATTACACCCCCCTCTATTGAAACCCTCTTCTTCGCTGACTCCCGAAGCGATTAGAATATGAATCGTCACGTGACTAGATGGTAGGCCACCGATTGGCTAAGCTGTCAGGAGGAGAGCGGTGATCGCTCTCATTTTTTACAATATTTTTCGTGCCGCCAGACCCGTCGGATATCGAGGATATCGGCCTGCTTCATTCTTTTCTGATACTTTTTTAATCGAGCCTTCCTGCTCGAGAAGGAAGGAATAGTTTTTCTTTCTCCGAGAGAATAGAGAAGATAATAAGGAAAAGATTGAGAGAAGACGGTAAAAGGTGCAAAAACGGAGATAATCTTAGCGGGAGAAAAAAAAGGAAAGTGAAAGCAATTTTTTCAGATATAATATTCTTACCTTAAATTTTTTAGGTAAATATATATATAAAGTAGGTATTGTAGACACTCTTCTTGTTTGTATTGACCAACTGCAATGAGAAAGGGCGAGAATTGTTGACTTTTTATTATTGAAGCGGATTATCCCTTGATTTTTTTCGCGTTAATCTCCTCTTCCTAAGGAGAAAACAGCGACATTTCGCTGAGGTTAATACAACTTGACCGTCGATGAAACGTCTCTACAGCAAAGAGTATGGAAATGTCAGGAAATATCTTAGATATTCTCCGTCAGTTTTTTACTATCTCGCCCTAATAGATTCTTTTTAGAGTTTTAGATTCAAATTGTTGCTTTAAAACAACTTTCTCTTTCATTTCTTTACCTGATTTATTACTTATATTAAAGTTATTTATTTAATAAATTAATAATAGTTAATGATAAGTCGCTCTATCCGTTCTCTTTGAACAGGACGAATAACCGTGAAGAGAGGAGAGGATGATTAAACTAGAGGTTTCGGAAAGCTATGGACAATAGCCTCAATCTTTTATGGCGAATCCTCTTAGTCTTTGTGTTGACAGGTAAGAGTTAGCAAGAAAAAACTGTTAAAAATTGTCATCTATTTTTTCCTCGTAAAAGTGGAAAGCTCGGCTTGAGTGATGTTATTAGACGATTATTTTTTTGTTATCATTCCTACATTACAGCTCATCGGCTTCTATATTTATCCAAAAGTGTATATTGTATAATGACTTCTTTATAATTACTTACGCAGCGTCAAACGGCAGCAACGGGGACGAAATGGAATACAAACTAATGAGAGACCTTTTCCGCAACTACGACCGGCGCATTCGACCGTCTAAGAACGCCTCCGACCCTTTAAACGTGACTTTTGGCTTGAGTCTAGCACAAATTATAGACGTTGTAAGTTGTTTTGTTCATTGCCGCAGACGCGCGAGTACATTTTCCTGCAAGGTATCACCTCCATTCTAACATATAACAAACAGCTTTTCACTATAAATCCCTATTAGAGCTAAGAGAGCAAAGTAAATATTTTGTTTGTCAAATTTCTCTGACCGTCTTTTAAGTTGTTTATATAAGATAGTAAAGTGAGAATGAGTACAGATAATATCTTTTCTATATAGAGAATTATGATTTTCAATACTGAAAGATAAAGAGAAACTTCCTTTTTGCAGTATAAAAAATCTATAAGAAAAAGTTTAGATATTTTTCCTTTCTACTGTTTTTTTCCATTCTTTTTTGGCTTTTTCTTCTTTTTCGCTACCCGTTCGTTACCCAATGCCCAACTCTGTAACGTAATCTGATCATTAAAGCGCGCTATCTGACCGCTCGACTGAACTTATCTGTATTAAAAAGGAGAATACGGTTCGTTGCAGGATGAAAAGAATCAAATCATTACGACTAACAGCTGGCTTAATCAGGTGACTATATATATACCAATCGTTTATTTCTTTTGACTACTTATCCTATTCCAATTTGGCTATATAGAATTGGATAGATAACAAATTAACATGGAATCCAAACGACTATGGTGGTATCAAAGTAATCCGTATTCCTTACGACGCTATTTGGAGACCCGATATTCTACTTTATAACAAGTTAGTAAATCTATACATTTAGACGCCCTAAAGCAAATAGCTACTAAAATAAGTAAATAATAATAAACGTCAAAGAAGTAAGATGTATACATAGATTCATCAAGTCTATCCTTTTCTAATCATCCTGTTTATCTTTCTCTGATTCCCATTTCAATCCATACTCAGTGCTGATGTTTCGGCTCAAAAATCTTCCATTAGTACGAATGTGATAGTGGATCATTTCGGAAATGTCACGTGGCTGTCGATGGTGATTTTCAAAAGTTCCTGCGCAATCAACGTCAAGTATTTTCCGTTTGACGAGCAGAATTGCAGTATGCTTTTTTCATCTTGGACGTACGACGGATTTCAGGTAGAAACTTTTATTGTTTCCCAAACGAGTACACATTCTTTACAATCAATTAATTATATTCCTCAGGTGAATTTAATGAAAGTAGGAGACGACGGCGACGAAAGTAACTATATACGGAATAGCGAATGGACACTGGTGAAATTACACGCTAAGCGCAATGTCGTTAAAGTACATATAAATAAATATTGTAATACACTCACCTTAAGCAATCCTAGGCGTCTCTTTTTTTTTTTTCATTTTCAACCTTTAACAAATTTTTTAAACCTTGAAATAGTATAGAATTTCAAAGATTTATAACAAAGGAAACTATCAATTCCCTTTTTTTTCTCCCTATTATTCCAGTATTCCTGTTGCGAAGAACCGTATCCGGACGTAACTTATAAGATTCAAATGAGAAGGAAACCGTTATTTTACGTTTTTAACATGATCATGCCTTGCATGCTGATCACGCTCGTTGCTTTACTCGGCTTCTATATTCCATCTGATTCTGGTGAGAAGGTGACTATGGGAATTACTACACTATTATCAATGACGGTACGCATTTATTCGTTTGTCAAGTTGATTAGTTTATTTTTCAAAGAACATTATATAATATTTAACAACAGGTCTTCCTTATGCTAGTCACGGAGAGTATGCCACCTACTTCTGACGTTTTACCACTTATTGGAATGTACTATGGGATAACGATTGCCATAGTATCTTTAGCAACTGCAATGACTGTATTAACTTTGAATATACATCATAAGGGTATCCGCGGTAGAGAAGTGCCAAATATCATAAAGAAGATCTTCTTTAGCGTTTTCGCCAGATTACTCTGCATTCAATTGGAAACACCGGAAAAATACGTCGAAAGCGATATTGTATATAAAAATATGTGAATTATGCTGTATTCGATTGACGTCTTTATTGTCTTGTATTTCAGCTGCAATATCCGGCAGAGAGTAACGTCGACGACTGCTCCGGCCGGTCCAGCTATATCAAGTTGAAGCGATCGAATCAGGGTTGTTCCATGGTCGATAATAACATGAGTATGACTCGAATGTCAGTTCTGGTATAAAGTTTTTTCTTAGCTATGATCAATATCATGTTCTAATATTTCAATTTTCCTCCCTTTACATTGTACACCTCTTCTCTCGTTCTTTTCTTAAAGGACTTTGTACCGCAAAGGCAAACTATCACTCGGGATACTTTTGATGCCGATCGTTTACCAGAGAATGGTGGAGTTTCGCCTAGATTTCTTCGCCGTCTAAGACAAACACCCCAAAATTCTTCACCCCAAAGTTTGGATAATCTAGAACGTCAATTTATGCGTGTACTGCAAAAGGTTCAACAAACTATAGAGAAGAACGAAATACGTTTGGCTGAGCAGGATAGGCGTGATATCATAAAGCTCGAATGGCAACAGGTGGCGCTGGTCGTCGATAGGATACTTTTATATATCTTCGTTTTTCTGACTATCGGCGTTACTTTGTGTATTATGTTCCAAGCCCCTTTGTCTCTCGACTGGTTATGAAGCATATTTCTAAAAACGTTCTTTTCTTTCTAGAAGCACAACGTATATATTTAAAAAAAAACATAACAAAGAACAAAAAAATACCAGTGAAAATCTTTTGTCCTATATGCAACAACAAAAAATATCTATCATTTTTTCTCTTTTATTTCTCCAAATTCCCTCTTCCTATTATATTCCTACATTAATATTTTTTTCCTCTATCTTTCTTACACTTTCGTCTTTTTTCTTCAGCTTGACATGCAAACATATATACAAACTATAACACTCGCACAAGTTCATACCCTATTCACTTACTCTGTTTATTTCATTCTCTTTTTTCTCTCCTCTCTTACACACCCCCTCCCTCCTATCCCCTCCTTCCTCATTTCCCTCATTTCTCTCTCTCTCTCTCTCTCTTCCCGTCTCTCACCCACCCACCCACGCATACACACACACACACACACACACACGTACAAACACGAATTGTCTCTTGTATTATGATACGTTACAACATTCTCAATGACTATATATAATTTATTAAAAAAAGGTATCTATTAATAGTTTTATATTCATTGTGTACTATAGTAGGCCTATAAAGAAAAGTTTATATACAGTCGTAAAAAGCGTCGTTTTCTTCTTAAGTTTTCTTTAGATCTTTTCACTTTAACCACCTTCGGTAGGCTCTTCCTCCAAAGTAATAGCATTTGCGTCGAAAAAATCCTGTTTGTTAAGGCCTTCCCAACAGTCTTGGTTCCAACCGAAATATAAACTAAAGTAATAGAAAACAACGGAGACAACTAATCCAAGAAGAAAACCCAGAACAATCATACGATTCTCAAGGAAAGAATTATATAAAGTGTCTGTACGCTTTAACGATAGATCTTTATCGCTAATACCATTTTTGGAGCGACTAGTCGATCTAGTCTTACTCGGGGATCGACGATTCTTCAAAAGGGATCTGGATCGGTTCATATTAAATAAAGATTTTAGTTGCAAATTCCTTTATTAATATTGTTTATAAATCTTTTTAAATATTCTTTTAATGTTTGTTTATTTAATTCCTTTTTGAATTATTTTTTATCATAGTCATAGAAATTGTTTAAAGAAAAACAATAAATAAGTAAATATGGTAAAATAAACTGAAGCTTAGATGATAAATAGGTCTATTTCGTCTATTTGTGATAGAAATCTGTGCTATGTTTTCTTTTATTCATTTATATAACATTCTTTCTTCCTTTTCTCTCTCTCTCTCTCTCTCTCTTTCTCTTTTACTAACATTCATGCAATTCTCTCTTATTCTTTTTTTCATTTCCTTCCTTCCTTCTCACTTGTGAATAATTATTTGTATCGGTTCATCTTTATTTTATATATGCAGACAGCAGAGTGAGTACTCTTTTGTTCTCTTGAGTTTCGTTTATTAGTATTAATATCAATCATCTAAATCGTCTGAACCACCGGTCAATCTGAGATAAACGTGAGGATACTGCTCCCCTAGGGCGTCGAGAAAAGCGTCGTAAACTGCAGGTTCTTTTGCGACGAGTATATCTAATAATGCTTCTGTTCTCTCACCAGCCGATTGACCCTGTTTAGGATGTTAATGTCAAAGAATTAATAAAGGAAACATTTAGATTCTCTCCCTCTCCCTCTCCCTCTCTCTCTCTCTCTCTGTCTTTCTTATCATCAGGGAGAAAAGATTTCTCGATATAAATCTTACCGCAATGATGTCTTCTTTCTCACTTTCTGTCAAGAATTTCTTTTGTAACATAGGCAAAACTTGAAGAGCGTCGATCTGTTCGATAATATACTGTCTGGTATTTCTGAGGATCGTCCATTCGTCATCCTTAGAAAATCCTTTATATTGATTATCTTCGCCGTATACTTTGTCCCCGAAGTCGGTATCGTCATCATCGTCAGTGAATAAATAGAATAAATTTGGGTGCAATGATGATAAGATTTCGAGAAAAACTTCAAATTCACTTGTTTTTTTTCTCTCTAAAATATCAAGTAGCATTTCCGTTTTTGTTTGTCTCCTGTGTTCTGACGATAATTTACCGACTTCAGCATCGGTTAATGCTCTCTTCTCTTTCATATGATTTATGACTTCGTTTACTTGCAAATCATTGCTTAAAATGCTTCGCATACGAATTAGTCGTTCTTTATCACGGGGTTTCATTTTTCAACAGTATGGCGCTCCCTTTCGCGTTGACGAAATAAAGCTTCTTTTCTAATACTTTCGTATTGAATGACGCGCCCATATTGATCGTCGAGGCCAACGAAAATTGTTTTGTAGTCCTACTCACCACTCATTCTTCTCCTCCCTCCCCCTTTAGCTTTTTGCGTATTAATTCATAAATTTGTACTTAGTGTTAAATTTCTTGTCATTTTCTAAATCCAGGGATTCCGATTTGGGTTGAAACTCCTCCCTTTGGACGGGAGAAGCTTTTCTAAGATAAGACAGTTCCATACAATAGGCGAGAAATAATTAAACCCGTTAAAAGGGAAAGGGCTTATTCTTAAAAGCATGTCTCAGGCCTATTCGGCGAACGTCGTTTTCCAGTCATGACGAGAAAGGTCAAAGGAGATAAAAAGCGATTAAACCGTAACCAAAACGTTTCACCCATAATTATGATACTAATCGGTCTTTATCGGCTTTTATTAAATAATACTTGATGAGTATGTCATCCTAGGTGGCGCTTTATTGCTATTGCTTGTAAAAACTCTTTTCCATATCCCTTTCCCTGCCCCCTTACTGTTCCGCCTATCTCTTCTCTCTCTCTCTCTCTCTTTCTCCATACTAAATCAATGTTTCTTCCTCACTTCTCCCTCGTTACGACGATAAAGTAAACAAATTTAGAGGGAAAACACCTGCCAAAGTTTTCTTTTCGTCCAAGTTCGAATCCGCAGCATTATCGTATCTTATGTGTTGCAAAATAGCTTCGAGGCTAGGAGGGAGGAGAGGGGAGAAGTAGTTGAAGAGGAGATTAGCATTGAATGGTTAAGAAAGGAAGAGATACCTAATCTGCGACATTATATACAAAAGAGGTCATTGAATAATACTTGAAAACGGGAAAGAGCAACTGAATTTGTTACACGATAAAGGACGCTATAAATATCGAATTTAGACGCTTCAGACGCCGACCGGCCTAAAAATAAATGAACGAGAAATATAATCGTAGCGACTTTTTGTCGTTGGATTTAGAAAGAGAATAATAAAATATAAAGAACAAAATATTTAAAAAGAACGGTCATCGACAGAAAGAGGATTTGAGTAGGGAAGTGACCGGAAAGACTTGCAGAGTAGGAGATGGGAATGAGAGATTTTTTGCACAGGAGAGAAAAAGCGATGGAGGGCGTTGGCCTCTTTTTTTAAACAAGTTGGCTAGCGGGAAAAAGGGAAAATTACGTCGGCTGATAGATTAGAGTGTTCGTTTATTTAATACCGCAGCCGTCCGCTTGTTAGAACTACGATTAGAAGAGCGCCACCTGGTAAACGCTTAATTTCTAATGGGTTAAACAACCCTTTTTTTGCCACCCATTTTCTTTAGTAGTTATTAAGTCTAATTGAAAAATATAAGTCAATTCAATTGGGAGGTTTAAATTAATTTGGGAGTATAATTTATTTCCTGTCCCAGCGAAGCTTATATGCTTCATCCAATTGAACTTTCAGACCTCTAAATTACGTGAACTAGTTTTTTGAGAGAGCCAGGAGGTCTTTGAAAAAGGGAGAGAGATGGAATATGTAACAAGGGGTTGATGTTGTAATACAGCTTTAGGCCTACAATACAAAAAAATAATATTAAATTAATTTATTCACGTTACTCTGGGAGAGATTTGAAGCTTTATTATACTCTAATTACTCTTTACTTCAACTAGAGTTAACAAGACAGAAATGAGTTTGCTTCTAATATCAATATATATCATTAGTCTTGCATGTTCGATTGAAAGTTTAAGAAAAGATTCTTGGGCTCCAGCTCCAGTTCCCAAAGCTCAGCTACACGCCAAAAGAATAGGCCGTGAAGATGAAAGCTTCATACAAAAAATTCAACCTGCCGCTAAACCGCAAGCCTTCAAGAAAAAATCGCCAGAACAGAAACGGCAACGCTATAATGATGAGGATGAAGCCAGTCTAAAAGAAATATTAAATAAGCCTCTTCCGGCTGTAGTGCAGAAATCTGAGGACGAAACTTATAATTACATCTACGATTTGGTAAAGGATAAAGGAAGCTGTCGATTGCCTTTGAGAGAGTATTATATTGTCCTAGCTATAATATCACTTTTCATATTTTGGCGTACCTATCCCGTTCAGAGAACGGTACTGTTTTTCTATCGTAAAGCTGTTGAACCTACTAAGTTGAATTTTGACAAAAATCTGCTCGAAAGAGCTGTTTAATAAATTAGATATACTTATTGAACCATTCTCAAACATCACAGACAAAACAATTGAAACAACAAACTGTACAGATTGCTCTACAATTTGCGCACAATATTTACAAAGATTAGATTTACATATTAGAGAGATTAATATATATATATACTGTATACATATATATATATATACAAATATATATATATATATATACATTTTTTTAAGCACCAGCTTGAAAACAAAGAGAGGAAAATTGTCATTAAACTCGCATGTTAAGCTACATCATCTTTGGAGCAATACAGTTCTTTTAAATTCTTTAGCTCCTCTATCAACGCTTTATTTTGATTCTCGAGGACTGCTACCCTATTCTCGAGACATTTGACATATTCTTTCTTCTTTCGCCTACATTCTCGAGCAGCTTCTCTATTCTTTAAAAGTCTAAGTTCTCTCTTGCGACTAGCCTCTTCTGTTACGTTCGGTGAAGATTGGAGGGAGTTTGCCGTGGTTAACTGATACGTTTGACCTGGAGTTCCAGCAACAGAAACAGGAATGAAATATTGTTGCCCTTCAGGACTTTGGGCGTACTGAACAATAGTAGAACCATTTGGTGTTGGTGATGTTGAATTTGTCATAGTAATTGTTTGTACACCACTGGTATCTGATACCAGCTGAATGTGAGCTGGAATGACAGGCTGCTGAAGGTTTGTTTCACTTCCAGTATCGCTAAGACCACTATTTGAATCTTCGTCGTGATGATCTCCTTTGAGTTGATCGTCGCCGGCTATCTCGTGCAGTATCTTCCTATAAGATGGACGTCGGGCCAAAACTTCTCGCCGTCGGCGCTCCTCTTCTAGTTCCTCGCTCTCGGATAGGCCACCGGCTGTTACGACTTGTATGGGATGATTGAGGGTGACGTGCACGATTGATTGTTGAGGATTTCCACTGTTATCAGTCCGCTCGTTTTCTTCCATAGTCGAATGCCCTGTTCAAAAGGCGACATCTATCGGAACTGTTTTAGGCAACATTACGTAACACCTTCATATAGCCGAGGTTTTCGCAATGAAATGCTGGAGATACGCGCATTTGTATCAGTATTGAAAATAATCAATACTTCGTTTATCATTATTTTCCTACTGCAACATATTTTTTTATTTAACAATCGATCGAGTGATTCAAAGCTTTAAGTTGTTTCTTGTTAACTATTTTCAAAGTGGGAAGCAATCGAATGCTTTTTCTGACCGGCGATTATAGCGGCCGACAGTCAATTTTTTAATAGGTTCTCGAGCCAACGCTCTTTTTTTAAACATGGCGCTAAGTGCATAGGCATCCTATGCGAAAATGTTCGCCGAAAACAGCGCTTCTATCGGTCGATTATCGTCACTCACCACTATGTTTGTCACCACGTTTGTAATTTTTTGTGGCGCGCTTGTGGTCCGATGTGGATGATTATTCGCCGATTCGCTATCACGTAGTACCCACGTCACAGGAGCAGATCACGTGACTCCAAAAATGTAACTCAGCCAAAGAATGTGTATACGAGATTACTTTTGTAGATTTCGTTATAGGAATGGTATATCCAATCAGCGACCAAGGAAAGTATCCGCAACCAATCACGATAGTTGAATCATTCATCCGCTAGATAGCGCCTCTTCTAAATATTTGTAAAAATGTCTTTGGCCAAACGCGTAAGAACACGAGAAATGACGTCCACCTACGTCATTCTTGTCGATTTCCCATTCAATCGACAAGCCCGGTTAAGATATATTTGAGACTTTTGGAAGTGCTTTCCGACGTAGTTGATCTGAATGCATCGTTTATTCGCCTTAAATATTTTCAGTTGAACGGACTATATTTCCGCTTAGGCTGATGAGATTTATATAAAAACCTATAGAGGGCGTGATAATTAGGCCTATCTATAAAAAAAAAGTTTTTCTCTTTACCAACAAAACATTTTATACTTTGTATGTTCTATTGAGTTTTTGATAAACTGTACATGTTTATAGGCCCAATAAATCGATTTTCATTCATACTTACTTTCTTAAAAGCTCATTACTAACAAGTAGTATATATGTATATTATATAATGTATACAAATTTACTTAATTAACTAACAATTATCACAATTCAATTGAAATAGAAGAACGTATTAAGTTATTGTTTGTATATATAAAGTTTACATTATTCTACATTTAAGACAATTAATAGAAATAGCGTATATGATATTACTAGAAAGTTGAGACTTGTTGAATCACTTATTTTTTATCTATTTAATTTAATATATAAATGGCTACCTTTACTAGACTTTTGCTTTTGTTTGTTTGTATAGATTGGAAGAATTTAGGTTAAAGCTTACAAAAAAAATAAAAATAGTTATTTAATTATTTGTAGACGTCATGGTTGATCACAGCAATGTTATTTGATGTATGGAGCGTTCTTTCCCAAAATAAATTACGTATAATCTATTAAATAAAACCAATTTTTTTAAACTATTTTTGGACCTGTTTCCCAAATAAATAGCAATTATCCATTAATTTTATCTTTTATCTTATTTTCAAAATTTAATATAACTTTTCATTGCTCATTTGACAAACTGACATTTTAATTAACGCTATTTTTCAATAATAGTTCAAATAAAGTGAAAAGGTCAAGTTTTCAGAAAAGATTTAGATGCTTTTTAAAGTAATATTTTATAAGAAAAAGGAGGCAAAGAAAACAAAATCATTGCTTGCAATTCCTCTCGTTTAATTTTAATATTAAAGCAGTTTTACTTTGATTTTCACCTTCTTTTAATAAATAGGGAATTAATTAACTCTATGCACATTTTATAGTTATACTCATCCCTCTTGCAATCTACCGCCCCCTTTCTCTCTCTTCCTAGCTGCCTTTCTCTTTATCCTCTGTGTACATAAATATTAGTCAATGGTTCGTTTTAGAATACAAAAGTTTCACCTTCTGTCACAATTTTTGACAAAAAATATCTTGCTGTGACGTAGCAAATTGAATAATTACTCCCTGTTTTGTACCATCATAGATACTGTCCCACTCCTGAATTCTCAAAAACTTTTCATTCAAATATCACAAGTGAGTGAAATTTTTAATGATAATTAACTCATAAATTCACTTTCTATTTATGATGATAATATATGCCTACAGTGTACTGTTTTAAAATTGCAGCAAAACTGTTAAAACTTTTAGACTGACCCTTATATAATATATACGGTATATTCTATCCATATTAAATTCAGTCCTTTTTATAAATGTATAATTAGAAATCTCTCAAGTTTGTCCACCCACATTTCACTTTCATAATATAATATCAAACGAATAGGAAATTGAGTTGGGGATAAAATATCGAAAATTATAATACTTTAATCATTATTGAAAAGTAAAAGAAGGTGTTTAATTTTACAAATTTTATCGTTTATGTGTTATCACATTTTTTTCTTAACAAAAAACACATAGCAAGTACTTTACAGATAAAGGAAATATTTGATGAATAATTATTTCTTAAAGAAAAGTATAAAATGATTACTACCTTCTAGATAGATATGTATGGAATTCTAACCTTTGTAATACATGAAATATCATAATAGCATATTAGCTTTAATGCATTATATATGCTAATATTTATCTATATATCGAAAATCTTATTTTCAATTATCATAACAGAATGGGTGTATTTTAAATATATCTCTTATCGTAAACTGACTATAATCTTTATATAATTATTAACTATACAAGTTATAGCCGAACTTGAACATTTCAATACTAAATAAATACGCAAAGTTATTTTCGTATAAATTCCATTTCTCGTGTTATTATTTCGTGAAATAATTTTACTTAAATAGTGAAAAAAATCGATTACTTGTGACTAATGAAATATAAACATTAGAAATAATTAATTATATATGGGCAATCTTAAATAAATATATAAGTAAATAAAAAAAGATCCTTTATTTAATTAATGAAAGGAAAGAGAAAAAACGTTTTTCACTAAACATTGAAAGTTAAGCTATTGTGTTATATTGAAAATGTAGATAAATGAATATATATTTTATAGGAATAAAATAATAATTTTCCGACGATAAAGCTTCGTATTGGAAATTGAACGTTTCGTAAAAAGATCATTACGTGCAGAACTTTAGTTCCATTTCCAAAATTTCTGCTGGAATATCCCAATAGAACTTATAAGGTAAAAAGTGACTAATTTGCGTCATAGAGCTATTTATTACAATATCATAAAGAAAATGTACTATATAATAGTTAACTATGAGGTTATCGACCAATTTGGAATATTTTTTAGTATTTATTTGTCGTTGTTACGAATATATGAATTATCAATGACCTATATGTAGCGTTTTTCAAGCAAACTAGACGTTGAACATAATATATGTTTAACTAAGTATTCAGTTTTAGCATAAGTATCTAATAATCGTTATTGGTCTTGAAAAATGACAGAATATTACATTAATATTTTTCATTCACTGTTGTAAAACTTAGAACATGTGCTGCCGTTAATTTCCCCAATGACTAACTATCAAGATCAATTTAAAAAGTTTTATAGTAAATAACACCTAAATAAAAATTTAATAGGAAAAAATTGACAGTTGAGTGTGTTTATTTAATCTTATTTTATTGTTTTTTATTCGTAGGATATTCTGTGATTTTATCTTTAACGAAAATGAAAGAACACAACACTTTTTTTTTGGAAGATTTTCAACTAATTTTTCTCTGAATTCATTAGAGAGTTTACTGTACATAATAATATGATATTCTATCATTCACTTAGCTTGTTTTATCATTATCTTGATAGGATTAACAAAACACTTTGCCTTTGTTTTATCAACAGGGTAAAGCAGGGAAATGAAAGGTTTCAACGATGCTATTCATGGATACATCAATATAGATCCTTTGTTGATTCGAGTTATAGATACTAGGCAATTTCAAAGATTACGTCATATTAAACAATTAGGAGCGTGCTATTGGGTTTATCCAACCGCTTGTCATAATCGCTTTGAGCATAGTATTGGAACTTGCCATCTCGCCCAATTACTGATTCAATCTCTACGGGAAAAATTGCATGCTGATAGTCATTTGGGCGTTGAGATTAGTGACAAGGATGCGTTTTGCGTGTCATTGGCTGCTCTTTGCCATGATTTAGGTCATGGACCATTCTCTCACATGTTTGATGGTCGGTTCCTCTCTAAATATCCAGAGTATGCGCGGCGACACGAAGAGATGAGTGTTGAAATGCTTAAACATTTGGTTGAAAAAAACGATTTAATGAAGATCTTCAAACAAAGATTTCCAGATTTTGACGATAACGATTTAATATTTGTCAGCGAAATGATTCGAGGACCTGACGAAACGGGTGAATATAAAGGAAGAACAGACAAAAAGAAAAGGTTATTCTATTCTAATACAGCCAATCACTTTATAACTAAATATAATATTTTACAGATTTTTGTACGATATCGTCTCTAATAAACATAGTGGCGTCGATGTAGATAAATTCGATTATATTGCCCGCGATTCCTTCTATCTAGGAATCGATTCCAGCTTTGACCATACAAGATTTATTCAATACGCAAAAGTTGTTAAGGTTCAAAATGAAAATGAATCCGAATCCTTTCAAATTTGTACGAGAGAGAAGGTAAAGTAACAGTTTGTTATTTTCTACCGTCCAAAAAAAAGCGAACTACATTTTCGGACAGGCTGCTCGCGATATGTACGCCCTTTTCTATTCAAGAGCTGAACTTTTCGAGCGAGCATATCATCATCAAACGAATAAAGTTATAGACATTATGTAAGTTTCAGCTTCATTTAGTTTTTTAATCATTTAGTCTGATCGTGTAGTTCGTTTCAATAATCCTTTTGAAGATTGCTAATAATACAACTCTTTATTTTTCTAAATGCGAATTTTTTGGTAAGTCTTTGGTCATTGATTTTCAGGAAGTCGAAGTAATGTATGATCTGTTTCATATGCGTGCTGTATTGTATCAGAGAGCTTATTGTCATAAAACAAAGATGATTATTGAACACAGGTAGGTGAAAAGCATAAGACATAGGAAAAATAGATAATTTCCTACGTTTGCTTGTTTAACGCTTTTTGAAAATTAAAGATTACGCCATAAACAAAAATTTTTCATTGAATAACGATTTAACTGACTGATAGAGCATTTCTTACTTGCTAATCTATTTATTGTTTTATAACTGAGTAAATTTGAATTACATTACTAATATTAAATTTCTTGAATTTTTAAAGGTTAAGTGAAGTGCTAGATCTCTCTGTAAAGCATTTGAAGTTTCGCAAACAATCTGACCTTGAAAAGACATACAACATACTAGAAGCCACGAACGATATAGAAGTTTTTGAACAATTAACTGATAATATATTTGATCGTATAAAATATTATGATGATCCTAATAATTCCGATATGAACCGGGCTAAGGAATTACTGATGAGAATTGATGAAAGAAAACTATTTAAATTCGTAGCAGAGATCAGGGGTGATTTAGCAGATAAACAATCTCTATTGGATGACATCATGTCTCGTTCGAGTATAAAGATTGACAAAAAGAAAATAATAATAGATAGAATGAAAATTGACTACGGAAAAGGACAAGAAAATCCTATAAATTTTTTATATTTTTATAAAAAATCCTGCCCAGATAGAGGAGTGAGAATGTACCGCGAAGATATTAGTAATTTGCTGCCAGTATCTTATTGTGATAGAAAACTAAGAATATATTACGAGGACGATGACAAGGCCATTATTGACGAATTGTCAGCAATAATTGACGATTTTAAACGTAATGGGTTACCTACATCTTTGTCCTGAGATATATGCAAAAAGAAACTTGTCTTTCGAAACTAACATCTCTCTATAAATTTATCTTTAAAATTTATTCATCTGCACAATTTTAATGTGCTTCAACTTGAACACTTTGATAATTGAAAACAATCTATATATATATTTATACACTATATGATACTTTTTCTGGAAAAGGAACCTTTTATAAAACCCGAATTCTACATATCTGACTTCTACGAAACTCACTAAACAAAATCTGTTCCTCATTTTGTTATATTTATTGTATATTTAATCATCTTCTTTAAGTTTAAAATATATGCCTAATAGGAAAAATGTGATAAGAAAAAATAGTACTAATATATTAAATGCGGCTATCTGTGTAGTTTAGTTTAATATTTAAACTTTTACGGTATTGATAACTTGATAATTATGGCATCGAGTTTTGACGCAATAGAAAGTAAGATCTTTAATGATCCAATTCATGGACATATGGGTTAGTAATATTTAATAGACTATACAATATTTATTATTTATACTTTTTCTTTTCTCTATTAAAAGATTTTGATCCTCTTCTAATAAAGGTTATTGATACACCTCAATTTCAACGTTTGCGACATATTAAGCAGTTAGGAAATTGTTACTGGGTCTATCCATCCGCTAATCACAATAGGTTCGAACATTCTCTAGGAACGTGCTATTTAGCGTCTAAGCTGGTTCAATCCCTTAAGAACGGATTAGACAATGATTTAGAGATTGAGATAACGGAAAAAGATATATTTCTCGTCTCTTTAGCCGCACTTTGCCATGATTTGGGGCATGGACCGTTATCGCACGCTTTTGATGGTATTTTCCTGGAAAAATTGGAACTAAAAAAGAAGCATGAAGATTTATCAGTTGAGATGCTCGATCGTCTTCTTAAGGAGAATGACTTAATACCGAAATTCAAAGAGCGCTTCAACGATTTTGACGACGAAGTTGATATAGAATTTGTAAGAGAACAGATAAGAGGTCCAAAAGAAAATGATGTTTTAATAGGATTAAAAGATAATAAAAAAAGGTAGTATCACTTGGTGAAATCCCAATATAGTAAGAACTAGTCTATTCTGACTATAGATTCCTTTACGATATCGTGTCGAACAAAGAAAGTGGAGTGGACGTCGATAAATTTGATTATATCGCAAGAGATTGCCATCATTTAGGAATTAAATCAACTTTTGATCATTCCCGTTATATTAAACTGGCTAAGATCATTAAGTCTGGTGATTCTTATAAAATATGTATCAGAGAAAAGGTATAAATAGAGAAAAATCCTTAGAAATTGATAAATTCTTCACAGTTTTATTGATTATTTTTTCAAGGAAGCGAGAAATATTTACGAACTTTTTCATATGAGATTAGTTCTACACGACAGGGCGTATCAGCATAAAACATGCAAAGCTATTGAATTAATGTGAGTATTTATATTCTATTGCAAAAGAAAAAAAACACACAACAAAACAATTAATTAATAAATAAGTACTACCATTCACTATCCAATAGGATGATGGATGCTCTATACTCGGCCAAGGACCATATTAAGGTTATCACAAGTAATAAGGAATTAAAACTTGAGGAAACAGTTAACAATGCCGAGGCCTTTGAACAATTAACCGACAACACCATTTTTGGTTTACGTTATACGACTGATCCTAATTTGAAAGAATGTCGAGAACTGCTGGAGAGAATTGACCAAAGGAAAATCTATCGTTGTATGTACCAAGGAGATATTTCGTTGAAAGAAAATGTTGATATGATACTAGAAGATTACAAAGATAAAATCATCATCGCACCAGTGAACTTAAACTATGGAATGAAGAATTTAAATCCGGTTGATCATTGTTGGTTTTATGAAAAGTCAAATACCAAGGAATGCTTCACTATAAAGAAGGAAGAGGTTAGTCAATTTCTACCTCAAAAATTCTCGGAAAAGCGTATTAGAATTTACTATAAAGGGGTTGACAAGGAAGAGTATGAGGAGATAAAGAAGAAATTAATTGAGGAACTAAACAAGCAGCATACTAATTAGACATAGTAACACTTTCTTTATTCATGTATAAATAGTAATACACTAAAATAAAAACAAAAAAAACGCTATAGGAAGAAGTGTGGTCTGTACATTCAATGAAACTACTAGGGAACACATTTGAGATCGTTTTACATTATCAATGCTTTATCTTCTTCTTTTTCTTCTTCTTCAATTACTTCTTTTCCTTCTCCTTTCTCAATACTTAAACAAACGATTCACGCGGTATTTTAACGATGGCACCAACTTCTGGTGAACGTCGTAAAATTTTGCTATAAAAAGCATTTATAGGCGTTTCCAAAGGTTGTTGGCTAAAATTGTTTGTCATCGACATGTAAACATCGTCGAGAGTTGCAGGCTGATTATTATTGACTCGGCTATGCTGAAGAGTTTGATAAATGGCTGTATCAGAAGTTGTTGGTAATGTATCGTTTATGACGTCATATTGAGAGCTTGCCGATTCGCTGACGTCCGAACGTAATCTGTATTGACCGCAACTTGAGCAGCGACCCGAAATACCGTAGATAGGATTTGGTAACGGAGCGTGTAAATGGCAAACTGGCGTAAAAGCGCTTTTGGAGGACGAAGATGAGTTGATCCTCGATCGAGGAACGGGAGGGAGGGCTCTACTAGACGTGCTTGTTAAGCTCGTACCTCTTTGCAGGGAATTTTTTCTTATTACTGTAATATGACAATAGAAAAACAAACATTGATAATAATCGTTAATGATTGCTTATTCTTATCCAATTTACTTACGTCTAACGTTTGTTACAGAATTATTTTCGCTATCTTCTCCACTGCAAGTTGTACAAACAGTATTGCAGTTGGAAGCGTCTCCATTACTACTGCTCTCATTGTATTGCAATTCTGAAAAAGCAGAACATAGGACGGTTATTATTAAGTAGGAGAAAAGTTTCAAGTTCAAGGTCAACTAACTTTTTAACTGCCATTTTTTCCATGAAAATATAATAACAAAAAACCCGGCAAGAGCGACAAAGAATACAACACATACACTAGTTACAATTACTGTTGTACTTGAATTTTCAGAATTCAATATCTTCTCTCCAATTTGACCGTCGGAATTGGAAGTTGTAGAGTCGGTAGATGGCGTTATCGATTCGGCGCAAAGGTCATCGGGAATGAACCATTGAATTTTTAAAACTTGAGTATAAGTTGCGTTTGACGTTTGTATAAGACCTTGATAAAAACCATTATAAGAGACGTCATACGGGCAATTAACTATCCAGTTCAATTCTGATCGTCTCGCCATAGTTTGACCATATTCGTATTGTCCCGTCATATTGTAAGATTTAATTTGATAACGATCCTTATCAATTGTCGAGTCGCCCAACTTCCAAACAACCGAAGTAACCAAAGAGATTCCCGTATAGGTAAAATACAATTGAAAATTATTACCCTGGCGGCGTACCGATTTAGAGGTTTCTAAAACTTTCGGCGGAGCTTTGATCATTAACAAACGACTATCCGAATCTTGAGAATTGCCGTTATTGTCTAAACAACGACAATAATAATATCCAGTATCTGTAACATCAATAGAAACAAACGAAAATGATCCAGTATCACTTAAATGGGACCAAGTTGAATTATTCCTCTTAATCAACATGAATTTCATAGAATTTTCTAAAAAATAAATTAAGGAAAAGGAAAAAGATATTAAGTAAATTTATTAATAATTAATTATAATAGAATATGTAAATATATACAAACCAGTTTTAACTGAGCAAATAAACTTGACTGCATTGTTTACAAATACTGTTTGACTTTCAATATTTAAGATAGGCTTTTCCAAGAGTAAGTCTGTCATTTAAATCGCCAAAGTTTTAAATTCTATATATTATATATTGTATACTACTAATCTAATTGTATATCTATATATATATATATATATATATAGTACATATTCATTCATTTGCATGGTAATTAATGAATTAATTAATGAATTAATTAATTCACATTACTATAATATTTTACTACTTTACTATTTTCACATTTGTTGGCCTATTAAAAAAAAAGAAATAAAAAAATCGGTGCAATTCCTTCACTATTCGGTTTGGACAAATAGTTTTAAAGTTCGCAATTGGGCCTAAAGCGTATTTTTTTTCTCTCTCTCTTGTACACAAAACCCGATATGGATTTGTACAGAAATAGGAGTTAAGCTTAATAGACGTACACATATTCTATACTATATATATATATATATATATATATATTCATGATTGCGACATATCGTCAACTTACTTTTAATCTGGATTGTTTGTCTCTCCGACATCAGTCTTACGTTAAGAAATTCACTATACGCATTGGAAGCCATACAGTAATAAGTTGAATTATTATCATCCATTTTCAATGGTTTAAACTGTAGAATTGAACTTTTAACACCAATTCTAATATCGTTTTTGTACCATTCAATATCAGCTATTGGATATCCAATATCTATTAAACGGCAAATTAACATATACACTTTTCCAGTTTCCCACGGAAATTCTTCATTCGGTTTCATAGTCAATTGAGCAGGTAGTCTAGCCGGATTGGCAACAACAGTAAACTCTATTCTATTTCCAATACGGCAATGAAATGTTGTAGAATTTTTAAGAGAAACGTTCTCCTTAATTATTAATTTTACTCTTGTAATCGGATTACCAGCAGTTTGAAGTCTATAATTATCATTTACGTATAATTCTCCGCCGATACTTAACGTACTCTCTCCATCCCTAGTTTAATTTTTTTTTTAAAAAAAAAAAAAAGAAATCCTGAATTAATAAACAACACTAAAAATAAATAAATAGTAAAGAAAGAAAGCTTTAATATAAACATTTAAGATGAATATAAATAGATAATAAAGAGAAAAAAAAACGACGCTTTTTTTTTCTCTCTCTCTCCCTTCTTTTCAAGTTTACTTAAGTATTATCATATGCAAATACTACATAGTCTAGAGAAGATCTTAAGATACAAGAAAAAATTTATTCATTAATACATACTTCCTCCACATGATAATGCAAGGCGATGTTGTTGTACATTCGCACCAGCCAAGATCCAACTCTTTTTCTGGTATTTTTAATAAATCTTCAGCAGCAACTAGTCCAAAACAGATTAAAAGGATAATTTGCGAAAGAGTAGCCATTCTCTTCTTTTGTCCATGTATAATTTTTTCTCCTCTGTTAATAATATAAAATATTTCATTCAGCAAAGAAGAAATAGCCTTTCTATTCAATATTTTCTATATTTTCTATCTTATTTAGAGAGAACTAAGGCGCTGTTTAAGTATTACAGAAAAACAATCCACAAATTGTTGAAACAATTGAAAGCAGTTGTTTTAGAAATTGACCTCTTCGATGTATGAAGACTTTTAAAAAAAATCATAGGCCTACGATAAAAACAAGGGAGATTGACAGAGTGAGAGAGAGAGAGAGGACGAACAAAAACTTGTCGAAAGAGAAAAAGTATATTAGGTGTCTATCTATCGTTTCTCTAGTATTCTTCCTTCTTATATTTTAATGTAAATATAAACAATCGTCCACTCATTCTCCGTGTTTACGTCCTCTTTGGTAGGTTAAAGCCGTCGGTTATCTCTTCTCTCTCTCTCTCTCTCTCTCAATCTATCCATCTCTTTTTCTTCTTTGCCCAATTTTACTTCCTATCCAATATTCCAGGGACTGTTTAGCTGCCTTCTTAATCGTATAAATCTTCTTAAAGCACTATTCGTTAATACTAAATCCCTATCCCTTCGTTATTAATCGCTTTGTGTTAAGTAGTGGGCAGTAGGCTTATTTATACAATGTCTTAAAGATCTCCTCCCCTTTTTATTTGATTTCTTTATATATATGGAATTATTTTAAAATAACTTACCAGATTTTTACGGTCGTTTGTCTATGTTTTTTATGTAGATTTAATTAAAAGAATGAGAAATTAAGTAGAAAATACATATCCAATACGTTAGCGCCGGTACGAAGTTGGTGTTTGCCGAGCTTCCCTATTCTCAATAATAACACCAGAGGGACTTCAATACTGGTTTAAAACTCGTAAGCGACAATAGTCCTATTAAGCTATACGTCGTTCTCTAACGAAAACAGCTCAAAGCTTTAAACTAACCTAATGACTATGCATGCACGGCAGGTAAAAAACAGTCACCAGTATTTGAAGTTTTAATAATGGGTCGTAAAAGCTCATCGGTATTCAAATAGATAAGAACAAAGAGATAGAGCACCTTATTTATTGGAAAAGTATATGATGACGTAAAGTGAGAGGTGGAAGATTTTGGGAATTGAAAGAAAAAGGTGGGAAAGTGGGTGGAGGTATAAAAAAAAAAATAGCGAGATAATTGCGCTACTACAAAAACAAAACTTTCCCCTATCATTTAAGTACTTAAATAGACGCTCCTAAAACCTAATGACGCTTTTATAACCAACCTCCTTATATAAAAATAGGAAAGATCAGTTATCCAGGCCCTTAGCTCTTTGAAGAAAAAACGAAGGCCTGTTTACACACGACAAGCGAAAGGTCGCGTATTAATCCATAAGTTTCTTTTAATTGCCATTTTATGGGTGTGATAAACGCCAATCCCCTTAAACCTAACCATTCCGTTGCTTTTCTTCTTCTCTATATGCAATATTCCCTAACGGCGGTGTTTTTTTTATTATTATTTCCTTCAACATTGGATTCTCGTATATGAAATAATAAAAGAAAAAACGGTCCGTTACGAATTGAATTGGGACAATAAAAAAAAAAAAATATCAAACAATATTTCTAATTCTTCAGAAAGAGCAGATTAAAGTCGGTTCTTTTTTCTTCTTTCTTTATCCAACCTTTGTTGTTATTTATTGTTAATAATTACATATACTATTATGTTTCTATTTTTTTATATATTTATATATATTGACTATTTTAGTATAAACATATTTCAATGTTTTATTTCCTTCTTTCTCTCTCTCTCTCTCTCTCTATTTCTATTTTCCCTGTTTCCCCATCCTTTCTCTCTCTCTCTCTCTCTCTCTCTCTAATGAATTTAGTTAGTTTAATATTTTTGAACTATTTCCTTTTCAAGTCGCAAACAGCTCATTCTATGTCTCAGTTCCTTTGTTTATTATGTAATAGAATGTTAAATAGATAAAGACCGACCGTTATGTAATCGTATGTCATTCCCACTTGATCGACCTATCAATTTCATGTTCAAGCAGCCGTAACGGAACTGTGGGTCTTTTCAAGCCTATTGTTAAATTTTGGCAAAGCAAAGAATAAGAAATGAAATGAACGCGTTATTTCTCTTTTCTCTCTTATTTTTTGCCTATCACCCTCTCTGTGTCTGTCTATCATTTTGCCTGTTCATGCGAATATTGTCTATTTTATCTATATAACATCGTTTCTACCTTTTCACGCGGAGTCCTCTGACCAATAAAGCACTCGTCTTTTTCTAGAGAAAACTCGAGGAGAGGTTTGAAGTGGTAAACCCCAGGAGTTCAAGTTTAAAGTCTCCAAACTTCTACCCCCAACTGTTCTTTTTCAATTGTGAATTGTTATTATGGGTAGTTTTTTATTAAGTTCCTTTTTATTCCCAACGTATATTTACCATATTCAGTCAAACAGTACGTATACTCATTATCAAATAACACTGTAGGGGAGAATTTATACATATTTATATACTCTTTATATTGTCTATGGAATCCATGTATGTATTTTCCTTTATATTCCAGCATTGTCTCTGCATACAAACAATAACGGATATATTGGATTACCGATTTGTTTCTTATCAATAATATCTGCTTTATTTCTTTAGACAGTAATATAACTTTTAACCTAAAAAGAATAAATCAAAATACAGTTTATTCTTGTTATGAAGATATTTATTTATATAAATTTTAAATTAATTTTAAATTACATGTTAAAAATTCATATAGCCATTCAATAAATATAAATATCGATAGTTAAAGTGTCAGGAATGTTCGCCTACCCCCTACTGATTTATTTTCTACGGCTTTTTAACTAACAACAATCGACTAAAGTTCTTCCACCCCTTTCTCCGCCTTCTTTTCTTTTTTCTTCACTCAATTATCCTCGTGTAGTTTAAACTGTTATATAGTCGAGTGGAGTTAAGGGGAAGAGAAGGACGAAAGGAGAGATATTATAATTACGACGCAAAATACAATTATAAAGCTGCTTTTTATCTATTAATTTCTCCTCTATTTACCCTCTACCCATTCAAGTCAATGGAATGGGAAGAAAGCTGAACAATTCTCACTATAAATAGGTCATTTTATATTGTAAAGGCATCAATTCGAATCTGCTTATATGTCATCTTTTCGTAATAAAACTTTGTAGGCTCCTTAGCCGCAATTCTCTATTGAATAATGTCAATTTACTCTAATATGGTCGTCGACCTTTTGCCATTCCAAGAGGCGACAAATGTGCCATCTATTGGAGTATGTGACATAATAGGAAATTGAACGGTTGAAAAATCGAAAAGTTCCTAGACAAACATCAGACGAACATGACGCTTCAACTGCTTGTCATCGTCTTTATCTTTATTAATGTCTTAACTGAAAGTAACACTTATAAGCACTTGGGCTGTTGGACAGAAGATTTAACCTCTCCGGATTTGTCTGGAAAAACTTCTTCATTTACCAAATTGTCAGAATGTTTAAGTTGGTGCTTCGGTGAATCTTTCTCTTATGGCGCCATGTATAATGGCGAAAAGTGCCTTTGCGGATATACATATGGTAAATTTGGTACTAGTTCATGTAAGTTCTTTTGTTATTGAAACTGTTACCACAACTTTTTAATGTTCATTCCTCTTCTATTGAATTTGTAATTATAATTAAAAAAAAACCTGTGTCAATGTTCCGGATCGATTATGGCTGATACAAGACACCGACTAACTTGTTGTTTGTTATGAACAGCCTGCACGGAGAGCAGCTCATGCGGCGGAAAGTGCGGAGGTGCGAGCTCAAGCGATGTTTATTACTCCCTTCCGGAAGGTAATGGGTTGAAAGATGTTTACGTGTAAAAGTTTTATCAATAGGGCATATAAATGCAATTGATCTATCCTCTCTTTTAATACACCCACTACATTCATTTCCAAGCGTCAAATCATATCTATTGACACCCAGTTCCCAGCCTTAAATTAGCAATTGATCGTTTCATTACTCTTTCAACAGTTACCAGTAGACCCTTCAGATTTGTTCTGAATAAAGTTAATTTTGCTGATGCTCGAAAGTATTGTATTAGAAACCATCGAGGAGATTTATCTTCGGCGTCAACAGAGAGTCGATGGAGTTCGTTAAAGGCTATTGTAGATAGTGTTAAGTCATCTGGTAAGACAAGTGGTAAATTATGGGTTGGGGTTTGGAAGCCGTTATCAACTTTTCAATGGGTGGACGCGTATAAAACAGCTACTGTTGACTCTAAAAAATGGGCAAACTCTCAACCTTTGGCAATTAATAAATGTGCTATCATTAGAATAGCTGATTATCTTCTTGAATCCGTTTCCTGTACAGACGGAACAATAGACGGTTTTATTTGTGAAGAGACGCCTTCGACTGGTAAATCATTACTTATTTTTTTTTATATATATAGTATTATAAAGTATTATATGCCATTATATATAAGTGTTTATTTACTTGTTACTAAGCCACCACTAAGAATCCTGCCTCGACAACATCTGAAAATTCACAATCGAAAGATTCAACATGGTTTACGACAAGGAACGTCACTTTTTTCATAGTTATGCCACTTTTTGGATTGTGTTACGGAGGATCTTGTTGCGTTTATGGTATACATAGAATTTGCAGAGCGCTAAAACGAAAACAAAAAGATAAAAGCAAAGAACTTTTATCAAATGAACAGTCTTTATCAAACGACTCTGTTGTAAGATTTAGCGCTTTTAATCGCGATAGACGTCCACCTTCCGGTGGATCCGGAGATAACAGGCAAGATTTAAACGAGTTAAAGCCAATTGAGATTATATATAATCCCCCCAATCGGCCTTCATCTCAAGCCAAGAGTTCGTCTATTCAAGTAACAGCTTTAATGGAAATTCCTCCAAAGAATCTCACTAAGGTAGATAACAATAATGATGATTTAGATATCGATCAGAAGCCTCAAGAATTGGACAAAAGCGAACTAAGTAACGAAGAAGGGGAAATGGAAAGGAAACAGCCAGAAGGTAAACAAGATAGTCCGCAATTTGAAAAATCAATTTCAAGAAACTCTGTACTTGTTGAGCCATTGAGCGACAAAAATCAGACAAAGAATGAGAAGGACGACGAAGAGGCACCAGCTGAAGAAGAAAAGAAAGACGATGTCAAGAGATCAGCCCTGTTACGGCGAGCCTTACGAGATGCCAGAAAACGGAGGAGAGATGGAGCTACTTCCTCTATGGATTCGAGGAGAATAGACACGCCGCAAGCTCGGCCTAAAACAACTATGGGTAGACGACGTTCTCCCTTACCACCCCTTTGTAATAATAAAACAGCGCCTGCCGACGACGGTGACGACGAAGACGATTTCGTGAATAAACGCCCACCACCTCGTACATTCCTAGCCACCGCCAAAAGTGGTTTTAGAACTCCAGTAGATCCCCGGCTAGTGCAAAATCAGAGCAGACAAGAAATAGACGACGTAGAGGATACTGGAGAGGCGCAAATTTTATACGTTGAACCTAGGGAAGATCCTCCGAATAGAATCTCAATAGATGACATACTAAAGTCGAAGAATGCGAAGAATAATAATAATAAAAAGAAACGCATACTGGCAGCTTGAATAAAATATTCTTTTTTTTTTTTTGGTTCGATAAAAAAAATGTTGACGTCGTTCGATGTTGTTATGGACGACGCCGCTCTGTGCGATTTAATTATCTGCAGTTGTGTATTTTTTTTCACGTATAACAATTATACTTCTGCACAATGAAAAACACAAAAAATACATTCCTTACATTCGACATGTACAATTTAAATTCTTTTCTTTTCAAATCGACAAAAAAATACAACGAAAACGATTAGGTAGAAAAACACAGACGATATGACTAGATTTGAAGGCCGGTAGATGGCGTATTTTTTAAAATTTTGTGCGAACCAACTTTGGTCAAGCTTCCTCCATAGGTTCGGAACTATCGGAGTTGAAAGAGGAAGAACGTTCGTAGGAGCTGTTAAAAAACATACATAAATAAATTAAGTTAACTGGGAGAAGCAGAATAATAAGATGTCGAATTAAAATATCAATATGAATAATTAATAATTTAATTACCTTCTTTGCGCCATCGATAAAGATGCTGCCTGTGATGCAAGGGCCGAAACTGTATCACCATCTTCGCACCACTCAACATGAGCCATATCGATGTACTTCAAGTGACGGTCGAGGAACGGCCAGTAGGGCTGCTGAAGCCGCACGACCTCTTCAATAGTACTTACTGCTGACGGAAAAGGACGTTTTTGCAATTGTTCGTCGCTTATCATCGACGTTTGCTCCGAAAGAAGAGCTCTAACACATTGCTCACACGATTCGACCGTCGACTTGAGCTCGTAGCCACCTTCCAAAACAAGGACGAGTCTACCCTGAGCCAGCTGCTTCAATTGTTTTGTCATCCATCCAAAAAGGGCAGGGGATAGATTGTAGCCACCCAAAGGCGCTGGATGACCAGAAGCTCCGTCGAATCCGGCCGATACGAGAACTATTTCCGGTTCAAAAGATAAGGCAATAGGCATAACAACTGAACGAAAGGCAGCTAAATATTCAGCGTCCCCCATGGGCGGATTCAGTTTACCAGAAAAGGCAATGTTAACATTAAAACCTAAACCCATATCTATACCACATTCCGTAGGCGCTCCCGTTCCCGGGAAAAAATTACCATCATCATGACGGTGTAGGCTAATGTACAGAACTCGTGAATCGGCATAAAATATACTCTGTGTTGAATTTCCATGGTGAACATCCCAATCGACCACAAGAATTCTTCTTAATTTTGCTCGATCAAGCAGAGATTTTGTAGCAATTGCAATATTATTAAAATAGCAGAATCCCATAGGTCTTGTTGGCTCGGCATGATGACCGGGTGGTCGGACGAGAGCAAACCCACTTGAAATTTCTCCCATTAAGACCTTATGTGCTAATTCAATGCTTCCACCTGCTGCCATTCGAGCGGCCATTGGCGTCCATTCTTCGTTCCAAACTGTGTCAGGATCGACACCTATACCTCCACAAGGCAGTGTGTAAAATTTTTGCGTCCCAATAAACATCATTTTATCTAGCTGATTACGATTTGGGCCTGTTGTACCGTATAACAATGAATACGGCTCGGAATGACATGTTTGTAATTCAACCATTGAGGCCTTTCGGCATTTTATCCTAATACTTTTTTCAACTAAGTTCGCAGCCGATATATGTGTCCATATCGATTTCAAACGTTCGGGATGTTCTGGATGCCTTTCATGCTCGCCACAAACGCAATCATGTTTTAACGTGTCTTCATCATAGACTAATCCTACTGAGGTCGAACGTTCGTCAACAGATGAATTACAACTGGAAAATTTCGCCTTTATCAGAGGCGAAGGAGGAGAATCTCTCGACGTCGTTCTGGCCTTTCGTAAATGCTTTGAATTTGTAACTAACGCTAATGGTTGATCATTTTTCGGGGAACCCACAACGACCACATCTTCTTCTTCTTCAGTACTACTACGTAGTTCTTTTGATTTGTGCAAAAGTTTACTCTGCAGTTGTTGTTTGGCAAGCGATAATTTATCGTTCGATACAGCATTCGGTACCGGAATAGGAGCAGAAGTCGTCCTATTTAATGTTACCGAAACTGCTGCGATTGCTGCTGCATATTGATGTTGTAGCCGAATTAAATCATTTGCATTCGTCGTCGTCGTCGAATCGGCGGGAACGGTAAATGGTACACCAAATGAAGGAGGAATGAAACCAGATATATATGGCGCTGGAAACGTATGTGGGATTTTGTCGTGAGCGTTCGAAAGAGTAGGCGGCGGTAGATGAGGGATAGCTCTGGTCATATCCGGAAGGCTTATCATTTTGTTAAGATGCTGAACGGCACTTGAATCTTCGCATGAACCCGGTGTGGAGTCAGTCGATACTTGAGAACTGTGTGGGGAATTTGGGCCCGAATCTGGATTGCTATTTGGCAAAGCCTCTACTGTTAACGGCAAAATGTTAAGAAAAAGATTCAGTAAGATTTTCAAACATGAAATGTAGAAATAAATTTAACAACATAGTCATTCATTTAGATAAAATTGCTTAGGATAGCTTTAGGCAGCAAGCAGTAAGGATAGGAAAAGAATAAAGCATTCATAAATAAATTAATATATATATATATTGTATATTTATAGATGCTTGAGTTCATATACTGTATATATATATATATATATATCTCTATTTATAACAAAAAAAAAAGAGCATCATGTGCGAACAGGACTCACTGGAAATTGGATTTGTCCTTTTTAGCCTTTCCCTACGTTGTTGAAGTAAAGGACTCGATCGTCTTTCCAACATTTTCTGTTTCAGAGCTAGGCGTACTTTCAGATTCGGTTCTGATGCTAGATAGCATAAAAAATAGCACAAAAAGCATTTTTTAAATAGTTTAGAATAGAGGCATTGGAATAAATAATCATTGATAAAAATTATAAGAGTTATACAGATAATAATCAATAAAGCAAGGTAGAGCGATAAATGAATAGAATCGAAATAGGTTAATCGTTGAAGCTACAAGCAGGCAACCGTCGACGTCGGCACTCACATCTGTTTCGATGTAAATATCGTCTGTGTATTCTCGGACTGGAGAATTCTACCCTGTGTTCTTTTAGGTTCAACGTCGAAGGATGCTTAGTCATTACCGGTTCGGATACTGTTTACGGAATTGTCAGATGATGGTCTCAACAAAGTAATCTTGACTAGTTTATGTTTTTAGTATAAAATAGTTGACTTTAATGTACTTACAGACTTTCCTTAAGGGATGATCTAGATCATCGTAAGGCCCATATAAATGAGCAGCCCTATAAGGAGGTGAAGAACCATGAGCTGGCGGCGATTGCTGTTCCAAAGAACCGTGATGGGTTTGTCCCCATTGGTTTTTCAAAGGCGGGCTACCAATACCGCCCTTTTCTTTTTGTTTACTTTGGATTTTATTCCGAAGAATTTCTTTAACAGCCGATGAGGCTTCAGCACTTTCTTTATCCTTATTCTTCTTTTTAAGTTCTTCTAATTTCTTAAGTACAACCGCCTTTTGATTCTCTTCCTGAGCGGCTAATGATTTATGATGTTCTAATTCGGCTAGTTGCATTTGCAGTACATGGCGTTGTCTATCCTGTGCAAGCGACATTTTCAATTGCGCTTGCGAGAAATGTTCCATGAGTATTTGCTGCTGATGAGCGTGCAGCTTTTGCAGTTCGATTAAAGAGTAGTTTGGGTTAGCGGCGTCGTTTATAGGCGCTGTATTCTTGCCTCTTTCTAAATGAAAAAAAAAATAATAACAAATAATACAATAAAGTTCTATGAATAGACTGAGAAAAATAAAAATAAATATTAATCAATTATATGAAGGTTATACTAGAATAGAAAAAATTTTTTACTATATATCTCTTACCAAACCCAGATGGGGCGGGTCTAATAGGGTACCGTATCATGTCGAAAAAAATCGATGTTCTTGCACCGTAAACGATGTAAGAAACAGACTCTACATGAAATAAGACGATTGCGCCACCTAACGTCCCTTTATTAGAGCAAGTCCCAGGGTAAAATAATGAATACTGCTCGACACAGATTCGATTTGAATTCTTACTATAAACGTCTTTCTTCCGGGTTAGAAAGAACTTCAAAGAGGAGCAATTCTATAAATATCCAGAGTGGCACAATTTTGTATAAAATCAAATGTGAAAAAAACGCATGACGCCGCCTACGCGGCTCAAGATAAAAATAGAAACTGCATGAGAAGCGTCTAAGGGACATAAATAGAAATAAAAACAGCGTCCCCTTTCTCGGACTATAAAGGGCGCCATCTACGACCATCACCTAAAAAACGGGAAATTGCCAACATTTTTTACGCAATTAAAAAACCGCGTCCGAAAATAGCAGGATGAGAATTTATAAATAGAACGTTCTATTTTTGAACTCCTTCGTACCGTAAATAGTTGGCATCCTTCTCTGTTGCTTTCGTAGATGCATTATGCTCAGAACATCACCCGTTAAAATCCTTTTCTCAGGCATGTTTAGTTCTGATCAGTTTGAAGACTGACAACATTCTATGACTGTAACGCCCTTGTCTGACCAATCAGCGATCGAATCACGTAACATCCACCGAATGTTATTCGACGGAACAATGGGATGACGATCGGTTACATAATAAGTCGGAGGTAAGCGTCTAAATTGGTCCGGCAGAGGCGTCTTTCCGACGACTGCACGCTGAGCTTTATGAGTACCGAAAGTGAGGGACCACTGTTACGCAACTTTTGGGACGCTGAGCCGAAAACAAATAGATGCTAACCGCCTATAAGCACTTACGACAATAAAAAACAACGCATCTGAATGACGTAACTTCCGTCACTCGTTCGACTCGTATTGTATTTATATAGAACAAGCAAAGAAAAGCCAAGTTCCTTTGCGAGCAACTATTACATCACGAAGCACACGACCAAAGATTATTACATCATTGTGCTACAATAGTGGAATGACGTTACAAATTGTCCGGCGGTCGTCGTTTAGCGAGATTACGATCGATTTTTCTTTCTTGCATCTGACAGAGAACGCGCGAGTGCTTCCCAAGCAACGCCCTAGCGTTTCGTCGAACTTGACACACTTTCTTTGTTAATTAGCCCGAAAAATGATTTAACATACAAACATTATATATCAGACGCATGAAGAGTCCCTAACAACACGAGAAACAACGAGAAGAGACGAGATTGGACGAGACAGACGATAGTCGGTTCTACGAGAATTTGTATACAAAATCTAACAAACTTACCTTCGTTTTCCTCGTTAGACATTGCCTATAACCTAGATCATAGCCAAATATTTTCGCTCCGATGTGTTAAACGGGCAAAAATCCGATAAAATAGGCGAATCTACCGATAGAAGAGGTTACAACGCAAAACTGCTATGATTATGCTGCTATTTTTGGAAACACAGCGACACACAGCGGCTGAGCAAAAATAGTAACTTTACTAAACGATCGGGCTAGGGCTGCCGTTGGCATTCTACTTCCATTATTTTTTAACAGGCCTAATTGTCAATTAACCCGCCTTCATTGCCCGCTCGACCAATGATCCAGAGTGTAAACAATCCTAGTG
Source organism: Dimorphilus gyrociliatus (assembly GCA_904063045.1). Taxonomy (NCBI): domain Eukaryota; kingdom Metazoa; phylum Annelida; class Polychaeta; family Dinophilidae; genus Dimorphilus; species Dimorphilus gyrociliatus. The sequence goes on from CAJFCJ010000007.1 coordinate 3,788,845, forward strand.
CCAGCTGTTTTGGATGCTTCTTGCATATGTAGGCCTATTTACACGTATATACACACTGATGTACGAACTAAACCCTCTAGTATTTATTAGTTGGTGGTATTGCGCACTTCCTTCCTATGTCATCTTTCAGATAACAAAGAGATATTACAGAATGTTGGCCACGTTTTAAATGTTTGCCCTATTAATAGAACAACAATGCCATCTTTCAGGCTTTTTAAGTACAACGCTGTAAATTCCCTATGTATTTATTCCTCAATAATTCATAATAATATGCAAATGAAAAAAAAATGAGACAGCCTATTTTTACACAATTGTGTGTATTTTCATTTAAAATCCAATATATGTTTTTTACAGATAAATTAGAAATCAGCTAAAGAGGTCAAAGACCACAAGGACAATGCGTATATGCGCGTATAAAAAAAAATCGTGTCCTAAATATTTTGTATTGATAGGCGGATGTCGTTATATCTATCGTATATATATATATAGTTTATAATATATATATATAGTTTTTTTTTCAGGGCATAGATTGTATAGTGACAAAAAAACTCATCACAATTTTCCACTTAATTGCTAAATAGTCCATCGAATATTCTATAAAAAGAAGCTATTTAATAATAATCAAATTTTGTTATATATATCTATATATATAGCATATTTATATATACTGCTGATGTATATATAGACATAAAATATATATAAATATATATTTTACTATTTTTAGATCACAATAAAAATCTCTTCCGAGGGGGTTGTTATGTAATTTATTGCATAATAAATCTAAAAGCAATTAATTAAAGTACGTGTATTTGGATCGTTTTGAAGTTCACTTTGCTTTTTTTAAATCGTAAATGTTTTAGTAAATAGAAATGAAATATAGGTAAATCTGTGGGTATTAATTGTATCTCGTGACAATCATAATATGGGGTAATGCAAAAATACATCAAAAGATGGCACTGTTAAATTGTTACCTTACAAGAAAATGCTATTATGGGAGCTTGCTTAGCGCGCTTTTTATTGGATGTCTATCTGTCTGTCTGTTTTTTTTTACATGTGCATATAAATACAATATATACATATACAAGTATACATATAGTATACTTTATACATAGATTACACATTAACCGATATCGTACAACTAACCTATTTCTTAGGAAAAGACAAGGACTTGTCTTAACTGTAAATTTAACATAAAAAAAATGAAATTTTAGATGTGTTTGATCAGCTGCCAAATGTAAGTACATTCTGATTTTAAAATCTATAGAATTTGACCATAATTTATTATAAATAACATAAAAAACGTTACATATTTTTGATCTACGGAGGTTAACTACAATCTTTATATTTCCTCTTTTTTTTTGATCATAATAAACAGACAGTAAATAGTATAAAATATTCAATACAGATGGCGCTTTAATTTTTCCTATTGTATTCATTTACCTTGCCCACTTCAAGGCCATTGAACTAATAAAAAACTGGAAAACTGTTCGATGACGTTTAAAAACCATTACATGACCTTAATACAACGCATGTTGGGAATTTCGAGAAAAAAAATTAAGGGTTATCTATATTTAGAGATATCTATGTCGTCAATGATAATAATTTGCGTAGGACGAGGCCTATCTGTAAATAATTTATTCCCTTATGTTAAGGAAACGTCACGCAATAATTCATAGGACCTTGGCGAGCCTTATTCAATATATTATAATGATAAAAAATAGAAAATAAGAATAATCATTAAACTAAGTAACTTACCTGAAAATAATAAATCTATTGGACTATAATATTATCCGATTGAGATGTTATAAACGTATGCAGTTTTTTAGATAGCTCCTTTCCAACTTTTCGACTCGTAGATACTAAGCCAGCTCCCCTTCTCACTTCGATATTTTGCAATAAATGCTGCGCCTCAGTAATAGGTACGCGTTCATATGCCTGATTACATTAATTAAGTGCAACCAGATTATACGGATTAGTAGCGAGCAAAAAACAAAAAATTACCTGTAGTAGATTGGATGGCGTTGGATAGTGTGAGACTATGGCGTTGGCTACGTCCGTACTGACGTTTTTAAACTGTTGCAATTGATTCTTCCAAATGTGAGAAACTCCAGAGCCGTCATCGGCTACGCGTAAGCTTCCGCTACTCTCTGCATGAAATGAAAAGTTAGACTCCATCCGTTGCTTTCTATAAATTAAAAAAAATATATCTTAGCAAGTATTGAGTTTAAACAAATCTAGTGTTTACTTAAAAGGGTACTCAGCGATGGCTTTTGCATAATGAGCTATTGCTGTTGCAATATCGGCGTCTTTTTCGAAAAACCGAAATATAACGTTAAATTTTATTTGAATTTCGATTAAAGCTTGATCGATTTCGTTTTTGGTTACTTGAAATGTTGAATTATACTCATTTTTTCGATTTCCTTGACACTTGGCTTTATAAGCTTTGTTTTCTTTTCGACGTTGATCTCTATAAATAGAACAAAATAATTGAGGGCGTGTTTACGAGGCTTTTGTATCTATTTATAAACCTGTAATGATCGTCTAAGCCTTTTACAAATACTGTTAGCTGTCGATGACGAGTTATTTCGTTTAGATACAATATTCTGCGACTTAAATTACATTGTGGGGAGCCTTCTATGGGTTTATTATTGGCACTAACGCAATTTAAAAATTCTTCTAGACTCATTAAGTATAGTGCATTTTTTTCCAACTGTTCGCTTAGATCTGTATCCAATTTCCCATCTATTTGTTTTAGACTCGATATTTGACGTACGAATGTAATTAAGCCTGCTATCGGTTGCTCCTGAATGTCGTACTTAATCGATTGTTTTGTCAAAGAATCAAGAATTCCAGGACCGTATGATAATTTAATGACTGATGGCTCAATTAAAGCTGTTAGCAATTTCTGGCATTCTCCAGGCTTTGTCTGTTTCCTTACTTCTCTTTCATACTGTCTCTTTAGTTGGTCTTGTTGTTTTTTTAATTTTTTCTCTTCTCTTTCTTTTTTTTTCGCTTCTTTGACTGTATCTAATTTGTATTTCCTATTCCTATCATTCTCCAACGAATCATTATCCATATAAATATTTTTCTCGTCTAATACGGACATTTTTGAAACTTTTACCCGGTAAATAGTTTTAAAACGGAAGTTGTTCTACTGATCTGGTTTTAAATCCTCTTCCGGTAACACTATAAATAGGAGGGGGGAATATGTATGCGGTCTATGCCTAGCAATATCTTCCTGTCTGCTAATATTTATAAAATTAACTGATTATTTCGCTGATATCATCAATTTTCAATTATTTACGGCTGATATTTGAAATTGGATAAAAAATTTCATAATTCCATGTTATCATCAAAAACTAACAATTAGTATTTATTTATCCGAGATCGTGATCTATCAAAAATAATGTCCAAGTATCAGTTAAAATCCTTAGAAGACGGCAAAATTTTCGATCTACCGTCGTCAGAAATAATTATTGGACGTGGAGCTTTCTTAGAGGTGCAAATAGATAACACTCTATAATTTTAATAGAGTAAATTCCCTAATTACGTTTACTTCCAGGTATCAAACAAGAAAGTATCTAGGAGTCATGCATCATTTGTCGTCAAGGACGATAAATTAATTCTTAAGGCCGTTTGTATTATTTTTTTAAATCATGTTTAGCAATGATTAAAAAGATAAGTTTTTCTTATAGTTGCATGCAAATCCCTGCTTTATTCGACCAAATGGGGCTAAGTCGAAACAAAAAACCTTGAAAAAGGATCAGACAGAGATTCTCCACCAATCTGATGTCGTATGCTTATTACCCAACGACGAATTGATGTATGAGGTGGTTCACATTAAGCCGGAAAAAGACAGTCAAGGTTATTTTAAGTAAATTTATACATAATTTCACCTTAACATATGGTAGCTGACATAAGTTGATTTAAGTAGTTTCTGCAATCAGCAATCTATTTATATTTCCAAGAATAAGCTGTGTTAATGAATATTTTACTTTAATTAGGGCTTAAATGAATTTTATTGACGTTAGTTAAAAAAAACCTCTAGAAACGCAAGAGGAAAGTCCACCCACACCTACAGAAGAATTTTTAAACGAAATTAGAAATGATGAAGTTGAGAAAGAAAAGCGTGACCTACTTCCTAGTAAAGTTGTAAAAGAGAAAAAAATAGAAGAAGATTTGCCTCTTCCAGTAGATAGAAAGAGAAAATTACCTAAATGGATGATGAACACATCTACAATCTCAACTGCAACAGTAACATCTCCTTCAAAGATTCCCACTCCCAGAGTTGGTTAGTAAAATATTTTTTTCTATTTATAATTGATAAGAGTAACATGGATAAAATTCTCATAATCTTACAGCCGACAATGCTAATGGTTCACCTGTGAAGAAAACACGAATTAACCTTTCTGATGGAAAGGAAAAAACACCTGTAAAAGTTGAAAAGAAAAAAGTAAGGATATTATTTGATTTTTTGATAATAATTAAATTTATTTCATATAAATGAACGGCCGCAGAGAATGAAACGAATAAGTATATCAGACGAAGAGGAAGAAAAGCAAGTAAAAATAGAGAAAAAAGTCCCTAAAAGAAACGTTGTAATATTATTTAATTAGATAAATTGTTAACTTCTAATATCATTTGTATGATTACGATCTATTTCTAGAAAAAAAAAAGAATCAGCATTTCAGATGAGGAAGACGATGAGGATATTGATAATGACGATGATGATGAAGAGGACGAAGTCATTCCAAAGAAAGTAATAATAGAAAGAAAGAGAAAGGGATTATTATTAAAATTTCGTGATTTTTTATCTAGAGAACTAGAACAAGAAATACTAGAAAGGCAAAAACTGTAAGTATCTCGGATGAAGATAATGACGTCGATGATGATGATGAAGGAGAAAAAGATGAAATTGTGGATAAAAAGAAAAAAGAAAAAAACAATAAAAGAAAGAAATGTAGATTTGGCAAGAAATGTTACAGGTATCGTAAAACTAATTACAATTAAATTAAATTTGATCTAAGCAAGTTATGCTAAAAACAGAAAAAACCCTACGCACTTCAAAGAGTTCTGCCATCCGGGAGATGAAACTTTTGATGAAAAAGAGGAAGAGCTCGATGAAGAAACGCTGCTTCGAAAGATCAGGCAACGAAATGCCAAAAAAAGTAAAAATAGGAAGTTATTAATGTTAATAGAAAGTTTTAATTTTGGAATTTTTCTTTAGAAACTAAGACTGTTCTGGCTGGCGAGTCGGATGATAGTGATCTTCCCAATACATATGATTATAATGATAGTTTTATAAATGATGACGGTTCGTCAGTGGACTACGATGATTCATCGAGCTACGGTGGAAGTGATGATGACGATTGGGATCCAGATGATGGAAATGATGATATAGGGGAACTAGTCGGTGATGCGAAGAAATATCTCAGAAATCGTAAATTATAAATGCTCTTTCGTTTTTGTTACAAAAAAAGTGGTTTAGAATTATTCATTTTCACTCATTTAATGACCTGATCTCATTTCAAGATAGATATATAGATAGACAGATATAGAGAAAGCTAACAACAGAGGGAGATTGAGAGAGAGAGAAAGAGAGAGCGAGAGAGCGAGAAAACTAGAGACTATAGTCCATTTACCTAATGAACAGATAAAAACAGAGGAAAGTAAATAGTATGGATGGTCTATTTTGAGTTATATTCGATTTTATATATCTTGTGTTTTGTTCTTTTTGAAGTCTTTACATTAATATTAAAAGGTGTATTCACTCACAAAAAATTACCACATATATAAGAAAAAATAGAAAACCAAAGTATTTGATTTTCAACACTGAGTATAAGTTCCTTCAGATCGTTACGTATACCTTACTAGTATAATGACTATTATCTTTTCTTCAAGCTTTAATTTCCGAGTTAGATACTCGGGGACTTCTACCTCTCTTTTTGCACAATCCATTAAGTGTTATCATTATGGTTGGTAGGAAAAGTAGTCCATGTAATAAACCGAATAGCATAACTAAAAGCATTGTTTTAAAAAACACTCGGAATATATAGACATTTGTTGCTGCCATTCCCATGAGTCCTAAGATTGTAGAAAGACCCCCAAGCAGAACTGGAAAAGCAATTTTTTCAAATGCGTGTTGCATCTTCTCCAAATTTGTTTCTCCTGACGATTTCACAAAAGCGTATGAGGTATGAGCCGTAAAATCAACCGAAAATCCTATGCACATAACCAGGTTAATCATCGATATTGTGTCAATATTCACAGACCAAAATGCCATGAAACCAATAACTCCAGCACAAATCGATGCAATAGAAAGGGTAACCCATATAATTGTGAATACATCGGGAATTAGTACTAAGGAAATTACAAGCATGGTCGCGGTTGCTATACCAATGTTCTGCAGGGTGTTAGGTAGTACAGCTACATATTGTTCTATAATTGGATATAAAGCGGCAAAAGAGAACATTTTCAGTTTGGCATTTTCAGTTATTTTTCTGGCATCTTTCATTAATTCAACTTGAGTAGTGCTTGGCCCAGAGTCTTTGGTTGTAACCCAAAATCTTGAAGCGAGTATTCTTTTGTTGCTAAATGCAATATCTAAATTATAAGCTCGGTAGGCTGGTTGGTTTAAAAATTGATTCTTCAACACATTATATAATGCGTCTTGTGAATTTATGACAATATTATGCTTAGTTTTAAATCGTTCAAAATCAAGTAGCCAATCATTTCCTAAATATTCATCATGAACATTTTCTAAATTCTTCAGATTCTGTCTTACGTTATTTATTTCCTTAATATTATTCAAATTCAAGTAGTCAATTTCCTCTTCTATGGCTATACTTACACTATAGAAATACTTTTTAAAGTATCGATTTTGTTCTGCGTAATACGAAATAACGTATGAATTATCTGGGGCTAATCTAGATAGTTCCATTCCAAGATCCACTCTTGTACACCCGTAAATTGTTCCTCCCAGGTAGGCTATATATAGAATTAATGTATTGATTCGTACAAAGGGATGGTTAATGAATGGCGCAAATTTAGTCTTAAAAAACTCAGAGGCAAAATGAGGTTTGTTGTCAATTGCAAACTTTTCATTATTGTCGATCTGAGAATCCCTCTCAGCTTGCGATATTCCTCCCTTACAAAATATACTATAGGATGTTGATTTTTCCTGTTCAATGCATTCAGATTTAGATAGTACTGGACGTAGCGTTAGGAAGTGCCCATTTTTTTCCTCCCGTCTACCTTCATACACCATAAAACCAGCAAAAAAGGTTATCTGATATATAAAGTCAAATAAAAGGACAACTGCTAAATAGCCGCAGAAGATTTGAACACTTCTAAACGAACTTATTGTTCCAATTGTTATGGCAAGAACGTCAGTCAGAGTCTGCGAAAATAGTAAATTAGCGTCTGAGCTTATAGTAGTAGAGTTTACCGTTATTGTAATAGATACGCCTCCTTCTTCGAATGTAGATTTTAGTCTTTCGCTGGTACTTTTTTTCTGATCTGTTGTTCTCCAGGCAGCAATTAAAACAAACATATCATCGCAACCAATACCTGAGATAAATATATCTCAAATAGTGGATTTTATAAAGATAACGTATATATCTTACTTATAGCTAAGAAAGGGCAAGTTAAAACAAGATCGATAAATTTAACTCCAATCCAACACATCAGACCAAAGCCAGTTACAATAGCAAGACCAGACGAAGCAACGCCGGCGAGGGCTAAGAATGGCTTACTCCTAACTGAATCACCGTACCATATTTGTGTTATAATCGAGAAACTTATAAGTAAAGTAAAAAGAATTGAAAATTTGCTGACTACAGCAGTGGCCGATCTACTTAGTTCATCTTCAATTGTATTCGATGTAACTTTGTGTAAAATTAAATCAGGATGATTTATTCCGTCAACGTTATCTAGGAAACTCGCTAACCAGGCGTCACAATTACAATCTTCAGAATTAGATACGAAAAATCTCAACTCAATAGCTTCTATTTTTGTAATTTGTCTATTGTTGTTTGTTGTTACTCCACCTATTTCTGGTGAAAGGTTGATATTGACAGAGTCGTTGCCTCCGCCTATATCTAATTCGTAAATTGGATAGGTTATAGGAAATTTATTGACATTAGAGGAATCATCGTCAAGAATAGCAGTTAAAAATGAGTTTTGCATGCAGTCTCCATTCCTTTCTTCACAAACATCATCATAACTAGTCTTACCATCTTTGGTTTTGAAGGCTCTAACTTGCTTATTGATTTTCATAATGTATTCAATGTTTTGTCTAGTATACAGATTGTCTCTGTTTTTATGATTTATTATTAACCCTGCATAGCTGCCCAAATATGTTGCTCGTAATGAATCATAAACGCTGTCTGCTTGTGGAAACAATTTCCCTATCTTGTCTCTTTCCGTTTTGGCTAAACTGTTTTGAGGTGTATACAAATACTCGCTATCTGACTCCTTCTCAAGCCTATACAATCCAGCTCCGCAAATACCGGTGATAACAAGCGGTACCAAGATAAATGGCAGTGTGTAGTTGCTTACCAAAACAGCATATTTTCTAAATAATTTTGATAAAGCTCTTTCAGCAATATCATGTCTACAGGTAGTCATTTTTCATAAATCTATAAGGGAAATACGAGGGCCTCTTAATAAGTATATTAATCATTAATTTTGCTAATATCCACTGATAAGAAAGAACAATAATTACTAGTAATAAATCTTCTGTCTTTAAAAATAACTACAGTATATATAAATATAAAAAGCATGTTTAAAATCTATAAAATGATATTAAAATAAAAGCTTTCTAGGATTATTAGTAAAACCTCAAAATATACATTGGAATAAGTCTTATATTTGCTATTGCATTAATTGTTTTTTCAATAAACCTTACAAAATCTATTTTGTAATTTATTCTAAAACATAGACTTCTTACCTTTTTTTAGGTTGGTTATTATTTCAAATAGTGCACCCTTTTTTATATAATGTTCATCTTTCAAATGACCAGATTATTCCAATACTTAGACGTTGTCACCTAGTAAACTAATTCAGTTTATTGATGAAAGCTGTCAGGTAAATAGTTTAGTAGGTGCGGGGTCGGTCGTGTATGTAGTTGAATATTTTTAAATGCTAGTGCCAGCTACTAATACCTCATAATATTATTTATACTACATAGAAACAAACTATTGATTATTGCTTGGGATTTTCTTTCTATTACAAATATGCATGTTATCGTATATATTTTTAGTTTTTGTGAAAGAATAGATCTTTCTCAAAAGTTGAATGATCTATATTTATATATTACTACGCGCAAATCAATCATTTTTTTCAACTTTACTAACAGGCTTTAAAAAAATCTGCGTTATGCTATTATTTTGCAATACAACGAAATATGCTTCGCCCTTAACTCGAACGATGTCCATATTTTAAATTTCATATATTTTAAAGTCACAAGTAAATGCTAAAGTGAAATCGAAATCAATCGCTTTTCATTAATTAAATTCAATGATAATCGTCTCACGAAAACTGTTCAAGAAAATTTTGTAAAGCATCGGAGTAAGATTTGTAATCTTGCTGGAGGTTCGGCAATTAGGGATATATATATATATATACTGTATATATGGTTTAGGAAAGAATGCAATACAAGTTTCTGAAAGATTTGAACGTGATTTGTAATAAAATTGTATTTTAATGTGTAAATTTAAAGTTTAATTTTTTGCAGTAATCAGCTCCGATCCACATCTTGAAAATTTACAATTTGCACAATATAATGCAAATGTGAATAATTGTAAAGATAATATTCTGCTAAATTACCTACTAATGTAATTACCCTCTGGGCCCCTAGGAACATTGATGATGAAAATTTCAAAACAATAAAGATTCCTCATACATCAGCAAATTGTATTATTGTACAAAAATAAAACTTATTCTTGTTTAACTTATTCATTGTTTGTAATTTGTCTACTTATGAATAAATTGGTTGCTTAAGAAAATAATTATAATTGCAAATATTTTAATTGCTAGAGGGTACATTATAGCAATTATATTCATTAAGTATTGGCGCTGTACAAAAAACAAAAACGTTTCTCCTGCGTTTTACGATGTCCTAAATATTCCTAAAATGGCGGAATCCGTGAGTAAAGAAGAGTATTTAAAACGTTATTTAGCTGGTGGGCCTGATGATAAGAAAAAAAAAAGGAGAAAGAAAGTTGGGGTGAAAGAAGCGACAATGAAAATTGTGGATAATACTCTTTCAGTGGATAAATTTGTTGGCAGAGAGGATGAACATGAAGACGAAGTAGTTGCGTTAGAAGAAACTCCTCAAATTGTTGCTGTAATAGATGATCGTCCGGAAGACGTCAAGCTTGAAGAAAGAATAAAGAGTGGAAAATGGCGTCGATTAACTGATCAGGCTACTAATAGTTTTGTGAAAGTTGAACCAAATCAAAGCCCAAAAATTAAAGAAGAACCAAGATCCCCATCCAATCAATTATCTTCAGATAACACCAGCTCAAATATAAGAATAAAGGAAGAACCAGTAACCCCTCCCAGACACACAGAAACTAGTTTAGGACAACGCAGAAGATCACAAAGTAATGATTCCAGCAAGAGAGTCAAGCGCACACGACGTGACAGTGACTCCGATCAGTCTCTTCCAAGACGAAGATATGATTCTGATAGTGATAATTCACCTCGAGCAGCTCGAAAGAGGTATGATAGTGATAGTGATAACGATCAGTCTCCTCCAAGAAGAGGTAACAATAAAGATTTATCACCTGTCCGCTCTGGACGAAAAAGGCACGACAGTGATCAGTCTCCTCCACGACGAGGAAGAAACGAAGACTCATCGCATACCCGTTCTGAACGAAACAGATATGACAGCGATAGTGATCAATCCCCTGCTCGTAGGCGCAAAAGAAATAATGAAGATGACATATCGCCTCCTCGTTCAAAGAGGAAAAGAGATGTGAATGAGGACAGTGATAATTCTCCACCCCGAAGAAGAAATCAACAAACTAAAATGACAAAGACATTAGCAGGCACAAAAGCTGGTTTATCATCTGCAAAGGATGTACGAATGGAATTGGATGATCTTCGAAAGCGAGAAACTGCAGCATTCAATGTTGCTGATGAAAATATTTTAGGAAAAAATGCAAAAACAGTATTCAGGGATAAAGAGGGAAAGAAACGAAATTTAGCAAAAGAAAATGAAAAAGACGACGCTAAGAAGAAGTTAGAAGAAGAATTAAAGAAGAAATATTCTTTATGGAATAAGGGATTAGTGCAACAACAAAGACATGATAACAACATTAAAGATGCCATTCATGAATCGAAAAAAGAATTTGCAAGACATAAGAATGATGCAGATTTAGAAGAATACCTTAAATCACAAGACAGAGAGGGTGACCCAATGTTAAAGTTTATAAAAAAGAAGAAAGAAAAAACACGTATAAAGAACAAAGAACCTGTTCGTCCAAAGTATAATGGTCCCCCACCTCCAATAAATCGTTTCGGCATACAACCTGGGTACAGATGGGATGGTCTTGATAGATCTAATGGATTTGAAAATGAATTATTCAATAAAGCAAATGCCAGGGAAGCCAACGAAGAGATAGGATATAGATGGGCAACTGAAGATATGTAAATTCATTTACTAATGAATGACAGATGAAATGATTAGAAATATAGAATTACTCTTACTGTTATTGTGTTTTAATACAACTTGGTAAATGTTGAGAATCTTTTTTCATGACGTCAATATAACATTATAGAGGGCGTTGTAATACAGTTGAATACGTCGACTTAAATAGCATGTTCGACTTGTCCTAAAAGGTTTCAGATCACTAACATTCAATCATGTCTCCTCTTTGGGCAATTATATTTGTCTTTGTCGGATGCTGCAGCAACGTAGTTTTCCTGGAGTTGTTAGCAAGGTAAACATAATATGTAAACTTAATTCTACATTACTGTTATATCGCTCGGCATGCTTCAAATAGGGAAAAACCAGGCTGTGGAAATATTGTTACATTTGCGCAATTCTTTCTAATTTTCCTCGAAGGATTGATTTTTACATCAAAGTTTGGAACTGTGAAACCAGTTATACCCATAAAGTATGAGTCCTTTTTTTCTGTTTCAAAATTTTACATAATCTTTAAAATTTTACAGAGTTTATATAAAAATAGTTTCTTTGTTTGGAGTTGTTCAAATCGTTAATAATTTGGCGTTAAAGTATGATATACCAATGCCATTACATATGATATTTAGGGCTGTAAGTTTCAAGATACTTTTTGCAATCACTTTTTATTATTATAATCTATTTTAGGGTTCTTTATTAGCCAATATGATTCTAGGAGTTTTGATTATGGGAAAATCGTACAAAATAGGCAAATATCTTTCAGTTCTCCTTATTACTGTTGGAATAGTTTTGTGCACTATAATGTCTGCTTCGAATATCCACGAAACTAAATCAGGCGACGTCTTTACAATGGGAATTGGTATTTGTCTCTTAATATTTGCATTGGCCATGTCAGCTCTTATGGGCTTGTACCAAGAGAAAATATATAAAACTCACGGAAAGCATCCACGAGAAGCTCTATTCTTTAATGTAAATAATTTACGATTATCTATTTCTATACGAATTAATATAACCATCATTTTACAGCATGCTCTACCACTGCCGCTATTTCTTTTCTTCTATAATGATATAGTGTATCATTTTAAAGAATTTAGTGAATCAGGTAAACTTATAACATTCTTCTATCATTTATATAAGTAATATATAAGTTCTTATTAATTTTTTCTTTTATTACAGCACCTATAACGTTACCAGGTGTCAACTATGGAGTCCCTTGTTTATTGCTCTTCTTACTAGGAAACGCTGTTACGCAATATATTTGTATTAATAATGTTTTTGTATTAACTACTGAATGTTCATCTTTGACAGTCACTTTAGTTGTTACTCTGCGTAAATTTGTGTCTCTGATATTTTCCATTTTCTACTTTAAGAATCCTTTCACATTTTATCATTGGATTGGAACGGCCTGTGTTTTTTCTGGAACTCTAATTTTTACAGAAGCTTTCCCAATGATCTACAATAAGCTGAAATCGAGCAAAAAAGACAAGACCAATTAAAACAGAAAGATAATTGGACCTTCGCTATAAACTTTTGTGAAGTTGAACCTATATAATATAAAAAAAATTATGCACACTACAATGATCTTGTTAAGTCGTTCTATATAAAATAAACTTTATTATACTGAAAAAATAAGTGTATATAAGCAACAGCTAAGTACCAAGTTGAAGAAACTGCTATCAAATTTATTAGTTGAACTCACATGACTATTTCGTAATTCTACCAGTTTATTTCAATTTCATCATAATCATGTCGAATTTAGACAGAAAGACAGCTGAAGCAATAGAGCATGTTAATCAAGCCGAAAAATGGTCAGTAAAATCTTATAAATAACTTAAGCATCATAGGTGTAGGTTAACTTTGCTATTATTTAGACGGTAAGATAATATTTAATTCACAATTGTGAGCGATATTTGGTGGTTCTATTTGCCATAATAAATTAATAAATATCCAAACCTATATTGAAATTGTTTAACACAGTTTGAAAACTGGATTACTAAAGTGGAAACCTGATCACGAAGGCGCGTCATCAGAATACGAAAAAGCAGGTTTGTGAATAGTGTATTTTCAATCGTACGTTTAGGATCATGCAAGGAATTGAACGAATAATATAAAAATATTAAAAGCGTAAACTAGAAACTGCAACAGGTTTAGATGGTTCATATTCGCGAATTTCATGATGTACGTTAAAGTGAACTGATCTCTTTTCCCCTTCTAGTTTAGTAGTAATGTTAGACTCCGTCTTTGATCGACTTGTTAAGAGACTTTCTGGTATACTAAACTTTCTTGGCCGCGGCTTTTCTAGGCGTCTTAAGTTTGTAGATAAATCTTGTTTAGCAGTTTCGGTTCTTGAATATATATCAGCTGGAAATTGTTTTACTGTAACATTAGATTCTTGAACAAAAGGCATTTTAAATATATTTGTCAATTCATTTGTCTGCCTTTGGCGAAAAGGTGCAGCTATACAGTAGCATGGTGTCATTGTTAATTCCATTCTTTGTAGACGGCCCTCTATAGCTTGTTGAATATTTCCGTCTGAATCCAACATTCTTAACTTAATAACAGAAGATTCTGGTCGTTCTTTTTGTTTTCGGCGTTGTTTAATTGCTGGTGGAAACTTTGAAGGTTCTTGTCTTGTGCTCCATCTACTGGTTGCCGGGGTTTGAGGATTTCGTTTAGCCAATACTGAGGGAGAGGGATACCATCGGCCAAACCATGTATTCGAGCGGCCAGTTGTAAAAACTGTTCCCGGTTGAGGTCCATAAAAAATCTCTTGACGGCGAACCAAATCTTGGGAAACGGGACGGTGTTTATTGGCCGCCCGAATTGATAAAACTTGAGGTAATAAAGACGTCATGGAAGGACCTGCAGGATTATTTTAAAGAAACATATTATATCATATTCTAGAAGGAGAATGCCTAATCTATCTATTGAAAGTGTTGACGAACGCTGGCTGCGACGCCAAGTGGTTGCTGTGTACAAAGAAGCTAAACGATTTCTGTATTGGCCAAAGGCGTTTACTTAGCTATTTTTCCTTTACCACACTATGTCTACTTGATATGTCGATTATTTCGCGTTTACACTGTACCCAGTTTTTTGTTATTTGATCCATTAGCGAGAATAGCGTTTAGGTACAATTCTATGTTGAATTAATCAAACTATATTAATTAACTATTTTTATAACAGCAATAGCCTTTAGGAATGCTAAAGCTTTAGAACAAGCAGCATCGTGTTATATAAAATGCTCAGAAGAAAGAAAAAAAAACAAAGAGTTAGTACAAATTAATAATATTTCTTTTTTTTATAAAAAAAAATCCTATTTACCTTAATTCCTTAAATTTTTATTTTTCCTTTTTAAAAAAGTTATTACTTTGTAAACGTTTTTTCCTTCTTTTTAAATAATTTATTATTTATCTATTTGTCAACTTTTTTCCGTTAAGTTCTAAAAGGTTTCTATGTTTTATTCTTTTGTAGTATGTTTCACGCCGCAAAAGCTTTAGAAGAGGCGGGAAGACTTTATAGAGATTTAAAAAATTTGGAGAAATCGGCCGATTTAGTCGAAGAAGCTTGCGGTTTATACGTTGAATATGGAAGTCCTGAGACAGGAAGAATTGCACTTGAGAAAGTGGCAAAGTAATAAAAAAAAAAAATTCTTCTTAAAAGATAAATAAGTAAATCTTTTTTATAAACTTAATAAGTAAATCCTTTTCTATCGTGTAGAATGTTAGAAATGAATAAACCTGAAAGAGCAATAAAGTTGTTCAAGAAAGCCTGCGACGTGGCCGAGGTTAGATACATAGGCCAAATGCTTTAATTTGGTAAATACAAGTGCCTAATTCATTAATTCACTCTTTTCAAATAGGCGCAAGATAACAATAGAGTAGCCGCTGAAATGTTGGGAAGTGCCGCTAGAAATGCAGTAAAGATAAAAAAGTAAAAGCTTAAAGTAGAACTATTGAATACTTGGATTATTTAACCTTGTGTTATTTATATAGATTCGACGAAGCGTCGTCAGCTCTAGCGCAACAAGCGACTTTTCTTGGAACTTTCGATCACCATGGGCTCTTACCCAAAGTTGCTTTCTATTCGGTTCTTGTACATATTGCTAGAGCAGACACCGTTGCTGCTGACAAAGCTCTTCAAGCATGTATGAGGGCAGATGAAGCTGTTGCCGAATCTTTAGAGGCCTGCTTGGCCCAAAAACTTCTTACAGCCTATGAAAACAGCGATTATGACTCGGCTTTGGAGGTGATTAACCACCACGAAGTTAGAAATATGGACAATGACGTAAGTCACCTCTAATTTTAAGATCAATATCATAGTAATTTGGTCTATTTCAGTACGTCATTCTATCGCGAGAAATCAAGTTTCCTGGATCATCAAAGAAAGGAGCAAGCGGAAGTAGCGGAGGACAAGAGGCCTCTTCTATTCCGTGTGAAGAAGATGATGGCGATATCGATTTAAAATAATAGCATTCCACATTCTTCCTTTACGCGCTAGTCATTATTATAATATTGTCTAGAGAAAGAACTTTATCGTGTCACACGTCTTTATTTCTTTTTTATTTAATATACAATATTTCAACTTTATTTTCTAAATTCTGGTTTAATCAGTTTTTATTTCTTTTCCTCGATCTTCTTAGTTTCACTTTCAGCTAATGGAACATCTTCGACTGCTCGAAATTTTGGAAACGATTCCCATGGGGAATTGTACTCAAATTTTCTAAATTCTTGAGCCATTTCAACCGGCTCGGCCACAACTCTCTTAACTTCATCGTCATAACGTAGCTGAAATTGTTTATTATTTGTTTTATAAATGTCCTATGAATCAATAAAAAGTCAATACCTCAACGTAGCCTTGAATTGGGAAATCTTTTCTGAAAGGATGACCCTCGAATCCATAATCTGTTAGGATTCTTCTCATATCTGGATGATTGGCGAAATAGACACCATATAGATCCCATATCTGTTCGTAAGGTTTGTGAATATAGTCTAATATAATTTTTCGAATTAAATTACTCACTTCTCTTTCGTACCAATTGGCACCATTAAATACACTTACAGCACTATCCACTGGGGTTAATTCATCCGTATAAGTTTTAACCTTGATTCTTGCATTGAAACGTAGAGATAATAGCATATACACAAGTTCAAAACGGTACTGCCCTAAAAGTAAAAAAAAAAAAGTATTAGTCTAAGTATTCCGAATATTTCATAGTTTTAACTCACTGGTTGGTACATCAACTCCTGCTATATCGACAATATTTGTAAACTGGGCATTCATATGATCTTTTAAAAAGGACAGAACAGGAACGACACCATCGGGATGTATCATAACATCTAATTCATTGCCATTTGAAACCTTTAAGATGTTTGTTTATATATAGTTATAATGAGAGTAAAAGTAATATTATATTTCTTATTACTAACTTCAACTTTTTCCACGAATTTGGGCATGCAAGAGCCAACATATCGTCCAAACTCTTTAAGTGTTTCATGAGTTGTTATGTCTTGAGGTTTGACCGTTGCTATTTAAGTTAAAAGTTATAAAAGTAGGCAGATGGTGAATTCAATAGCAAGCTTACTTTTGCGATCTTTTGGTGCCTCTGAATATTGTTGTCTCACGCAGGAAGTGGAAATAGTTCTATTTCCTAGATTTATAAAAGTAAAATAGTTAGTCTTCGAGTCAAGACACATTATAAACTTTTGATATTATCGTTCAATATAAATAAGAGGAAAAAGGTGGATTCGTATTAATAATATTTAGCACTTGCATTTTTTAGTTTGACAGAGTCAGGTAATTAAATGGCATTAAATATTAAACAAGATAGACCTGCAATTCTTTGAAATAAATTCAGAGACGGTTGCCAAAATCGTCTCAAGGAGGCTGCCATATTTCGTAAAAATCGAAATGATTTCGCTCAGAATATTAATAGTGTGATGTCCATAAATATTGCATTCTATCTGATATATTTTTATCAGTGAAAAAGCCTAATATGAGATTGAAAAGAATAGATAGTAAGGGTTTAGCTTAAGTAAAATAGCAATTAAAATCTTTGAATCCTTTTCTGAAGATTTTAAATAAGGTAACATCAGAGTGTAATCAGTTTCTTCTATCAACAGCCCCATGTAATGAATTTTTTTAAGGACCAAGTACAACTTAAAATATGACTATAACTAAAGAAATTATAACTAGATCACGAAACGCAGTAGCGATAGAAGCCGTTAAAATCAAAGAAATAGAATGAAGTTCAGTAGATTATGCAAATCTCTTTAGTAATGCTTAAAATATAATAAAAAGCTTTTCACAGCTTCTTTTCTAAAGCTTTCTATGCCTGTCAAAACAACTTTTCGCCGAAATGAATTTTTCTCTATTTGTTCTAAGATAAATACCGTATTGAGATTACCGAATGACAGTTAATAACAGTAAATGGAGTTTACTATGAAAGTTTTTATTGTATATTAAGAATCTCCTTAAGATATTTTAATATCTGATTCTCTCTATTCATTTATGCTTTTTATTATACTCATCTTTTCAGAAAATAAAATCTTGTCCTATTTTAACATTTAATTAACCTACTTTGATAAAACTTTACCTTTATAAATAGAAAGTATTTATTGGAATAGTTCCAAAATACAAATTCACACACAGGAGAATGGCTACTTGATTCGTTAGAAAGCTTTATTGATACGTTAGGCAAACATAATAAACTTATTAAAAATAGTATGTCAATCAAATTTGACCAAAAATACAATGGTAAATATTATTCGATCTTTGAATGTTGTACGGAGTAAGTAATTACTTTGCAGGTTACCTGAAGAGTAATGATATTTCTTTACTTTAGTCCACTTAATCAAATTCCTAAACTTTATACAACTACTTAAGAGCTAATATATATGACGAAGTTTGAATATTCTTTGTTATTTATTAGTTAAAATATATAAATTGTATTTCATTTGGAGACACAATGTACAGAAAATTAACGAATTGACAAAAAAGGCAATTAATAATCTAGAATTGTAAATTATAACAAAATTCCACCGCTCGAATATTCAACTCTCTGTTAAAAGAAAGTTTTTGGATTATTATACATAAATTGTATGTTTCATTATTATTCTTACCTCTTGAGGTTGGATAAAGGCAAGCCAATCCGATGGATGAGTTGGTAAAAGTCCCATACTGTTACATTTATAAACTGCTAAGCCTAAGCAAAGCAAATTCCCGACTATGTAAGTTGCTTTTTGCAACAATTCATTCTGGCCTTCGATCATTTTGAATGCTTTTATAAGGAGGAAAAAATTGATTGTCAATATAATGTATACACTGTATTGAATGTACATATAAAGTAATTCGTTATTAACTGCTTACTTTGTTGTGCTCCTAGCATAGCTTGAATAGGTCTAATGAACATCATGCCAACCATCATTATGGGAAAGATGGATATAGAATTACCAGCCATCCACATCAAAAAAACATTCATAGGTATTTGTTTGACTGGACCCAAAGCGATATCCCATGATTTCTGAAGATGTGAACGTATTTATTGATTATCGTTGAATAACTTAAAATATTGAACAAACCTTTGCTATTAAATCAGGGTTATTTTCACGTGAACTAGAATCGGAGCCTGGCTGGCGTTCATTATAACCGAGAAGTTGCAAATCATTGGAAGATACAATAGCCTTATCTTTACGATTTAAATCAATAGCCCATCTGTTTTTTCTTTGACCTGACTTAGTAGATGATGAACTCATTGTTATGTTATAATAAAGATGAAATAACGAAGCAAAATTATTAACGGTGAGGCAAATCGCTGCTGTAGCGTGATCCGAATAGAGTAAACGGTATAGCTAAAATATGTGTAGATTGAAAATAAAAGATAAAATACTTGCGCCATCTCTGTTTCCTCTTACCAATGTTATTAAGTCATGCTTGTTTTAAAACTTTTAACATTTTTAAGGGTTACATCAACAAAAATATTGAAAAATATCTGAGTTAATTCAAGGTTTAATAATTTTAATGTTGATATTCCTTTGATTTTTATATGTATCTAAATGTAAAAAAGCTTCTTTCCTTTCCAAAACAAGAGAATATATATTAATTGGGGTAGAATTTCAAGAAAAAGCTCAATAGTATATATTTTTAATAAA
Source organism: Dimorphilus gyrociliatus (assembly GCA_904063045.1). Lineage (NCBI taxonomy): Eukaryota > Metazoa > Annelida > Polychaeta > Dinophilidae > Dimorphilus > Dimorphilus gyrociliatus. The sequence goes on from CAJFCJ010000007.1 coordinate 3,808,642, forward strand.
AACAATAATTGTTACTTGTTAATTAATATGATTATTGACTTTGAAAGTTCAATGCTTTCAGCGTCATCCGCTAGATGGATCTTCTTGTTTAAAAAAAAAACTTTTAGCACGTAGACAATATATATATATATTTATATATATTTATAATGTATATATGTATATATATTTATATATTAATAAAAATTAGAAAGAATTGTCCGTATTGTGTATATATATTTAAATAACTTTCCTGATAAAAGTTATGAGCGATAATATGAGCGGTAATATAATTTGGTGCCAAAAATTATTCCTCCGCTCTCCAGTCTTGCTTGGATTCTTTTAATTATAAAAGAAATTAATTGGCTTTAAACTTTAGAATTTTGAATAATGGACTTATTTGCTTTAGAAATTAGTAAGAAGATAGCAGAAGTTTGCAGAATGAAATTACCAAGAAGTGAATATTATCACGTAAATGGATTGCTCAATATACACGTTAATGGTAGAAATACTTCACTAGAAATAGATGACCATATTTTTTTTTCATCGAATTCAAATATCGAATGTGATTATGATGATCAATCAGAAAACCTTTCATTGGAAAAAGATAAAGAAAGCAATAATGAACGTGATCAAGCAAATAATGTTCCTTTTGAAGAACATTCTGAAAAAATTGAAAAAGTATGCTGACTACTATTTTCTTCTTTTTGGATAATAATATTTTTCTATTCTCATGGCTATTTATAAATATTACGATTTATTTAAGAAGTTAAAATATTGACTTTAAACTAAATTTCAGATATCCAATACCAAACGTAAAAGTTTAGGAATAGATGATAATGAGGATAAATCTGTAGATGAATTATTCAATTTTGCAACTTCAGCTCATCAAAAAACTCTGAATAAAAACAAGACGAAAGAAAAATCCAGAATAAATCTGAAAAAGAGAAAACAATCAGATGCAATAACTATGGATGGGCCTATTGTAAAGAATCTAAAACTCTCTGAGAAGGCCTCAAATGGATTACGTGTTAAAAATAAGGTTTTTGTATATTCACATTCTTTACTAATTAAAGTGTTTTTATAAGCTTAAAAGCTTCCATCCTGAAAATATTTTCATAACTTTTCAAAATAGAAATTTGATATATTTGCGATAATAAATACTTAAAGTTTTTTTAATACATATTTCAGCTGAGAATAAAGAAGGGCTTCGTCTTTTATGGTTTTGCTAAAGGAAAATTTAAAAGAGGAAAGTTTGCAAAACGAAGAAAGAGCTATTTGCATTCAAGTACTAAATAATTACTATATTCAATTAATAAACTAGAAATATTTTGTAATACATTGAAAAAAGCCTGAAAAAAGATAGATATAATAAATTTTTCTTATATACTTCCTCAATTGTAATAAACGATCTATCTTATGAGTATGTAAACAAAAACCAGGCATTCAATTGAGTAATGAATATTGTCTCAAAAGGGTAGTATAAAACTATTAAAAATGAAAGTGAGAAGTATAAGTTAGCAAAATTTATCTTAATTAAATAACATAAACCCTCTTTGAATATAAAAGAGAAATATATTGAATATTTTCAAGAAGATGAATATTTTTTTTAAAGATTTATCGAAGGAAATTCAATCTCTATGTTTAAGACGATTTGAAAATGAAAGCTATGTCTTCGTTTGCGGTGAATTAAAAGTGTTCCTATCAGATGGAAGTTATAATTCATTTCATATAAACGAACATATTTTTAACGTAAAGCCTATAGACTCTGAGTGTAATGTGAAGGATATTAATATTGACATAAGATATTCATCTGAAGATGAGCAAGTTAACAAAATTTGCGATAAAGTAGAAAAAGTGAAGTTAGACAGTAAAATGAATATATCCGTTGAAAGTGATAAAATAACAGAAAAGACTGAAAAGGAAAATCCGATAACTGAAGCAAATACAGATTTTAATGACGGTAACAAAGATGCAGCCATTGTTCATAAAACCATAAAAAAATCATTCGCAAAAAAAAGGGTAAAAAATTTCTTTAAATCATGTAAAAAATATAACGGTCTTTTTTTGCTCACTTAGAGTAACAACGATATCATTGATGAAGAAATTGAGGTTAAGAGGTGCAAAAAAAATGCAAATCCTATTTTACACGATCATGCGAAGAACGAGGACGCTACACACTCGAATAATATGAATCAGAATAATAAAAATGGAACGATAGAGGACATTAACACGATCTATAAAACAGAGGAGAGCCCATACCAAGAGGTTATTTTTGTAATAGTAATAATCCAATAATACTGACAATAATCATTATTGAATAGTCAAAACATAGAATAGCAGATTGATTAACTAGTTTAAATAATTAGTTCCTTTTTAATTCTTAAGGATAGTTATTGTAGTAGAGTTTTTTGAAATAGTGAACAAGTTTTTATTCCAACAGCAAAAATTAGAAATCGATAAGTCATCTGGAAAAAACCTGGTTAAACAAAGAGCCTCCAGGAAATAAAAAAAAAGCACTAAAATTGGAGAAACTCACACCCTGGTACCTTTTATTATGTAAATTAATAAACTTAGTAACATTATGTAAATAAATGACTTATTTTAGTTTGTTTTGCGCACTGCCAGCGTAATTCGACAAGGGTTAGCCTTAGGTATCCGGGGTAAGGAAAAATGTCTATGGCGGCAATTTTAATCCCTTTATCTTATTAACTCATACTACGGTTATTTACATACGTATAGTATATTCATAAGATTATAGGTTTTTATCATATGTATAGTAAAATTTAATCGTTCTTTTATTAGATAGAGAAATTAAACGTATAAACAAAAACAATTAACAGTAAGAAGATGTGAAATACAGCATATATAAGAATACCAGTAGATGGATCTACTATCGATATTAAAAAATATATTTAGCTAATATATCTCCCAATACTAATAATAATTCTAATAATAAGAAAACTCGTTCATTATAGAAAACCTCCCAATTACGTTGTCAAGGCAGACAATGGAATGAAAATGTCGACTATTCTAGTTTTATTACAAAGTCATTGAATATATTTTTTATTCTTTAATATTATAAATAAATCAAAAAAAAAATTTTTTTTGAATTCTAACTTCATGAGAATCATAAATTGTTTTAATTAAATAAATAAAAGTTATACAACGGTAAATATATGCTGAGCCGAAATTAAAAACGACCTGATAATCGGGTAGGCGCCTAATGTTTGAAATAGATAGAATATCAACAAATATTTTATAGTAATGAATGTCTATTCAATTTCTCTCCCACTCTCCCTTCTCATCATCCTCATCCTTTTACACAAATATATATATATATATATATATACTGCATATATTACTTCTCTCTCTGTCTCTTTCATTCATTCTCCTTCCCGTATTCTTTTTGATATATATATATATATAATCCCTCTTTATTCTATACATTTCATATTTATTTATTTATATAAATGTTTAATCTTTAGCTGAAAAAGAGAGATCAATTAATCAGTTAAAAAAATTGATAGCTCTTTCTAACAAAATATTGTTTCGAAAGTCGGCTCTTTAATATTTATTGCATTGTATCGTGCGATCAGTTTTGACCTTGTTTAATTGATTGATTTACCAGACAATATTGATTTTTTAATTAGGAATCACCTTTGAAGATCATCAACTTAGTGTTCAAGGTCATTTGATTTTTTTTTTCTCTATTACCCAACAAATTCATTAAATAAGTCTTTATTAAATGGAAGATATCAATATTTAAAATGAAGTATAGCTAATATATAGTTCAAAACCATATATTCCATTTTATGAAAAAGTATGAAAAGTTTCCCTCTTTTTATCTCGTTTTCCAATTCACGAGCGATTTCAATAGATTATTAATTATAGATTTAAGAGGCAATCTTATTCAACCACGTTCATGCAATCTGTGTGGGCGTTTCTTTTTCTTTATATATAGTATTATTATATTTAACTGTCTTCTTTTTCTTAAAATGAATTTATTTTTTTTTAAAGTTCAAGGCTAACCAATAAATCTATGTCTCTCTTTCTCTCTCTCCTTTTTTTATGTGACTTTTGTTTCTTTATTTCTTTTATTTATTAGCTTTAAAAAAACTCTAAAAAGATCAATATAGTCCAGTGACAAACTGTGTAATTTTATTAATGACTGTTTTCCAGGTAATAGATCGGACGTTGAAGCGTTCCACTTCAGCAGAAAAACTAAAATTGATATATATTGTATGTACAACATAAAAGTGCATATATACAGATCACAGTATTGATATATATTGGTAGTTAACAAGAGCTTAACGCTAAAGATCATCTGCTCCCAAAGATTACGTAATTAACCGAAAATATAATGAACTTTCTTTTTGTTTTTATTCAAAAGTTTTAAGAGACGATTGCTCTTGTTAAGAGACGAATCAATAAGATTTAAAAGAATTTCATGAATAGTTCGATTCATTCAAAAAAATATTTTATTTTATTCCTACTTAAGCCTAGTGAAAAAGAAAGAAGAGAAACGTATCTTCCGAAATCTTTCCGTTTTTTTTTCACTTTTCTTATTAAGTTTGGCCGATTAAATTAAAGATAATTCTTACTCTATTGAAAAAATAAACTAAATGGTGCTTGAACGAATAGTAGCTGAATAATATAAAAATGTTTCAAAGTGATAGAGAGAGGGGGGAGGGGGGGGGAGTGAGAAAGCTAATAGATTTAGATAGAAATGATCTAAATGAGATACAAAGATTTTTATTACCCAATTCTCAAAAACTGCTCAATTACTTTCACATATTTTTTATTTTACGAATTCTATCTTTATTATAGCTTTTTTATTAATTATAATGAGAGAATAGATTACTGTTTAAGCCTATAATACAGTGGTATTAAAATTCATCCGTTTTTAATCCATTATAGACTATTAATTGGACAATTGGAAAATAGTGGCAGATCTCTTAATGAGGTCTTAATTAATATCTTTTTCTTGTTTAATAGTACAAATTATAAGAATATGTTAGTTTTCTGCATTAAACTCACTACCTATTCATTTTACTCTTTTTCTCTATCTGTAATATTACTTTTTCTTATTTTATTCACCTTTACTGTCATTCATACTCATCCTTCTTTCTGTTAAATACTCTTTTTCTTAGGCCACGTGACTTTCTTACTTCCATGAAATTTTGATGACCTTTGAGCATTAGGGCTACGATGATTTTTTCATTCAAGGAAAAACATAAACAATATTGATCTAGACGGTGTTCAGTTGCAACAGTGACTCAGCAATAAGCCTCCCACAAAACTAGGCCTAATATTCTCAGCTGGGGGCGGCCAGATTAAAGGCTTAAATCTGCCGTTCTATTGACAGATCACGCTAGTTCGCAACCATCTACGGAAGAAACTCGTTCTAGTAAAAAGAGAATAAGAATAGAAAAGAAAAGAGGAAAACTAAGAGAAAGACAAACAGAATTTAAGAATCGTAAGGTATATCTATTTCATTAAAATTATTAATTTTTAGTTTAACTTAATAAATATTTACTGTCTGTGTTAATAAGAAAGAAAAAGAATTATATAATAATATCTATTTATATATACAAATACACTTTCTATCCGTCTTTACCCCTATATAGGCTGAATGTCTTATTTTATAGATTACAATTTAGCTTTAACAAACGTTTCGGTGATTTTTCATAATGGGAAGATTGAAATTGAATAATAAGCCTATACAGTTCAACTTTTGAGAAAGATGAATTGTATTTATATTTATAGGTTTTTATATATACTTTATGTATAGTATTTTCTATAAAATCTCTTGCTAGAATAAGATCTAGCAGCTAATTTGAAAAAGGTGCTAGTAGTATAAATTGGGTGGGGTTAAGTCCCCACTCCCATTTCCTCTATGTCTCTCTCTCTCTCTCTCTCTCTCTCTCTCTCTCTTTACATTTCTCCTAGAAATGTCCTTTTAATTCTCAATATAAAGTTTATATAAGAATTAAGATGTAGTTTTAATTATGTAGACAAACTACTCTATATTAATAGTGGATTTATTCTTTATATTAATTAAATTAGTTAAGTAGCTGTTTTTACATTTGAAATAAATTAATTCAATTAACATAATCAGGTGTAATTAGATATTATCAATTTATTTCTATTGATTAGTTCAGATAATTGACATCAATCTAAAAATAATATATTAAGATCCTATTCGATAATTAATGTTACTAATTATTATATATGATGACAACGAAAGTAACAAAAGGCACTGAAAAGAGAGACAGAGAGAGAGAGAGAGAGAGAGAATGGGAAATAGACGCGTACACGAAAAAATGAGATAGGGATAGACAGAGAAAGAGAAAAAAATGATACAGATCACTAAGAGATTGTTAGATGGGGTTGAATAAATGAAGACAACAAAAAGAATGGGAACAAGAGAAAGAGATAGGGGAGGGGGAGGGCGACGGGTAAAGTGACAGTGAAAGAGAGTGGGAAGACGACACAATATGTAAAAACGAGAGAATGAGAGATGGTAGGTTAGTATAGGTTACTTATCAAAGCCCTATATATGAACAGTCTTATGCAATTATGCAAAATGAGAACGTGAGAAGGCGGTGTTGATTTATGCAAATCGGAGAATCGCGAAATAATCTTATATATATAGTCTGATAAGAAGTTTAGTCAACATTTGGAATTTTTCTCTCAAGTGGAGACAGACATGCTCGACAGATCGATCTACAAGAACGATTGATGACCGATCGACGATTGACAACGGTTATCTGCCCGCTGTTTGTTTTTCTTATCAGTTCGGCGCCGATTCGCGAACAGCAGGACGAGGCGCTGGTAAGTAACGCTTTTGAATAATTTAAAACGTGTAACGTCACTTTTTTTCTCTATTATACATGACATTAACCGTTTGTCTAAATGTTTAATATCTTTTTTTTTTGTACTTGAATTTGTCAATTCTCTTCCTGCCCTCCTTTTCTTTCTGCCAGAGATTTTCTTTTCTGTTTTCTTTCTACCTCTCTGTTCAATTTTAAATATTTAACTTTGCTCTAATCTTCAATAGAATTACCTTCAAAAATACGGCTATCTTACTCAATCGAACCACCTCGATATCAAATCCGAAACGTTCAAAAATGCACTAAAAAGCTACCAGAGAAGATATCATATTCATTCAAAAGACGGCATTATCGATGACGAAACTCTAAAGAAAATAAGGGAGAAAAGATGCGGTGACAGCGATGAGGATATGGAGACGGAAGACGAGGTGAAAGACCTTGTTTCCAGGTCTAAAAGGTCGAGCATGGGTAACGGTTCTATTAAACCCGGTCAAAAAGTCTTTTATAATAGAAAGATTATTAAGTGGAGGTATGTGACAAAGAGCAAGTACATATCAGAATACATCGTCAGATTCGCGATAAATAACGCTCTAAGGTTATGGGCGGAAGTTACACCATTAACTTTCCGTGAAGATACTCGTTCGGATATTAGGAATATTGATATTGAGATCAGTTTTGGAAAAGGTATATATTTTTTTGTACTATGATTGTTGTTCTGTTTGCTTTATGCTTATAATCCGGCTTGGTGTGTACTTAAGACTGTTTTGATTGCTTTTTGACGAAACACTACCTGGAGAGTGAGAGAGACCTAAGAGGCAAAAGAAAAAAGAAAATAAACTAATATCTGTCTTTATTTCTTTGCTCCTTGATTAAAAGGGAAATAAACTATTTACTAAGAAAATATCGTAGAATTAAAATGGGAACATATTCTCTCCAATGATTATTACATTAATGATAGGTACTATAGGGTGAAAAAATTGAGAAATGTATTAATTCATTAACTAATTAATGAATCCCTTGTCTCTTTGTTTTTGTTTTGCTTGTAGTAGTTATTAAGCGATTACAACTAATATACGAATGTTGATAGGTAAACATGGTGCGTGTCCCATTCGTTTTGATGGGCATGGCCAAGCTATTGCTCATTCTTGGCATGGAGCGGCTGTTCACTTAGACGATGACGAGATGTATTCCTATCCGGCGAGGCGAGATTCACTAGACCTTGTAAAAGTTTTATTACACGAATTTGGTCATGTATTAGGTCTACGACATACAGCACATTCCGATTCCATAATGTACGCTATTTATCTTAATCCTTTTGAAGGCTATGTTGAGTTACATAAGTTAGATAGACAAGCTGTACAAAATATTCATGGAGTTTGCAAAGGTCGATTTGATGAAGTATTTGATTGGATAAGGCCATTATTGTCTGGTTCTATTGTATATAATACTTTCTTTACAAGAAATACTGTAACCTGGTTGTATGAGAATAGTGCCTATCGGACGAGGTACGGAGATCCCCTTAAAATCAGCAAACAATGGAGAGGTCTACCCCAGGATTTTAAAATAGACGCCTATATTCAGACGTATCCTGGATACCTTAAATCAAAAGTTTACTTTATCTCTGGTTATAAAGTTTATAGATATGATAGTTTAGGAATGAAGATTGAGAATGGTTATCCTAAATTAATATCGCAAGTTTTCCAAGGCATAACAAATGATAAGATTGATGCTGGATATTTTGACCCTAGAGATAGGAATATCTATCTGATTAGGGGCTCTAAGGTAGTATTTACATTTATGAAGCAGAACGGACGTATATTGAAATTATACAATCAAATTCTCTTTGGTTTTTTATAGGTCTTCAAGCTAAAACCAAACTCTTCCGGAGCATCTCTCATTTCAACAAACTCTTTTGAATCTCAATTCCCTATCGATAGATCTCACTTTGAAACGAGAAAGCGACCTCTAACGGCACCAATAGATTCTATTTATTACTCTCAATATCATTCTTCAATTTTCATATTTAAGGATGAAAGCGTTTATAAGATAGCATCTTTCAATTATCGTTCTGTATTTGTATACAATTTAATACGAATCTACGACAACTGGTACAACAAATGGAATGACATTTGTGAAGTTTAAAAAAGAAACCTACTGCAAAAGACATAAAAACCAAAAAAACAAAAAAGAGAGAAAACTGCATTAAATGTACAATTTATTGCTGATTTCTTTCTTTTTAATTATTTATATTAAACGTATATAGAACGTCGATTGTAACAAAGGGAAGAAATAATAAGAAATTCAATACTTTTATGCAAATTAGCACATTCTTAAAATTTTATAAATAGTAAATTATTTTTCCAAAAAAAGCTTTTATAAATTATTCTTTTTCTATTTATAGAAAGAAAATTTACATTATAGAAATATCAATGTATTCAAGAATTCCTTATATACTGCATATATATAGTCTACGTTCTATTGAAGTATTTAATATTTATAATTTATTCATGTATTCATATTTCCAACGAGCACCTTAATTTTGTGTTAATTTTTAACTTAATTTATTTGTTTTATTAATTTATGAATATTATATATATATATAAATATATATATATATATATATTCTAACGCACGGTTCACACCAGAAGTTTTATTTTATGTAGTCCTATCTATATATTTTAGTTTATTTTCTTTGTTTATACCTTCAGCTTCTCATAGCTTCTTTTTTGTTTTTTTTTTGAATAAAAAAATTAATTAGTTAATTAATTAATTAGTACAAATAGATAATTTTTTTTAAAAAAAAAATGTAAACGATTTTTTTTAACTTATGAAAAACTGATTTTTTATTTGATGTTCTTTTTTTTTCTTCTTTTGTTTTTTTAAAAAAAAAAAAAAAGAAATTCAAAAATTTTTTTCTTTGATAAAAGAAAATAAATAAAGAATTCACAGTTTGAGTTTATTTAATTAGTATGTTACTGTTTGTTTGTATCTTTAAGAAATACTCTAACAAAAGAGAGTAAGGAGTGAATATCTTTTCATTTTCTTTTACTAAGTGATTTTACGCCTAAATATATATATATATATATATATATATATATATATATATATATATATATATATTTATAAATACATAAATGGTATTCTTATTCATTAGTTAAAGTGCCGAGTTTAAGGAGGGGTGTGGTAAAAACTAGAATAGATTAAGAAGCCTGTAAATGACTAACAACTATGACTAATTTTGAATATTTGAAAGAAGAATCAGACAATCTATAGAAGTGAATTTATATATATATATATATATATATGTTTTGTATATATAACGCATGAATATATACAATATAAATATATATATATATATATAAATTTCATATATATATATATAGATAAATTGATATTTAAATATGGCCTCTTTATTAAATTGTTCCTTTTTCCTTTTAAAAAACTTATAAAATATTAAGAAAGTATACTTAAACTTATTGAAATATAAAAAATCAATTATTGAACGACAATATGAATGAATTAAATAAAGAAGGAAATGATAACAAAAGGCTAATGATTAAAGATAATTTAAGATCTTTAGTTGGTTCTTGGTGCGGATGTTCATTCAAATTTATCGAAACTTATTGCTTGTGGGCGGGAATGATAGTATTGGTATGTCGATTTATTTATTAATTTTGTATATCATATAAAATAGTTAAAGGAATATAGACGACATCTATAACGAGTCTTCAAGTTTGTCTCATCGACTTGGCCGAGTTAGCAAGCAAATCTATAACAGATATGGCCACAATTTACCTATTTAGGGGAATTGGTGTTATTATAGGATTAGTTATATGGGGTTACGTGTTAAAGTTTATTCATTCGTTGTGCGTACTGTCACTGGGCCTATTTATTGTTGGGTTAGTCAATTGTATAATACCATGGATTCGTAATTTTATAGGTATGACAGTAATTTTTATTATTCAAGGATTCAGTATTTGTTCAATATCTATAAGTAAGCAATTAGATTTCAACTCAAACTCTATATTTAAATATATATATATAGTATATATTTTAGATACTGTTTATATATTTACATAGTAATATATAACCTAACGTTTATTTTTTTATGGTTACCTAAGCTACCAACACTCGAATAATTCAAATTTGGGAAGAAAAAGCCGGACCATATCTTCAATTTTTACACTCAATATTTCCGCTTACCGGAATATTTGTACCTTTATTTATTCAACCATTCTTATCAACAACTAATTTAAATACTAATTCATCTTTGAATAATTTAAATATTACAACTAATTCACTAAATATTCATAATAATTCAACTAGAATTCATGTACCTTTTATATCTATTGGAATATTTTCAATAACTTTATCAATTGTTTGTCTAATTTGCATAGTTAAACATTCTTGCTCTTTCTTCATCCTAGAAGCTAATGATACTGAAATTAACGATATTACAGAGAACAAACAACTATTAAAAGTTGTCAATTAATATTCATTTTAAATATTAATTATAAGTTACGCATATTAAATAGTATTTTAATTGATAACTTTTTATAAAACAAATAGTATAAAATAGTAATTTATCTCATTTTTATGTTTACAACATTCTTCCATTCGGGGAGGGAGCAAATCATTCTTCAGTTGATAATGCCCTATCTAGTTATGAGGCACGAATGGACCAAATTGGACGCGTCCAAAGTAGTTATGTCTATATTTATTATCTATTTCACTATAAGATTTATATCGATATTCTTCATTGGAAAAGTTGAAATTAAACATTATTTGTATTTTAATGTCTTATCCGGGCTTTTCTCCGTTATCTTCCTCTTATTCACCGATAATTCCAATAGAATATTAATATGGATAGCAGTTGGGTTTTGTGCTATATCTACTTCTTCAACCTTTACAGTTATGTTACTTTGGTCTAGGACCTATGTAAGAATCAATAGCATTTTTACATCTATATTTACGATTGGTACTAATTTGGGTTTTGCATCCATTGTTCCGCTAACAACCCATCTGTTTGAGAATTTTAGTGATAAATGGTTTTCTTATATGGTTAATATATGTTTCCTCTTGTGGACAATTGGTATTGGCTGTATATTTTACTTTGGTAATGAGGTACAATACGATAATCCAGAAATTCCCATACATTGTAGTAGTCAAAACGATGTTTGCATTAGTCGGCATTGTTCCTTTAAAAGTAATAATATTCAAGAGTCTCTAAATGTATAAATTCTGTTGTAATTCATTTAAATAAGATCAAATGTTAATGAATTCATAATAACATTCTACTTATGTTTGCAATTATTGATAGTAAAAAGCATAGCTTCCTACCAATTTAAAAAAGAATTGTTTATAAGATATGGAACAAATAGATGACAAAGTAACTCCTCTTTAGCAATGCTATCACTCAACTTTCTCGCTTGTTTTTTGTTTTAAATAAAATAATATATAATATAGATTTATTTTACTATAGTAGACAAAAAAACGAAAATATTATATAACGTCCATAGTTTTTTTAGGAAAACTTTATTAATCGCTGTAGTCTACGAACCATCGCTGAGATAAATCCAATACGAGTTTTACTTTCAGCATACGCCTATTAAAATGGTTTGTTTTTTTAATTATTAGCGTCATTGTTTGAAGTTAATTTTTTTGTTATAGGATTTGTAAATATCTCTTACCTTTTCTACATTCATAATTTTATGGAATAATAAATCGTCTAAACATGTTTGAACATCGGATTTCAATTGTTTTAATTGAGAACTTGACAATCTTTCAACTTCGATAGTATCTTCGAAATTTTGGAAAGAGTCAGACATAACTGAGGTTGAATCTAAAAAGACAAATATTTTTTTATTTATATTATATTTATATAAAGAATCACTAAACATGAAGGATTTTAGAGCATTACCTTGTAGCTTTCTTATTCTTCCTTGGTTGAAAGCGGATGTGACAGTTTGTTTTGGCTGTACAGTAGCTAAATAGTAATCAAGATGTTTCCACACCACCAGTAAAGAATTTTCTATAATATTCGCCAAAATAGCCGCTTGTTGTTCATCTATCTTTACAAGATTTTCCAGTTTGGAGGCGGCTGCTTCGTATCTTTGCTCAGCAGATACTGCAGAGTCACTTAGTTCTCTTAATTCTTCACTAGACAATTCGCTTACACGTCCACATTTTCTTTCGCTATTTCTCTTTCTGTCTAAAACTGTAAGCAATTGAGTTGTTCGCTCCTTCAGACTTCTCACCACTAAGCCAAGTTCAGGAGCTTTCTTTCCGCTTTCGAGTAATTGACTTGTAACACTTGATCCTCCAACAGCATCCGTTAAACTTGGAGTTAATACGATATATTCGCATGATAGTCCCCTGCAAAGAGTCATAACATTCGCAGCTATTCTCAATCTTAGGCAATCTTTTATGCAACATTTTGGGGTTTCTTTCGATGAACAAATACCAGCTAACAATAGTAAAACGAGCTGTTGAAGTCTCTTAGCGTGGTTAACGGATACGGGATTGATAGTTTCATCGATAAGTGCGTCAACTGGAACACAGACGCATCGAGCAACAACATCTGTCACCAAACACATTTCTTTAAGTTGCTCCTCAGTTTGGGGATGAGATCTAAGAATAAATGCTATTAGATCTGAATGAGCCAATAAAAAGTTGAGAACGTGTTGAGTGGCTAAACTGTTATTTAATCCAAGCATAGTTAATGATCCTAGACAGAGACGAAGAATTGGCATTAGTATCCTTCTGTAGATAGCAATCGCTGTAACATTTAGCGTTCCTATATCTTCGCTATCATCTTCTTGTGGTCTAGCATCTATTAGTTCACTTTCAGCAAACTTTTCCATTATTCCAGCTTGAAGAACGCTCAATGCGCTATTGCTGTTGGTCGAGACTAATCTAATCAACAATGCCATTTGGGATTCGTATACGTATAGCGCTTTCAATCCAAATGCTCCGACTGATTTCGGCGCGAGTAGATCAGCAAGATCGTCAACATTTATAACTTCGACAAGATGATTTACAAATCCATTTGTTGATAGGAAAGATAAGCAAACAGAGGTTCGATCCAAGATTAAAATCTCGTCTAGTATAGATAAAGCCAAGAGCTTGCATACTCTATGACCGTCACAGGCATCGGATGAAATTGTATGAAGTAAATTTTCAGCATTTTCATTGAACAACAGAATGAAATCTCTTGAAAAACTTCTCCATTGTCTATCAGCAACTTGTACTAAATGCAAAAGTGATCCATATATGTTAGCCCGAATAATTTGCTTTGAAGTTCTTGTCTTTACAAACTTTCGTATCAAAAGAGAGGTAATATTTAAAAGAGATGGTATGAATGTATCTGATTTTGCTTCCTTAACAAATGCATGACGAATAATTGATGTAAGTACTAGGCATGTTGCCGAAACCGGACCGTTTAGTTTTGCATCACAAATCTCACTCTTTCTTAATAGTGTTTCCAGCATTTCAATAGAGGTCTCATGTCGGGTGAAACTTGACCACATTTCATCTGGACAAGAAGTCATTAGTACCTCTACTATCTGTTGCCAAGCACTTAAAAGTGCCATTCGAGCACTTAACCACTCATGCTTATCGTTTCTTCTCTTCAAATATTTGTGAATCTCAGTTGCTTCCATAGTGGCATCAGCTTGTCGACTTTTATCCACGGTCCTGAGTAAACCATCTTGGAGTGTACTTAAATCAATTATGGATGTGTCGTCATCAATTGTTTCGCGATTCTTTATAACTTCTTCAACGACTGTTTTATCCAAAACTCGAATGTGAGGAACATCGTCATCCAGCAGAATGTTTTCACTATTCATTTCTATTTCATCGAGAATTGCCAATAGTTTTCTCTTCTTACTGCCAACAATGGACTGATGGAAGGAGGTTTCATCAAAATTTTGAATTGTATGACGCAATAGTTCGTTAATTAACTCAGTTAAATGGGATCTATGTTCGTTGGCTGATAAGATTCTCATTTCTAGAGCAATCATTCTCATAAGCCAAGCCTCGCACTTAAGAACTTCCTTCACGCTGTCATTTGGTTTTGGAAACGGAAGGCATTGTAATTGCCTGTTGAAGAAGTCATGGTTTAACCTCAAAAATCTTGTAGTTGGTGTACAAGTATCCATATTCGTACATAATTCATACATAAACTCATAATACATGCAAGCCAAATTTGGTCTGGTGGAAAACAAGATAGCTTCATTAGCAACTTCTTCTTCAAGTTTCATAACCAAGGAATGCAAGCATGTTCGAATTGAACCTCTAATACCAGCCTGCTCGATGTTACTCTTTGAAACGCCATTCTGAATATCAAAATCCAATAGGAGTTGAGTTAAGTTTGGTGTTGGAGATCGTACAGTATTCAGCAACAAATTCATTAAACTACTTTGAGCAGCAGTCATCATTTCACCTTCGTCTTCCTCTGGTTCTTTCCATTCAATACAGGCATCTTCTTCGAGGATACGAACAAATGCACTTTGTAATTTCCTCCTATTGATATTATCAGATTGAAGATTTCGAACAAGATCAGAATGAACGTTATGATATTTGCAAAGAAGCGTCAAGACGTTAATCGCTCGTTGAGCATGTGATAACAAACTATCGCATTGAGGTATGATTCTGCATATAACAAGCAGATAATCAGCTTTTCCAGTCTTTGGATTTACACCCAATAAAAGCTGATCTAACCTATCCATTAAAATAGATGATTGAGAATTACGGTAACTCTGTATTACGTCATCTTGAACTCCAAGAACATATTCAATAACTTTTAATGCTTTGAGCAAAGCATCTTCGAGACAAGTAGTTTTTCTAAATTCGTGCCTGTCCAAAATTGTGACTGCTTCGTATAGCAATTGCATAACGCTACGAAACAAGCTTGAATCTCTCAGCATATGAACAGTCAACTGAACACTAGGATGTTCATCGCTTACTTTAACTAAATCTGTTGGTTTTAAGGCAGTTAAGAACTGTCTTAAAACGTCCATTGCTTCTTCACAAATCTCCCATCTCTCGTTAGCATCAGCATATGCTCGATTATGAACATGTTGTAAGACATCCTGTCTTAAATATGTTGCATATGCTGCTAAATCACGATCATTTGGTAGTTGATGGGAAGATAGCGCACTTAACAATTTTAAGAAAGCTTTTGTTAAAGGATATTTTTCATTGCGACTTTCAGCCTGGCCCAATTCTTGTTTTATATGAGTTAATACTTGAAAATGCGATAATCCTATCCATATAACATTTGCCATATCGGGTTCAAAACACAAGCACGAAATAGTTCGAACAATCCTCGCCTTCAATGGTAATGGGACACTGCATCCAACTAAAGCCAGCATTACATGTACTGGAGTTGCACCTGGCCCAGAGCAATACTGTAGGAGTAATTGCGAACTCTTCGCTCCAGCAAATCTCCATAATACAGCCAATAAATCCAGTACTGCTTCTAAGCCTTCCAACTCTTGGCCTGAAATGGTTCTTGATCCAATTGGTGTTGAACGTTGTTGAAATCGTGCATCAGGTGTATGAAGTGCCCGCCAATATTGTTCAAAAGTTGCAAAGAAGTGTGAAAATGATACGCCAGACCCTCTAACAGCTGTCCCATTAGACTCAAGGAGGAAACAGGCTTGTTCAGCACAATTTGGACCTGTCGCTAAACCTGTTAGCATTTTTACATAATTTATATACATTGTTGAGGGAAGCATATCGCCAGAGAGCTTCACAAACTTCATTAAACTTTGGTGTTTGTGATGAGAACATTCCTTTTCATCCGGATCTTGAATCCAGAAATGCTTTGCTAATTCTTGCTTTAGGGGATCTTTTCCATAGATTGCTGCTAAAAGACTCATTAACTGTTCAAAATGCCTAGGTAAATCATTTGGCGGCTGAGCACCCTGAGCCAATTGGCTGGCAGCCATCCTCGCACTCTCATCTCCAACATTTCGTAGTTCTTTGATTTTCAGTGGAAATAAGGATATAGCATTCGTTAGAAGATTATGTACATGTCGAACATAGAAACCGTTGGATAGAGTGTGAAAGCGTTCATTTTCAACAACAGCTTTATGTAGAAATTCAAAGGCGTCGGCGTAGATCCCAATGTCTAGAACATTCTCGTCTTCCTCACAAATATCATGGCTTACATACTCGGACAAAGTTCTCAGAGCTACAGCCCAGGCTAACTGTATAATAGCTCGGATTTTACAATTTTCCCATTTACTGGTCATAATTAGATTGTGAATCGTTCGTAAGTAGCTCTGGTTATCAATTGCGGGATGTTTTATTCCTTCTTCTGATGGTTTTGGATCAAGAGACGTAAGTAAAGCCATTAGAATTGTCATTTCCGTAACATCTAATTTCTGGGATTGGCATTTGAGACCTTTTAAAAAATTAATTATTACTGTTGTATCTTCCAATTCCAATGGTTGTTGAATGGCTAAACTGAATAAAATCTCGGCTAAGCATAACTTTATCGACCTAAATAAAGAAATAATTCTATGCCTATGACCAGCATCCCCAAGAGCTCTTTCTTTTTCTAATTTAGCCAACTCTTTTTCTTCATCCATCTCAGATATATTTTGAATAATTTTTCTAACAAGTCCATTGTCGATCAACTTTTGAATGTAATTAGTTACTGTAGTAGTTAGATTGGCCTCTAGACCAGGAAGGGCCCAAGTTCTTCCAGAGCGTGCGCATGCTAGTTCCTTAACACCTTTAACCAAGCAAAATCGGCTAGTATAGTACAATTCAACAGCAACAAGGCCCCGAGGTTGCTCAGGATGATAAGAAATTTCAGATTCAGCTGCAGCGAGCAATTCAACACTTCGGGTTTCTTTTAATTTGAAAAGGTCGCTTATTATTAAAGCCTCTCGTATGAAATCTTCTGTAAAATATTGTTTAGATGGTCTTCCCTTGACTGTTAAGCCATCCGAGTGACTTTTTTCCACAGTTTGCCTTTCTATTGGATTCGGGGCTGGGTTCTCCAGTAGATTTAAAAGATCAGCATCAAGCTGATGCAGGCTAGCTTCCAGCGTTCTGAGGGCATCAAAGGATTGGCCGCGCGTAGTGATAGCATATTCAACGGTCCTTAAGAAATCTTTGTATGAAGTCCAAATCTGATAACCTGAAATAGTATCAATCAGCGTTACCCGGCTTTCTAAATTTGCGTGAAACTCTAATATCGCTCAAAGTTGAGCAGAAAGCTTTTTTTTTATGGTTTTAAGCCTAAATTTTTCATATTACTACCATCTAACATTACAGGGAGAGATGCAAAAGAGAAAAGGGATAAATATGTATAAAAAGTGGTAATCTATAAAACCTACCAAGATCTATCGACATTTCGTGCACCGGAAGTTGCCAATAGTTTTACCGGTTTTCTCGTATTCGGAAAATTACCCGTTTCCGTAATTCTCGTTTTTTAGTACAACCACTATGCGGTAAAATTTGAAAATATAGGCTCCAATTTTAAGAATCATTGATACCATGAGATCTGTACGAACAACTTATAAACGTCATCGAACTGATCCTGGCGAAGAGCCAACTTCGGCGAACGACAGAGAGGGTAAGATACGCATATTGTAAGAAAAAAACTAGGAATTCCTTATGGTCTAATATCGTCCGTGTTTATATTGGCATCTGCGGATTGTTATTATTTTTAAAAAATACCTTGTTAAAACTAATATGTTAAGATTATTTTTTTCGGAATAATATGCAATAACAACTTTAAAAATCATAAAATTCTTTTTAATAGATTCGTTAAAGTTCACATGGCGAGTGTACAGATCTACGCCTCTGTATCACTTTTTTTTGGAAGATTTCAACAGGTATTCAGGATCGTTGACTACGTTCTTAAAACTCGTAAGAAAATTTTTAAAGTGTTAAACAAAAAATTATATTTTATTTCTTACAAAAGGAGACACAAAAGAGCACTGAAGAAGCTAACGAGGATAGTTCGGTTATCGATGAGGCTCAATTTAGTCGTTTATTAGGCTTTAAGATCTTAAAAGGTTAGATTAGTAATAAATACATTATTAAAAACTTCATGGTTGAATGTAAATGGTTGCTTTTACAGATGATGAAGATGCATTCCGTATCATAGTCAAAGGACAGAATGGTCGGTTGAACATAACAATCAAAACTATTTAATAAACTTAGAACAAATTTAAAATGTTGATCATTAACAGAGAAAGAAAATAAAATATTATTAGAAGTTATATTCTCATCTCTGAATGATCATTTCCTTCCAAGACATTTAAAAACACAGTTCGCTTATTATCCCTTGGTACTTGTGAAAGGTTTAGTATGGGCTAGAGAACAGTTTATCTCATGGTTTCAGGTAAGACCTATTTAAACGACACATCTGATGAATTGTAGTTTATTTATTTTTTCGGTTGACCTAAAACAGGCGGCATTTGACTGCACTATCAGAGCTCAGCACATTTCACCGTATAATTTATCGTGTCTATTGGCTTTACTTGGAAGTGAAGAGCCAGGTTCTATTTTTAAAACTATACATAATAAAATAATCTGTATAAAAACTTCATTTGCAGAACTAAAACGATTAAAGACTAAGCCTATTATGCTAAGTTATGAATTTCCCTCAAAAAACGTCAAAGAAATTCCATTAGAATTTGACAGGCAAACTTTTCTTAATCTATTTAAAACGTAATTATTTTGTTAAATTAATATTTCATCTTATAATATCACCTTATTTTTTTGCTCTATCTTTTAGCGCTATAAAAGAAAATAAAGAGGAAATTACGCGGCAAGATGTAGGCAGATTGATGAAGATTATTCACGAATTTTTTGAAGATAATATCAACATTCGTTTAACCGTAAGTTATATTAGTATCATTCGTGATATATCCTTATATACCTTATATATTTTTAATATATAGAGGCTAATGCTATCAAAAATATCACTACCTGGTATAATGATATCATCGGATGGAAGATTAAAGGTATATAATAAATATACTCAAGACTAATAATATCATAGAGTTTTTTTTAACAGTTGTTTGAAGAAAGTATGATCCTCCCAGTTCTAAAGTTTATTAGTGATATTATTACAGACGAATTTAAGAAATTTAGGTTAAATAGATATTGAGTATGAAGTAATAACTCTTTATCATTTTGCCATAGATTTTTAAAACGACCTTTTATATTCCATAACATTTGTTTATCTTGTCTTTTTTAGTCTTACAAACGAAATTATCGAGCCTCAAGGATTGTCTTTTTGTTATTTATTATCTAAATCTCTTTGGCAGTTCCTGACTCTAAAAATATATCAATTTTTTTTATCAATTCACTGTTTTGTTATTTCAAAAAAAAGAGCATCAATAGAAACTTTTAAAAACTATTTATCCCATGAGCTTTGCATAGGGGAATATGTCGAGAATTTCTCCAACATATCTAAATTCTAGTCCTCTTATTGACGATAGTAGAGGTTCGAATTTTAATAGTTTTTTCATACAAACAACCGAAATTGAAAAGAAAGTGGATAGAGCACGTTTTGATAAAGATTTTCACGAATTTATAAAAACTGTAACCGAGAGTTCATCATTTAATACTATAATTATAACAATAATAATAGTTAATTCGATTATTTTGGGTTGTGAAACAAAAATAGAATGGAGAGACGATTATAACTATTTCTTTCAATTATTAGATGAGATTTTTACAGGTAATACGACTAAATGTGTAGGAGTTAAATGGTCTATTTTAGGATTATATTTCTATACAGTATATTTATAAATTAATGATTAAAAGGTATCTATGCTATTGAATTTCTTCTAAAATTGTATGCAGAACCTAAAAATTATTGGCAAAGCTATTATAATTTGTTCGATTTTGCTGTTCTCTTTATTAGCTATTTTGAAATAGTTATTGTTGGTTTTCTTGCTCATAAAACTACTGTAAACATTGAAGGTTTAAAGATACTTAGAGCCTTTAGAACTTTAAGAACTTTACGAACAGTATCTTTCATCAAAGGACTTCAAGTACTAGTAAGAGCTTTGGTAGATACTATTAAAAGATGGTTAATTAATATTATACTGTTACTACTTTTGTTAATGTATATTTTTGGCATAATGGGCTATTACTTATTCGGTACTGGCGAGGGTTCTGATAAGGAACATTGGGGTTCGATATCAAAGGCGATGATGTCGCTATTCACATACGTTAGCGTTGATGGTTGGACAGATATTCAAGAATCAATGGATAAGAAGGGATATAAATTTAGCAGACTCTTTACAATCTCTTTTATATTTATAGGTAATTTTATTTTTACTAATGTCTTTATTGGCGTCATTATAATGAGCATCAATCAATCTACTGAGGTATACAAGGTAATAATAATAATCATGATAATAAAAATAGAGTTGTCGCCATGTATATTATAACTGCAACATATGTAGTATATGTATATATTTGTGATTCTTTTGTACTTTTCTACTTAGAAAAAACAATTAACTGAAAGAAAGGCTATTGTACAACATAGGAAACAAGAGCTGATGCATAGGCAATTTAGAAAATATCAGCAAATTCTTGAAAGAAAAAAAAAGGGAAAATTTAAAAATGTTGAAGAGTTTATTGAAAATTTTGGTCGTACTCTTTCACACAACGCATCTGTATTCACTGCTGATAAATGCGGCAATAAATTATGGCTTGAGATATTCCTTGTAAGTTTAGGTCTATTGGACGATACCATGCACGGCCTGCAGCAATTGTACTTTGAGATGGCGTCAGTGCTCTCTTCAGAATACGAGAATAGACTAAGAAGGGGATTGAAAGTTGAAAATGTAAAAGTTAGGCCTAATTGCGAAAGATCAGGAGTAGTTTGTTTCTTTTTACTTTATTGCTTTTTTCCTAATTACATAGTTATATATTTGTGCTATGTTTATAGGAACAAAATGAAGAGGTTAGGCTAAAAAAAATAATTAAAGCCTATGATTTTCATGAAACTAAAAGGCTGCATACAAACACAAAATCGATATCGAAAGAAGATTAAAAGTTTATTAATTATGCTTTTTGCTTTCTCTTTCTTCATCCTGTCCATTGTCCTCTATTTTAAAAGCCTAAAGAAAGATTTTTACCAAGTGAAAGCGCCATCTGCCTCCAGACATTTCTTTATTAGAAAGAAAATTGAATAAAAAATAAGATTATCACCTGTAGACTAATTAAGAACTTTGTTAAATATTTTTAAATTTAAAACTTCTAAGTTAATTGAATAAAATGAAAAATGAGGAATTTATGATAACAGGGATAATTCTTAATGAATAATCCATTGCGAAATCCTTGGCAATAATATACAAATATAGCTACATAAATATCAATATTTAGATTGCCTTATTTTTTATATTTTCTCTATTATCTATGAAAAAATGTATTGGTCAAAGTTAATAATAAAATTAGGTCAATAAAATAAATAATGTCACTAGAAGTCCATAATAAGCCTATGTCTTCGTTCAACTTGGATTAGGATTCTATAATAAGTCAGGGAAAAGAGTAACAAAGTAAGCATTAAGAGCTTTTGACCATATTTTTTTATATTACTCACCTGACTAAATACTCCTTTACCAAAGTAATCTGCAACGACTGTAAAACCGTCTTTAGCTCTTTCGAGCTGAAAAGGTAAAAAAAAGCATTAGTCATTAGTAATCTTTTACACAACGTATTTATATGATATTTTATGTATATTTATGTATTCAATTTATTTATTTATATGAGAGAAGAAAGAGTAATGTGTACCTCTTGCTTAAATTTATTATACAAGTCTTTTCCATCTCTTTCTTGAGCAGCCAACATTTGAAGAAATTTTCTGAAATTAATTAACAGATGTGACTTTAAAACAAGTTATGAAAAAAAGTAATAGCTAACTGATTATCTGCTAAGCAAACTGGACATTCGTTTCCCTCATTCGAACCCGCGTAACTTTCAAAGCAGTGCTCATGAAAAGAATGCTGGCATAAGAAGTGGACGGTTGGCAAATCTAATGGATGACTACATGCACTACATTTCTCAGATTGAAATATTCTAGCCGAAGTTGATAAACTTTCAATATCGCCTCTCATTTTTGCCGTTTCTTCTCCGTATTGTTTAATTAGTCTCTCATCCTCGTTAATCTCCTCTTTTTCTTTTTGCAATCTTTTCACAATATAATCTTTTACGACCGACAGTGTAGCATTAGAATTATGAGCTAAAGTCTGGATAACCAATAATGGGGGCAATAGATTATGAATATCGATGTGAGCTAAGACTTCTTTCATATGCATGCGACAGCTATCCTCTTCTCCTTTTGCTAAGAAAGCTAGTGCCTGGACCCAAACACCTGGATCTTCCTTTCTATTTAAAGAGAAATTAATAAATTATAGAATCGTTTCTACTGCTTCTGTTCTAAATAAGTACCCAAATTTTTTACAAGTATCAATAATCTGAGAATATTCTTTATTTTCCATATGATGTCTGACCACCTGTTGATAGCTGTACGAATATTAATAAATTAATTTATTTAATTATTGCGTTTATGAAAATCAACAAAAGATAATTACAATCCAGCCTTTTCGTAAAGAAAGAGTATTCCGGCCTTAAAATTGTTCATTTGGCAAAGAACCAAAGCATGATGTATATCATATTTCGACTATTTTGGAAAAGTATATTAATTAGCTACTCCATTGATAACTAATATGTACAGGTAAGATAAAGAAAAGAGAGACAAGAATAAAAATAGATGTAATCTTACATTTTCACAATGCAATAGCTCCAATATCTTCCGTTCCTTATCAATTTTCGCCTATTTTATGACATTTATTAGTTGACTTTTTGTTCTATATATAGTAATTGAAAACAAACCCCTAGATCATTTTCATGAACGTATTCTTGCAATCTCAATTCTAACAGTGTCCCATAAACTAATGAAGAACACGCTTGCACATTTATCTAATGCAAAAATAAATAGGCAAAAAATGCATTATTTATTTAGTTATATATGAATTTTAATTGATAAAACAAAAATTCCTATCCTTACCATATGCTGTAAGAAATCAATTAAGCGGCCGGCATCGTCCACAAATATGTGAATAAATTCATCTGGTAGGGCCTTTACTATACCAGTAACTTCTAGACCTCTCTCATCTTTTATCAGCGGTTCATCAATTGGCTTATAGTCAGTACATAGCCTTTTTAAAAGCGTAGTGGTTTGCTCTGGAACATTTTTTAAGAGGATTTTGCCATAATCTTTCATTGTTGTTAAAGCGTCGTCAAATTGCAGCCTTCCCAAATAATCTAAAGCACTTTTATAATCTTTTACATCTTCTAACAAAGTTTTTAAATAGAGGTTATGGCGTTTATGGCGAAGAGCAATTTTTAAAGCGTGTTTAAAGTAACCAGCTTGTCTACAGACTTTTATAGCTGTTTCCACATCAAAATTATCATCGTGTTCCTATTTTCAATGAATTAATTTAATGAAGATATTAATTAAAAAAAATAATTGAAATAACGTACTTCTATGAATTTATCTAAACCGGAATGGTCTGGTAAACGAGTATAACAGTTAAGTAATAGCGTTGTATGATCATTATTAGCTAATTTTCTAGCGTGTAGTTCCTCAATATAGGCAGTGAGATTATGTATTCTTGATGAATCTAGGAACTATATGTATACATCTTAATATATATCAGTCTATACATTATATACATACTTAATATATTAAGTATTATATTATGTATGTACATAGTATATTATAGATACATATACTTTATTTATAATCTATCAAAAACGTTTCTTTACCTTTCGAATTACGTACGAAGCTTCCAATCTACCAATAGTTTTCAAGTATTGATTCATTGCATTGTCATAGTCTCCTTGTCTTAAGATTAGAATTAATTAATAATCTATTATTTATATTAATAAATATATGTACCGATATAAGTTATCTCCATATTGCCTATATATATCAACTATTCCATCGTGATCATAATTTTGATTCTCTGCTATCCTGTAAAAGAAAAATAGAAAAAGTTTAATTAACTAAATATAATAAGTAGTATTAGTAAATCTAAGAATATATCATAATCTATATTAAAGTCCATAGAGGATATATTAGAGTAGAGTACATAATAAAAATCTATATTTACTGTATGGCCAGCTCGTAACGAGTTTTTCTAAATAGTATATCTAGCTTTGTTTGAGTGTCTTTCTCCTCAATTTGGTTTATCTATAACAAAATGAGAAAATTGTTAATAGAAAATATTCTTCTTTCTTCATATCCTTAGTGCAAAACGTTTTAGATAAAAATTTTGAGTAGGATTACCTTGTTATCTATACCGCAAAATGCGTATAGGGAACCCCATTCGGCCACTAAACCAGAAACTTTTGGTAGAGGGAACGTAAACGCTATTAACTTATTCTCTATATCGTAAATCGATATTGTACTCATGTCACTGCCCTTGGACGACCTATATATTTCAGCAATTAAATAATTGCCTTTAATTATTCATATTAAAAATTAGTGAAAGAAAACATACGCTGCCTCAGAAACTATAACTATATAATTTCTAAATGAATAAATCAGTTGTTTGTTAGCCTGTACGGCAATACATGGTCCTCTTTCTTTCGTTTCGTAGAAGTAAAGTGCCTCAGGTCTAGCTACGACTAATCTGGGTGCATTGCCTTCGGTGTAATGTAGAGTCATACATTTTGGCTGACATGAAAAACGAAAATTTATCATATGATATATCGAAAATATAGGTTAATATATCTTACAGCACATCCTTGTTGATCAAGAATAACTGGCACATCACATTTTTCTTTTATTCCAATTGCAATAGATATCACGTGATATTCGGTTGTAACAAACAGTACTGCATCGTTTTGAGTATTACAAAACTCTAAACCAGTGATAGCATGAACATCTTCGTAAATCGTACGTTGTTTGGAATGTCGTTCTCTAGTTACATCTCCCCTGTATAATAGAATTTGTCCAGTTTCAAAACCAAAAGCCATATAAGATAGACTGTCATGAACAGCCAAACATGTCACCTGTTGAAAATATAATATCTTAATATTTATAACTAAGTAGGGATAAATTTTTAGCAGACCTTCTTGACTTGTTGATCTAATAGTAAGGGAAAGCTTCTGCAAACGAACCTATTACGGTCTTTATCGAGCTTATCTAAATCCCATACTTTAACAATCGGCACTCTATCTTCCTCTTCATCTTCCTATGAACAAAATAGAAGATACGCTCTTACAATTTGTTTTTTTTTCTAACAGTTTTTATTACCCCGATAGAAACAAGGATGCTATATTTCTTCAAATGGAATAAGTGAGAAACAGTACGATTGTAGGCCTTTACTGATGAAATTTCCAATGATCTTGTAATGAAGTGTATACTCCCTCGATCACCTCCAACTATTATTTGACTTCTTCCACTGGTGCATGCAGTAACGTTTTCTTCCTGTCAAAAATGAGGGAAGCAATGAATTTAAAATTGCTTGAAAAGCAAAAATCTTGACGATTTCTTGGGAAAGGATCTTCTATTTCCTCTTAGAAGCCAGAAGTATTACTCTTATCAGCAGGGAAACCTTCTTAATTCTTTTATTTGACTAATTAATTATCTACAGTTATTTGTGTAGAGTTTACAAAACTTTGCATTTTCTTTACAAAGAAACTCTAGGTGGAGGAGAATGGATTCAAAATATACAAAGACAAAATTGTACCTTTAAGGAATCAAAGGGCCTGCTGTCTGTAGTTTTAGCGACTTCACAATCGAAGAAAGAGAATACAGACCACTGAAAAAAACCAAATTAAATTAGGGCAGGTAAAATTATCCATTTCCTGTCATTTAAGTGAACCTTTATCGTTTCTAAGAAAGTAAATTAACGTAAAATCTCCAATGAATTCTCATGATTTTATTACAAATTTAATTATTAGTTCCGTTTTTGGTACTGATTAGCACTATCTTTGAAAATTCTGAATGCGTTTAGCAGCTTTCTCAAAGCAACTTTAAAAGGGGTTCTGTACTATTTGATAGAGTCATTATACCGGAGATCTTTCGCATAAAATTCTATTTATTTATTTATTAAGGAAAATCATGTTCCACAAATAATTGCATTATTAGTTTTTTTCATGTTTTAGTTAAAATTTATAAGGTACATCTCACTGATCAAAATGACTTCGTATAATTTAAGGCGGAAACATTAGAATAATAATCTTTAGCTTAATTTACAATTTATCTTAAACTTATATTTAAGGGAAAACTAGCATCCTAGAAGGGGAGTAACGCAGTATCCCCTTTTATCACTCAAATATATATATTGTTCTTGTATCGATTTAAAGGAATTTTTCCATTTTATTAACATTTACACAAAGTAAATAGAATTCTTTTTAAAATATCAGAAATACTTTTAATTAACATGTAATCAGACAAAATTTTATAAGGATACATACTTGAAGAAAAGCCATAATAATAAATGCAAAAAAAATTCTTTAATTAATTAGGCTACTAAAAAACTTGAAATATCTATATCTATTTAAATGTAAAATTGAATATTTAACACAGAAAATATTTATTTTACGACAATTCGCTGTTTTCGAGAATATTTCTGGTGATTACTAAATCTCGAACGAAATGGCCTCGGTAAGCTTTTTTACTTATTAATTAATCTAAATTTAATTACTCAGCAACCCTGTTTATATTATTTGGCACTTGTCGATGAATCGACATAAAAATCTGTAATTTTTCAATGCTAATGATTAGAGAATTTAGTATAACACATTTTCTTGAGCGATAATATGTTAATATCGGTTTATTTAAAAACGTTCACAGGACGTTCAAAAGCATTCTGTTCACACATTGGTGTTTCGATCACTAAAAAGAACCCACGAAATGTTTCTCTCAGAAGAAGGAAATCCGGTTCCTCGTGAACCTAAAAGGTAAGCATGATCGTTGAATAAATTTGATAAACTTTACATCCTTTACCGTAAAAACTTGTGGCTTTTAAATAATCGTGCTCATCTCTAGTTTCATGTTTTTATTAGCGTTTACACTTAATAATTCATCTGTCATTTTAGCGATGAATTACGATTAGCATGCAAAGTACACGATGAATATGGCTCGGTAAAGGAAACAGTCGAACAAAAACAAAAACGAAATTTACAGAAGAAAGGAACTCTTGCAATAGAAGCACCAGAAATGGGTAATGAAATAATTCATTTTTCTAGTAACGTTTCTAAATTTAACCTCTGTTCTAAATTGCAGTTGACTCTACTCCTGTTGAAGAAGCAAAAGAGGAAGTTCTAAAGTATGCTTGTGTTCATTAGCTATGTATTCATTATTAGTAAAAAATTTTCTTTCTTTAGGGAAATCCCGACATCCTCTGCCACTGAAAAAACCAATCCACCACCGGGAAAGGTAAGCTTTCATATTTATCAAAGACATCTAGCTAAATATATAAAATGTTGATTATCGAATTCCTTAATTATAAACCAATAATCACCTTTTTATAGCAATTGATTACGATTGGTGGTGAGAAAATGCTTGTACCCAAACGAGCCCCTACAATGCCTAAACCCTCGTGGCATTCGCCGTGGAAATTGTGTCGAGTACTTAGCGGTCACGTTGGTTGGGTTCGCTGCGTGGCATTCGAACCTGGAAATGAATGGTTTGCAACTGGAAGTGCCGACCGAGTCATTAAAATATGGGATCTAGCCTCGGGCCAATTGAAGTTATCTCTGACTGGTCATATTTCAGCAGGTAAGCAATTATATGAAATATATTAGTTAGTGTAAGCTATGTACTGTATATATACATAATATATAGATATATAGTGTCTAAAGCAAACATATGATAAATATACTTTTATTTACACTACCTGGTCATAGTTTGCGCGATAAAATATCTTTAAGTACTATAGTTTTAACTAAATTGCGTATTGTATTAATTAGATATTTGCTTTAAACTTATGGAAATAATTATGTATGTCTTTCAGTCAGAGGATTGGCAGTTTCTTCACGACACCCCTATATGTTTTCTTGTGGGGAAGATAAACAAGTTAAATGCTGGGATTTGGAACACAATAAGGTCATTAGGCACTATCACGGGCATCTTTCTGCTGTCTATGCTCTAGACGTACATCCAACATTAGATATCCTTGTATCATCCGGTCGAGATTCCACAGTTAGAGTTTGGGATATGAGAACTAAAGCCCAAATACACGGCTTAGCCGGTCATACAAATACGGTAGCAGACGTAAAATGTCAAGCTCCAGATCCTCAAATTATCAGCGGTAGTCATGATTCTACTATAAGATTATGGGATATAGTTGCTGGAAAAACTCGGGTTACGCTAACAAATCATAAGAAATCCGTTAGATCTCTAGTTTTACATCCCAGACAATTCGCCTTTGCGTCAGCATCACCTGATAATATAAAGCTGTGGAAATTCCCGGATGGAAACTTTCTACAAAATATAAGTGGACACAATTCCATTGTTAATACGCTCGCTCTAAATGAAGAAAATGTATTAGTTTCCGGAGGAGATAACGGCTCACTGTTTTTCTTTGATTGGAAAACTGGATACAACTTTCAAAGACTACAAACTCAAATACAACCTGGAAGCATTGATTCAGAAGCGGGAATTTACGGTAGTTCATTCGATAAGAGCGGATCAAGACTTGTAACATGTGAAGCAGATAAGACTATTAAAATCTATAAGGAAGATGATGAAGCTACAGAGGAGACTCACCCTATCAACTGGAGACCAGATATAATAAAGAAAAGGAAATTTTAGAACTCTTTGAAGGATTTATTTCTCTTCTTTTAATTATGATAAAACGTGTAATTACGTCGTAATAAGCTTTTTTATTGGTTTTTTTTCTCTTTTCTGTTACAGTTGTATTACACTTTCTAAACAAGATGCAAACGAATAAGAAAAAAAAATTGACCTTTTATTCACTTTAACAAACTGAAAAAAGTATACCATCTCAAGGTTATAGTATCTCGATTTATCGGAAAAAAGCCATAGGTGGCGCTGTCTTCTTTACAAATCGGGTTTGTCAGAGAAGACAAAAAATGCATTCTATATCTTTCTTTTTGATGTGAAATGAATCCAACGAAGAAATTCTTTTTTTTTTCATTATTTAATCAAAGGATACAACCTTTGAAAACTGACATGAAATTATGACTACAGCTTTGAAAAGCTAGAATGTATATAAAACGTTACATATATAGTACAATGTATATTTGTACATATTACGTCACAGAATAGCTATTATAGACTAGAACATATCAGTTTATCGCTTTCATCATCACTTTATAAAAGTGCATTATTGCCGTAATTATCTAATATTTAGGAATATAGAAAAATATCTGTTAAAGATGTCGTATATTTTGAATTAATCCCACTTTTCAAGTATAGTAACCATTATAAGCTGTATAATAACGATGCAATAATAAGATACTCTATATATTTCTATATATTCTCTATGTCAAGATCGTGTTGTATATTAAATTAAAGTACTAACTTAAACCTAACAGAATATAAATCAATTATAAGAGAATCATATATAACAAATAATGTAGAAACCAGTTTTCTATTCATTTTGAAAGGACAAATCTCTTCTTAAATTTCGGTTTTTTACTTATATTCTAAATTATTTTCTTTACAAAAGTTTATAAATAAATAAAACATTATATAATAGTTAAGTTCATCCAATCAGATTCTTAGTTGAAATAGCAAAAGAGTGAGTGTATTCATACATGTATAAGAGAGAGAGAGAGAGAGAGGGAGCTTAAGCGAAAACGAGAGCAAGTTTGACGTAAGCCGAAAGATCTTACTCATATTTGCCCTATCAACAGAGATTTCTTTTTTACGGTGTGATGAATTAATAAATCCTTGGACTTTTATTCATCATTTTACCTGACTAGATGATACTTAACACCTTCTGTATTCTATAAATATCATAAATAAGTTGTATATATATACAGTATATATAAACCTGTATATACAGTATATTATCTTTATGTAAAATATGGTGAATACATGTATATAAATAGTTTCTTCTATATATTATATATTAAAGAAAGAGAATAAAGCAAGAGGGAAAACTCTCTCTTCAAAGACCTCCATACACTCAATTATTATTATTATTGTTCTTTATAATAAATCGTGTAGGCTTAAGAAATTATTACTTAAAATACACATACAATATACAGTATATATATATATATATTAATATATTGTATGCGTATAATATATACTAATATTTCTATATATTTATAATAATTAAATATATAAGAATCGGAGATTTTGAAAATGTTTATATATATATTTACTGTATTTATAACTATTTACAAAGTTCTCTTGTTAACCGATAAAAAGACGGCAGTAATTAGAAAAGTTGTTTTTTTTTTGTCTTTTTTTTTTCATAGTCTTAAAATTCATTCGATATGCTTTTTCTCTTCAGCTGGTTCTTCAATTATATAATATTGTAGATATTAAAATACTATCCTGTATGTATTGATATCTGATGTTTTGTTATGTTGAGCCCAACCAATTTGAGACTCTTTGTTCTTTTGCCGATTTTGAAACATCTGATTCTATAGATTGGAGAACTACTTCGATTGGTTCTTCTCGATGGTGTACCCATTTATCGTCTAAATATTTATAAATTTCCCGTATTGATGATCTTTTCTGGCATTTTGGCTCTAGGAGACGTCGGAACATTCTTAGTGCTCTTGATTCGAACCTATTCCATTGTGATGGCAATTTGTTGGTCTTTCTTTGTTGATATTGAGCCCATTCTCTGTAGAAAACGTCAGAATAGTGGGCTAATTCCCATGGAAAGTTACCGGTTATGGCACAAAATAGCAAGACTCCGAACGCCCAAACGTCTGCGGATGAATCGACGACATAGCGTTCGCCTTTAATAGCTTCTGCTATTTCTGGTGGCGTATATGGAATTCCGTTTGACACTTTTCTTACCCATGTCGAACTGCGTCTTGTCATACCAAAGTCGACAAGTTTAAACTTTTGGAAAGACTGGAAGACTAGAACGTTCTCAGGTTTTACATCTCTATGTGCTAGACGTTTGCTGTGCATGAACTCGAGAGCTGAACCAATTTGTTTTCCGACTAGTTTAACAACTTCTTCCCGGAAACCTTTTTGCGGTTCGATCGCTTCGAAGAGGTCACCTTCTGGGGCGTATTCTTGAGCGAATACAAATGAACTATCAGTTTGAAAGGCAACGTCGAATGTTTTCAGGATGTTACTGTGAGGCGACAAATAATAGCTATACTGAAATTCCCTGGAAAAGTCCTTTAACTTTGTCGTCTTCTTTGGCAATATTTTTAACGCAACTGACGTAGATGTTCTTTTGCAGTTTGCCAAAACGACTCTTCCATATGTTCCACATCCCAAATGCTGTAGAACGGTATAACGCTCTTCTAAACTACAATTGTCCAAAGATTCGCATATAGAGGAGCGAGGCGAACAATCCGGGCTGACTTTCATCTCTAAAATGCCTGGTGAATGACGTCAGTAATAGCGGCGCCAATGTTGGGTCTAGGCCTACTATCTCTGACGGCAGCGCGTTGCAGATTTTTCAGTAGATAATTTGAAAATCGATCTAGCAAATCTTTTTTCACTTTGAAACATCTGAGAATATTATTTAAAATTATTTTTCTTCGATTTTCGTCCATTTTGAATTTTTCAGGAAAAATGAAGATATATTCTGTAACAATAATAAAAAACAACCATAGGGGGAAAAGTAGAGACAAAGAAATCTGTTTTTACGGATAAATAGAATTGAAAAAAAGAAAAAGAGAAAAGAAGAAAAATGAAAACTAATGAGAGATAGAAAGATAAAGATATAGAGAACAGTAGGGAAACAGCCGGGAAAGGAAAGATTGAAAGATAGACGGACTGATAGATGGATAAAGAAAGATAGAGAAATGAAAAAAAAATAATGTTAGTTTTTAACTGTTGCTCTATTGCAGTATTTTTGCAGTATCAGGTTTATCTCTATATAATCGACTATAAGTAAAGAGAAAATTTAAAGATTATAGATATATAGACGTTTGAGGTCAATAACTGATTTTGTTTTCCTACATATCAAAAGAAGATCAAACACCTGCTGTGTAATTTACACTACAAATTCTATAGTATTCACCTACCTTTTATAATTAATAATCATTTATTATATTACAAAGTGATACGAAGGAATTTTCTTTTTTTTTACAAATTTCTGTCATTTAATACATCTTTACTTAGGATTCGAATATATATATATACTATATATACAGATTAATGATTATATCCGTTATCGTGGGGATTATCCTTAAATATCTATAATTTGACCAGTTCCTTACTCAAAACTTCAAAATTTACAGTTAGAAAAATTAGGTTAAGCTGTTATTTAACTTTTTTCCCTTCGAACAAAAAAGAGAAGAAAGAAGGAAAAAAAATAGACACGTGAGCAGAATGTAATTCTATATATATATATATATATGATATTTCAAAGTCTTAGAGAAAAGGATTTAGTAAGGTGAAGATTTCTCTGGCAATAACGAAAGAAAAAGACAAATTATTTCGGTTGTTTGTACCAGTTGATTTTCGTTAGCGGCTAACTATTTGCGCAAAAATACTGTATACACCAGAACATTAGACTAAGGCGTTTATAAGTTAACTGTTTTTATTTTTATGCCAAAGTGCCAAAAGTTTTGCTAATTGTAAAGGAATAAAAAAGAAAAAAAAAGAGGGGGAGGCGAAGGGGAAGAAAAGTAGAGCAGATAGGGGGGAGGAGATAGAGAGAGAGAAACGAACTGATTACAGACAGGATAGAGAAAGAAACTGTAGGGTTAGAGATGAGGAATAGGAAAGAAATGATCTTTCAACCCATTTCCCTGGTTTAACCTTCTGCTACCCTCTCCTTTAAAGAGGTCAACATCCGCTTTACCCTCTTCATTCCCGCTAGGTATGTACGTCCACTATCGAGTTTGTCTTACTTTTATACAAACTGATAATCAATCGAGTATGCTTGTCTATTTTCTAGGCTAATCCTAACTGGAAACATATAGTCAATCCTCTTTCCACAATACTCAATAATTATTTTTTTATATAAAACAAAATAAAAAAGTTCCACAGTTAATAACAGTAAAATCTAAAGAAGTATTGAAAAAGGAATAAAGTGACTTTATATAGTTCTATAGTTCACTGAATTCTATAAATCAATTATACAGGCGCCGGAAGTAATGAATACAGGTAAGTTACTGATTGTTCTCTTTTTATATTTCTGGAAAATCTTTTATAATCATTTCATAATTTATATTCTTTGTATTTATGAAAGATATTATGTATTTGGAACATAACCTACATATAGTTGCTAAATTTAGTATCATACTTCAATAAATTCAGTATGTATACATGTTTTTTTTTTCTTTTCCAGATAAATCTGTTGTAAGAAGGAAGTAGTTACCTCTTTTCTAACTTTACATTATAATTTTCACTTATTAAAGTTTAATATTTCCCACGTTGAGAATTAAACCTAATAATAGGAAAGTTGAGTATTTAAACAACTTTTTTGTATTAATTAGTGTCATGATTTGTCCATTCTCTATTAAAATGAAAAGTTTGCTAGTTTCTTTTTATAGAAAATAGTATGTAAAAATAGTGCTTTTCTTTCAAATATTTATAACTATAATATGTTGATGATTTATAAGTAAAGATATGGGAGAGGTGATGAGAGAGGGAAGGAGAAGAACCGTAATTACAAAGCTTTATTTGCTCAGCTACTTAATTTTGTAAGGAGATAATCAATAATTCGCCTGTAGATTACCAAAAGCATCGTGAGACAAGGGGATTGATTTAAACTACAAATTTTCAATTAAAAATTGTTTATTTTGCTAAGAAAGAGTAACATATGATTGATATTTACTACCGTGTTAACATTTCTCAAAAAGGACAACGGTATTTTAATATTCTTAGTGTTTGTTTTCCTTTATATTTATTGTCCTTATTCCCAAATGATAAAAAGATTAAACGATTCTGTTTATTAATTATGTAAAAACCGATTAGTCAAGTATTAATACGAAAATTAATTCTTGGAAAATCTCTCTTCGACTGTTCGTGATAAGCATTTAATGGCTATTGTAAGAAATTTTTTAAAGAAACTCGTAAACTTAGTACTTTTTTTCTTTATTCTACACCTGTATTAAATAAAGAACCTTCAAGTATTTAAATCGATTAAGAGAGTTATATACCTATTTATTACAAACAAATAAATCAATAGTAAATCTTTCGATTTTCTTTCTTCAAAATTTTCCGCTTATTCGGCAGTTTTTCTATTTATAGAAAGCGTCTCAATCAATTTCCCTTCACGAGCATCGATTTTTTCCCCTGCGTCATATAAGTGCCTGGTAGTTATTTTATGCGTATATTTAGATATAGCTATCACGTGATGTCATGTCGTCTTGCATGTACAATTTGAAACTATTAGCCTCTTAAACTAAAAAATTAATCTATTTTTCACTGATGCCGACAATTATGAGCAAAAAAGTACTAAGAAGTGTAATGCAAATAAGCCTAGACTATGCAGCTCTGATTTTAACCAGAGTAATCTTATCACGTCATTTTAGAGTGTTTTGTTAATTTATTCGACATTATACTAAAATAAATCAGTATCGCCCTCTTTTGTTTAAAGATGAAACTTTCTTCTACTGGTATCCATTTCGTGTCTCTGTTAAAGGGAAATTTAATTACTTTAATATAGAGATTGGTATAAAATTCAATTTCCAGACCTTATGAACCCATTCGTATTCTCCATATTTGGAATCGAATGTTCCTTTTTGTAAAGACCGTAACTTGAGGGTAAATCGAGGTCCCAATTCGTGAAGGCCAACTTTTTTCTGGTTGCGAAATTGATAACGATGGTGACGAAAAAATATATAATCCCGCTGATTGTGAAATGTCGCAACTCTTCTCCCATGAAATTGCGGGTCATGAGGAAAGATTGCGGCCAACATTCTTCCTATTGTATGACCAAGGCGGGTATTAAAGTTATTAAGTATAACTTCCGGCTGATGATAGGTTGTTTTTCCAACTCTCTATTTTTAACAAAAAATTACTTTTATTAGTTTATAATTATATTTATATATTTGTTTATCAATACAGTGTAAATATAGAATGTATCCAGTATATATATATATTATATATAAATATATATGAATACAAATCAGATAATACGTGACTTGGTGATGGATTAAAAATAGAAATGTAATAACATTTGTCCAATTTTATAGGATCACGGCTATGTTTTATGGACAATGTATTTACTAATGGAAGATGCAGTAATTTCACTTGGAAGAAAAACTGTCAAACAAGCAAAATGTGTTGGATAAACTGCTTTTCTATTATTACCTTTATTTCTTTGGGCAAAATAACGTTAGACAAACGGAAATGAGCTGTCGGGCCGTCAGGTAGGTGACTTAAAACCAGTCCATCTATAAATAAATACGGTAATGGAAAGAGAATATTAAACAAAATGTATACAATACTTGGTATTTTCCTGTCATCATTTACGACAATTAGGTCTGTGAAGTCTTTAGCTTTCATTTGCTTTATTACTTTCTTTAAATCTAATCCTCTTCTATAATAGTAGAAAGAATTGGGAATAATGTCTTTTAAACGTTGACAAAACAGGTAGCTCCTCTGAAAAAGTCGGAAATTGTTGTTCATTTATGTTTCATAATAAGTCATTTTGCTACTCTTACCATCCTAGGTCTATCAGAAGTTGTTATCAAAACTTTAGGCGCTGATTCTCTATTAAAATAAGAGGCTAGTTCGTCTGTTGTTTCATCAGCAATAACTTCTTCATCTTCCAAATTAACCATGGTTTCATCGGGTACTCTCATGTTTTCAATTGTTTTAGGAATTTGTTTTTCTACCTATCATCAATGAATCAATGAACCTTTCTGACTATGAATATGTATATTCTTACCTCTTTTCCTGATTTTTTTGCCTCTCTCTTCTTTTTTTGCCTTTCTTTCAATTTCATCTGAAAGTATTAAAAGTGAAAAAATTAAATAACTTTGTTAATATATTAAAGAAACTCAAGATTTTAGCAAAAAAAAACCTTCGTTTTCTCCCTTTTCAACTTCTTGAAATGTTCCCTTCGTCGGAACTTGTTTTTGATCCTAAAATCAGTGGATACTTCTTCTGAATTTTCCATGCTTTCCTTGGTGGAGTCCGCCATCTTGGTTAGTATTAAATGACGGGTGCATCGGTGAATTGAATATTGGAGTGGGCGATATTGAAGAAAAAAGAGTGTTTTATATATCCGTATTAAACTATACATCCGTATTTTAGGTAAACTAGAAAAAAGTTTGCGAAATATTAGACTCTGCATTGAAAGTATGATAATAATCACTTTCTTCTTTTTGAAGAAAATGAAAATAAAACCATTCATTAAGTTTTTTTTTGGTGATTAAAACAGAATTTTAATTGATTACAAAATGTATTAATATATAAAGTAAATGTATGTATAAATATATACATA
The DNA here is from genome assembly GCA_904063045.1 of Dimorphilus gyrociliatus. Classification (NCBI taxonomy): domain Eukaryota; kingdom Metazoa; phylum Annelida; class Polychaeta; family Dinophilidae; genus Dimorphilus; species Dimorphilus gyrociliatus. The sequence continues at coordinate 3,846,035 of CAJFCJ010000007.1, forward strand.
TATACAGAATATATATATATATATATATATATATATAATATTTATCAATTACTCAATTACTTATGTATTTGAACATTAAAAAAGAGAATAGTATTGATAACAAAACGAATTATAAATACATATAATTTGTTCAAAAAAAATTATTTATATTTGTATTAAACATTAAACTACTTTATAGACTTATTGTAACAACAAAAAATAACCTATTTTATAAATGGAATATTATTTCCAAGCTCTTGAAAGAGCTTTCCTTGAGGAAAATTTTTGCGTTACGACAGATACAACAATCATTCCCGTGACAACGGCACTAATAAAAAAATAGTCAAAATCTTCTTTTAATACATCGTACATTTTCGATGGCATGAGACGAGTATAGAATAAATCTGGAGAGTAACAATATTATAATAATATTTTCAATTAATTCTTCAAGATAAGGCTATTCAATTTACCTAGACCATAGGTGAGAACAAGTGACGTTGATTCCAATCCTGCTGGTGCAGTGTGAATTCCTTTAACTCTATATACTGACTGATTATAATTAACCATCGCTTCGAATAGCTTTGGTAATTCTGGGATATAGGGGAGAACGCCTTCTTCTCTAAAAGATGAAATAATGTTACATTTATTGCAATAATATTATTACTATAGATGTGTTTAAAATTTTACGAACTGTGACTCCGCCGTTGGGACTAAGGGTCGTCTAGGATCTAGAAGCATCTTTGGTAAAGCTAAAATCGATCCAGTTGGTAAAGCCACTAAATTAGGAATAAAAAAGGATGAGTTAATACTAAAGCAATAAAAAGTTAATAAATTATTTATATTGTATATATTAATATACACTTATATAAACATACTTATAACTTCTTTGTTAGTAATACCCTTCTCGGTAACTGTCACTGCCATTGCAGATACGTGACCAGAAAATATATAAGCTTGAGTCATAAACATAGGCTGATAATTCACGGAGAATGAGCTAAACGCCGTTGCATTGTTTTGTTCTTTACCCTCAAAAATTTCAACAACTGCAACTTCGCTTCTTTTTTGTCTATTTTTCACCGAATAATAAACATACTAAAAATAGAAAACAATTTTAATATTAACATTGTAATACGTGGAATAAAATTGAAAATATTTACAGCTATCCAATTTTCAGAATGAACTATTTGTACAGGGCCCAAAGCGCTTTTGTGCGTTGTAGAATAAACGACGTTCCCAGTTACTCCATCAATTAGATATACTGATATAAAAGCTGTTGAAAGAGATAGATAAATCTAATGAGAATCGGAAACTTATTAGAAGAGGAGAATTTAAGTTCAGTTTTACATTTTCCCTGTTGATCAACTCCTGAGGTAGTTACGGCAAATAAATTTGGGTTTAAGTACTTGTACATAACACTTCTGTCTCCCAAAACAACTCCTTGAGAATGAACGTGTTCTAGAAAAGAGACAGTAAACATGTAGGAAAAAGGTATTTCCTGATATCTTAAATAGTAATTTGTACCGATTGATCTCTTTGCGACTATGTTTGTTATATTCTGCTCGTTTTTCATCAGATCAACTCTCCATGATGGAGCAGCAACTAAATACTGAAAAAAGACATTTGCAATTAAACTTCAGTAGAATAAAGTAAGATAACATTAAAATCGAAATATTGACAAATTTAAATTAAATTTGATATCCTTGTTTAATTAAAACTCTTTATTATACTTACGCTATCTTCTTGCATAATAACATATCCATTTAGTATATTGGTAGTGGTATCAACCGTATATGTGAATAAGTTATTGGCATGTTCTTTCACAACATTTTTTCCTTCCGTTGGGTAAACGTGTACCTGTTTATGATAAATGAAGCGTTTAAAACACATTAATAGGTTCACTTTAAAAATCTGTTACCATTTTCGAACTGTCAATTATTACTAATGGTGCAATGTAGTCTTCCTGGACAAATTGAAGTTGAGTAATTTGAATTGGTACGTAGTTCATAAGAACACCATCGTTCGATCCTTGAATTTCACCAGTAATCGGATTGAAAGTCATAAATATAGACTGAGCTTTTGTCTGTAAGAGAAAACAGAAAAGGTAATCATATTAGTGTAATGCTAAAAGTGAATATGCATTGATATGAGAAGAATAGGACTAATCAATATATTTTGAGATTCAAAAAAGTCTCATTGATGTAAACTTACAGCATGTCTTGCCACAACAGTAGCCACAGGAGGATGGGGAAAATGAGCCGTTGTCCTTTGAATATATAATGGAAGAGCTATTTTCCCAGAGTGGTCAAAAACTTCAGCATTTGTTATACTAATTTGCCATAATATTTGACCGCTTAAATTATCAATACCAAATAGCTAAAAAATTGACGAAAAGAATATTAAGTTATTATAATAATGACATATATTCTATACAGTATATATATGTATATTATGTTCGAATGTACTACCTTCATGGAAGCTGTAGTTGCTACAATCATTTTATGTAAGTTAAAGTCATCTCTTGTCAAATAATCAGGATCGTTTATTAATTCAGCTCTTCCGGAATTTGATCCACTAGTTTTAGACAATTTTGCTGATATATGAAGAATCCAAGTCTATAGAAAGCAAACAAATAAGTTTATTTTTGGAATGGTATATGTAAATATAGAAACTTAATTATAAATACTACAATTCGAAATGGTACTTACGCCAAATTGATGTAACTGGGTAATTAACCTTTTCACAAACATACTAGCCAGATTATCTGAAAGAAATCACATAAGTCATTAAAATAATACTTTGTCTGCAAAATATTACACAACAATTAAAGTTTTAAAAGAATGAACAAAATTCAAGTCATTTTTCGAGGGAGAAAAATTACATCTAAAATTTTTTCCTTAAAAAAAAAACAAGCTATTCAAAATACAAACTATACTAAAAAAGACATACAATTAGTAAGATTTTCTTACTACCAGATAACATGCACGATTGAACAGTGAAAAAATGACATCTTAATTGAAACAAAACTTCGTGAAGTTATAACAAAGAAATTTACCATTTAAACTTGTTGAAAATACAGCTGTCAATATTATAGACATAAAATATAGTTATACAGTATATATTAAATATATATATATATATACATATAATTCTTTATATACAAAAATATATAAAAACCTAATTCAATTGTTTACATAGTTATTCAATATTAAAGATCAGCTTATTAAGAAAATTTTTATACTTACATCCTGAACTGCCAAATTCATCTTCCATTTCAGCTTGAATTTGAGACACTGGCAAATCAACCATTTCGACAGAGAGTATATTTGACAGAGCTTCCTCCCTCGTCCATGTTATTCCTCCTTCATAACAAAAATACAGTTTTAATATAAAATAAGGAAAATCTTAATTATGATGAAAAAATTAATAATTGTTATCTTAGATATTCTACATAAATCAGGGACTAGTTTCCATATTATTAGTATTCATTATGCAGCTTATCTGAGTGATCAACTATCAAATACTTCGATTTGATAACGATAAGAAAAGATCAATGATGTATCTTAAATAAAACTAACCATTCTTAATGAACATTGACAGAGAGAGATCATCAGAAATAATAAAAACTCGCACAGAAGTGGTGCCATCTTTTTTCTTAAACGCTAATACTCTGAGTTCATTTGGATATTTTCTATACGATGGCCATATGTCACTCATTTGTAAGCTAGTTATTTCATTTCCAGTTTCATATTCAAAAAATCTTATTTTTATTTCTTGATTTTCAACGGTTGCAGTGGCAATAATTAGCTCGTTGTTAAGTTTGGTGATGGAAGTAGCAACAATCTATAATATTTTAATAGTGTATCTTTATAGATTTTTTCTATTACATTAATTTAATTAATAATTACATTATCGGAATAAAATAATTCTTTTGTTTTGTCTCCGTCAATCTTTATTAAAGCCATACCAGAGCCTGAACTTTTCTTAAAACCGAATAAGCTACCTAGACTCTCTCTTGTTTCAAATAATGCATTTAGGTTTTTTGAACATGTAGAAGCCTATAAAGAAAGTTAACTTGAATAGTTCTGCCTTTAATTCAGAGGTTTAAAAACTTACAGATAGAACTATTTCCTTATAGGAATGGGGTTTAGCAGCGTTTAATAAGTATAATCGGGATTTTTCACTTTCTAAGCAGACTACATTAGTTGTAACGGTAATACATCTGAAATAATTGTTCGATTTGTCAAGAACTTTAATACAAGCTGGCATATAAAAACTCTTACTCTAGGCTGTCTGTTTTCATCCAAGGGTTTTTAATTGTATTCTCAGCTACGCGACTACCATCAGTACTATAAGAAATAACATCAGTATCTCCTGAGCTAGGAATTCTCAATACAGTCACAGAAGAATCCGTATTTATGAGCTTTTGAAATTTGCTCTTGAGGCTGCAAGTTATTTTCTATTACAGATTTTTAATATAAATAACAATGAAATTGACTTACGGTGTTAAAGTTTTCGTCCATTGAACTCTTCCTGTGGAAGTGTCTACAGACCAAACACGATTATTGGCAAGAACTGCCACTTTTTCTGAAAGTTAATTTATTAAATTATGAGAGAATAAGGATAACTTAGTAAGTATACTACTTACCACTTCTTCCACCATAAATAACACCAGTGGCTCTATAGATGGAAAAAAGGGTAATAAACGTAAATTTTTTTATAAAATTACATAAATATTAATAACTTACGTTCCTTCAGGTTCACTTTGTAAATTCACTTCCCATAATAGAAATCCTTGATTTATAGTGAATGCCCTAACAAATTTGCCACCCCCAGATATAGCAACGACAGCTTTTTGGATTAAATTTATTTTAAACAATGTATATACTGTATAAGCAGACGATAATCTATACCTGTTTCTAGATGTAGTACCGTGTCCAAACGATCATCGTTCTCTAGAATCTGACGCCAAGCTAAAATAAAATATTAAAAATTAATGATATATGGTTAGTATTTTTTTAAAAGTTTGAAAATCGTTCAATATAGTTTATACGAGTTAATACTAATTATTTATATAAGAAAACGTGGTCAGATAAATAACTTTGATAAAATGATTCACAGTAACTTACATAATTCTCCATTTTTCACTGTTAAGGCGGCTATAACATTTTCTTCACTTCCAACAATCACTTTTTTACCAAACTGACCTGCCTGGTTGAACGCTGCAAATTGGACCTTGCCTATGTACTGCTGTCGCCTGCAAGCGGCCAATACAACGTAAAAATGTAAACGCTAAACAATTAAATAACAAATACCAGTCGAATTTTCCTACTTGATCTTCGTACAAACAATGAACTGTACACAGAACGGTTAGATATATAAAAAAGACACGCATCTTCACTATTTATCACTCTAAAAGTAAAATATTTAGAATGACTGAGCAATACGGGTATATAAACTATACCAGTTTTCGCAAGAAGCTCGTAGCTCGTTGAGGCCGTGAGCTGACTACTTTTTTAAAATAACTAATGCAGTTTTGACTTATAGTTTGCGTTATAATAATAAATATGATGTATTTTCTATTGTCTTACATATGTCTAACAAACAATGAGGTTCATGTACAAAGCATATAGCTTAATTTCAGTGTGATGTAAATTTTACTACAAAGAGGGTACATTAAATTGTTTATGATACAAATTCAATAGAATAAAACAAAAAATTCGGAAAGTTGACATTTTATTTTAAAATACTCAATTTTTCCTTCAACATTAGTTGAGTCTTCGTTAAGTTTGCCAAATATACTACCATCAACAAATCTTTCATATTAGAATTGACAATTGTATCAAACTCTTCAGCGCTTAACTTTGGTACGCTGTTAATTAATTCTAATAAACTTCTGCCTACTTTTGGGTTTGCCTCTAATTCTTTTTTAGTAACTTTATCAACATAGTCCTCAACTTTTTCTAACATGGTCTCAATCTGCTCCGAAGCCTTGGCTACTTGTTCCATATCGCTACGAACCGAAACGACTTTACGTGGTAGACTCTTCGCTTGGGAAATAGTGTGAAAAGCAACTCTTTCAGCATCTTGGGCAACAATGTCAATATCTAAAGGCGTAAATATAACACCTTGAGCTTTGCCAGATATTCCAACAGCAGATCCAATGTAGCCTTGAATGTTCATTCTGTTATTCTTTAGAGATGTGTCTACTGTTATATGTATCGGTTGTTTACACTCCAAAGAGTAATATTCGTGAATTAAACGGGAATGGGCAGTAACTTCATTTCCAGTTGAGTACCTATAACACAATGCAATCAAAATTCAGCTATATAGTAAATAACAGACTAGTTACCATCCAACAACAGTTTCCCAAGGGGTTACTCGTTTATATAAATCAAACATTCCTTTAGCATATTCAATATCAACTGCAACCTATAAATATTTAACATAAATTAAAACGAGGAAATGTGGTAAATTATGAAATTAGGAAGTAAAGAATATAGCAAGTATTGAAGTTTCCCTCAACCCATATTCCTTGTATGAAATATTTCCTATCTATTAAAACATATGTATATCTATATGTATTGCAGGAAGCATATTAATACTGTGTCTAAGTTTATTTCTAAGATAAATATTAAACATCATTCATATTTTGATTTACTATACCTCATCAGCTGATTCATTGTGAGGAACTGTAAAACAATTTGTAATTTCTACCACATTCTTGTCAACGATTCCTGTAATAGTTTAATGAGTGATAAATGAGTAGCATGCCGCCGAAAGTATGTTGGATAAAATATTTGGAAATAACATAAATTCAATTATAATAGTAATATTACCTAAGAGTGTTCCGATTACCCTCTTTGGGTCTTCACTTCTACGTTCATAAGAATCTACGATATTGAATAAAACCAGAGGATGAACCTTTACTTCCAGTGCAGAAGCCATCTTGTAGAAATTTTACGTGAGAGGTGGAAAAATATTAACTGGTAATATTTGGCTATTTCGTTACCAGGTTATCGCCACGTGATGAATGTTTTGGGAGAAGCTTGTTCAGCTTTAGTGCACTGAAGTAATTTAAACATATAATTGAAATATTATATTCTAATAATTTTTTGCTTTCACATAAAGTATGAAACTAACTAACTGATCATTAAGATGAAATACGCATGAAAGCAAAGATTTGATTCAAATTCTAATTGCATCAGAAAGATGGATATCCTTGATTCGACAATTGATGAAGTTGCATTGGAGGGCTTAGATGGTAACACTTTACTGTTAATTAATAATTATCAGCCTTTAGGTGAAATTTTCAATTTTTGCACAGGCATAACAATACCATCTCTCTGGATACGCTTGGAAAATCGACGTCCTCCTCTTCAATTCACTCTAGATGATAAGGGTAAAAGATTTATATGGAAGTTGTTAGGCCAGAGTGAAGATATTCAATTTTTCAAGTTAAAAAAACCAAGAAGTGATATCAAATATAAAATATTCGGAGAGGACGATGATGAAACTTTAGAGAGAGTTAGTTTTATATTATAGGTTTTTCAATAGCTTTTCATTATATTTCAATATCTTTTAGCAAGTGGATGATGAAGACAACATATACTCTTTCAAGCTTATAAGAGATGGGGATGTTGTTGGATCATGTGAAGAGTATCAAATAAGACAAGACATAACTAAGGCAGCCGGAAAGATACCCCTTGAAAAAGCTCTCAAAACGTACGGGAGGAATTTAGTTATTGTTGCCAGCCAAACTTGCCGTTATAATGTCCTCTTTGGAAAAACAATGCGTCATGATTTGGATATAAATGATAAAATGTATTGTTTTCTTGAGCTGATAGGAAGAGGTCGATGGAATGGTGTTGACACTGGTTATTTAGGAAAAGTAATGAAAGTCGATTCAAAATATACTTTTTATGTCAAAAAACTATTAATAACGTATGGACTTATAAACTCTCAAGTATGGCATGATTCTCAAAAACGAACAATGGTCTCCATCCTACAACTTTCAAGATTTCATAGCCTTATGATGTCAAAATTTCAAAGAATTGCCGAAAATATGAGTGATTACCTATTGAGAAAAAAAAACAAAAGAGATTCAATGTCAAATGTTATGAATGAATTGGTAAACTAATTAAATTTACGGCTTAATAATCTATAATCCTGATTATGTGTTTTTTTTATCAATACTTGCAGGATATTTCATATAGAGATATGAAGAATTTTTTTAGAAACAACGATTTCTCTCAATTTTTTAATAAAAAGTCCATTTCTGTTATAAAATATAAAGATAGTGAACTAACTGACATTGAATTAAATGCCAGGTTTGTAAAATTAAATTATATAGTATACAATATTTAATTCATTATAAATGCTTTCGTTTCTTTTGGCTTTCAGTACACCAAATAGAGAAATAAGAATTATTGAACTTAAAAGACCGTTTACTGTTGAAGAATTATTAGAAAAACAAGCAGAGAAAAATAAAAACAACGAGGAAGACAATGAGACAAGTTAGTTTAAAGTTTTGTAATAAATCTACTGTCAACTAAATAAATTGTATTTATAGTTGAAGAAAAACCTCTAATTATGCGGCAAACTCTTCTGCAACAAATGTTTGACCACGTTGATAGCAAGGAAACTGAAGGAGTATCAACATCAGACTTTATTTGTTTTGGATTTTCAAAATTGGAATGCAGATCATTATGTTCAAGTTTACATCAGACAGGTTTAGTTGATTGTGTTAAAATCGAAGTTGGAAGACAAAAGAAGGGTCGGTAAGTATCTGTGTCAGAGGGAGACTTTAAGGTTTCAATAAGATTATATATATCTAATAAGTTAACCTTCTTTCAGGTATATTAGCAAAAGGCATTCGAAACAAGGGTCGAAAGTAAGTGAATTACGAGAAGAAATGGAAAAAATCTATTTTTATTATAAAGACAAACAAGCTAATAATCCGGCAATAGCTAACATGAAAGAAGAGAATGACTGTTTAGTTGGAAACTTTTTAAAGAATAGAAACGATCCAAAAAAGCCGCGATATAATAAATTAACTGCCTTAAACGATTCTACAACAAAGACAATAAGAAGAGCATCTATAGTTCTAGATGCTATTAAAAATGATAAATTGGTAGACGAATTAGCCATCATACAGGTATATTCATAATAATATTTAGTACCACTATAAGTATCACAGTTCTATACTTTATTATATTTATTAGACTATAAGAAAAACTGAAAAAGAAGCCGGCTTATCTGGTACTATGGATAAAAAATCATTTCAGAGACTATTAAATAAACTAGAGGATTCCGGTTATTTAAAGAAAATTAATATTCATACTAATGACGAAAAGAGTAAAGAAGTCAAACTAGTTTGCCATTACACTGTTCAAGAACAAGATGAAATTGTTCAGAATTTTACCTGTATGCTGGAAAAGACGAATCTATCGCCGATTAAAAAAGAAGATAGGAAAGATAAATCGTTTTTTAACGTTGATATGATTGTTGGAGATGATAGTTCTAGAAGTTTCGAACCAAAATTTTCCCCCGTTTGTATTAATTATAAGAAAATATATCAATTCACATTAAATTTATAACAGAATGCTCACGTTCTTTATGGATATAAACCAAAAATGCTTAGATATAAACTATTTCATGAATTCCTCTGGTATTTAACCAGATATAATGGAAAAAAGGCTGACAATGAACCAGCATGGCGAGATTTCATACCGAAATTAACAGTTAAAAAGTGTATGTTTATAAATTTAATAAAATGCTAGTATTTCATATTTAAAAAAAATATTTTACAGATGCTGGGGACAAGTCAAACGAAGGATGGTGTTTAAGTGGTGAAGTTTTAACGCTTATTCCTTTAAGTTTACTCTGTAATATTTATCAGATAAGATATGAGGTAAGTTTATTTATAATTAATAATGCAAATGCAAGAAAATTCTCAACGTTTTACATTAATTTTATCATAAAGATCGATGACTTGGAAATGAATTTAAGAGATTCAAATACAATGTTTACTCCTCTAAAAGATTTACCTTCTGAATTAAAGAACAAATTATGCTATAAAAAAAGATATAAACAGTCATTTAAACAGGTAAGTTTTCTATAAATTTATGATTTTTTGATTGTATGTATTGACATTTAGTATATATTATGTTTTTATTATTAGATTCTTTACGATCTCTGCCACCTTGGTCTTATATCTCTAGGTAATAGGCAACAATACCACGAAGCTGAAAGGGTTAGTTGTTAATATTTTTATTGTAAATTCTTTTATATATTATATTTATATTCTCATTTTATAGACATTTATCTACGTACATAAAAAACTAAAGATTATTGATACGAGAGACGAAAATCGCAGAGAGCATTTATTCACGCTAAATACTTATGACGATTGGGTTGACTATTGGAAATTTCTTGAGACTGTATGTTTGGAAACAAAACCTCAAAAACATCTAAATAATGCTGGTGCTGGTCAAAGTAAAAAAATTGTATGTTTCGTTAAAATATTATTATAAATGAATTAATAATTTACGCTTATTTTTACTTTATTTTTTAGAAAGTAGCTAGTTATAACTTAAAGAATAGCGAAAAGGGAAAAAGCGATAATGAGGTGCGTATTTTGTTTTTCATAATTTTCTTTGATAATAAGGAAGTGTTTACTTCAATAATAGATAATTGATGTTGGTAATATACCGGGAGACGGATCTGGAGCAGGTGGATTCGACAGTCTACTTTATACACACATGACAAGAAATTGGTATCCACCTGATTGTGTTAAAGAATCAAAAAAGAGAAAACCTATACAAGTAAAAACACCTGCTCCTATTGCAACTAAGAGAGTATCGTCATCTCTCTCAACTCTTAAACGAAGAAAATATCCAAGGATCCAAAATTCTGTCGTTAGTGCTATCCAAGCAAAAGCTAGAAAAACTCTTAAAAAAGTTATTAAACCGGATAGAAGATTAAGAACAGGTGAATTTTCTAATCATTCTGTCTTTTTTACCACTCTTTAACATGTTATTATCAATACCTTTTTCCTTAGATGAAACTGATAGAAAGGTCAAAATGCTACTTAAAATGAGAGATGTTTTAAGAATACGATGGAGTAAAGAAGAAGACGAAATAGTAAATTTTCTTCATAATTTAAACAAAAGCTTCTATAACCCTTTTTGTTATTCTTCTACAGCTCTTAATGTGCAAAGTAGCTAATAATTTATTAATGAAGAGTTGGGTTTTCAGCATACCTAAACAGGCTGTAAGAGATGCTCTGCATAAATATTCACCTGTTAGTAATTTTTTAAAAGACTTCTTTTTTTTATGTAAACAATAAATCGACTTGTATTTCTTTCTAGATATCTAAAAATAAAACATCTGACGCTTGTCTTAAAAGAATTCACCATATGGGTAGAACTGGAACAACTACTCATAAAAAGATTGCTCTATATGTGAATGAATTTAGAATGAATAGGAATTTAGTTAAAGAATATTGTTCACTGGAAACTTCCGCCAGTGTTTCATTCCAATTTATAAATTCAGCTTTTAGTAGTTTAATTGAATTCTTAATCGAAAAATTCAGGTATAAAAATACTAATTTTTATTATTGTTTTTATATAATATGTGTATTTTGTTTTCATGCATAGGCCTAATGAATATTTAACTAATGGTTGTCCTATAAACTATCAACTAAAAACTTTAAAAGATTTGAAAAAGAATTTTGAAATTGATAGAAACTATACTAACGAATCAGTAGTAGAAAATCATTCATTAAACACTAAGGAAGATGCTCATTATCACGTTTTACGAAGTTATATACACGTATGTATTTAATGATTTAAATTTCATTGTTTCTTCTATTATTCACTAATATGTTTGTTACGATAATAAATAGAGTGCTTTGGTTGCTGGGGATAAGAAGAAAAGGGATACAGAACTTTATAAAGCATTTAAACAATATAGTGATCCTCTTCTTAGAAAAGTTATCAACGATATGAAAGAAGATGGAATGATAATAAGAGCTAAGAAAGCGGTAAATAAAACTATGTTACTTTATATTCTTTATTTAATCTTGTCTAAAATTATTACAGCGAACAATATCGTCTAGCTGCACATTATTTACTTATTCATCTATAGGACAATTTCACGTGGCTCAAAGATACGACTATGTATTTTTCTCAAAATACGATGTCGATTTATGCACCAAAATAGTTGCCTTAATCAATCAATTAAAGAGGGATAAACAATTAAACTTTAACGAGACAAATGAAGCGTCAAGTGCACTTTGCACATCCTTAATGGCGAACGATAATAGCCACCTAGAGGTATCGTTAAAGAACCGTGAAAAAGAAAGGGCTTATAGAAAAAGAAAAGCTAATTATGTAAGCTGGTCAGTTCGATTAGCAATAGAAGATGAACGAATCGAAGAAACCAATACAAACGACATTGCACAGTATAACTATAATAAAAAACTGAGAATTCATAAGGATACGGTCGCAGAAGTATTAAGTCTTATGCCCAGAGTTAATCTAACACCACCGAACGTTGAAGAAGCATCTTTAGATCGCCTATCTCGGAATATTTATAAAATTATATTAGAAAAAGATTGGATAGGAGCGGATAAAGATGAACTTAACGTGAGTGATATATTAGGGATTGATCTAAATATATTCATATTTATTCGTTTATCTCGACTCTTCATTTCAGCTTAATTATTATTTATTGCTCTCTTTTTAGGCACATCTCAGAAAATCGAGTCCTAAAGATATTCAGAAAAGAGTTAATGCTTTAATTAAATTGAATTACGTAAGAGTTTATTTGATCAATTGAAGTAATTGGCTATTGTGACTTTTTTTCGTTCTAAAATAGGTTGCTCAAGCTGGCCGATATAAAATTACATACGTTGCTACGAAATGTATGAGACCGTGGCTGTTAAATGCATCGGAATTGCTTGGTGAAAAGGAAGATAGTCCGCCTGTCAAAACAACTGAAGAGGAAATGAAGGATAACGATAATTCTATTGACATGAAACCAATTATTACGGACGAAGAAGTTGTGTCGAAAAGATATAGGCAGGTTCAATTTGCTCCGAGACCTTGGATGACACCCGAAGCGTCGCTAAATAAAGTATCGTTAAAGAGAATGCTTTTTTCCGTCCTCTCAAGAATAACTTGTAATCCTGGTGCGACAAAGAAAAAAATATATAATTATTTCCAAAAGAAGTTATGTCCTGTTGAAGTTAGCGAACTACTCGACATCCTCAGAATAATTGGGGCAATTAAATTCAAATATTTACAAATTCAAGAAAGACCAACGTTATTTTCGAAAAGAAGGAAAATTTCTATTAACGAATCCATTATATTAAATGAAAACAATGACGAAGTTTATTTAACTGTTAATCCATTGGCGTTTATAAAAGTATCTCAATTTTTTGATGAATTGGGATGAATAAGAAAAATTACTGTTTATTCTGAAAACTTTGTTAATTAAAAATACATGATTGAACGACTCAGTTCATTAATTACTCCATATCCATTGTCATAAGATCTTCATCAAATGAACTATTCTCTAACTCTTTTTTTACATTTAAAGGCTGTTTAGAAGTTGTTGGAACCAATTTTGGTTTTACAACCGGTCTTTCCTTCTGTCCTTCAACGACTGTTGGAAGAGTGTATGTTAAGAAGAAACTTAATAGATTTGTTTATAGAGAGTTACCTTTAGGATTTAAAACATTTCTACTCTCATCGAAATAATGATTTGGGTGATTTGGAGTGAAGCCAATATCTTGATTATGTACCATGTCAAAATATTTACCACAAGCTAATTGAGGGTGACCTTTTTTCGAAAATTCTACAATCTATATAGTTAAATAAATAAGAGGCGGTGTAAAGAATTTCAAAATAGCTCTTACAGTATCAATGCCTTCCCTATTCAGTGACATTCCTTGAAGCCGTTGACGAAGAACAGATGCGTCAGTGTGTCTGAATGGGCAACCTGTTATAGTATCAATTAAAAAAAAGTTACATATTTTGCCTCAGCCGCTACTAATTTTGTACCGTTGCTTTCACCAGGACCAGGTGTCATAGAACATATCTTTGAGCATGAGTATGGAGTATAATTAGCCCTCTTACCCTCATGGCCATAATTATGTCTAATATTATACAAGTACTGTTTATCCCATTTATCTCCATCCATCTGTTTGCAAAACTCTGTTTTCCAGAATCTAATTGCATCGTTCATGGACAAACCAATTCCTTTTAAGAATAAACCATACTGCATTCTACCGTTGTGCTTAAGATGATGGTTCGTTTTCAGATTATGATGTAATTGTTGCATACAAGGTGGAAATGATTCTTTAGAAAGTTGATCCAACATTTCCGGTGTTACTTCCCCGTCTTTTATATTTTTCCTAGTTACATATTCTATACCTATATGACGCTTAGCACAGGCGTCAAGTATTGGACCAAGTCGATCATCTTCTTCCATAAGCGATAGTGTTTTAGTAGTCAGCTAGCGAACATATGTTTTTTGTTTACAAATATCTTTTTGCGAAATAATATAAACAAATTACACACCACTAAAGCCGCCGAGATTTTCATTCTAAAATAGTTTTGAATGAGAACAATAACTTCATTGGAGGGTATATATGCTTGACCCTTTTCAATATAAACTTTTCTTGTTCTTACAAGCTCAATCGCTTCTGTAAAAGGAACCTAGGAAAAGCGAAAACTGAATAATATGCATTGATAAAATTATTAATCAATAAAACCTTATAAAAATCAGTATTCAAAGCAAGTGTTGTATTTGATTTATGAATGCTTGGTCTAAAAGTAGATGCAGTCAATTCAGTCAATTTTTCACTCTTTTCACTATCCGAAATCTATAAAGGTGAAATATTGTTAAAAATTATAAACTTACGCGATAAACAAATATATTCTTACTGGATTATAATGCATTCGATTTTCTAACATGAATGCTTTTTGAGCATCGGCAGTCATTAAAGACCATCGAAGCTTGAACAGGTCTAGTTCTTGAGCCAAAAACCATCTTCGTAAATCCTCACTGTATGTCAAAAACAGTATTAAAAACTTGAAAATATATTTGTTTAATTAGTATTTAATCTTACGTTCGACAAAACGCTAATCTTAGGATAAAATGAGAAACGTGATCTTTTTTCATGACTTTTTCCAAGTTCGCCTCTATGCTATGCTATTTTATGTGAAAAAAATGACTTTTTTATTAATTTGGAAAATAACAGGAAGACTTATGTATTACGTCTTTTAAACGGAGTGGAAGGCCTTCCAATTTTCCGTTTGCCATTTCCTTTTTGATAGCCATACAGTATTCTTCGCTTCCTTTTACATGCTTTAAGCCAACATTTTCTACGATCTTTAACACTGAAATGATTATGTTTTATAATTGATGAATTTAAGACCAATTATCTTTAGCTACTTACACTTTATTCTGTCGATAGCATACTCTTCAAATTCGCTTAAAGATACTTTTTCAGTTGGAGGTTCTTCATATAATTGTAAAATAGAAGAATATCTAAAATTCTTACGAAAGATCTTAGACCTTCTGGACTTTCCTGAATCGAACTGCATAACTAATTTTAAATTGGGTAGATCTTGGACTGGCTATAAAGAGAGCGATAAAACCGTCATCTACTTTCCCGCGCTATTTGTATATAAATAATTTGGACTTCCGGTTAAGAAAGTTTTGCGCTTCTAACAAAAGTGGGAAGTTACAATTTCTTCGAAGAGTCCCAATTCATAACTCAAAAGTAGGTCAGAAAAATTGTAAGGTCATAAATTATGTAAAACTACAGGCCTATAGTTAAAAGCACACTATTAATAAATAGGGTAGAAATTGAGGTAATTATGCAGTATTTTGCCGCTTTTAAGCATGTGCAACGTATCTGGATACATTGTAAAGTAATTTACTAGACGATTAACAGCTTAAATTGACTGTGATATAAAGGGAGCGTAAATGCAAAACAGCCGATTCTAGATAGTATGTTGGGGCTAACTTCAAGGTAAAGAGGGAGATTAAACTTTATATACATTGACTCTACTTTTTATTTAGGTATCGTTTACTTTGAAGTGTTATTTATTTGCGTTCGAAATAAGGTCATTTTCTACTCTTATAGAGATGTTTTCAAATTCGATAATAATAGTTTTGACCTCGTTTCAACCTGTTCATTTGTGCGTGACATAGTTGAATAGGCCAATCTAATTCTCTTTTCATTAAAATCAACCGTTAGTGTGTCATTTGTCAAATCTGATAAAACTTTCAGTTTGACATTTGAAAACAAACGTAAACCTTTAAAATATCTTATAAAAACTTAGTCTGATCGGTTCCTTTATGTTTAACAAATACCAAACTTTCCTTCTATATAGAGAAAAGAATGGAAACTGTTTAATTTATGCTTAATTTGTTTATTTATAACAGATTTATTGAATATAAAACTCTTGTTATAATGATCAGAGAACAAAGAATAGAATATTATAGTTGTCAGAACAATTACAATTTATTAATAAATCTTTTTTATAATGTTCCGTTAAGAGTTGGTTTATATCACCACTTTTTATTCTTTCCTTATTTTTACTTTCCCACGTTTAAGCCTATAATACCTTTTGATAAAATATTGTATAATTAAGTTTTTACCTTTCATTCGCCGCCTTAAAATAAAACATGAGAATTTTTATAAAGAGAATAGAAAACTATCTGAAAATTGTACTTTAATTAAGACGGATTAACTGACAAAATCTTACTTTGTTACATTTAAGAAATTATAGATGGCGCTTAGAAAACTATTAATATCAAGTGGATTGTGTCTTTCATATTCTTTTTGTAATAATTCAATTCGTTCATTCATAAACCTTTCGAAGAGCTCATTCAAACACATTAATCCACCGTATGATACAAAAACGTCTTCGCACATGTCTATTTGATCTAATGAAGCGTTTATTCGGGCTTCTATCAATATACTTGTTTCACGAATTACAAATATTTGGAAAAGTTCCTTGATTACATATATCTCCCCCCCGACAGCTATATGTTATACAATTTCCTATAGGCCTAAGAAAACAACCTGACGAAGCAAATAATTAATATACTTCAGCTCCATCTGTCGTCGACAGGTTAGCATATTCCTAATTACTTGTCAACACTCTTTTAAAACTTATATTTAGAAAAAAAGTATCAGAGAAGAATAAACTATATTGTTTCTAATAAACTATAGTTTTTTTCTTTAAATTATTTAACAAATATTAAACGAAGAAATTGTTAAAATGTTGAGCGATAAAGTAGTAGAATAACACTGATGATAGATTGTAACAGGTGCTCGTACGTTATATGAAACATTGCATTATTTGTTTACGTGTCATTCGACAAGAGATCTCGGCGGAGAGAGAAACATTCCTCTTCTCCTAGTCGTCATAGATGATTTAGGGTAAGTGTGAATAACCTTAACCCAAATAACCAATTCGTGATTCGTTCTTATCAGTTCTAACCTATCAATTGTATAACCTGATCGAAACCATCTTTACCATTTCTGATATTTTATCTTTTTTTTTCTATTGTCTATCGCTATTTGAGTTAGGTTTTATTTTCAGTTCCATGATTAAAACTGTTATGGATTAGACATGGGGAACGGATTATCCCGAGATAATCCGCGACTAGTAATACTCGGCTTGGACTCAGCTGGGAAATCTACTGTTTTATACCGCTTAAAATTTGACCAATACGTTGACAATGTTCCAACTGTAGGATTTAATCTAGAAAAGATTCGTAGTTCTGCAGGACGGTCCAAGGGTACCGTCTTCCAAGTTTGGGATGTAGGTGGTCAAGAAAAAACAAGATCATTATGGAAAAGTTATAGCCGGTCGGCAGACGGTGTTCTTTTTGTTGTCGATTCTGCAGATGAAGAAAGATTGGAGGAGGCTAGGATGGAACTACATAGATTTGCTAATTTAAAGGAATCTTTAGCCGTCCCAATAATGGTGCTAGCTAATAAACAGGATTTACCATCGGCGTTAAGCGCTGACCAAGTGGGAGAAAAATTGAATCTTAATAGACTTCCTCAATCAAAGATCTGCGATATACTAGAAATATGTGCTGTTACAGGCGATGGACTAGAATCTGTGTTTGATGGTATTTTGGAACTAGTAACTAAGAGACGTAGGCAATTGAAGCAGAAAAAAGATAAATCGTTTACGACGCTTTTTAGATAGTATTGAGGCTGTTTTTTCCCTTCTCCCGACCACTACCTGACCTAGGGGTTATGTCCGGCACTAGTCACGTGGGTTTTACATACCCTTTAGCCGGCAGTTATCTTCCTCATCTTATTATTGCTACTGCTTTTATTTTTAAAACCAAAGTTCAAGGGAGATGACTGAAAACGTGCCAATTATTTATTCTCGTTTTTACTATATAGGATTAGATCTTTTAATAAGTTGTACAATTTTAAAAATCTCAATGTATTTAATAGTCAAAAGTTTTTATGCTTGTTGTTTTCTTTTCTTTTTCTTCTCTCTCTCTCTCTCCATATATATATTAGTATGTATATATATGGCGAACTTCCTACCCCCTTCCCTTCTTTCAGTTGTATTTTCTTTCACCTTTCTCTATTGCATACCTCCCCTCCCCGCCTCCCCCTCTATATATACTTTTTCTAACCCCTTTTTTCAACTTCTCCCAATAACGCTTCTTTTACTCTTTAACTGATTTGTTAGAGGCGCGTCAAGTCGCGCTCTAATTCTTATAATCAAAAAAAGAGTGTAATTAAGTGAATTGATACAAGTCTTGGGGTCAGGAAGTGGTCAGCGATCTTCCCATTTTAAAAATTAGAATATGTATAAAATTTCCCTCCACTTTCTATGCTTAAGCTTTGAAATGATACCATCTCGGTTTCCTTTTTTCTTTTGATGGTTGCGTAATAAGTTTCTAAGAAAGGCGTTTTTTTTTTATTTATTTTAAATAAAAGAGAAGTTTGGGAAGAATAAAGAACAATAAGAAAGGCTTTTATTAGTTTTCTGACGACTAAGTGACTTTTAATGGTAGAAGGGAAAAATGCCTTCATACATTCCGATAAAAATTGTTCTGCATGGAAATATTGAATTTTTGTTATAAATAATACAACAGATGTTAAAAAAAATTGATGATTCATTATATTCTCTTTAGGCCTAAAAAATATTGACAAACTGAGGCGGTAGTTTGTTTTGCCCGTCGTCATAGTTAAACTGAGCAAAGAGGGTAGATTATTGTTTTTTTCTTGCTAATAAAACAATTTTGCCTTAATGCACTTACAAAATAGCAATTGTAGAGTCAGAGATTGCAAGGTGAAGGGCGAAATAGAGGTGCAGGGGAGGAAATATGAGGGTAAAAGGAAAAATCAATCACGTGACCTTAACTTAATCGTGGGAAAGAAAGAGGAATAGATAGATATATAATTCACGATATCTATCTAAATTTGAATAGAGACAGACAGTAGATGTTATTTGGAGGAATAGGGACAAAAGAACATTAAATATTTAAGTGAAGAAAATAGTTAACGAAATGTTTATAGGGCGTGAATTTTTATCGCAAACGTAACCTTATCTGACCAGACTGACGTATCTCGAAGAAAAGAGTTAAAAAAGGCGTGTTAAAGCGGCGGTAAAATTCTATTGTCATTGATCGAGTTTTTTTGTATTAAAAGAGTATGCATTTATTTTTGCAGTACATTGAAACGTACTTGTAGACATCTAGGTTAATCCACCGTCGCTTTGAGCTTTAAAATATAATGATATGTATAATACAGACTTGCTACAAAGAATTTTGTAGGGATTTTACCTATGTACTCTCATTCTCGTTTTCTATATCTCTCCCTCCTTCACTTTCACCTACTAATCTTTTATTTAATGATGCGACGAGGATGAGTTTTCACCTGTTTAATTTAATGTGATATATTCATCCTATGCTCTACCATTTCTTCTTATTATAACCAATCAATTTACCACACGTATCAATGACCATTGGCTTTTTCTATTCATCAAACTCAAACAAAGCTATTTCCGGTCACTTGTCGCTTTTTATATCAATAAGTCATTATGAAGAAAAACATTACATCAGCCAATAGTAATTGTGAAAGCGCTCAAATGGGGTGGAAGAACGGGTGGAATTTAAAGAAACACAGGGAAAGAGCTTAGAGGGGGGCGGGGGCAGAGGTAAAGAAAAGAGGGGAAGGGGGTAGAAAGAAAAAAGGCAAACAGAGTTAAAAACGGTGGAAACAATTTAGACATTTCCGATCAAACGTTTCAATCAAGCATTACATAACTTTCTATTAAGATTTAGAGAAGAATTGGAGCGTAAGTAGATTGCTATTTAATTCCTTTACTGTTTGTTGTACCTCTTTCTTTTTTATAAACAACACTTAATAACTGCTTGAAAGAGAGAGAGAGAGAGAAATAGAGAGCTACGGCAGAAGAATAATAAAAGAAAAAGAGACAGAGAAAAGGTCTAGAACTAAGAGAAAAGAATAGATAAATAATAGTAATTAAATTAATAGTTAGATTAGTATTCAGTAAAGCATACATTTTCGACAATTTGTTAAGAATAATAATGAATTTTAACTCTTTTTATTCCAAATTACACATTATATAAATTATTAATTAGCATACATTTCATTGACTTTATTTAAATAGATGAGAATAGATGAATGTATATTGAATTAATATATATTTATATATATATATATATATTTCTCTACTTTATACTTGTACTATTGTTCACGTGTATTTCATTCTTAAAACTCTATTAAGGATAAATAGACGCATTTATCTTAAGCCTATAATTTGTGATCTATACAATTTACAACAGTGATTCGCACTCGACGCGCAGTCGTTAGACAATCCTCATATAATACATGGCGCCACCTGTGATTGTTTATGTAATTACTAAGGAAGCATAGAGATAAAAGAAAGTTGATATTGAGATATAAGAATTTTATTTGTATATATTTATACGTAAAGTGAAAAGAAGTGTATAAGATATATATATATACTCAACACGAAATAAAATCTATATATTTATTACACAGATTCTTCATTTTTCATATTGCAGGTGGTAACCTGCAATTCAAAACATTAAGCACATCTTTATAAATAAAAAACTTTTTCTTATTATACTTACCAAAAGGTTTTAATATAGTTAATGTTACAATCTGACCTGATTCCCTAATTAGTTGAATAGTCTAGTTAATTGGGAAAAGGCAATTAGTTTTGCTATACTTTATTAGGATTTAATTATGTAATAATTTGTAAATTACTTGATCATGACTCATACTTGAAATCCTAGTGCCATTAATTGCCAAAATTCTATCATTAACTTGTAAATCCTTTACCTTGTCGGCTGCACTCCCTTTCATGATATAACCTAATTAGAGACAAGACCGAGATAAATTTTTAACAGTTTGATTGTTGTTTGTGAGAGATAACTGGTATAAACAAATAAATGGTATTGTTTCACGATATATAACTGTAAATAATATTAATCTGTCGGTAAACAAATCAATCATAAAATCCAATTTTAGGGTGAAATACTGCTGTTAATCTCTTTGGTAATTTGAGATCGTAAACTCACGATTTCTCGTAGATTAGTTTTGCTCATCTTATCTTTTTAATAGGATTTGTAATTGGGTGTTAAGGAAATTACTTACCGATTGTAGGTTCAGGGCCTTCCATAGAAGAAATGATAAAACCGAAATTTTTTTCGTTGTTGCCTTTAATAAGAGTTACGTCATAAGGGTGGTAGTTGTTGTTAGGTAATTGTAAAAGTTGCCTCCGAACTCCAAGTGCCACTCTACCGGCCTTTGAAGCTATAGTCATTAATTCTACAACCCTTCTGTGTGAAGCATTGATTACGTTGATTCCATCAACACTTACAATTAAATCTCCTCTTTGTAATCTGTTTCAGAGGTGTTTTTAAGAAAAACAATTAGATAAGAACAAATAACTTGATGTAATACTTTTGGTCTAAATCGGCAGCTCCGTTTGGAACAATTTGCCCAATTGAAACTTGGGAACCTTCTTCAGAACCTCCTGAAATTCTGAATCCAAAGCCATTTTCTGTCCTCTTTAGAAAAGCGGTAATCTCGGCGCATCTTTTTCTTCCATATGTTTGTTCCCTGGATAGTTGGAGTATTGTTTCTTCCTCTTCCATGTCCGGTCCTTCGCCCTTCTTACATTCCTCTGTATCGTTCTTTGAGAATATCCTGTTTGCGTCGGACTCAGTGAAGGGCATCTCAGAATCGGATCTTGTAGGAGAAGGGATTATACTCGGATTAAATGTCTTGGATTTCGTTTCTTCGCTGTTGTCCCTATTTCGATTGAAGTCGGGTGCAGCGTCTTCATATGGGATACTATTATTATTAGCATTCTCATATGTCATAGGCCTTTCAATAACAAAAGTAGTGAAATTTTCCTTGGGTTGCTGTTTGAGAATTGTAACAACTTCAGAATGAGGCAAAGCTTTTACATTGATTTCTCCAACTGCAATTAAAATATCTCCTTCGCTTAAATCTTTGCACCTATCATTATCGAAAATCTGTTTGATAATTTGTCCAGCAGGCGAATTTCCAACAGTAAAACCAAAACCAACAGGTCCCTTTAATATTTCAACAATAAACAAATTTTTTTCAACATCCTGGAAATGATTTGTTTCCGGTTGGAAAACATCAAAACTTTCATCTAATTGATGACTATCTGAACAAATTAAGGGACATCCCCTATAAATATCAAAAATAACTTTGCCTTCTAGATTTTTTATCATTTCAATGTTTTGCTGATAAGTTCGTCCTAAAACGTAAACGTCGTTGACCTTAAAGATCACGTCTCCTTGACGTAAATCACCCTGACGATCGGCTATTCCGTCAGGAACTATATATTTAACTTGAAGGAAATCTTGGGTATTATCATCATCCCCTCCGATTATTGTAAAGCCAAATTCTTCATTAGACCCTTTAAACAGGGCTATTTGCAGTCGTTGCTTTATTAGTTTATTAATATTATAATTGCCTTGATTTTGTGCGCCTTTGTCAGGAAAAACGAGGAGAAAAGAATTAATAAATCTTTTCGATGATGTTAATAATACTTATAATTATAACAGTTAATTTACCTGTCGTTTTACAACAATTCCCTCTATTAGGCTCGACGTCCGGGCCAGAGATTAACAATGAAGAACTTTCCAGTTCGTTGCCTTTGGAAAATGAACGATAAAAAATCAATATAGCCTATTCAAATTGCTCAAGATGAATATTAAAATATTTTTAAACAGCCTAATACTTTTAAGACCCATAAAACGTATATAATTATATAGATTTGTCACGATACTTTACTCTTTGGAAAGGATAAAAATACACCGAGAGGTTTTTTCGATGGAAAGACTGCATGAGTTGAGTTGTAAGGAACACTTACGTCGTTTTCTCCCTTATACACTACATCTAATAATATTATTAATTCAACAAAGTTTTTAATGATAACTACTTTTCTTGATAAGACATTAAGTAGTTTCTTCCGGCAAAAGTCAGCTATATCTTCTAACATTTTCCCTCCTCATATCTCTTTCTCTGTTTTTGTTTTAAATAATAGTACAGAGAGTCGACCAGAGGGAATGTCACTTTATCCAGAGGAGAGCTATTTCTTTTTTTTTATCCATACTCGTAAAATATACCATCTGATTAATTAACTTAATATGCTTAGTGATTAACGCATATGAAAGATATAATAAAAAAAAATCTTTAGAGGTTAATCTTACCTTCATTTCCCAGCCTATTACGATGTACTAGGGATAATTTTGGGTCTACATGATTTTCATTGTGAGTTTCGTGACTGTAAAGATATAAATATAAGTCTGTCTAGAATCTATTAATGCAATTTATTTGTCTTTTTTTGAAGGGTATTACTTTGTAGCCTTTGAAAAATCAATTTGTCAAAAGAGTAAAAATGTTTCGTTTTTCTTCTCTTTGTTAGTTTGTTACTTTGTTAATAGAAAGGGATATCATTAAATTATTTGTTTATCCATTTAACCAATATTCAGTATATTAATTTTTACCTTAAATAATATACTAATTTCAATTTCAGAGAGAAAGACGAAATACTATAAAAGAATATACTTACTAAGAATACTCCTTCTGGTGATAATTTTTATGTAAAGACTTTAATTTCTTCTCTTCTTCGTACTTTTCTCTTTTTTCGTCTTTTCTATCATCGTCTTTTATATTTTCTCTCTCTTTTTTATTGATATATTTTGATGAGTTTGCCCTCAAATTGATGGGTTCTTCAAGAATTTTTCCTGACCTTTCTTCATAAGCTGAATGAGAATACAGATGAACAAATAATTATATAGTCTTTTTTATATATACAGTACGCATTACGTAAGAGACGGCAAACTTTATATGTTACATTATAGATTGTTAAATTAATGGATGCTGCATTTAGGCATGATTTTTTTTCTTTTCAGTTTATTCTCTCTTTGTCTCTTGTTATCCGTATCTTTCGCTTTATCTAAATCTATATTTTTACTACTAGCTTCACTATATCTTCAGCTTTTTATTGCGAAAAGAAAATGTGATAAAATATGTTACCAGAAAATATGTACAGTATTATAAATAGATAAAAAATAGAGAATTCCTTAGAGAGAAGTAAGGTATAAGAACTAATAAAAAATACTGTCAAATAGACAAATAGGATTGTTAAATCCTATAAAAGGGGGCTAACTTTTTTACGATCAAAGGCATGAAGAAATAAAAAAAAAGGTATAAAGAGTGACAATTCAAGAGTTTGACACGAAACGTCTAAAATGGTTTGTTGACAAACAATGAGAACAAGAGATATTTACATATATTTAAGCGTTTCGTTAGCAATTTTGGTGTTTCTATTATTAATTGTTGATTTTATAGAGTTAATAATAACAGAACAGGGAAATATATCATCAAATGAATTATCCTTTATAGTTATGGTAAGTGTAATTGTTATTTTAAATATAGCATAGATGAAAAGGGAGGGAGAGGGAGAGAGAAAGAAGGAGAAAAATAGCTTATTTCTTGAATTATAGTCAATTATTCGAAGAGTTAATGTAACCATTTAAGCACTTGAAGAAAAGTTTGAAGTGAGAATGCAAATATATAAGATAGCCTTGAGGGACAGGGTGTAAATTCGAAATTAGGCCTATAACGAAAATAAATATTTTTACGAAATAAGAGAATCCCTGCAATACATGGATGTTGTATTTTTTTTGTACAATAACTAAAAATAACTCGTTTGCTAGTTTGAAATATCTATACACATGTTTCACACGCACACACACACACACACACACATACAAATATAAATTTATATATACTGCATATATAACACATAAGAAATGAATGTTAATTTAATTACAATTACAAGTTTTTATAGATGTTTTCATTGAAGTCTTATTAATAAATTGACACAAAATAATGATATTATTAATGAACATAGCTTATGCACGTATCCGGATTCTATTTGGCAATGTTGGGCTTTATTTATACAACAGAATCAGTTAAGCAATCGAAATATATGCGACGTCTTTCTCTGTGTTCTCAAGGTTAGAAATGAAAGAAGAAAATATTGGATTTGATTTATAAATACTACTGTATTGTGAATTTTTTTCTTATCTTAATCCAGTTGTTCATATTCTTCTATTCTTTTGTCGATTTACATTGGAAGTTGTGAGGATATATAAATTAACTATACGATGAAATTAACCTGTCCAATTCTTTTCTTTTTATATACAATATAAACTATATAATATGGAATATACAAGACAAAATTGTCGTAAGTAAACAGTTATTTACTGTATATATAAATATATCCGAACACAAAGTTTAGCGAGAAGCTTTTTCCTTATTTTTCTAGGGGCATATACAGCTCATACAGATGATCCTTTCATAACCTTTTACTAATAAATTGTTGTTGAAAAAGAAACGTTTCTTTCTGCTCCTTCTAACCTTTCATTCACCTTTTACTAGCTAACTTTTTCTCAACAAAGAATCATATGGGAAGATATCAAGTGAACAATAAGAAATAAATTTATTATACATATATAATAAGAAAGAAGTTGTACATAGCTATAATTGGATTGTTTGTGTAAATATAAATATATATATATATGACTTTCTCTTTTACAAGTAAAAGCATTGATATTCCACGACTATTATGTTTTACATATGCATTTTATACATTAAATAAACCCCATTATATTTAAGGAGTATATACAATTACATAGTTTAAGTAATAAATGATATAAGATACTTTATATATGTATGTTAATTATAGAAGTATTGTTATTATATTTTTCTCTCTCTTTGCATCATATTTTCTCTATATTTATTGATTCCTGTAGATTTTTACGACTTTTTTAATATAGATAATAAAATGCAAATTAACCTAGGAAATATCTTTAGAATTTACTGTTCTTTATTACTTTTAATAAGATTTATATATAGAATATACTGTATATACATCTGTGTTCTCTCCAATAAGTGATATCTGACTTTTCGCCAACTGCGTGATCGATACCTAAATTTATCAAGGTAAATAGTTAAATGGTCTAGACCACGCCAAGATATATCTAGAAAATACTTAAATTGTGTGGAACATACTGCGAGCCAAATAGATAATACCTAAATTACTTCTCTATGGATAAACTGTCTATGTAAAGGCAACTGCAAAAGTAGTTGTTTATATATTTATGTGCTGTATATTCGTGGTATTTGAAATAATACAACAATAGCAGAGGTTTTTAAGTTTCAGAATTTGTATTCTGAAAGAAATTAAGTAGATTTTCTCTTCTTTACAATAATTTGAAACTGATGCTAATAAATTTTGGTTTGCCATCTGTTTGTCATGTTTGTCTCGCGCAAAATAATTAAAGATTTTCAAATCAATTTTCACTTTATTGTGACAATACTGAAGATGATGTGGTGATAATCACAGTTTAAAAACTGTTATATTAGATAGAACTGAATCAGACACACAAACACACAAATACACTCATACACACTAGTCACTTGCGGCAGTGGCCAAGATAACGGACCACTTGCCAGACAGTTCACCCAATGGATTAACTTACTGACAGTATAAATATACAGTATATATAAATTTATATATATATATAGATATATAAAGGTATCAATCAAATAAGAATAAACGGGTAGAACACAGGAAAAAGTAACCAAAATTACTGATCATTATCTTAATCGAACTAAATAATTAGTCAAAATTTTCTCAGTTCTTTTTGGAATTAAGCCTATAAACTAAAGGAGAATGAAAGCGTCTCACCCTTTTTGTTTCTTCAACACTAAAAAATACATGTTACTTTTTTTCTTTCTTTTCTACGATCTTATGTAATCAGAGGAGAGGATAGACATTACAGCTGACCTAATTTAGGACAAATTGAAAATATCAATTGGAGATTAATTCAAATTCTTTATGGCATCTGCAGAGAAAAGGTGAAACTATATTTTATTACTCTTCGAACAGAATTGAGGAGCATTGGAGCGAGAAGCTTTCCTGAAAGACGCTTTCTTCACCTTATCCTTGGCTTAATTTATTAATAGTATATTCTACCGTTTTACCTAATTAATAACGTTTAATCTCTTAAAATTCAGTGAAAAATGTCCAATACACTTCTGTCAGAAAATATTGGAGTATTTGATATAATAGAGATATTTCCAACTTCACTACAGTAGAATATTGAATAATAATAAAAACACTAAATTGAAGCCTACCACCCACAAAATATACCTCTTATAGTCTTTTCACGAAGCACTCTTGGCGTCTACGATTACCAATTCAATTCTAAGAAATTGCTCTGCCCAGTTAAGTGCAGCTAATTTCTTCATTCCTCCTATCCTATTTTCATTTACTCTCACTTATACCAATTCCTAATTAGGTAATAACACAAATACATTTTATATAGAAATACCTGGATATTTCACTCTATGCCTCTTCTTTTTCTTCTTTTGCACTGGTGTTATATACAATAAAACGTGTCGAATACTTTCAGATTCCTTTTCCGGTTGGAAAACCGTTTTTGGTAAAAGTTTGTCAACGGGAAAAGTTTGTACTTTAGCTCCAACCAATCCTCTAACCATTCCTGCAGTGCTTTTTTTTCAACTAAACGTCACGCCGATAACGTCGGTAGCTGATTGGACGCGTTAAAGCGTCTCTTTTTTGTCCTGTAATTTCAGTAACAATATCCGTGAAATAGAATCAAAATTTTTTCATATAAATCAGCATGTTATAATAAAAAAAAAACAAGACCACTTTTAAACAGGTTATCTTTCATCTTTCACTTTAAACAAAAAGAAATAAGTTCTTTGTAAATTTCTGTATTTTTTTTTTTTAAAAAAAAAATTTCTATGATATTTGTTTCTTTTCATTTATTTATTTTACTTATTTTTGTTGTTTTGTTCAATTTTTTTATCATGTTTTTTACGTTTTGATTTTTTTTATTTTATTAAAAATCACTACCTCTCCTTTTTTTTTAATTCTCGTTTAGTTTAAATAATTAAGTATCTTCAAGGTCGAATTCTAATTTGAGATTCGATTTTTTTTTTCATCTCTACTTCTTGACTTTCCCCTTTACTTTTCAATTCTCAAAAAAAATCGATTATAGTTAATTATGATTAAACGTATTTATATATAACTGTGTATATCAACAAAGGGGTCTAGAAAGAGAATATTTATATATACACAGTATAGTGTATATGGGTAGGGGAGGAGGTAGAAAGAGAGAGAGTAGATACAGGCCTACAATGAAAAAACTTTGAATTCGACAAGCCTTATCATATTCTCACTCAGCCAATAGATAAAGGAATTTTTGTTGTAAAACTAGGTCTTAATAACTGATTTAAGTATGGTGAATACATGTCAAAAAAAATCTAAGGCATACGTTATACAATTAAAAAAATGAGATAATTTATGGTACGTTATTTAGCTGAAAGAAGTGAACAATATGTATATATATGTAAGTTTTGATATATTCACTATAAAATATCGCTACTATAATAGCACATGAAACAACGGCAAAATAAAAGAAAAGTCACGCTAAGAGATATTAAGACTTTTCGGTAGCGAGTGAAAACGAAAAAGAGATTGGCTAAAAGTATTTTACAGAGAAGTGAGCCGGTATCCAGAGTTTTAAACACGAAAGAGCTGATTTCTGAAAGAGAAAGATAAAGAAAACGAGAATAATACGGCGAGTGAGAAAAAGAGGAGAGGGGGCGAGGGGCAGATAAAAGAAAGAAACGCTTTCTCTTTTCTTATGCAATGCATCAATATTCTTTAATAAAAGTATGTAAAGTTATGATTATAATTCTTAAAGCAATTGATTTCAGTTGTTGTTCAAGTAGGGAAATATATGATAGGTCTAAAAGATACCTAATGAAACAGAATGAATGCAAGGCTTAATGGAATGTTTTCATTATAAACCTTATATGAAGAATATATATATATATATATGGATTATATAAATTCCCAACTACCACTTGCTTCGAAAACTCGATAACAGACACGCCCGATTCTACTAGCGAAAAGATATTTTCCAAATATATTCCCCGTACTATTTTATCAAGTAGGCCTATTGTGTTTTTGTGAATACTAATAAATTTTACTATATTTATTTACTATTACTATTATCATACATCGTTATTCAAGTGTAGGTCTACAAAGACTTTTCATCACTTATGGAGTCCCTAGTTGGCAAAGAAATATGGTATAAATATAAATACATATGCATAAATTATTATGCTAGCTTGGATATATAGTATGCTGAAATAGACACAAAGAGGGAGAGCAATAAATAGACAGAGAGACATTGAAGAGTGGGAAAGAGAGACACCCAAATAGGAAGAAAAGTACAAAGATATAGAGAGCAAAGGGTGACGAATGGGCAGTGGAGGGTTTAGTTAGTTTTAGTACACAATACTGCTTGTTCTTTTGAACGGTGTGGTAAAACGTTATAACGAGGTGAAATAAAGAAAATATTATTGTTTGTTTATTTCAATAAAGGAATTATTCGATACGAGACAAAACGTGATCTATAGATATCAAAGATAATTATAGACTGTCCAACCTAATAAATCTTTTAAGAACAGCTCTATGCTCTTTCTAGATTGTGTGATTATTGAATAAAAATCAAGATATGTATAGAATTCATTAAGAACCTTACATTCATTAATTCATCTAGAAAGGAATAGAGAAAAATATTAATATTTCATTGAGAAACTAACTTCGTGAATGAATTAATAAACACTATTCTATAAATATATATATATATGTATTAATACATTACAACGGAATGACTATTATAGGCCTAGTCGCCTCGTCTATTGTCTAAGTAATTGAGAGAGTAAATTAAATAGGTAGCACACGGTAATTTTACGTAAAAATCCAATTCAATGCTTTGTCCTAAGTAAATTGTATAGACTTATTACGTCTGCCTTGAAGAATTGGACGTGCTACTACAGTCATAATTAAGCTGCCAAGAGCTCATAAACTTTATATTATTTTTATAGATACCAGATGGTGCTATTTCATTGACTTATAAATAATATATTCTTCATTATTATATATTATACGTTTTGCATATTAATGATATATTTACACTTGGAATTAATAAAATATCTTTTATCATCGTTTATAAAATATGAATGCTACCAAAAAAATAGATCTGTTAAAAGGCCTACAATGGATTTCTGGGATATGAAAGAATGAATAAGAAAGAGGACAAAGGAATAAAAACGAATAAAATAGGATTTATTTTCCAATCCTTAAATTTAGAAAGTGTAGTTTCGTTTTTTTTGGTAGAACTGATTATAGATCTGTTCTTATTCTGTCTATTCCTCTCTCTCTCTCTCTCTCTCTCTCTCTCTCTCTCTCTCTCTATCTTTCTCTCTTACTCACTCTTTCTCGTAGCATTTCGTGGAAAACATAAAAATAAAGAGAAAAACGAAATCTTCAATCCAATTTTATTTGAAGCCAAAAGTTCTCTCTTCTGCTAATGAACCAATTAATTACTTTACTTTAACTCTTACTAACATCAAATAAAATTCTTTAGTGTTTTAAACGTAAGGAAAATATGAAAACTATTTGGTTCTGTTATTTGATAGTATATATCAAAGAAGCTGCAATTAATAAACTCTTCCACGGAGCAATCAATACCTTAGGAACTGAAAAAACATAAAAGATAACTTTTTTCTTTTTACCTTATACTGAGTAAATACTTAAAATGATAGAAAGTGACATTGAAATGTTTCCATTGATAAAGACATTTTTTCTATTAATAGCCTAATTAGTATTCTTTATGGAGAAATATTCCGTATAATTACAGCTGCCTAATTCTCTATCTCTTTACGT
Source organism: Dimorphilus gyrociliatus (assembly GCA_904063045.1). NCBI lineage: Eukaryota > Metazoa > Annelida > Polychaeta > Dinophilidae > Dimorphilus > Dimorphilus gyrociliatus. The sequence continues at coordinate 3,877,450 of CAJFCJ010000007.1, forward strand.
GCGTTTTGTTAAATATACCTAGCTCAATAGGTATCTTAATCATGAAACTATTCAATGTTATTATTTTATATTATAAGATTTAATAAAGAAGAAGCTACACTCAAACAAAATAATTACAAACTGTAAACTAGCTCTTACACGTCATCGTAAATATGTCTGTCGTTGTACTCATTTCCCTTAAAATACCTCCATAAATCCTATGAAATTTACCACATTCTATTCCATTAGTATCCCATAGATTAAAGGCTGTCTCATATCCGCAACAAACAATACTTTTTAGGTTGAATAGTATTTGATTTGTATTGTTGACAATCGTATAATTTGAATATATAGACAATCTAAATGTTGTATAGTTTATTGTTATTATTATGGTATAAGTATTAAACAAACAATAGAGACAGACGGGAAAAGAATGAAAGGGGAGTGAGAATGCTTACTTTGGTGGATAAATACAACCTATTAGTTCACCAGACTGAGCTAATCTTATTTGCCACGGTTCATAAGATAGTAATAAACGATTTAATTTCAATATTTGAATTACTTCAACACCATCAACATCATAGACCCTAATTAGACGATAACGATATTGCGCAACTCCAGAGTTTTCGTCTAAATATATATATATATGTATATATATATAATATATATATATAAAAGCTAAATGAAAAACAAGCCAATTTTTAAATAGAAGAAATTAATTTACAACCTTCGATAGCATAGAATAAAACTTTGCCTGTGATATCCTTTACAATGAATTTCTTAAACTTGCCTAGTGTACTTAAATCTCTATGAACAGCAATTTGATCTATTCCGTTTAAAAGAATACAGACTATTGAATTAGAGTCGTTAATTTGTATAGTACTTGAGTGTGATGAATTGTTTATCGATGTACTAGACATCATTCTTTGAAATGAACTATAGATTTTAAATTGGAATTGTGATGTAAATATTATTTTTTAGAAAATTTTTTTTTTAAAAAAAAAATTTGACGGCCAAAAGAAAAGAGAATTAAAAAAAAGCGATATAATAAATAATTCACAAGACTTCCATTGTTCCGATAATAAATGAGACCTAAATGTCTAATTATTTACCGTTGAGTTGAAAAACAAAGTAATTAATAATGCACAAATTGAAAGTCTATTTTTCTCGTTTTCTCTTAAACTCTAACTCTCTTTTATTCCTTTTCTCTCTTTCTTAATTTCTTAATTTCGAGGAAATCAATTAAGAAACGGATTTTTGTTTCTCTCGTTGAAAATAATTATACTCTTGTTACTTAAAGCGAATAATTAACGAAGAAAAAGTCAATTCAATATGCTACCATTTGTGTTTATCTCTTTGACAGATATACATAAATAGATGCATCCATATATATACAGTATATATAAACATATAGAGATATAAAATAAAAACTTACTGGCTATATAATTCAATTAATTCAACATCTGTTCAAGCAAATAATTCCATGTTTATAGTAATTACTGACTTTTCGTAACTTTCAAAGTTTTAATAATTGTTGAATATAATATAAAAGGATAATTTATAATCTCTACTCTGGTAAGATGTATAGTTATCTGATTTGCTTAGAGCTAATTGATAGTTTTGATAGTTTTATTTCGAAGAACTCTAACTGGTTTCCCATTCCAACCATTAAAATTTCAGCCAGGAATAGGGGACCACAATTTTGAAGTTTGGTACTTTGAAATTTAATCATGTTTTCCTTAAATATGACACGACAGTTAGGCAATTATGCAAAACTTGTTAAAGGAGGTCGTTACTTGAGTAGTAATCAGGGAATTTTCCGTCAAAACGGATTTGGTGCCATATTAAATAATCATTGTCAAAAGAATGAGGCTGACTTCCGATCAGCTCTTTTAATCCGCTCTCATCACTCTGGTAATTGGGAAAAAAAATCAAGCTATTTCGGAATCTTCGGAGTTGTTATAGCCGGTGCAATTGGTTTGTTGGTTTAATTATATATTATGTTGTTATGATGTTTCTTCGTAAAAGCATCTTGAGTATATAATTAAAGTTGTACTGCATTGTTTTAATTCTTTTTGAGGCAAATTTTATGTTTTTATTTGAAAAAAACAGGTGGTACATTGCTTTACACTTCCAAAGTATATTCTGCTGAAAAAGTTAATGATAAAGGCGGCGAAAGGAGACTGGATTTAAGAAACATTCGAATCAACGAAGTGAGAAAGCATAATAGTAAGGAAAATGGTATTTGGGTTATGTATAAACAAGGCGTATACGACATCACAAAATTTGTTGATAAGCATCCTGGAGGAGACAAAGTTCTGCTTGCTGCTGGTGGAGAGTTGGAACCGTTTTGGGATATGTACACAATACATAAGAATCAACATACTTTAGATTGGCTTGAATCGTATAGAATTGGTAATCTTCATCCAGAAGATGTTAAGGAAAGGCAAAAACGACCAGTAGTAAAGCCAGATGATCCCTTTGGTTATGAGCCAACACGTCATCCAGCTCTGCGAACGAATTCCTCAAGACCTTTCACAGCCGAACCCCCATTTGAACTCTTGGCCGACAATTTTGTAACCCCAGCCGAATTATTTTTTGTTAGAAATCATCTTGGGGTTCCAAATGTTGATGTAAACAAATTTAAGCTAGAGATTCAAGGGAAAGGGGTCAAAAAACCTATTACATTAAGCCTTGATGACTTGAAGAAAAATTTTAAACACCATACAATAACGTCAGCTGTCCAATGCGCTGGAAATCGCCGAGCAGAACTATCTGAATACAAGCCAGTTAAAGGAGTCAGCTGGGGTATTGCTGCAATCAGCAATGCAACGTGGACAGGTGTTAAACTAAGCGATGTCCTTACTTCTGCTGGTGTTTCAGCAGACGATGATTCCGTTCAACACATTCATTTGACGGGTTTAGACAACGATACCAAAAATTTCTACGAAGCCTCTATACCAGCAGCCCAGGCTCTCGACGGAAACAAAGATGTACTTCTTGCTTGGGATATGAATGGAAAACCTTTGACTCCAGATCATGGATATCCTCTCAGATGTGTTGTTCCAGGTACCATCGGAGCAAGACAAGTTAAATGGTTGTATAAAGTCACGGTATCGGATGAAGAATCTAAGTAAATTTTTTAGTAAGGGTATATATGCAAAGAGATTTATGCTTATCTTTTTTATTTCTAGATCGCATTGGCAACAGAATGATTACAAACAATTTAATCCAACAATTGATTGGGGCACCCTTGATTATAAGAAAGCGGTACCTATTCAAGAGTATCCCGTTCAGAGCGCAATTTGTGAACCAAAGCCAAATACTGTCGTTGACGATGATGAAATCACGCTTAAAGGATATGCTTATAGTGGAGGTGGACGGGGTATATTGCGAGTGGATGTATCAATAGATGGTGGAAAGACCTGGCAAGAAGCAGAACTTGAAAATATTAAACGACCAGTCTATAAACAGTGGGCTTGGACGTTGTGGGAAACAACAATTGAAATACCCCAAGATCTTCAGGGAAAGAAATTCCAAGTTCTTTGTAAAGCAACTGACACTGCTCATAATACGCAACCAGAATTTACATCGTCAGTTTGGAATGTTCGTGGCCTAATTAACAATGCTTGGCATCGCGTTGGGGTCTCGCATCAACAATCATAACTCTATAAATAGCATATTTGATTATTATCAAACATGGAATGTGGAAACTTTCGTTTCGATTACAGATATTATTCTAATTTGCGAGAACTATTTATCTAGAATGTAAACTGTAGTATATTGTAAGGGTTTAAATATCAGTCATTCTATTCCCTTGTTTTATTCTGTCTTGGAAGGAGGATAGAGACCGAGGAAAAACATGTCCTTTTGCAACTATTACTATAAATAAGATTTAGATGTTGAGTTTGGTCAAAGTATTATATTGAGAAAAATAATCTTATCAACAGACAGTTTTTAGGGATCATGAAAGTTTTAAATAAACTTATCTAATCTTTAGATGCACAAATAGTATCGAGATTCAGAACTCTGAGAGCATCTGTTATAGCTGAAGTCACTTCTGAATTAGACAAAGAGACGACAAATGCTTTCTTTAAAATTTCGGGGGCATATTCTGAATCATAAAAAAATATATAAAAAGTGTCAAATTCCTATCTGAAATGAGTTCAAAAGTATAAAATTACCTTTTGCTAACAAAGCAAACTCCGGTAAATGCTTAACAGCCGACTCTACAATAGACGAACTTTGGTCCAACATATTCAAATAAGGGTTTACAAACTCTTCACTCATTCTGTAAATATTATACAAATATTTAATACAAATTGTATGTTATCTTTGAGTTGCCAAAGTACTAACGAAGGATTTTCCCTTAATAATTTCATTGCAAGACTTAAAGTAAGATTACGAATAGTTTCTTCTTTGGTAACCATAAGTGTTTTCAATTGATCCTATAGAGAACAGAGATTAAAGAAATCGCTTAATCGTAATAACCCAAATATTAATAATTATCAATAATAATCTTACTCGAATAGGTATCAGTATGTCTGCACTTAATTTAGAGATATTATCAACGTCTTTAAGAGCTTCTAATATATCCAATGTACCCGTGTTTTGATTAATTGAATTAACCAAATTCTGTTGGGCAGTAGTTAAACTAACAGGTGATTCGCTGCGAAGCAGTACGTTTCGTTCCTTTTCGGCTTTGCCTAAAGGTTTAGATAAGGCGGATAAGAGCGTTTGAGTGTCTGGTATTTCTGGATAATCGTTTGATAAATTAACTAGAAATTCTTCATAATTTTTCAAAACTTTTCTTGTTGCAGACGGACGATAAGAATGATAAACATCCAAAAATTTTATAAATTTCTTGAGTAATGTTAACAACGGCGTTTTCATCTCCTCTAAATGTTGTCCAAATAAATCGAAATATCCTGTAATAATTCCATCTAATGACTTTGAATAGCTCATATGAAAAATAAATGGCTGTAGTAGTTCTAAAAGTCCTAAAACTTGCGCGTATAAAATATGATAATTTTTATGCTTCAATTGTCTAGAAGTAAAAAATGATTTTCCAGCCATTTGAGCTTCGAGTAATGGTAGTTGTCTATAAAAAATATATATTTCATGTTATAAGCTAAAGTTTATTTTATTCTAACCTTAATAGTAAAAGTGGGTGAAGAGTTGCTAATTTTCTACATGCAATATTTGCATCATAACCCGAAGTTTTCTGTCCACCCAAAGCGCTGAGAATGTGATGTGTTGTCTTATCTAATTGGCTCAACGAATTGATAGTTGGGAAATTTTCAAGTACATAGTCGCAAATTTCTTTATCCAGCTCGGCAATATTTGGTATTTCTACATACATTTCCAAAACTAAATGTTTAACAACTGACGCTTTTATGCTATTAATATAGGATACAAAGGTTTTTTCATTATTTTAAAATGATATCAATTGAAAAGAAAACTTACTCGTCAGTTTTAATAGTTGATTTAAATTCTTTGTGTAATTGACTAAGTATATCACGAATACTGTTCGCTTTGCAACATTTCCATATAACTTTAAATCTTGAGCTAATTTTTTCTTTAATGTCAAAGGTTAATGTTGAATTTGAACTTGTTAATTTAGCTTCTTCTATTATAAAATTGATTAGTTTGCATGCTTGATGACAGGTTAATGTTAAGATCTCTTCTTTAGGTGCGTTCTAAGAAAATATAAATCAATTAATTAGAATGTAATGAAAAAAAACATATCATTTAATTACTAACTATTGATTGCCTCTTTTCTTTCCCTTGCCATACTTTAGGCAATTGTAAGAGTGCTGTAAAGAAATCTAAAATACTCGTTGGATTAGATAATTCTAATCCACCGGATAATAAGGAGTCTAAGCAGTTGCTTAAAGTATCTAATGAAGAATTATGTATCAATAAACTCAATAATAAATTTGAATGTTGTAAGTTCTTGTTTAATGAAGCAAAATGTTGACCAAATATTAATTTATGCTCGTAGGATGGTGAGATATGTGTTAGTTCCGGATCAAGGATTAATAACCAATCAATTAAAAGATTATTCGTCGAAGGGGCTAATAAATCTCTGTAAATATAAATAAATATACATACAATTAAGCTTAATTCTTCTATTTCACAATATAAATAGTAAATACCTTAATTCTTTATTCATAAGAATTCCACAGATTTTTGAAACAGTTTCACTTATATTTCCATTCTCAATACTGTTTAAAATGTTCGCATTTAATTTTTGACCAAAACCGTTTGTTTCACTTTCGTTCATTTTTTCTATAAAAACAGATAATAAAATATTAATTACTTAAAAAAGAAAAACTTATTATCTTACCTAAACGATCATTAATGAATTTTACAACCAAATTATTCGAATCACTTAGTCCTTCTCGTAAAATTGATGACAATTCATTAAAATTTGTCTCATCTTTATCGAATACTTCTAAAGTTCTTAATAAATTTACTAGCACTTTATCTTGTTTTTGAAATCCATCAAAAAATTTACTCTTATGTTGTTCAGCTAACTGTAAGACGAACATGTTGAATTTTAATATTCAAAATTGAATATGAAAAAGATATGTTACTGTAATTAGTGTATTTATGACAAGGCAGGCTTGTTCTTTGTTATTGCAGAATTTGATGACGTTCTTAATGGTTTCGTAAGATGTACCTGAATTGTTGGCTTTGCTATTGACAATAGACTAAAACAAGAAGAAAAAAATTAATTACACACACGTTTTAATTTAGTTTTTTTGTTCACCTTATTTAGTTGACTTTTCAGAGTTTTCTTATTAACATTTGAATGAGAGATTTCTTGCATTTCTTCATCTCTTTTCAAAGTTATAGGTACAATGCTTTGCGATACGGAATCTAGACAATAGTTAAAATAAAACGGATAAAAAAAAGATTGATATTAAATATTCATAAATGAAAAATTTTCTTTTGTTTACTTTTTTTGTCAGCAGAGGAGAAACCTAATACTTTATAGGTTTTAGGTGCTTTTATTCCACTACGATAAGCAACGCGTATTTGATTTCTTAATCTATACTTGTTTTCTGATAATAGCTCTTCGCCTTCCTCGTCCAAAATAGATTCCAGTTTATGCATTAACTTTTCAACATTTTGAATTGACATACCGAAACTTTGAATGACAGTAATTAGTTGAGGCATTGTTATATCAGATAAAACTGTTAATTAAAAAAAAATTTAATTTATAAAGGATAAAAATATTGGAATATTTAAATTAAATAATTTTGTCTTACCAATATCAACTAATTCTTCAACAGATGATGTAATTAGTCGTATTCTCACCCAATCAGGTAGCAATAAAGCTACCTCCATTGTGTTTAGTTTAAAAGCACGTACAACCGTTGATTTATCAGGTAGCAAATAATCAGATAGTTCATCGTAATAAGAATTTAGTCCTGCAAAATGACAAGACTTATATACTCTTAACAGAAACTTACAATTTAATAACAAACCTTTAGGTTTACCATAAGATAATAAAATTATCATTGCTTGAACATAATCCATATTCAGAATAGCTTCTGATCCATTTTTAAACTCTAAACGAATTTTAACATCCGATTCCTTCTTTCAACGAGAAAAAAAAATAAATGACAGTTATACACTAACAAGAAATATTAATATGATATATACCCATGCGATTTCTTCGTCGTTTGTTACGAATGATGCATGTAATAACGAATACATGAGTTGTATAATTGATTCTTTAGTTAGTGTAGTTCGTTGAACTTCGTTTTCAGAGTTAGATATAGGAATAAGTAAATGTTTTGCCATACAAACCCGATTGATTAGAATGTCGGAGAGAGCCTATAAAAATAGATATTTAATTATAGAATTTCTAGATCTAGATAGATTATTATATTGTGTTTACATCTGCAATTGCTTCAATAACTGGAAAATTCAATTTATAAGACTGAGAAGAGAGGAATACAATATAGGCCGAAACCGTAGTACTATTAGATTCTAATCGAATTGCTTGAACAAGCTCTTCGCAAATTCCTTGTCGCAATTCTTCAAATTTTTGAATCTTAGGTAATTGTTCAAAAAGCCATCTGTAATTTGGTAGAAGTTTTGACATTGGATTTTTATCATCATTGTCCATTTCACTTTCTTCATCGCTGGAATCAGATGATTTCCTTGTAATTATTTGCGATAATCCTTTAGTTGCTAGTAATCTGGCAGATTTAGACGGTGAGAGCAATCTTTGTAAAAAAAATTGCAAAATATTCTCTATTTGACCAGTCTCACAAGTACCGTTATATAAAAGTCCCTGCAATTGGTCTAATAACAAGGCCTGTTTATCAGATTTCACTTTAATCGATGTCTTTTCCGAAGTATCTTCAAACCAATCACTAGTTTCCTCTTCTATCGATGTATCATGTAAAAGAAATTCACATAGGCACTGAACAGGTAGGTGATCCAGGGCTCCATTATTAGATTCAACAAGTTCAGCCAACCACGGTCGCGACTGTGTTGTACCTTGAGTTTGAATTAATTCTGACAGAAAATCTGGATCTCTGCTTTTACACAACATCATGCCTAAATGATACTGGGTAACGAGTCGAGAGATATCATCCAAAACTGCCTGAGGAGGTGCTCTCGCAGGTCCTTTGGATTGTAATAACATAGTCATCGACAGAAGAAGAGAATTGTCTTTCGTTATAGTTTCAGTAGCCAAATGATTTTCATATTCAAGGATAGTTTCTTGCTCAATGCTCTTTATTTGATTTTCTCGAGCATAAATCTCTTGTAATTTATTAGCATCAGGTGCCATTGTTGGGGGAGGGAAAGTAATTTGTCGCGTGATAACCATCTCCATAAAACATTTCAATTGTGGATAATCATACCAGCCCTCCTTCCCTGAGAAAGAAAATAAATTCTTATTTACAGAAATTAGATTGATCAAATATAATTTTTTACCGAAATTTTCAGGATTGAAACCGCTCAATATTAAAAGAATTATCCATATTTTCCAATAATTTAGTGTAACAGCCAATTGAGGAGGTGAATAGCTGTAGATAGATAGTATTTAAACAATTAAATTGTAATAAACGAAGACTGTTTAATAATTTACTCTTTTGGCATTGCATAACGTTCAGGATGCTTATAAACGCATAATTCAATAAGTAATTTGATCAAATCCAATTTCTTAAATTCAAGAATTTTATAATAAGAAGGAATTTTGTGTCTCTCTATTAAAAAAAAATTCAACTTCGTAAAAAATTATTAATAAGTTTAAAGCTTACGATCAGCGAATAAAAGAGCCGATCTCCTTATCATTCTTTCAGCCAAATCAAGAGCATCAGATGGCGTTAGAGGGTATGAGGCGCCTAAACCAAGTAGGAGGGTCCACATTATTGTATCTTCTAGAACAGGAACTTCAGAAACGATTCGCAACATAACGCTAAAATTTGTAAATACAATTGAGAAGAACTTGAATAAAAGTAAATAATTAAGATACAGACTTCCTTTCTTGTTCAGGAGGCCAGCCGTCAACTTTACTATAAACATCAAACTTCTCCATAAAGAGAGCTTTACGTAAACTATAGAAAAATGTCTTTAAACAAAATAGTTCAGTTTGCAGAAAATATAATTACCATCCAATAAATTGATCAGCATTTAAATTACAAACTTTCTGTATACTATGAAACCATTGCATACAATCACATTGAATTTGAGCTATTGTTTGATGAAATTCGGCAATGACGTTAAAATCTACACGAGATATAAAAAAATTGTTGAATAGAAAAAAAATTTCTTGCTTTCTTATTATTAATTTATAGATTAGGAAAGGAATAAAGGAAAACCTTTAAAATCTCCTCTAAAACAGGATCCAGCTGCCTCTCGTACTGCAGGAGTTATTAGTAATAGGCAGCAATGAGTTATTAAATCAGTGATGCTATGTATGCATCTAATCTATTAAATAGAATAAAGTATATTATATTCGTATTGTTGAATACAAAAAATTATTGAATGAGATACCTTAGTTGCTTTTTCTATGTTCGAGTTATTGAATTTCTCCTGTAGCTCAGGAGTAAAAAAACTACGCACTAATTCCGATAAATTTAAATCTTGCTTTGCCCATCTAACAACCTCCCGTAACAATAGTCTTATAGCTTTCAAAAAATCATCTTTATGGAAAAAGAAGTCCTGAAAAATAACACCTAAAGCTCTAGGTCCATTTCTACACTCAGCTTGACACATTGCAACCAACAGAGACATATTATTCGGATTACGATTTTGTGAGAATTCATTATAAACTGTTTGCGTCATTATCGTATTCAAGTTCTCTGGGTGTTGTTGAACAAGAATCCTAAAATATAGAAAGAATAAAAAAGTTTTTCTTTTTTAAAAAAACTTTTTATAGCAATATCTTACTGAATCGCAGTTGTGAATGACGATGTAAACGCTTTACTCTTCAAACGTATTCTCACTAATGCACTCATGGTATCAACATCAGTTTGAGAAAATTCATTACAATTGTAACAAATACAAAGCATCAAATCTTGCGCGACCTTTAGATATTTCGGATTATTTAACCATAAGTCTAACTTTTGTGCTGCAGAAAGTCTAACGCCAGGAACTCCGGAAGCATAACACATTACCTTTGATAGTAAAAAAATTTATAATTCATTTATATAAATATACAGTACCGGCGGTAAGTCATTGTTACACCTCAAAAAAATAATATTTTCTTGATTTTTTCTCTTTCCATACTTAAAGAATGAAAATAAAGGATATTATTATATTTAATAATATTCTTCTTATCATTATAGAGAGAAAATATACATTTTTCATTTCAAATCTCTGAATTATTGATATTTTAATGTGGTAGGCCTATTTTCAATGGGAGCATAAGTACTTGTTACAATCACAAAAATTAATCTAAAAGAATATTAAAAGTATTTTTTTGTTCTTATTTTGACTGTTATTTAACATGATATTATATATGTTAATGCCTTAGTATTTTATGTGCATACCCTTAGCTTCTACAATTACCTTAAGCCTTCTTTCTATTGTCTCATATAAGAATTGAATTTCCAATTCTGAAATTTTAAAAAATTCCTCTCTGAACATCTCCCACAGCTCATCCTTGTTTCTTGGCTTATGTGCCATTAAATATTTTTTGCATATGCCCCATATTTGTTCAATAATGTTCAGGTCTGAGCTTTTTCCTGTGTTTCCACTTCCTTTCTCTTGAGATACACTTTTGTTCTGGCTGCTGTATGACAGCTAGCTCCATCCTGCTGGAAAATTTCCCCTCTCTTATAATTTGGGACAACATGACTGCTCAACCTTTGATTCATCAGAAAAAATTACTTTTTCCAATTTTGAATCCCCCACTTTTTTCTCTCTCTACAGAACTCTTTCCTACTTATTATCTGCCTCTTAGATAAAGCAGGTTTTTTGTCTGCAATCCTCCCATTTAAATTATTTTTCCTTAGTATTTGCTTCACTGTTGTTAGAGACAGAGACATAGGTATGCCAGAGTTATATAATACCTGATGGGCTGTCCACTTTGGTGTCACTTTTTTTGGTCTATCACTTCTTTCTTTATCTTTGACAGTTTGTAGCTTTTTAAATTTATTTTTTATGTTTTGTACAGTAGTTGGACTACATTTAAAAAGCTTTGCCACTTTTCAAATATCACATTAAAGTGATCATATTTCTGAGATTTAAAATGAAAAACATATATTTTCTTTCTATAATGATAAGAAGAATATTATTAAATATAATAATATCCTTCATTTTCATTCTTTAAGTATGGAAAGAGAAAAAAATCAGGAAAATATTTTTTTTGAGGTGTAACAATGACTTACCGCCGGTACTGTATATTTATATAAATGAATTACAAATTATTATTTAACATTACTTGAATTAGAGATTTTGCATCCGTTTCATACGGATGTCTTTTAGTAAGAACTTCTTTTATGAATCCATCAACAATATTATTAACAGTACGTTGATCATATCTTGAAAAAGGGTCAAAATCAGGTATGCTAAATACATTCGATTCAGTTGTGTCCATCTTTTCTTCATTTGACTTTGGACTTGATGCTTAAAAGACGAAAGAATAATATAAATGACTTGTTATATTAATAATACGTATTTATTTTTTGTGGCTAATGAAATACAAAAGCTATGTCTTACAGGGAGAAGAGGTTGCGCTAGATACTTTAATACTCTTTACTCTTGACATTTTTCCACTATTACTTTCCTCCAAAACAACTCCCGGCGGTATTTTCGTACCAAAAGCAGCTTTTAAACTAGCTGAAAATTCAGCGCATTCATTTCTATTAATCCAAAGCTTGTCTCCAATTGCATCATCAAGCCAAAGCTAAATATAGATGTGAATTCATTTTACGAAATATGAAGTTTTACTTTTAGATATCTAACCTTAATAAACAAATCTGGCCAGGGTTCCTCATTAGAATATGAAGTCATAATAATGCTACAAACCATATCAGCTAATTCGCCTCCATGACGAGATTTTAAAGTTTCTTTTCTCAAAACAGTGCATAATGACTAGAATAGTAATTCAGCAAGTTAATTCTTAAATAATAATTGGTATTAGAATTTGAAAACTTTTTTGCCAACCTCAATGATTCTATTCGAATTAACAAATATTTGTTTTTGAGTTGATGCCAAAGTGTTTAGAGTAAACACTATATCCTCAGGAAATGTTTCCTTGTTTTTGTGCTATAGAACATTAGAGGGAATTTCGTTTAACATTGCAGGAAGATTCTGGTAACCAAGAAAATACTAATTCAGGCAAGTACTTACTATTTTAAGGTATTTGATAGCACCACAAATTAGTCCGTCTATTTTGTCTGAATCATTTTTTTCTAAAGCATCGTTAATATTTGTTGAAAATGTCTCAGGATCAACTAAAATTTAAACTTTTCTATATAAAAGTTTTCTAACATATTTCAGATTACTTACTGTCCTCAGCTATTTTTTCTAAATCTCTAGCTTGGGAATGTGGAGAGGCTCTACCAGGTGGTTCGGCTGAAAGTTTTTGTTTTTTGTGTGATATACCAGATGAAGAGCTACCTTCTCTTTTGGATGAACTAGATTTCTTTCCGCTAGAACTCTTCGACTCTGATTTTGAGCTAGAAGACGCCTTCGGAGGCGGTGGATCACTCTTTGAGGACGAAGATTTGGAGCCTAAATAGTAATTTTTTAATTTCAATTGGTTGATTAGCTTTATACTTTGCTATATTACCTAGCGGTATAAAATCTGTCGCCGGGTGATGCACTACGAAATTAAAGATTGTTGCGAATTTAGGTTAAAGTGAAAGATAATGCATTAATATAGTAATACCTTTGCTTTTAACGCCGCGTTTGCTGGGTTGGTGTTTATTACTCATTGTCTTGTGAATAAGATAAGAACTTTCTTTACCAAATTACACTAAATCATGTAATTAGGGAGAGAATTCCATCCGGAAGTTTCTTTACGATCAAACACAATATAGTTCAGATCGAATTTGCGTCGAGAAACGATGTCCACACTTCGCGCAATTAAATATATTTAATTCATTTTATTTCTTTACTCTTACATTTTATTGCGTGAAAAAGTAGTTGAAAAGTTCCTCTAGCATATATACTCAATATAGTTTACTTAATTAAAAAATTCCCATAACTTTTTAAATATTTTAATTGATGTTACTAATTCAACTGGAATGTCATGGGTGTCACTGCATATCTCTTACGAGTTAAAAAAGATATCATAGTTATTTGTTTATCTAATAAACATTTTCGTAAAAATAAAACAAAAAAGACATTCTTATAAGATGAGAGAATATGAATTTATTAGCACCAAACGTAATTTTTTCCGAATAAATAGAACAGAAGAAGGAAGCAAAAAGACAAATCATGTTTCAGTCATCAAGAAAAAAGACTTAAAAACAAATAATAACGCAAAAGAGAGAAAAATAAGATATATATATAGATAAATATGACTTTACAATAAAAACATCCAATAAATAATATTCAATACGAAACTAAATAGCAAGCTACTTGTCCAACTGGTTTGTAACAGTATTATAAAAAGATATATATATATATATATGTATAAGTAGATATACATATAAATAAAGTCAAATAAACTATTTCCCTCTAAAAATGAATAATTAAAAAGCCTCTTAGGTAATTTTCGTTTTGCCACTTTCAAGAAAAGTTCTGAAGGTAATTCAATCATTTTTTCAAGGTTTTTTTTCGATTCAGCCTAAATTTTCTGTTTAGACATAGAAGTGTAGCGCAATTGTGTTTTTTTTTTTACGAAAAATATCATAGATATGATAGTTATAAATGAAAGCATAATATCACTTTTTCGATCATTTTTTTTCGATATAAGTTCAACTACTGTCATTTTCGAATAAATCAAGAAAGTACATTATGTAAAGGCACATTCAATGAATGCAATAATTCCTTAATTTCAGCTTTAAATTGACCCCAATAGCATAAAGAATCAGCAACATTTATCCCAGGATTAGCAGGATCTTGAATTAAAGGATATGGAGGATCAAACTCAACTTCAAATTTTCCAGGGAGATAATATTTACTCCACGTTATGCTAAATTGTAAATAAATATGACTTAGTTCCTCGATATTTAAATGGATTCTACAAGTTTTAAGAAAGACAACTAACCTAGTTTCGGGATTAAAAATATATTGCCCCAATTTCGTAGCCACCTTTGTCAAATCAGTAGATTTTGTCTCTTCGCAAGACTTTATAACGAGGAGTGACAGAAGATAACTATCAGGCCTGTATTTAGTTTTACGCCATTGAATAGAATTCCTCCAATGCTTAAGGATTTTTATAACATCTTTGACCTTCAGATAAGGAGAATGAAGGGGAGATAATAGAGCAATAAATTATAGAATTTTATGATGTTTGTGTTTATTCTTCTTACCTCTTTTCTTTGCTCATTGATAAACTTTCTCTGTAAACGTACGCTGGCAACCGAGAACCTATTATTAACGTTTAAAGAATAAATTCACAATTAAGATTTACTTAGTTAATTTTTTAAATGATCTAGAATACATTACCAGTATTTTTGAAACTTTTCAGTTTCGGAACAAGTCCATTTATATAACTCGCTATATGTTGAACCTTTTTCCCAATCGTATGAGTAGAATATATCAATATCAACACCAGAACATGTAAATTGAACGGTTGATAATGAAGTTTTTATTTCTGGATAAGAAAACATAAATTATAAATGCAAAATACTTTTCAAGAAGTAACTAGAATAAAACCTGAGCATTTTGGTAAAGGTCTATAAGGGTCAACGTTTTGGTTAGAATAGTGCAGTAATTCCTTTGTCGCCTGTATGACTGGTATCATCCAACTTTCTTGCCCAGTTTTTGGCAAATCTGTTCAGTCATATTATAATAAATGAATATTTCATATATATATAACTTTATAATTACGAATATAGTTTTTTGATCAAATAGCTGACTAATCCGATTATATATATATATATATATCAACGGTCATTGATATATCCCATTTTTAATTGTATTATTAATTTCTAACCTGTGCTTAATATAATTAAATCAACATCTGCTCTTGATTTGGTTACGCAATCAGTTCCAATTGATCCCATTTGTACAATTTCTGTTATATTTATAGGTAGTTTCTCCTGTTAGTGACAGGAAAACATAAACTTAAAATTGTTGCTCAATTATTATTGAAGTTAGTTAGTAAAACCTGTAGATATTGAATTACGGCTGTTATAACGTCTCTTTGCCTCGTTAAATCGTGTTGAGAAGGCACAACATCATCGTGAAAAGAGAGATCACTGCCCAAACCACTTTCGGTCGCGTCGTCTTTGAAATTTCCCATATCCTTTCTAGTTCTACTAAATTCTTTGTTGATTGTCTTGACATCTCCATTGTTGTTGATAATTTGATAATTAATAAGATTTTTACAAAATACTCTTGTCATTTCAGCTTGTTGATCATTAAGGGATGACTAATTAAATGAAAATGTATAAAAGTTATTTTATGTATTCAAAATGTAATAGTCATAGTTACGTCAATATTTTTTTCCAAAGGTTTAGGCTGTAGACCATTATCCATGTCGTATAGATCCATGAAAGAGCCAACTGCAGAGCCGTCTTTGCTGCATGTAGAATTTAAATCTCCTAAAGAGACTTGAGAAGCCGATAATTCTTTCATATCTTCCAGTCGTCTATTTTTCTCCATTACACTTTGCCTTTTTATAAGGTTAATTAATGTTAAATATTAAAGAAAACAAGTATTTAATTTATTTTTGAAATCTTACCTTGCTCTAATTAATTGTTTGCTTTGATAATCAAATTTAGGGTAAGATTTCATAGCAACTGGCAAAGTTTGAATCGAAATCATATTAACACGAATAATAACGTTACCATTATCGGTAAATGCTGTTGATTGATCTTTTAACTGTAAATAATGATGGAAAGGGAAAAAAATGAGTTTTTAACCTAAATTTATTATTAATCAATAATCAATTGAAAACGAGCACGTACTTCTGAAATTTCTATTGGAAAAGAAGCTAAAAGACCGCAATCGTCTAAAAAATTTGAAAAGTATCCAGTAATACAATCGCCTAACATTTCAACGTCTTTAAACTTTTGCTGAATTTGTGATCGTAACGTTGCTTTCCAACAAAGCAATTTAGTTTTATTTTGTTGATAGTGGTGAACGCCTTTATCCAATTGACAAGTAAGGTATTTATAATTATTATCAATGAACAGTTTCCATAAATTTCCGTCATTGTCTTGAAATGGATCAGCTGATACTGAAGGATCTTGGTGTTTAGATAGAGATGTAATAGGTAATTGTAAATCTTTGGTAATATTCAATTGTAATATTTCGATACCAACAGATATCGTTTCCACTTTTTGATTAACTGGTAGAATATTATTTAAAGTTCTGCCAAAACCATCAAATCTAGCTCCGTGACCGTAGCTATAGAATAATATCTCACTAGATTCACTTTCTAGGTATAGTCTAAATTTTGTTTCAAGCACGAGACCTTTAGATTTAGTTGCAAGATATAGATAGGATGCTGGTAAACCATTAGAGTTTAATTTTGTAGGATAAATTCTAAGATACCATCTATTTGCGTATGCAACAAATGTTGGCGTATCAAAATAATATCCGTTTGTATTTTTCTTTGTTCTTGCTGAACTACTAATATCTATACTCTTTGTAAACGTTAGACTACAATTTGATAACGTTAATTCCATAACCAATCGTTTTCCTGTATGGTCTAGAAAACCTTTGCCAATATCTAATAGATCTCTAAACGTTATAAATTTCGATCTTCCTAGGACTGTCTGACCTATTCGAAACTTTTGAGTTGTACTAAAATGCTTATTTAAACCATAGTCCGATCTATTGACAAGACCTAAGATGTACTTTAATTTGACGCTAACGTATGGTAATGATGGGGCATCTGAATATTTCCATTTTAGATAAACACCCATGTATTCTTCTTTTTTCATTACAACTATAGACCATTTTTGTCCACAGTAACTACATTCTGAACTCTCGATACTTTTTACTTCGCCTGAAACCAGTTTATAGGGATTTTCAAAAACGAAGGTGAACACGTGAGTATTTTCATTGTACTGGTCGTCGGCCAGAACACCAAATCTTTGCAAGTGTATTGACATTTAAGCTGTAAAAATAAATTTGTGTTGACTATATTTTATAAGGGAAAAAAGTGTGTAGTGAACATGTTATGAATAGTTAAGCAGTGAGACAAAGTTTCCCTTATATAAAAATCTGTTTACACTCTCTATTGTTAATTATAAATAGTCCTAGAAAGCCTAGAAAAACGGCTCATTCAACTTTTTTATCTTTTGATCTCACTTTCATACATACTCATATGCTCGCAAAGGGTTAAGTCATATAGTGTAAACAATACAATTGATTTATTACCTTTACATAAAAAATAATATTCCATTAATATTTTTAACTGATTTAGTTATCATAAACAAAATACAATGTAAATAGACGTACCATCTGCTACCAACTGTCAAATGATATAAAAACTGAATTTTGCCAGCTATTACAGGTGTTGCCTCACCTTTAACTGACTAAAAGCACCATCTAGTGGTTTGCAGAACAGATGGATAGCTATTCCACTTTTTATATATACTTGCATTTTATAAACGGAATACGTACCACTCTTGCCAACTAGAGTGATCTTACCGAAAAAATTAAACAACAGCCATAATAGGGATTTACTTTATAGATATACGTTAAAAGATTATTCCTTTCATTGAAATTTTATCACCTATGCTCAATATTTTAAAAAAACTTCACATCGAACCCGTTTCGTTTACGCGGTTTAATTTGAAAACATTCCTTAAAAATTTTTCCATTGAACTGTCAAACTCATGCTAATAAATCACTCGTTCTAATTCAAACTTAGATCGGATAAAAAAAACCCCTTCATATTTCAATAGAATAATTTTGACCTAAACCTATATTGCTTTTTATCTCTCCCCGCTTCCCCTCTCTTCTCTTTCTTTAAATGTATATTTCTTTACCTTTAAATCGTATAATTAAGCATTGAAAGAATATTTGGAAGATATATCTTTAGTATTTCTTTTATAGCTTTTTAATTGAAATAAAAAAGGAAATACAGTAAAAAAAATATCTGAGATTTTATTTTTTTTTAATAAAAAAAAAATACTTCTTTATACTTTTGATATTGTAGCAAATTTTTTCATTAAAACTTGAATATATATTTATATATTTGAATAGGCTGTTAACAACTTGAAAAGAGAACATTGAAAGAGTGTAGAGAGAAGGAGAGAAAGAGTTTATTATGTATTAAAATGGAATATTTTCTACACCTGTTGTAATTTTACTTTGTTACATTCAACATATTTTTTTAACTTATTTGTATTAGAATTAATAATTAAATAGTTAAAAAGCTATTATTTAATACTTAAAGCGGCTAATATCGGCAATAAGCACCTAAAATAATTGACTCTATTTAGATGCTTTGTTTATTTCTTTCCTTTTTTTCCCTTTTTTCCTTTCTTTCCTTTTTTGCCCTTCTTTCCCTTCTTTTGCCTAAATGGACCAAGACATCTTCTAACCATCACACCTCTGAACCATGCTTGTATTTTAATTGCGGATTTTAGTTCGTTCTCTTCTTGTTCATCTTTTCTCTTTTGTTTTTCCTTTTTTACTCTATCCTCAACAACAACTTGTTCGTATTCCTTATACTGTTATTAATGATCATCTTAAGTAGTTGATACATTTTAAACGCTTGCATACATACCAATTTTGTTAATTCGTCCAATCGTTCAAGATCTTTGGCTTTTGAAACTTGTAAAACTTCTAAATCATGATCTAATTTGGCCACGTCAACATCGTGTCTATTTATCCAATCATCTAATTTTTTTTGTAGATCATATATATGCTTTTCCAAGAAAACGCAAGTTTCTGCGTGAACTCTTGACTCTTCGTCCATCTTTAGTCGGTAGAGATCTTTTGTATCCTCTAAATCTCTCTCTGATATATTACACCTAAAGGTTGTAAAGATTTGCTATTGTAATTTATTCTTGTCGAGCATAAAATTAATTATAATAACCTTTTCTGACTTTCGGCAACTTGAACTTCGGCACATTTACGAATATATTTACCTTCCATATGTGTTTTTGCCTTCATCTCTTGTAATTGGTCTTTTAGATGAGCAATCATCTGATTTCTTTCCGATACTTCAACTTCCCTTTCTCTCTTAACTTCAACTATTCTCTTTTGCAGCATTTTAATTCTCTTCCTAGATTCTTCTTCTTTTAAAATAATATTCATTAACCGAGCTTTCTTTTTCTGTTCCTCAGTGACCGCCTTTATTAATTTACTGAAGGAATGAGGTCCGCAAATCTCACTTAGAGTCTCATTTAAGATTCCTTCTAAGTATGTTCTATCTTCTTGAACCTTCTGCAGGTTATCAGGAGCCAATGGATTCTGTCGTAGACCTTGTCCGAACAAAAATGTTTGATCTTTTAACTGTTTTCCGAATTTTGCCACATTCTTTAAAGCCTCTTCCCTACCCTCTTTTAAATTTTTGAAACCAGCCGTTAAAGTATCCTTTTGTTTTAGAGCCTTATTAAATTGTTCTTCGTGAGTCGTTTGATCGTCTCTTAAACCATTTAAATCATCTTGAAGCAATTCGTCATTTTCTTCTGAATCAGCAACTGCGGCTGGCATAATCTTTCCTAAGACGGCTAATTGATCAATTGCATCTTCAAGAACCACTGAAACGTGAAGGCAATCGATCGGCTTGAGATAGCTGTTAAAAAAGGATTTTTCTCCATTTTAATTAGTTGTTAAATCGTCAGAAAGTTTAATTTCAAAATGAAATAACCCTTTAAACAATTATTTTGCGATTATCCTCGTTATTACACGAAATATAAGCCGTTAATAGGTAATATAGAGGAGAAATTGCTAGTTCGTCCTCTCAGCTTTTATACTTAATCCTAGTTGACAACCCTTAATCAAGCCTAAATAATCGCCTAATAAAAGAAAAGGTGTAAACAAATAGATGAGATCAATTTTGAACAATTCGCTTAAATAATATCCTACTTTTACCTTTGATATTGTTAGTTTTTTCGTGTTTGAAGTAAGAAATTGTCAATTATTTAATGTAAACAAAAGGATTCTATGCAAATTATTTATATAGATAAATTAGAGTTTACCGTCGTCTATGTTATTTGCAAAGTAAACTTTTCTGTTATTAACCCAATAGGTTTTGTCAATAGTTTTAAATGTATTAGTCTATTAGTTTATACTTTATACTAAAACAAACTTGTATTAACATCCGTACCATTTTTCACTTTCATTCATTTCCACCTTCTTTCCTTGACGTTCATACACAGTATAGTTGCTCGGCAACAACTAATTTGAACAGGAAACGGTTTGTTAATAGGTGGCGCCTGGTCACTTTTAATAGAAAGTGTCAATAGTTAATAGCGTAGCTAATCAGAGTAGCCTGGACTTAATTCCAGATCGAACAATTCTTTTGTAGAGCAATTACGTTGTGAACATAGATAAATACATATAGATTAATGGATAAGTGTACAACTGTACATGATTCTATATGACTATATACATCAAATCAATATAAAATGCGTCTGATTTATTGATACTGTTTTAACGGATACTATCTCAGTTGTCGGATCATATATAACTTTACGATAATTGTTAGAGTTTTCTTTTGCACTTAATGCATAGTATAAACACTATTTTTAATATATTACATTGAATAATATACTATTAGATGCTAGTGATGTTGTCAACCTGTTTAGAATGATTTCTAGTTTTTTTCTTACATTTTTTTTACAACTTTTTAGATTCTTACGTAACTTTCAGAGCGAAAAAAAGAGAATTTGACTTTTCAACCTAGTTATAGTGATAATTATTGTATTGATTAACTATGTTAATGGTAAATTCATATAATTTATTCAAGGAAACTTATATCTTTTTACATGTGTATGCATGAACATTTTTAAAACTTATAGAAAGACATGCAAAATATATTGTTGTTAGCTGTTGCTAAGAGACTTGAGTTGTTCGTCTTCAACGAAATACACCTTGCCTTCAGAACACTTTTTATAATTTTTAATGCGTAGAAACAATAAAGATATGCTTAATGTTTTTCAAACTGTTACTTTTATCTTGAATAAAGCCTTAAATACTGAGAAAAAGTGTTGAAAAACTCGAACTATTTTACTACGAAGGGATAACAAAAATGGCGGCAGGTGGGACGGGACTGTCTTTCAACTTTCCTAAGAACAAAAATATAGTAAACATGGCGGGCGAAATATCACAAGATATGCATTTAAAAATGTCCAAAAAAATTGCTCAATTAACAAAAGTTAGTTACATTTTATTTTTATATGCCAAATCGATGGCTAAAGCGAATTATTTTGATTTATGCATTTTTTAGGTTATTTATGCATTAAATACTAAAAATGATGAACATGAAGCAATAATGGCAACGACGAAAGAGCAATATGAAGAAGAAGTTCAAAAGATACTCGAGGATACAAAATTGAAAATTGAATCGTACAAGGACATTATGAAAGAAGACACAAATCAAAGGAAGTTGATAGAGAATCTTGAAAAAAGGATATCTCAACATGAAAAAGAGAAAGTCGATGCTCAAGAAACGTTTCAAAAATATAAGGAAATTATGGCCGAGAAAATATCGGAGATGAAAACATCCCACTCAGAGAAGTTGATTTCATTATCTAATGAAGTTCTCAATATCAAAAAAGACTTTGAATCTCAATTGGAAAAGTTATTAGAAGCAAAAAGAGAAATAGAAGAGGAAAAGGAAAAAATGATTGACGAATTAAAAAAGTCTTACGAAATTAAAGCAGAAGAATTAAAATTAGGATTATCCTCAAAAGAGAAGAATAATGAAATATATCAGAATCAGGTGGAAACTTTAGAGAGCGAGTGTAAGCAGTTAAGACTTGATAAGGATAAATTACGAGAGGAGTTTGAGAATAGATTGAGGGAGGAGAGGGCATCACACGAAAAGGAATTGGAATCTTTGAATACTTCCCAAAACTCCGCTCACGAAGAGCACATGAAAAGATTACAAGAAGACTACGATAAGCTTCTCAAAGTTCATGAAGATATGAACGTTGATAATTTGCAAAAAATCCAAGAACTATTAACAAAACAAAGCGAAGTGGAGGCGGAAGCCGATAATTTTAAAAGGATGTTAGAAGAGTTACAAAATTCAATGAAGGGTATGAACTCAACAACAGCATCCTTATCTCAACAACTCTCAACTACTCAGGAAGAACTCTCAAATAGTATTTCTATCAATAAGCAACTCGAAGGTGAAATAAAAGCGATCAATGATCGATGCGAAAAGCAATCGACTGAACTCATCGATAAGTCCTGTATGATATTGCTATGATAATATTCATTTATTGTATTATTTATGTTATTCTATTTTATCTTATCTTTTTTCCTCCAGCTACAATTGGTAAACTGGAAGCTGTAAAGATTCAAGTGGATTCCCAATTAAAAGAAAGTCTCGGCGAATTGAATAAGGTAAAAGATAAACTCAAATGGCTAGAAGATGAGAGAAAATCGATGGAAGAAAAAGGACAATCCCAAATGACAGAGCAATCTAAACAATTAAAATCATTAGAAAAAAGTTTAGAGAGTTTATCAGCCGAAAAGCAAGAACTTCAGCAAAAATATGATAGAGATATGGAATCACTGAAACAGTCTTCCGATGAAAGAGAGAAAACATCCGATAAAAAATGGAAAACGAAGCTGGAAGAAATGGAAGCAAAGTTCACAAAAGAGATTGAAGAACACAGGCGCTTGGCGGAAGAAAGTTATGCAAAGCTAAAAAATGATCTTGAAGGTCAATTGGGGAATGAAAAAGAGAATTTAATGGATTGCAATAAGCGTATAGAAGAACTATCGAAAGAAAAAGAGGATTATCAGAATACACTTCAAAATGCTCGACTAGAGGTAAGTTCATCTGTAAAAGAGAGCTCTCTTTTTTTATGAAAACGATAGAATATCTATCTGTTAACCAAAGCACGCACGCAAGGTTGAAAAGAATTATTACAGGCCTATAATTTTCTTTTACTCCAACAATAATCTATTTGCCAATATTTTAAAATTTATAAATCCCTAATGCTAAAATGAACAAATATGATTGTTGAATTACTTTAGTTTGTTTAGTCCAAATAATAGATACTAGGTGGAGCTATAGATAATTATTTTTTCGTTCTAGATCGAAGGATTACAAAAGAGTTTACAAGAGAGGGATGCTAATTTAGGTGGTGCAACGAGTGATTTAGAGGGTTTAAAGAACAAATGCAAGAGTTTAGAAGAAGAATTAGAAGAAAGTCATGATCAATTACGCAATTTAAAGACCCAATTTAATAGTATTAAAAATGAGTTAGAAAACTCTAAAAAAACTAATGAAAAGCTTATAAAAGATAATGAAGAGAGATTAAGGAAAGAATTAGATAAGCTATCTAAGGACTTAGATGAAAAATGGATGCTTAGGTTAAGAACTGAAACTGAAAAAGTATTAACAGAACAAGAAAAGAAGTCCTCAGAAGATAAAAAATCTGCAATAGATGAATTGCTAAAATTACACGGTGAAGAATTGTCTTCAGAGAGGTCATCGTGGGATGAACGAGTTCAGAATCTTTTAAAAGAAATAGCATCATTAAAGTCAGCATTAGATTCTAAATCAATAGAAAATCAAGAGATAATTAACAGGATTAAGAGAGAAGCTGAAGAAGAGAATAATATATTGAGAAAGGACATGTTAGCAGCTGCTAATGAATTTAAGGATAACATAGATGAATTAGATAAAAAACATGCAAGTGAGATTTTAGTGTTAGAGCAGAGGAATGACGAAAAGTTAAAAGAATTTGAAATTAATTTAAAAAAGAAACATGTAGATGACATGAAAGCTCAGTTGACAGCTCATAATAGTACGGTCGAGATGATTAAAGAGAATTGCGAGAAAGACAAACAAAAATCACTAGAAGACTTACGTAAAAAGAATCTAGAAAAAATAGGTACTCTCAGTATATTCCCTTTTCAACCTATATAGTATTTAACATTTACACTTTCTCCTTTTTCTTTTTATAGCAATCATCAGATCTGATTTAGAACAGGCTCATGCCCTAGATATGGAACAACGCGAAAGACAGCATGATCAACAAATGGCTGCAGCTAGGTTAGAATTAGACAGAAGTCTTGAAGTTATCCAACAAAAGGATTCTGAATACGCTATCAAGTTGTCAGAGTTAGAATCAGATGCCAATTCAAAACTTACTTTAATTAATGAATTAGAGAAGGAAGTTAGTATATTACAAACTGGTGTACAAGAAATGTCAAAAGAATTAGAAGCCAAAGGACAAGAGGTGCTAAGGGTTCGCAGTGAAATGATAAAATCTTCAAAGTACACATTCCTTTCTTCACTAATATCTAGTACAAAAATATTCTTATCACTTAATTATGTTTATTTTAGGGCTAAAGAAGATAAATTGAAGAATGAATATGAGCTATCTATTCTAAATTTGAAAAATGATCATCATAAAGAAATTGATGGAATGTTAGAAGACTTTAATAAAGCTCAAGAATTATTAAAAGATAAAATCAATACATTAACTATACTACTAGAAGAAGCTGAGGAAAAATATGAAAATCGCGAGTCCAGAGAAGAAGACTTATTAGAAATTAAAAGATTGCAACAATCAGTTGTCGATAGAGAAGATGCTATTAAGAAACTTATCGTTAGTAAATTATTTATGTTATGTTAACTTTTAACTAATATTTAATTGATGGTCTACTTTTAGGATGATAAAAAATACTATCAACTTGAACTAGTAAATCGTGAAACGAACTTTAATAAAGTGTTCAGTTCTTCCCCGAACGTTGGCGTTATCAATCCTCTTGTTAAGGTTGAGTACTAAAACTTTCAAGAAAGACAGGTTCTTTATGTTTTTCTTTTTTAGCAAAAGAACAGTGGCAAAAGTGATAGCTCCAGAAAACAATCCAAATTAGATCCACTTCCTAACTCGAGCATTATTCATTCAGATAATTTAAATGGAAAAGTTCCTCTTCCAAATCCGAAGAAATTCGTAAAATAATTTGAAAATCTCTAGTGCCAAAGAAAGAAAGAAAAACAAGATAATATAACTATAGCATTATTATAAAATGGTTTTCCAAGACAATTTCATACTGTATTTCAATATTTTTACTTGATTTACAACAGTTTTTTTTAACTTTGTTTTTTTTTTTTAAAAAGAAAAAAACTTCTATTAACTTAGCAAAAAAGCTAAAAAAAAAAGGTGTCTTTCTTCTCTCTCCTGTCAACTCTTTAAACCAAGATTCTTTCTACTAGATAAAAGCAATTCTTTCGTCACTTCCGGTATTGTCTTAATATTGTGATAATTACTTTCAGCTAAATAGACCAAATAATTGCGCCAAATTGTATATATATTTGCCAATGTATAGAGGAATGCTTCAGAGAATAGGTTTGACGATAATTTACTATCAATATTCATTTGTTCATTTATTGATTGAACAATTTCATTCGATAAACTAGTTTGAATTATTGGCTGTATTGAACTGTTAAGGAATCGTTCAACGATTATTTCTGCTTTTTTTTTTATTAACTGCTTTAAAGGTGACCTTCGACCTTGTTCAAAATCAAGGGCTGACCATAAATAATAATACCTGTAGACTTCTCCTAAAAAGAAAATATCGTTGGCCAACATCAACATACGGGAATTTGGACTTTTCTTTCGGATAAAAAACTTTCCAGTTTGAGAAAAGTCTATTGTTAAATATTGTATAAACTGCATTCGTCGTCCATATTCATTCAGAGTTCTGGAAAAGTCGATAAGGTATTTAACGGCCCTTCGAAATCTATATATAGGCTTTATCCTATTCTTTTTATATCTTATAGAAAGTGTAACAAGAATTCCAGATGTTGGAGAGTTTTGAGTACTTCCTGCAAAGGAAAAAAATAGGCCTATAGTTCAACTAATTAAAACTGAAAGATTATACTATGTGCATACCATTCTCTTCAATTGAAGAATTAGAAATTTTACTCTGAATTTTTCCATTGAGGAAAGGTTCGGCTCTAATGATACCATGATTTCTTGAGGTAATCATGCGTTCATAATTAACTATCGTATTATAGATATTTTCTAAAGATATTGAAAACTTACCTCCTCATTTCCTCAACTCGTAAGGAGTCTCCTATTTAAAAAAAAAGGAAGAGTGAAAGAGAGAGAGAGAGAGAGAGAGAGAGAGAGCAAAATCACAAATATATACAGTATATATTGTATTTATCTTATATATAAAAAATATGTTATTGTCTTTCATACCTTTCTTGTTTAAAAACCAATTTAATCAGTATAATCCAACTAGAGAGGTTGCATATTTCGTTTAATTTTTCTGTTTTTTGTTTTGCTACTACCTCCAATAATTTGGATTATTTTCTGAAGGCCAATAACCAAGTCCAACCGATCGAAGTAGGACTTCCACCCCCTCCTTTTTCTGTTAAATTAATTATCATTTTATTTACATCTTTCAGAGAACCTTTCATTTATATTATTCAAAATCAGTGGGTAACGATTTGGATCGTTCCAGACTGCCAATTTACTAATTAATTGAAAAGTATTAAAAAGATTAACTATAAACATATCTATATAAAATATATGTAATATTTATTCACTCTGTTTATGATAATAAACTATAGAGAAATCTCTAGTTCTTACTATATCTATGCTTTTCGCTGCCTATATTGCGAATAGGAAAAGTTATGATTACTCTCCTAACCACTTGTAAGAAGTTAGGGATGCGAACATTTTGACGTATAAACAATATGCTTTGAGCATGAATTATTCAGAAGATATATAGAGTATAAATCAAGTAAATTATATAAGTTACTAGATGTAATAAATCATAGCTGTATAAGAAATATTTGGTTGCAATATTTTTCGTACTTTTCTATGAATAAAGATAAAAATAGCAGAAAATACTTTTGAATTATAGATCTCTAATTAAAAAATACTCTCTCACATCGTTTTCGGATAGTCTCATCTTACAGAAAAAGTTACAGTCATACCTAGGTAAAGAATTAAAACACTGAACAAATTAACGACGAAACAGGAGGCCTTCTTACCTATAATCTAGAAATCCTAATAAACTAATCTCATCAATTCAATTAGATGTTAGTTAATTAATATTAAATTATTTGCAGTTAAGGATGCAATAATATATTCTTATTAGCAATGGAGAAACGAACTTTTGAAAAGAAACTAACAAAATATAATAGTAACATTTGTAATTAATCTTACATATAAAAGAAGAAATTGAAATGAAGATCAACTGGCATTGGCATTTATCAGAGAAATTCCATACCAAAACACACTACAAAGCAATTCTTTATAAATGGCCTATTCATTCAAACAAACAAAAATTTAAAGATGTACGTGACTATCGGTTCAAAAAGATTCTATTGGTTTTGGATAATGATGCATCGCATGATTTAAATAAAGCTATTGATTTATATTTTTAACTACAGACTTGTTAATTAACGTTTGAAAACTAGGGCAATAAAAATCTTAAGCTCTATATATCAGGTGTACAGTAATAGGAATTTTATGCTATTAGTAGACTAATAATTAGGATTTATTGACCAACAGTTTTTTTTATTTATTACTCTGTAAATGAATGAGGTATATTATAAAGATACGGATTTTTTGAGACCGACAAAAAAGAGTTGATGACTTTCAAGAAGATATTTTATTTTTGTGTCTGTAACGCTGTAGGCCGATAGCTCTATCTTCCCTCCCATTATAAACCCCACCTCTCTCCCTTCTCTCCCTTTATCTCTCTAGAGTTTCTATTTTTTGTAACACTCTTGAGACTCGCTTCCCCGCCCGATAAGAAATGATAGGATTCCTATCCTTGCATATATACAAGAAAAGCCTGCATGTGTCTTAATGAAATAATCATTAGCCCTCCAACCTGAATTATTAATTGAAATATAATAAATGATAGCTAATGATTGAAGAGATAAATTGGCTTATTGCGGATGAAAACGTAGACAGTTTATTGATCTTATTCAAATAATTAGTCTCCTAGTTTTCTCTTTTTTTGTAAAGATAAATCACTTATTATTTATCACTTTATAACGATAACAAAATATATATATATTCTATAATAATTATTAAGGAGTTAGCAGAACAATTTCAGGGGAATGATTGCAAACAATCACCTAAAGCGTAATGCAACGATAAATTGCAAATGAATCAATTCTTCTTCTTTGATTCAATAAATTCGATTTATAATAGGTATCTATTTAGTAAAATTAAACAATATTCCTATTATATAAATAATTAATTAGCAAATTTGAAGAGCACCCACTGTTGGCATGAAGAATACGAAAAATTTCTCTTTTTGTGGAGTATATTATACATTCAAAAGAGGAATATAAAGCTAAACTGTACCCTAGATCTTAGTCTATTTTTATACTGAAGTATTGAAAAACAACTATATAAAAGACGATAAGATCTGAAGTATGTAATATAATTAATGAACTTTGAAAGAGAGGTGGAAAACTATCTATAAAAAGTATATATAATGTAACATATTTATATATATAAATAGTGTAAATATAGATTATAGATATACAGTATAATGTGTGTACATTAGTAAAATTTTACTTGTATATGTTCCATTTATAGAACAATAAGTATGTTTTATCCATTATAGTATTTATTATAATTCCGTCATATTACAATTCTTAAAAGAGAAAAATTGATAAATATTCAATTGTTAATTGATGCTGCAGCATTGTAATGTATCACAAGACATAAACAAAATCGCGTAAAATTGTAGAAGGGCTCTTATGGATCAAAAATCACAGTCTTAATATCGGTGGTACGATAAACTTTTCTATTAAACAAAACTTTATACGCAACGAGGGAAGTTTTCCTTTTATTAGTTCGCTTGATTCTTAAGATGGCAGTTAATTGCCAATAGGCGTTCTTTGGCTGGTATAAATCTTTTTTGGAGGGATAGTGTTGAGAGGAGAAATAATCTAGCTGTTTTATAATTTTTCTATATGGAAAGAGAACATTATCAAAATAAATTATATGAAAAATTATTGAAAAAACATACTTGAGATGCTAAAAGGTTAGCAGCAACAAAGTGTGTAGCAACTAAAGGTGTTTCGGTATCTAGGGCCTTGTCTAACACAACGATCGCTTCATTTATACGATTCGATCTATGAAGAATATCGACCATACTTAATAAAGAAATATCTTTCGCTTGTTCCGGAGCAAAACTATAAGAAACCAGGGCACATTTTACAGCTTCCATACCTACACCCCTAACTCTCCAATATAAAGTAGCTAAACTAGCTAGAATCCACGAAGTACTGTTCATTTTTAACGCAAGGCCAATTCTTGTACCAACTTCCTCTATTGTTTTGGTTCTTTCACCTGGTCCGATATCGAGTAACAAATCTTTTAAGCCAATTTCAGCAGAATATGTCAACTCTTCAGCCTTTTTAATACCATCAATTTCATCAAATAAAGAAGCTTTCTTAGCCAGACGAATATCGCAATACGGATGTATTTCATCAATATCATCTAAAGCTATATTAAAGTCTATATAATCTTCATTGACAATACCCTTTGTTGATAGGGAAATCCACGTGCTAGCAAATGTTATACTAGGTTTGTCTGTTTGACTTTGGCACTCTTCCGCAGTTGGCATGGTAACATATTTATAACTTCTAATATGTCGTTCTAATTCAACTTTTCTACGCGATTTTGTAGCATCAGTCTGAAATATTTGTTAAAGTATTACATTAACAAAATATAATAAGGAAAATATAAAAATATTCCTCTAATAGGCGATTTATCTACTACTTACTACATAAGCAAAAAAGATGAGGGGCCTATCTGCTCCCACCCCAAAACTGCACCATAAGCAAAACAATTGAAATTTTAATTAGTAATTAATTCTCTTTAAAATTAATATAGAACAGAGACCAGGTGTGTTAATAGATTAATTGATGGTAAATACACAGCATAGAGAGAAGAAAAGAATGTACAGTATAACAGTTTGTATAGGGTGCTAATTTTTCATTATCGATACGTTGTGAATTATCATAAGTTATGAAAAAAATGATAATAGTAATAAAAAATAATAAGAGAATATGTGATATTAATGCTGTGAAATGAAACTTTCGGCTACTATTTAAAAACATAGGCTTTTAGTTAAGAATAAGAACATTTAGGGAGAAGAAAAAAACAAATGGGAAGGATTATAAATAGATTAATTTAAAACGATAGCATTTAATGGAAAGGTTAAAGTATTTAAGAAGAAAGGAAAAGCTTAGGCGATAGATAATATATTTTTATACTTACGTAATACTTAAAGTGGTCTAAATTGCAACCTTCGCTTTTTGATCCGTCGTTAAATATAACACAATCATTCGGCGATATTTGCAGGTTTCCTTCACCTATAAATAGTTTTCGATGTATTATTCCCGAAGAAAGTTCCAACTTAATGTGTGGACGCCTTTTCTACAAATTAAGAGTATAAAATAAATTTTACTAATCAAATTGGGAAAAGTATCATAAAAACTTACTCCGGAAATAATTTCATTGCAGTCATTTCCCTCGCACAAGATTTTTACTAAAAGGAAAAGAAAATATATACAACTATATAAGAATATTAAAAAATAAAATATTGATAAAACAGAATAACAAACATTTTTCGGTATCCGGCTTGTAGCAATTGCCTGTTGCTTCAAAAACACAATTCTCAAAACCTTCACTATCTTTCCGACAAAAGATAGTTGGAGCATTTTCAACTGCTTTTTTCATTATCATTGTAGCTACTGGGGCACTGCTCTGAGCAGCTCTATGAAACTTTATGTAACAATTCAAAGCTCTAAGCATAGTCAGGGCTTGCTGATGATCGGGTTGTTGATGAAGACATTCCTCATAATGGTAAATTGCTCCAGAAGTGTTTCCCTTTGCAGCTAATAGATTAGCAAGCATGAAATGAGTTTCGGGTTCCATAGAATTTATACTTGATGCCTCTCGAATGAGAATAATCGCCTCATCAACTCTCCCCCACTTATAAAGAATATTAGCAAGATTTACCAAGGGAACATCTCGATACTTTGTGGGTACCAAATACAAAGAACGTCTTAAACATTCAATTGAATGGTAGTTGTTCCCAATCACTCGCCAATATAAACCGGCAACGTTGTAAAGCAGCCAAGCTGGTCCAACTTGAGATTTTAGAGCAGTTAGGATACGTTGACCTATTTCTTCTTCAGTGGCATCTGGCACCAAAGACTGAAGAAGAGGTCTCATATACGAATCATAGAGTTTCAGTGGTACTTCTGTCCTCTTCTTAATAGCTTCCAGGTGATCGTAGGATTGAGTTCCTTCTGGAATGTTATCAAGATTAACACAGACAGGTGGATACCAAGGTAAATCATGACCAACTCCGTCAGTTAATCCAAGACCCGCAGATAAGATGGTTCGTACGTCGAAACCTTTATTTTCCGGTGGTAAATATGTCGTTGGAAAATCATTCCAAGCCGGTATTTTCTGAACATATGTATCACATTCTTGTTTATCAGGCCAATTCTTTTGTTTGTAAACAAATCTGCTAAGTTCTTCTTTTGTATATTCTTCTCTTTTAACATAGCGTGACTCCTTAACAGGGTTCAAATATTCTCTTGGTGTCTTAGATCCAAAATTGTTTACTTCATCGCCATCCCAAACCTCGGTGTACGGTGGCCAGTTGGGGAAAACATCCCTGAATTTTTTAACATTATTAAAACTAAGTTTAGAAAGCTTCTTCGGATGCCATTCACAAGCATTATCATTGCACAACTCTTCTTGTTCTAGCATCTTTTTAGCTAATTTACTATTTTCGTAACTCTGTTGCTGTATTTCCTTTTCAGAATCTAATGCTTTTTCGGTATTTAGCACAAAGCGTTCCTTTTCAAAAAGTTCATGGCGTTTTTGATAAGAACGCAGCTCATTTAAAGTTTTTTGTAGGGTTTTATGCTGAGCTTCTAATGCAGTCTCTATCTTATGGTGACATTTTACAGCGTGTTTTCGCCTGTAGGCCGCTTCAAAATCTTTCTGCATTATCAATGTATTTTCGAAGCATATAACTGATTTATTGTAATCTCCCAAAACAGCGTATATATTTCCCAGAGTAAAGTGATTAACATTTAGATCGCTATTGATATCGATAGCTGCGTGGAGAAGAACTGCAGCTTCTTTTGATCTTTTAGCTCTATGTAAAATGTTGGCAAGACTTATCAAAGCTACGTCTTTATGTTGTCTCGGAGAAAAGTGCAATGCCCTTCGGAGACATTCAACAACATTGAACGCATTCCCTTTGATTCTCCAATAAAACGCCGCCATATTGTATAGCACCCACGACGTATTATTACGCTTTAATGCATCACTTATTCTGCTACCATAATCGTTGACATTTTCATCAGGACAGACTGCGTTAATTAGGCCTAATTCGGCGGCAGCTGTCAAATTTTTACGTAATCTAACACCATGCAGATGATCAAAAGAGTGCATTGAAAAAGGTAAATCATACGCAGATATGCAATCGGGTGGAATATTATTTAAGGTAGATGGTTCGAGAAAATCTTCTCCACTGTCAATTATAAAAGAGTTATTAAATAAGCAAACCTGTTAAAATATGTATGCTATTTTACTTGATATTTTTATTTTGCAGTGGAAGGACTGTGCTAATGTACAGATCATACTCAGTTAGTGGTTTGCCCGCTATGATACAATCTGAATCTTCTTTATAATATCTCTCTTCTAAACCTGGCTCATCTTTATCGTTTTGATCTATGTCTTTCTTTTTCTTAACAAGCTCATCTTGTAAATTTTGTAATAAATAAGCCCTTCCTTCTTGTCTTAACAACGCCAAAAGGTCATAGGGACGGTGTAAATTAAATACAGAATCAACCTGAAAAAAAAGCAACATTGATTGGTAAGCAAAAGAATACATTAGATTATCAAAATTTAATGCATTATCTCAATGAAGAATACGAATATTAATATTGATCCTGGGAGCGAGAGTTCAAAATGAATTGAACAATAGAAATGACTCGGGTAATATATTTCTCGTTAAAGTCACAATTATCAAATAGCTTATAATTTTAAAGAGAAAAATGACCTCGCTTTGGGACATTACACTTGAATAACTTTTTTACTAAGACAAGCCTTCATATACCAAATTAATTTACTATTGAGATTTTTAATGAGCATCATAAAATTGAGTACACACAAAACACGTTTTATTGTAATCTCTACTTCTAAATTGTGATAAGCAGTTGTAACTTTAGCAGACGACAAGTTTAAATAGTTTTTCTTTGACTGACCGCAATCGCCTCTTTTGTTACGTTCAGAAGAATTCGAAAGTAACCCTTAGTAAAACTTAAAGTTCTTAATCACAGTTTATTAAATTTTTAATCAGCCTAACTTCTGATAATCGAAGAGACGTCAATCGAGTAAGATATGTCTTGAAAATTGCGTACGAGTTAATAAAAAAAATAGACATCAGTCTTTAATCGTACCTGGGCCTGAAGTTTACCACCTTCAGTTACAATCCAATGTGTAGAGGCATCGGAAATTGTAGAACACAACAAAAGTACAAAGCTAAACACCTCAACCAACAACACCGCCATTTTGTCATTATTAATTTAAAATAAGTAACCCAAGACTGGTTACATGTTCCTTTTTTTGTTCATGGTTACCAACTCTGATCGAATTTTTCGCATGACAATAGTTTATAAATACTGAACTAATGTTCTTGTTTAAAATTAACGATTTCTGAGCCCTAGAACTCTAAACAATAAATACCTAATATACCTAATTGCTCTTATATTTTGAAATAAAGAAGTATATAGATTTTAATTGTTTTCTAGCGATATCTAAAATCATGTTGAAAAAATTGCTTAAAAAAGTTTGTATTTTGCAGATACAATTAATCTGTATATATGATTATAAAACTATAGTTCAAAGTTTATTGAAGAATAATGACCGTATCTCAACCATGAATGTTTAACAAGAATGTCACTGAAATCCATAAATAACGTGAAACGCTTTGAATTTCATACTTTATTATGAAAGCTAATAAATAAGGATAATAAAGCATATACAAAGAATAATATAAAAATCAATCAACTTTTGAATGACTTATGGTGGGCCATTATTATAAATTATTAATCTTTAAGACAGTAAAAAGTAATAATTATTAAAAATACTATTCAACTATTTCACATGACCATGAAATGTAATGTTAAATGTCAAAGAATGTAAATAGATTGAAATATATTGACATATTGATAGATTATTAATTTCAGTTTGCAATTTACAGAAACTGCTTGAAAAAGACTTTAAAATAATTTAATCTCTTTCGAATACAGATATTCAAATATGTAGATCCAGATTATTTAAGCGATAATCCTAGGCTGAAAGAACGCCCTACTCGTAGTAGAATATAGTTATACCCCTTATTGGTTGCAAACCGGAAGTTTATCATGCCTTCATACACCCTCATCGCACTTAAACCATTTTTTATCGTCTCAAGTAATTATTCAAAGTCAAGTTCAACAGAAACTCGATAAACTTGTAAAACACAACCATAAAAAATGTCACAAATTGAAAAAAGCCAAGTCATTCTGAAGAATCCAATTCTTAGGATTCCTTTCAGCATATTTGCTCCAGTAACTGTTTCTTTCCCCTTATTCTCTCTAATATTTTGTTTTGTTACTGCCTTTGTTTTCCAATTCAATCAAGTGAATAATACAGTTTGCAATGTAAGTACTTAATTATTCATCAATAAACTAAACGTATAACATCTTTTATATTTTTCTGATATTCGAAAAAATAAAAATTAAGGTAAAAAATGTTATACCCTCAATAAGTGCTATTACTGGAATTCAACCGCAACGTTATGTTTGGCGAGTTTGTATTGCATTGCATTCAACACCAAGATTTCTTATCGGTTTGATGTATGTCAGCTACTACATGCAAAAGATAACAGTGCGATAATACTCTTTTAATAAAGTTTATTAATTGTTTTAATATCATTATTTTTTTTATATTTTATAGTTTATTGCAAACAAACGTAAAAGTATATTCAAGAAATTGGTCTGGTTCAATTTTATTATTTACACAATAGAAAATTCTTGTTTGACACTTGTCAGTTATATAGCTAATGTTGAAAATTACCGTATGCATTAAACCTCATTATATTTGATAACAAACAATAATAATATCGTTCCCTTTCTTTTTATTTTTAGCTTTACACGAAAAAATCTTTATTGTTTTCATGTTTACTTCTTTAATTCATGAATTCGTTTCGCTGTTTTTATTTCAGTGGTGCAATTCAAAAGTAATAACAGAAAAGGTAGTAAAATCAATTATTCTTTATTTTTAGTAAGTAGAATTATGAATATATCGCTTTATAAATTACTAAAATAGATAAGATGGTCTTTAAAATGGAAGAAAAGATTATTCGTTCTTAATATGTCATTTACTGCTGGATTATTGTTCTTCTTCATTCGTCATCGTTTCTATTGTGTAACTAATGGTAACGTATAATTTTTTATAAATCCATCGTTTTATTAAAATGATTATTATTGTTTCTTTAATTGTAGCTTTTAGTTACTTTTCTGCTTTTGAATATGGAATTGCGCTTACAAATATTGCATTTCATTACACTGCGGTAATAGACTTAGAGGGAAACTGTTTCTATGTTGGTTTACCCATACTTCAATCGAAGGCACATTGAATTTGTTGTACTATATACATATAACTGCATATATGCTTTTCTATACTGTGACTATGTATAGTCAATAGTTTCTATAAATATTGTGCATATGTATCGATATGAAGTATTTCCGTTCCCTGCTATAAAGGAAGTTATTATCTTTAATACTCTGCCTTTTGTCTTGAGTTGTTTAACATTGACAAATAAAATTGGTCACAGTCTTCTGCATTTTTTCGGTTTTCTAAGCTGCCTAATTTTTTTATTACTAAAAAGTAATCAATGTAATTATCAATGAAATAATAAAAAGGATAGTGAAACAATCAACTACTCAATCTAAATTTGTCTTTTACCGCCAAAATGACGTCATTCCGCCATGTAATTTGTTGCAGTTAAAACTTTTTCAAAGTTTGTGTACGCTCAGGTTTTACCCGTTTATATTTTGCAGATACTTAAAAGAGTTAATATTCCCTTATATTCATACGTGTTATTATTATTATGAGTCATCTGTTCCTCGAATACATGATTATTCTTATAAGGGATTTGTATAACAGAGTCCTGGCCCTTTAAGCCTAGAAATGAAACTAAAACTGACTATGAATAACGGAATGGATCACGAACCACAAGGTTCAAGAGTGCTCGTAACCAGTCTAGACGCCTGCGTGGATTCTGTTTCCGGTCCAGATCATCAAAAAAGCCGACGATTGGGAAAATGCCTCCGAGAAAGCCGAAATCTAACAAAAATCCTCCTATTTTCAGCCATGAATTCGTTATTCAAAACCATGCTGATATTGTATCATGCGTTGCCATGATGTTCATCCTAGGATTAATGTTTCAGGTAGAGTTTCTTTATAAATCATAAAGACATATGGCTGATGCTGAGGCTTTTATATTTTTTTTATTAACAATTTGACGACTTCAACTTCCCATTTAACATTTTTTCAATATTTTTGCAGGCAACAAATAAGGTAGCTTCCTTGTTTGTTTCTGTACAACATAATGTTACAGTAAATGGTTTGTATTTAACTTGAAATTTTGTAATAATATTACCTTGTTTTTTTTGTTTGTTGAGCATAGATTCTGAAAATAATGATATTCAGTTGACTTTTTACGAGTATGGAATGAAAGATGTATTTTCGACATTCTTCTATTTTTTGATAGCTGTTGTTATACATGCTGTTATACAAGAGTATGTTTTGGATGTAAGTATATTTCTAACAATCACAACTATATGTAACAAACGAAAGATAAGTGTTTAAGAAAAAGCTCAAAGGTGATTTACTAAAAGACAAAATCTATCCCTACCAAATCAATAATGCGGTTGTAATATAAACTTATTTTTTTAAGGTCATTTGATATTAAATTCATAGCATAAATTGAAATCTACGAGCATTCTTATTTACTGTAAATAGTCAAGCAAGGTTGAATAAGGAATTTGAAAGTGAATTAGAAATAATCTTATTTAATTATATATTCTTTTAGATTTTTATTTTTTATATTATTCTATGCCACGAAAAGACAAAAAAGATAAAACCTTTAAATTTAAACTCAAATGAGTTCTGTTAATATAATAGAACTCGTGATCAACTATTGTTAAAACTGTAAAAAAGAAAACTGGCAATATTGTTCAATTCTAAAGAAATAATGACTGGTATTGCAAAAAAAAAAAAGAAAGGCTAGGCAGATAAAACAGGTTGAAAAAAAAAATAGAAAATAAATAAAAGGATTTTATGGAAGTTTGTCCTTTATTGATTTCGCTAATAGAAATGACTGCTTGGTCAATTTCATATAACTTATACTAAAAATAAAAGTATCCCAGCAAGGTAGTAATTATTGTTTCGCAAAAAAAAAAAGACAAATTTGAGATACTGCTAACAATTTTAGACGTTTAATTTAATATAATGGCTAGGAAATTGACTAAAAATTTATAATAAAAAATAATCTTAGAGGATAATATTTTTTCTCTTCCTCCCTTGATACCCCTGATTATCGCTATTGTTTCATTATTTATTTGCTATCTTTCTCTCTGTCTTTCTCTTGCTATCTATATGTGCGTACGTTTACACAATTGATAATGAACGTGGGAAATACCATAATATAAAAAGTACAAGTGTTAAATATAGTAACTTTAAAAAGATTGTAAGAAAGAAAAAACTGTATTTTAGCTAATTTATAAAAATCTTTAAAAATCTAAAAATTACTAAAAAAATTATTAAAAGTTGTTGTCTTTAGCTATACAAACTTGTTAATTTTTTTATATGTGCATATATAAATACGAAGTACAGCAGATGTTAGATAATAAATTTTTATAATATAATCTTCTCTGTATTTGAATACTAAAGATACTTTTAATTAATTTTTGTACAATTTTTTTATTGTTTACAGAAAATCAACAGGAAACTTCATCTATCCAAAACTAAACACAGTAAATTTAATGAATCAGGACAATTGTTCTTTTTCTATATTGGATCTGTAGTTTGGGGTTTGGATATTCTCATTAGAGAGAAATGGATAATGAACTTGCCTTCATTTTGGAACGAATACCCTCATACAAATATGGCATTACAAACGAAATTTTTTGTTATTATTCAGTTAGCTTATTGGTAAGAGCACTGAATATTTAATTTTAATAGAAAATTCTAATACATCATACCTCTTTTTTTTAAAGGCTTCACAATTTTCCCGAATTATACCTTCAAAAAGTGAAAAAAGATGAAATGGTTGCTAAGTGTATCCATCCGACGCTTTATCTAGTATTCATAATTGGAGGCTATGTGCTTAATTTAAGTCGTCTTCTTATAGCTCTAATCATCTTACATTATGTTGCTGAATTATGCTTTCACCTAGCCAGACTACTTTACCTTATCGGTAAAGAAACTGTCGCTAATTCCGTATTTACTGTTTGGAATATTGTCTTCATAGCTGCTCGCTTGGCTACTGTTACGTTATCTGTTTTGACATTATGGTTTGGAATGGGAGCTACATCTAAGGGGATGATTGATTTAAAGAAAGGAGATTTTAATACAACTCTTGTTAGAGCTCACTCTTTATTAGCCGTAGGGCTATTACAAGGTTGGCTTATGTGGAATTTCATCAATTTCCATTTGAAGAGAAGGAGAAAAGATGGTAGCAGCACCGATGGCCATGGATATGTCTCTTCTACAACATCGGCAAAGGCTACACCCTCTCCTAAAAATAAAGCCCAAAGAAGAACTGGCAAAGGTATAGTCTCTAATTTACATAATAACAGTACAAGATAGCCTTTTTCTATATCCACAGCTGAAGGAACCGTCAATGGAGTCAAAAACAGTAAGAAAAATCATTAAAAAGGGAAATTATATGAAATACAATTGAAGTCAGTTATGCTTCAAAAAAAAGTTTATGCTCATTATCATAATCTGCTTCACCAATTATTATCTAATTGTTTATCTTGACAAAAGCGTTGAAAAATTCATAAATACCTAATATTAATGAATTTGTGCTGAATTTAGCCGTTAATGTCGTAATATACAGTATATTGATTATTCCTATACATCTTACTTTCTCTTTGTTTATCAAAATTTCATATCGTCTGCATGATTCTATGAGCCTCGTTTCAAAAATCTTATATCGTTGAAATATTCTTCTCAATTCAAATAACTTCCTGAAAGCCAAATGTTGTCGATATTATATTATAGTGAAGTTGATTTCACAAATATGTGCTAAACCCACAATTTGTAAATACCAAACCTCTACTAACAACTATTTTTGAATCAGTCAAAGAAGACATGAAGCAATAGATAACCGATAATTTGATTTTAAAAAAATTTGAAGTGATATCGAAATCATTCCGAATCCTCTGATGATAGATTGTTAAAACAACCTCTTTTGAATGATAGCTTGATATTTGTTGTTGACCTTTCCTTAAAATTAGATGCGTAATTGAAAAGTTTACGACTGTATCTGATGATGTAGAGAAGATCTAAAAAACCTTCCTAATACAAATTTATTGGTTTAATATTATTTTATCTTATTTTCATTAGGTAAAGAGGGAGTTTTTAAATGTTAAATGGACGATAAATTAGGCTTAAGCCAAAGTAGCTCTTGGTTGGCCAGAAATAGATGAGGTTGATCGACTAGTCATGGCAGCATGGCTAAAAAAAAAGTAATATTATACTTAAAAACAACCAGGGAATTTAACATTGAAACTAACATGGCTTCGTATCTTAATCGTTCACTTTCGTCAACAGATGGCTTTTGTTCCGCCAAAACCCTATCAAAATCTTCTGAGTAGACAGTAACTTGAAGATTTTCACTATCCTTGAGCTTCTCTTCTACATTAAAGTCGCGCACTATTCCATCTTCCAACGAATTAATTTCCCAAAGACTTTCTTTCTTTGAAGGCATGGAACCATTCATGTTACTTAAAGATAGAGTTAACCTTTTAAAAGCATACAATTGTGTGGAACAAAGTAAAGCTCTAAGGTCTGCAGAAGAAAAATATCTGCATTTTTCTGATATTGACGATAAATCAACGTCCTTTCCTAAATTTAACGAACAATTTCTAGATAAAATTTCTAGAATTTCTTGTCTCTCGTGTGCACTGGGTAATGGGCAGTGCAATTTTTTATCGAATCTACCAGGTCTTAATAAAGCTGGATCAATTAAATCCGGCCGAGAAGTAGCTCCCAATACAAATACGCCATCACGTCCTTCCACTCCATCTAATTCTGTTAGGAGCTGATTAACAACTCGATCAGTAACTCCTGTTGAGTCATGTCCTCTTCTAGGTGCCAAAGCTTCCAGCTCATCGAAGAAAAGTAGAGAAGGTTTTGCACTAGCAGCTCTTTGAAATACATCTCTAACTGCTGCTTCAGAGGCCCCAATATATTTATTCAATAATTCAGGACCCTTAAAGAAAAAAACCCAATATTATTTCAAATAAATACTTTGTCACGAAACTTTTTCCCTTACTTATACCTTAACAACAATTAATCTTAGTCCAGTTTTTTCAGCAACAGCTCCTACCAGATGAGTTTTACCTGTACCAGGAGCTCCGTATAGTAAAATTCCTGCCCTGGCAGGCCTATTTATTTCTTTCATCAACTCTGGATATCTGAAGAACATCAAAAAGTAAGTAATAAAGAAACTTCCATAATATAACTAAGTTTCATATACTTGGACGGCCAATAGAGAATTTTCAAAAGATCTTCTTTAACTTCCGCTAAACCTCCAATATCCTCCCATTTGACATTTCCCTGTAAACTAGTAAACGAAACCCTTCTGAATCCTATTGGAATGTATTTATCAGTGGCTTCTTTCAAAATGTCTTCATTGATATATTTTATTTTCTTAGAAACTTTCATGTGGTTGCAAATTGATTTAATATTTTCGAAATCTTGGGCAACATAACCTTCTGTATTCTTTGATAGTTCTTCAAGAAATTCTGACGATAAATTTGCCCCTATAAAAGAGGAACCTAAATAATTTTTTCGAATATCAACTGTTAGAGGGCGAATCAATATTGTTGTCTGAAAGACATGAAATCCTTTTCCCCTCGTTAGTGCATTGTTAAGTGACATTTTTGATGCTGCTGTTGCTAAGAATGCTATTGGTAAATTTTCTAGACGACACATTTTTATTATACTACGGAATGACTCAGCTATTCTTGTAGAATTCTGAGCATCTACTCCAGACGCTTCTATTTCGTCAGGAGTACCACATATTGCATCCAGATCGTCCAGAACGATAAGAGTAGGTCGCTTATAAATGCCCTGATTTAGCGCATTCTTTATATATTTTTGGACGACATCATGGCGTTTTCCACGGAGAGGTTTACAATCTACCCATTCAACATATAATCCAATATTTTTCTTTAATTCCCCAAAAATGGCTTGAGCATAGGTTGTTTTTCCAGAACCTCTTGGTCCAGTTATTAATAGTGAAGAACCACCAATTTCTTCAATCATATTTAAAGTTTGTAAAGCTAATTTATTGTCTTCTTCTGATAAACCGCTAAAAAACAAATTCTTTTTATATTAATAAATATACCAACATATATATATATATATATATATATATATATATTAGTCATAATACCGTAAATCAGAAAGAAGTTTGACTAATTTTTCATCTGAAGCCTCTTTTTTCTTTTTAACTATATTCAAGTCAGTTTCCACTGTAAAATTTCGACCATGATATACTGCATAACATGAAGTAGTATCTTTCTTATTTGTCTCTACCCGAACCTGTTTGAAAATAGTTTTTGACCAAAAAAATTATAAATTTGATTAACTTACT
The DNA here is from genome assembly GCA_904063045.1 of Dimorphilus gyrociliatus. Lineage (NCBI taxonomy): Eukaryota > Metazoa > Annelida > Polychaeta > Dinophilidae > Dimorphilus > Dimorphilus gyrociliatus. Next base: position 3,920,128 of record CAJFCJ010000007.1, read on the forward strand.
GCAACTTGTAGATAACCTTCTGATGAAGTAGGAATTGAACATATAGTTTCGAAATCATTTGAACTATTTAACATCAAAGGAAACTCAATATTAGTACTTTGCTTTAACCAATTTCTAAAAGCAGTTTCTAGCATCATAGAAGAAAATTTTTCTGGCTAGAGACAGGAAATTTAATTATTTTCTTAATAGGAATGCAAAAAAAGATTAAAACAAACAAGTGCATTGCAGGGATTAAGATGTAATTTGTCACACGGCATCAAATTTGTAGTAGATTTAGTTATTTTAATTCGATCGCCGTCTTCCAAGTCTAATTGTTCCATAATATTTTCATGTACAATTAGACTATTGCTCCGAGTGTTTGGCACAGTAACTTTTATATTTCTATGAACGAAACTTTTATTATAGTCTAATAGAATCAAGTGGACATCAATAGGTTTCTCCTCAATTTTCCTATCTTGGGCAGCTATTAAGGCTTTAGGTGATGGCACTTTTAATATACTACATCTGACTATATCTGGTAAACCTGGAAAATCTTCCACTAGACCATAAACAGCTTCAGGAAGAAGTTTATAGTTTGATAGATTCTCAGATAAATTTGTACTTGGAAATTTTTCAACTCTAATACAGGTATTAATATTTGGTGGTTTCTTTATTTTTTCTTTTTCTTCAAGTTTCTTTTCAACAACCTCTCGTTCTTCTTCAGTTTGTTCTTTTTTACCAATTAACGACAGACCAAAGCTATACAATTTCTTTATGATTTCACTAGTATAAGATATTTTATGCGTTTCTGTAAGTTCTTCCATATCATTGTCAAGTTCATCTTTTAAATTTGGTTCCACATGCAATTCAGTTGAAGAATCTAACGTAGCACACTCTCCCGGTGGATATAATCCTATTACTTTGAAGAAGACGCATACTCCTGGAGTGATCCATAGCGGAGCAATTTGACCCTTCCACACTACTCTGACTTGATGAAGCATTGTAGCTTCTACTCTTTCAGAATGACGTTCAATAAGAGACCAATCATCTGATGTGACAGGTTTGATTATAACTTTCAGAGCTTTCGCTATAAATATAAAGTTAATTGTTATTAGTCGGATTTTCTCTTTGGCCAAAGTAAATATTATTTTTATACCAACCTACATTATGAACGGGTGATAAAATGATGCGTGAGCTTTCTATAAGACTTAGTTTAGATGCATAAGTTCCATTGATGTGAACGATCCCATCTTCATTTATATTTTCTCCACTCGAACTAACAAATACAGACTTAGAACAGTCTTCTCTCTGGAGTTTCCAAATTCTAACAGCCGCTTGCTGGATTGAGCGATAGCATGAGTTTTAAACATAAAAAATACTTTCTTTAAAACTTACTCCGTAATGGGGCTTCCAATGCCGAGGGATAGTAATAAAACAGTTTTTTTGAGGTCTAAACTTAAGTTCTGCAATTTTTGATTCCATTCTTCTCTCAACTCAACATTTGACTAAAGTCCATTTAATAGAAATATTATTGCATGAGTTCTTTGTCAAAGATTAATTCCTTTGCGGAGATCAGCTATAATCTTGGATATACTAACAGTTAAATTTCGACACAGGGGACCTCTAACGAGAGTTTTGGTAAAATTGGTAAAACATTTATAAATTACCAGTTTTCTCACAGCTACTTTTAGTGTTCTATTCTGTAATTTGTAGACAAGAAGACGGGTAGCCGTTTTTCTGACTGTATACTTTAAGGTTAAAAAATAATGTACAATTCCTGTGAGCTGTCGAAATCAAGTGAAAGTGAATGTCAAGGTTCAAGTTCGAACAATGTTAATGACGATTTTGAGGATGGCACGTGCTTGACTCCAGTATACATAGAATTAGATTCCGAATTGTCAAAATGGACATCAGAATCAAATCCCGACAAATCGTCTTGTTTTGGTAATGATACTCCTGACGACAATTGGTAAGAACATTTTAATTTTACGTGAAAAACATACAGTTCACATAACCTATTTGATTCAGTCTATTACCTATATTTATCTGTAATTGCCATGTAACTGAGAAGTGTTTAGAAAGTGAGAAAAGAATAACCCCTTACTGATACATTTGTTTAACTAAATATTGCTGTAACGAATACCTTATCATATCTAGTATAAAAGAGCCAGACTTTGACAGAATACCTAGGAAAAGAAATATTTTTAGCTCTTTTCCTATAAGAAATTCTTAATAATCCTTAAATATAACGATTATTTATCTTAACAATCGGATATTTGTGTTTATTAAGAAATATAGTATTGTATCAGTTATTGGAAATGACAATTTTATTTTAAAAGTGATAAAAACATTCTTAATACCGGATATATAATGTCTAATATATAAATATATCAACTTTGACACACCTTTAATAACTTTTATTTTGCTATATGATTTTATATTTTGTTTTGTTCATATAATTATATTACTCTCTGCTTCGATCTAAAAAAATAGCTATATTCAACATACAATATCTGAGGATCAAATTCTTATGAGAATTAATCCTGGGGATGGCCCTATGACTCTAAACCCATCTCATGCAACATTAATGCTGGAGAGTCAAGATCCTATTTCTAAAGCAAAAGATGTAAAGAGGTCTGTGAATCGAATATTCGAAACCTCTTTTAATTTTATTCTTCGTCTTCAGATTTGACTGCCAATATGAAGGATGTAAGCGAACTTATAGCACGGCCGGAAACCTAAAAACACACGAAAAAACTCATAAAGGTTTGCCAATAGCTGTTTTTTTTAACCCAAATAAAAAAAATATTTGTAGGCGAATATACCTTTGCCTGCAACCAACCTGGGTGTGGAAAAGCATTTTTAACATCATATAGTCTCAAGATTCATGTTAGGGTCCACACAAAAGAGAAGCCATACGAATGTGATGTTTATGGATGTCAAAAAGCTTTTAATACGCTTTACAGGTAAAAGGTTTATTGAATAATAAAGTGATAAATACTGACTAAATATAATGTTAAATTAAAGATTAAAAGCTCATCAAAGACTTCATAACGGAAATACATTCAACTGCGAGAATGATGGATGTACAAAATTTTTTACTACTTTAAGCGACTTAAAAAAACATATTAGAACTCATACTGGTGAACGGCCGTTTAAGTTTGTATTTTCTGTTTTTTATTTGATACTTCATTAAGCCTAGCGATTATTTTAGATGTCCAGATAACGAATGCAAAAAGGCTTTTTCAGCAAGCCATCACTTAAAAACTCATATCAGAACTCATACAGGTATTTATCATTATGTTAAAAATCATGTTTAAGGATGACAACTAATGTCAGGTGAGAAGCCATTTTCATGTCTGAAAGATGGATGCGAAAGATCTTTTTGCTCATCGTACTCACTCAAAAGTCACATGACTCGTCACGATAAGCCAGATTTTGAAGAGGTAAACCTTTGTAATTACTAAAAAAGTGTATCACACTAATATCCTAAATATAGATACAAACAACCTCTCCAACGGAAATAACAGTCTCAGAAAAAGTTATAAATGAAACCAATCTAAATCATTCTTCTGTCGGGGACATTGCCCAAGCCGATCCATGTGTTCAAGGTTCCAGTCAACGGACTTATGGAATTGAGTCAACACCACTTACTATCCTACCGTCTCTTCAATCCCAAATTCAATTAGTAACTAATAAATATGTACACTTGGGAGCTCAGAGCACATTTGTTCAACCTGCAAACTACAACTCCGAAATTATAGAAGAAAGCAACAATAACAGCCGAAGAGAGCTTGATTCAAAATCGACCCCAAATGTCAAACCCAATTCAACTCAATCAACGAACACTGCAACGGGCAGCATTCAGGAACCTCCGCCTTTACAGCAAACAGTTGTGGGAACAGTTAGTGTTCTGAGCGATTCTCAATTATGCACTGTAACATTGCCTACCCCAGTTCCATTAGAAAATAAAACAACAACTGCTTTGGTACATATAACCGAAGAAAGCAATAAACCAGAAGAAGAAAACGAAGACGAAAATACAGAAGACGTAGAGGAACCGCCAGTCGTTATAAATCAGAATCAAAAAGTACTTTTAAACGTTGGAAATAGAATGGTGCCTGTGGATGGCGCCGTTCTAGCTCAACTGGTAGCAGATAAGATCGCCGAGCAACTAATGCCTTCAATTAATGAATAACGTTTCGTTTTGGTGTGCCATTTTTGTTTTAAGTGTATAAGATTTAAGTCTCGGACTACATGGAAGCCGTATATTTCTGTGATTTTTTAAAACATTTTCAGTTATGTTACAAAATATCTGAATAAAATGTCGTATCGACATTTTTAGTAATGAAATCAAACCTTCTAAATGTGATTACAACGTGCAGAAAGCATCAATCGAAGTTCCATACTGAGATACGAAGTTAAATTAAAAGTGATAGGATCTTATAAAATGTTCACATAAAAGGAGCAATAATGAAAGCCAAAATCATCCGCTGACTTTACATCGATAGTACTACGATTCTTACTTCCTTACTTCCATTTCTTTCAAACTGAACTCCATAAGCCTTCAAGTATATAATGGAATAAAGTATTCTGTTTGTGATAACGATTTGCTGGAAACTATGTACTTACAATTTTAGCAGACCAGATACTGTCAGGTACACTTCATAGACCCGATATAATGAAAACAAGAAACAATTACAATTTGTTCTCTAAACACGAAAGAAAGAAAATACTGTGGTAGATGCTAAACAAAAGTCTTTTCACTTATAACTATTTGTCCATCAAAGTATTATGAAAATACCATTAAAAGTATTATTGCTACAACACAACTAACTGATAAAGCAACAAAAAAGACGATACCGGAAGCCTGGGCTGTTTATGATTGTCATTTTCAGCATTAGCCTTTACGAAAGAAGAAAACCAATAAATAACGATGTGTTTTGAATCAATAACGAATAAAACCCTAAATTTTTATCATTTATAGGACTCTGCATTTTCCTAATTGATAAATAGGCTAAAAATAGGGAAAGAAAGATATACAGGAATGTGAAATTTCTTTTTATAGCGCATTCGTTTCTTGTGCGAAAGGTTAATTACAACCGCATTCTTAGATAATTTATCCTTATCAGAATCTTTAGTTTCGATTTCAATTGGAACTGACAAGATCCCACGTAAAACACCATATGCGCTCTTAACCAAATCCTTATATACTTTGGGAAATATTTCATCATCCTTAAACTCTTGAATTGAATCAGTTGCAGTGTTTTTTCTAAATTTTTATGCAGGAGATTGCAAGTTTCCATTTACAAGGTAAATACTGTATGTGTTGAGTCAAATTCCGCAAGATTTCCTTACACATGTAATTTCTTCCTAAATACTTTTCGGATGTACCCAGAGAGTATGCTTTACCAAGAAGCTGACTAGTTGAAAGAAGATATTTGATAGCCAAAAATTAAATAACTAGTTAAAAAATACACTATTGAATGTAAAATAATACAAATCTGATATTACAATATGACTTAATTCCTTTATTCTAGAGAAAAATATAAATAGTAACAGGTTGCGTACGTGACCAAATGTACTGAGAGGTTGACGTGAAAAGATAGTGAGAAGCGTGACGATGGAACAAATAATGCTATTATAAAGCAAAGAAACAGAGGCAGGGAGGATGAAATACAGATAGAAAATAACTAAATAAGCAGAAGAATCAGAAAGACGAACTTAAATAAATCAATTAAATAGCATTTTTTAACTTCAAAAATTAGAGATAACTCAGCTGGGATTATAGAGATAGTATTTATGGTTAAATTATTTGGATATCGTATAGGCTCATAATAAGATAGCTAATCTTTTGCCTGTTGATAAATCTAATCGTATGATCCGTATAGATGGGGATAAAAGGTAAAAAACATCTGATTCTGTGAGATATTCTACTTTATTTTCTATTTACATCGTATATCTATTATCAATTAGTGACAGAGTATAAGGAATTAAAGATTTATTTATAGAATACTGTCTCTATATGCAATAAGGAAGAAGTATTAAGATTTAATTAACAACGTATGATATTTTCGAAACGTTTCTCAAATCAAATATCCGACAATTTGTTTATACAGTATGCATATTTATAAAATACTCTGCCTTCAGTTATGTAATTAATACCGAGTATCCTAGAAAGAAAACTAAAGTTCACACTGTTGTTCTGCATATAAAAACTCGTGGGATTTTTTTTTAAGTTTATTTATCTTTCCCCTGTTGGTGGTGATACGCTAAAAAGAATTAAGCTATATTTACTTTCTATTCTGCACCATCCACTTACAAAAACAGATGTAAAAAAACATTTTACAACGAAACTTTACTGAGAATTTTTCGACTATTCTCGTTCAATAATTTTCTTCCATATTAATAGTACATAACATATATAAACAAACAAAGAAAGAACAAGACTATTATTTGATTGTTATACTATATGTTTATTCCAAATAAACAAAACCTTTCCTCTTTTTCGAAACAATTACGCAAAGGAAATTAGAAAACGTTTATTTTCTATAAAGGATTATATTACTTTTGTAATAAATGACTTAAGTTCTGTTATATAATAGTTCTGTCAAACAAGAATTAAAAACAAGAACTATAGTTCTATATATTCTCGACGTCGGCTGATTGTAGTATACAAATCATAATTTCGAATGCCGAGAGCTTCTATTTCCTCGTTGAAGCGTAAATAATTTTGAATGCAAATTGGTAGTTTGAAAGTTTCGATTAAATGAGCGAAGTTTGTCTGAAAAGGTCGTCTAATTCTATTTCTTATTACATGTCTGGTCATTGACATTAGAGTCATTATACAAGTTTGTCCTCTTTTTCTGCGAAATTTATGAAATTGGCGTTGATCCGAAATATTAACGAAAAAATTATTCACTTCATCGTTAAAGTCATTCTCTTCACTAAAATTCTGAAAAGGCATTTCTAATTCATTACATATATAACCATTCCATACAAGTGTAACAATTAATTTTAGAGTAAATTTTTGACTTATTTCCGGTGGTTGATATTCTACTAATACTTGAAATGCTTTGTCAATTGCTTCTTGAGGAATTCCTCCATAATCTTCACTATAATACACAATCATACACACATAAATTAACCATCTCTTCGATAGACCATCCTGATGGAATAATTCGTAATAAGGTTTCGAAAATAATGACTCAAACATTATAGATCGATTTTTGGAAGAGTTTAATACTTTAGGATGACTGAAAAATGGCTGTAAACAATCACTATCGTTCGAATGGTGAATACCTCCAAAATATGGATAAACGTCACTAATTACTCGAGAGAATATTTCAGGATATCTATCCAAAAGTTCAGTTAAGAACACGCAACTTGTAGCTATAGAGACGCAAGCAAGGCCTTCGGTGAAAGAGAAAAGATGATTTTTGATTCCAAATTGAAATATATCAAATCGGCCAGTAACAATTGAGAAACGCTCAAGACTTAAGGAATTGTATTCATCCAGTTTAAGGAGAGCTAACACTTTTTTCAAATCTTCAAAGCTGGCTCCGTTTTGAATACAACTACGAACAATTGATTCAATATCAAAGTTATCTTCTACCTTTCTAGAAAGCATTTTGGAAAAAAATCCCATCTTACAATCAAAGTTACTGTTAAGAACCAAGCTAAATGCGAATAAATTTTTTTCAACATTTATGAAATTTGTCAGTATTTCAAAACGTTCAAGACTTTCATCTTCAATTGAATTTTGCAAAAGTTGCATAATCCCGTACGGTTGAATTTCATCAATGATTGAGATTCTCGCAACGGATCTTAACAGATGCAACTTCTCGTACTTGATTAAACAACTTCTTATCGACGTATAAAAGGGAGTAATTGACTTTTTTATCGAACACCATTCCTCCTTTTCACAATTGGGAACTCTTATTAATCTATCAGTAATTCTTGTTTCGATAAGAAAGGTTCGAGCATGTTGACAATTAGAATCGCAAGGGTAAGTAATAATCTTTTTCCTGTGCAATTCATACATCCTACAAAAGACAACTACAACTATGAATTTGAAGATTCTCTCTTCGTTTAGTTGAATGATACTATTTAGACAATTAAATAGTATCTCGTCCTTAAGGAGACTTTCATTGAATCGGCATAATCTTTCTTTCAGCAGTTCCACTGTTTTATTACCCACAATATCTATTAAACGATTGAGAAGGCTCCTCTGGGCTGGAGTGCGTAGAAATTCATGATCTATCCCTGAGTATATGTTCTGATGAAATTAAGTAATATGTAATACATTAATATTCTAATAATGCATTCAATAAGGTATTTTTTTTTGACCAGGTGAAAAGATAATTCAGAATTTACCAGCTGATCTTTATTAATCAATACTAAATACCGGAAACACATGGCAAACTAAAGAATCTTGTTTCTTCGAATTGTATCATTTATTTCATTCCAGTTTAATCAATAAAACAACCAGAAGATGTAAGAGAGCTTAATCGTAATCGGTTTTTGATTCTTCAAGCTAGAATAATCTTATTATCTCCTCAGAATTTCTTAATAAAACTAAGATTGTTAATTTATTCTTTTTTGTTTTGTCTTTTTAAATAGATTTCTGATATTAATGGAATTTCTTTATTTAATCCTATTCAAATATTTATTTAAAAACTAGTCATCATCTTCTCAAATGATTTATCACAAAAGAATGCTTTTGCTTTGTTTTTTGTAAAATCATTTACTGAATCGTACATCATTAGATCTTTAAATCCTATATTGATTTATCCAGTCATATGAAAAATATGAACGAGTAATTTAATGAATAATTATTACATTTTTCTATTTTATATCATATTAAAAAAAAAACACAGAGTTTCTTTAACTAAATAATATAGTAGAAAAAAATATACTTTTTAATTGGCTTTATTAAACCTTTGATTATCTTCTAAAGACAATGTTTACCCACAGTCAATCCCAATTTAATGAACTATTGTTATAAAGTTTAATACTCACCATTACAATTTCTTTTCCATTCTAAATTCTATTTACTTAAAAATTCAGATCAATATTAACGTTGTTTTCTTCTATTTCTCATCCCCTCCCCTCCCCCGTTCTCTTTTTTTTAAGAAGTTTGAATACAATAACATTTTTCAGTTTGTTTATATAAAAGTACTCAATACAAATATTAAATAATACTAAAGATAAAGATATTATTTTAATAAATTTTTGTTGCTATAAAGGAGAAAATTTTGAAGAAAATCTTAACATTAGCTTTACTAGATAAATTCATTTTAAAAGTATAGACAAACTAAAAGAATATTAGACCATTTCTCTTGTTTAACTGTTATATCGAACTTACATAAAAAAAGAATTTTTAAAGTACTCAATGTAATACTGTACAATAAAAAAAAAAGAACAGAATAATTAAAGACTTTTACATGACCTGGTCAAAAAAAAAGACAAAAAAAATATAGAAGCTATGTCTTTATAAAGACTAAAAAAAACAATATGGCGAAAATTTTAACTAAGAATCTCATAGAATTTTAATGATAAATATAAATAATCATAAAAAAGACCTTTATAATTGTTAAAAATTTCGCAATATTTCATTAAATAAAGCATAAATTTCATTGATTAATAATAAAAATGATATAAGTTTCTTATATTATAATATTTATGTAGAAATAATTAAATTCTTACTATGTAATCCATTCTCAACAGATGGTTTATTTTCGAAGGAAAGCTCTCTTTCAACCAACTTTCCTATTTGAGGAACAACTGTAACATAAAGAGTTAATTTACGTGATGCAATAATAGATTTATCATAACGTTTATTGCTTTACATACATAAATGTATGTATATATATAGACGTTCATATATACAGATGTAAATATATATATGTGCAAAAATACATCTATATATATATGTACATGTATCTGATGCAGTATATAAGGTAAACGTACACTGAATAGGATTAGTTTCAAAAAAGAATACAGAGGACACTGTTTCTGGTCATGTGACTGGTATAAAGGGGTCTCCACCACAAACAATGTCTAATCACCTCTTCTCAACCCTATAGCATCAAAATAAGTTAAAAATGGCTAATTTCTCCATCTCCGGCGAGAATTTGGACAATGTAGAAGACGTAAATGATGATAACAAACCGAAAAGTCGTTTTAAAGTAGAACAAGTTAACGAATTGAGTTCAGAAAACCGAAAAAATGAATGGTCCGAAAAACCTTTAAGTTTTGCTGCTAAACGTGTGAGTAAGATAATATAAAATCTAGACTGGAATGCACTAAAAAGATGACTTAGAACTGTAAAATAAGTAAGAACTGAAAACCTAGTTAATATTTGAAACTCTTCTAAAACGTTTTCTAAACATGTGTTAAAGGTAAAAAGAGTTACCAGGTAATCATCAATTTGTTATTATATTTATCAATAAAATAATAATAATAAAAGAATAAGGAATATATTATATAATAAAAAAATAGTTAAATGATCAGACTAGTAGCCAATACCATTCATATAGCAAAATAACAATCTTCTTAGTGTTTTGTGTGAAAAGAAGTATATTAATAAAGTTATATAAAATATTCAATACAAAAGAAGAAAACTATATAATAGTATACTGTATTTACAATATATATATATATATGTGTATGTTTGCATCCACATGCATTAATTGATTTTCAACATGTCTATATACTGTATATATATATATATATATATATATATATATATATACACAATATTTATGATAAACTAGATTTTTGCATACGCAATCTTCAACAAAAAAAATTGCGTAGTGTCCATTGAAATTAAACTATTTGATATCAAGTTAGAATGAATAGATATTTTCATTGAATAGAGAATTTTTACTATTCAATTCTATGGTATTTTTATGACAAAAACAGATATGTTTTTTCCTGTAAAGGGCTCACATAAATTTAAAATTTTTGTATAACAATGCTTTTTATGTTAAATCTTTATATTTAGAAATATTTAACTTCTTTTATAGAATAATTATGTTCTTTTTTATCTAGCTCATAAATAGTCAAAGTAGACCACGACAAATATCAACTAGCTCTTCTAGCCCTCCTTTGTCTCCTAATTTGAATGCTGAAAACAATTCATACGATACTGCAAACGCTAAGAATGCTAATCTGAATACACTAGAAACGCTGCCACATGTTGATCATTATAGAAATTTATTTTCTGCAAACGCTGTGAATCTTAAAAAACGACCTACTTTAGTTCAATTACGTGAAATGCAAGAGGAGTATGATGCTGGAGTAGAAGGCGAAGCAATTGCATCCGATGATAAGCAGATGCAGGTCAGTTGAAATTGATAAGAATGTTTTTTTATTTATATGTTTATTTAACAGCCGAACGGACCAAATGGAGATGTGACAACCACGGCTATACAACAAGATGCTAAGCCAGTAAAATTCGGATGGATAAAGGGTGTTCTTGTAAGATGTCTACTAAATATATGGGGTAAGTAACAAAACATACAAATACAGAGTATACTACTTTCTATTAAGTAGCGATAAAAGATAAAGAGGCTACTCAATTTCTCAGTAAAAGTTTTAAGAGAAAGATAAAAGTAGTTACATTGATTTAATCATTAAAACAACTAACAGTTGAAAGGAGAGAGGATGTAATAAAACGAAACTTTTTTTTAGATTACTAATCTTACTCTCTCTCTCTCTCTCTCTCTCTGTCATTCTTTTTATAGATATCATACCTATAAATATACTTGATATTTTAACCTTAAAAGAAATGACAAGGCATCATACGATATTATTAGAAACGTTGTAGAACTTTTTTATTGATTAACAAATATGAGAAAATATTCTCTTGCAATCATGATAAATGAAATTATTTTAATATATCAAATATTATCATTTCATTATGCAAACTGTCCGAGCTTATCAACGTGTTGTATGATAAAGTTAAGAATTCTCTTAACAAAATATGTAATCTATCTCTTTTCTTCAGGGGTTATGCTCTTTTTGCGATTGTCTTGGGTTGTTGGTCAAGCTGGGATTGGATTAAGTATTCTTGTGATAGGCTTATCAGCTGTTGTTACAGTTCTAACAACTTTATCCATGTCCGCTATTTGTACAAATGGTCAAGTGAAAGGTGGAGGAGCGTATTATCTGATTTCTAGATCTCTGGGGCCAGAATTTGGAGGAGCTATCGGACTAGTGTTTTCTGTTGCTAATGCAGTTGCTGTTTCCATGTACGTTGTCGGTTTCGCTGAGACAATAAGAGATATTCTAAGAGATAGGAAATTACTTATGGTAGATGAAGTTAACGATGTCAGAATCATAGGTATCATTTATAATATAATATATGTCATAAAATAATAATATCTAATATTTTGTACTGCACTCGTTAAAAGGATTGATTACCGTCGTCTTTCTATTGTGCATAGCCCTTATTGGAATGGAGTGGGAGGCCAGAGCTCAACTAATATTACTTGTTATATTATTAATAGCCATGATCAATATAATCATTGGAAGTTTTATAAGTCCCTCTGATAGTAAAAAATCCAAAGGATATGTGGGTTATGGATCCGGCGTAATAAAAGATAATTTCAATCCAGATTTTAGGGATGGAGAGAATTTTTTCTCAGTTTTTGCCATATTTTTTCCAGCTGCAACTGGGATATTAGCAGGAGCCAATATCTCTGGCGATTTAAAAGATGCTCAGAGAGCTATACCAAAGGTAAATTGCATTATTGGCATCACTAAGACATATACTATTAATGTCTTTCATTTTTCTTTACAGGGAACTCTGTTGGCTATTTTAATAAGCTCAGTATCCTACATTGGTATGGCCGTTCTTGCCGGTGCAAGCGTTGCTAGAGACGCAACAGGAAATTTAAATGTAACAGAAAATATTACCGAATATTGCCAGCAATTTACATGCGAATTTGGTTTACAAAACGACATGCAAGTTATGCAATTAATTTCCGGTTTCGGACCATTAGTGATAGCTGGAACATTTGCCGCTACCCTTTCATCAGCTCTTGCAAGTTTAGTCTCGGCGCCTAAAGTCTTTCAAGCAGTTTCTAAAGATAACATCTTTCCCTATATATCTGTGTTCGCTAAGGGCTATGGAAAAAACGATGAACCAAGATTGGCTTATCTTTTGAGCTTTTTTATAGCTGCTGGTTTTATAGCTATTGGTCAATTAAATTCAATTGCTCCGTTAATTTCGAATTTTTTCCTGATGAGCTACGCATTGATTAATTACTCATGTTTTGATGCATCATTAGCTAAAAGCCCCGGATGGAGACCGGGCTTTAAGTATTACAATATGTGGTCAGCACTCTTCGGTGCGTTGTTATGCCTATGCGTAATGTTTATAATTAAATGGTGGACTGCTTTGATAACATTCTTTATAATTACTGGATTGTATATTTATGTTCATCATAAGAAGCCCGATATCAATTGGGGAAGTTCTACCCAAGCTCATGTTTATAGAAATGCTTTAAATTCCACTCTAAAACTTGTCTCAGTGTTAGAACACATTAAAAATTACCGTCCTCAAGTATTCGCCTTAACAGGTATATTACCTATTCGTTTAACTCTTTATATCGAACAAAAATAAACTTCTCATCTGTTTTTAGGTCATCCTATGTCAAGGCCAGACTTGACAAGATTTGCAGCTACAATTACAAAAGATATAAGTCTTCTTATGTGCGTACATGTTATAAGCGGTGAAAAAGATTTCAGATCTAATAGTTCAAAAACTAAACACGCCTATGACTGGCTTTCCAAGAATAAAATTAAAGGCTTTTATAGTTGCGTTTGCTCAGAATCTTTAAGATCTGGTGTTTCTTCTGCCTTACAAACTTCGGGATTAGGCAAATTAAAACCAAATACTCTACTATTAGGTTTTAAAGGTGATTGGAAAACTTGCGATCAATTTCAGGTTAGATATTTATGGAACAAATCATCGAAATAATCTCAATCTTTATTCCTTCTGTATTCTTTAGGTACACGAATACGTGAGCATTATACACGATGCTTTCGATCTTAGATACGGAGTTGGTATATTAAGAGTTGACGAAGGTTTCTATGTCAGTAACCTACCAATGCAATCTGAAGAAGGTAAATAGAAGTTCTTTATTATTTTTAAATATTTATATACAACACTTGTATTGTATATTAATGTATTTATAGATACTTAAATAATTTATATTTATCAATCAGTATGCATGCTTATTGGCAATTTACTTTTTTCTTTTTTATCAATTAAGTAGTTCAAGCAGGGAGTACCATACGATATAAAGTGAAGAAAGGTTTTATTTTAATTCAGTTCTAATCTTTTTTTATATAAAATATATATAGGGAATTTTGTGTGTGTGTGTGTGTGTGTGTGTGTGTGTGTTTTTTTTTTTTATAAGCTTCATATTGCTACCGCAAAAAAAGGGTTTGGTTTTGATGTAATAATTTTCATAAAAGCTACTTTTTTGTTTTTTTTAACTTTCAAAAAAAAAGGGGAAATTACATTCAATGGATAAATGGAACTGTTTTTTTTTTATATTTATCTTTTATCTATTCTGTTCTATGTTTTTGCCATTTGCTTTCACTCTTCCCTTTTTTTGCCCTCCCTACCACTCTGTCAATCTATCAGTATATCACTTTCGTAATTAATGTATATTGTATATAAACTGTTTTAAGTACTTGCATATGATGAATATGTTGTATATTGACTATACATATAGTATATGCATTTTAGGAATATACAGCAGATAATATATAAATAGATATGTATATAATTGTAGATATTAATAATATTTCATTCATATGTATACAGTAAATAGCAAATAATTGTTTGTCAGGTGGAGTTGACGATGAAAAAATTCTTTTAAAAGAACAAGATGGCAAAGAAAACAATGAAGGATCTCTTCCAACCAGTCGGAGTACAAGTCCAACACCAAGACAATCCGTTTGTGCACCAAGATATATCACATCCCGTGAGTTGTAATTTCTTAATCGATCAGAATTTGTAACGGCTAATATTATATTTTATTACTTTGAATATTTCTAGGTCAATTGGCTAAAGCAGCTAAGAAGAATGGAACTATTGATGTTTGGTGGCTCTTCGACGACGGCGGCTTAACTTTACTAATCCCCTATTTGCTATCTGGTCATTGGAGAAACTGTAAACTCAGAGTTTTTGGTGCTGCATCTAGAAAGGGAGAGCTTGATAGGGACCAACGTAGTCTGGCAACACTATTAAGCAAATTTCGCATCGACTACGCTTCCATTAAAATAATAGCTGATATCGGAAGGACACCTTCCGCTGATGGGTGCGTGTCATTAATTCAAGTCTTTATTGCGATTATTAATCATTGTTAATATATTTATACAGAATTGCTAGATTCAACGAACTTATTAAACCTTGGATGCTAGAACCTGGTGAAACTCCTGAATCTCATCCTTGGAAAGTGTCCGAAACCGTCTTAAATACACAAAAGGATAAAGTTGGTTTTATGAATATTTTTTTTACTTTGAATAATACAAGTTATATGTATAATTAAATTCAGACATATCGACAAATTCGTTTAAGAGAACTTCTCCAAGAGCATTCTAGTAGTGCCAATTTAATTGTTTTGTAAGTATTAGTTATAACTAGTAAACGCAGTTATTAATTTAAATTAATAAACTTTCTATATTTTACTGTTTTTATTAGAACTCTACCTATGCCTAGAAAGAGTATTGCGCCCTCTGGACTTTATATGTGTTGGCTGGAAACGATAACCAAGGATATGCCACCAATACTATTACTCAGGGGTAATCAAGAGAGCGTTTTAACATTCTATTCTTGAGATAATTTGCTCATATTTCCTTCTCTACTAAAAATTTATTTAAAAGGTGTTCATTATCACATTCAAGGAAGAGAGGGAATATCTTTCTTGAAAATTAATCAGATTTAATTTTTTGCTCATGTTTTTACTGTCTGAAAAATTTGTGAGAATTTAAAATGCATTGTTTTTTTTTTCAAGATTATTACAGTACCAATAGATACAAAATATATATATATATATATATATAGTTTGTGCATGTAAAATTTATATTGAGGTGGTAGACTGAAAAAAAAAGCTAAAGAACAATATTAATAAAAAGTTATTGACATATATAAGTTTTTCTCGGTTGTAGAATGATTAATATCATTTCATTCATTCATTCTTTTTATTCTGTTTAGGATTAATAGAATTAATTAAGAGAAAAAGATAAAATTCAAATGAAAAAGATATACAGAGAAAAATAATACTCTAAAAATTTTGACAATATCAACAATCTCATTTAAAAATATGATACTAGAATTGAATTAGTTTTCAATTGAGAAAAAATAATAATCTAAGTATTTAAAGATGATTGTAGGTGTTTAATTTGGGAATTGTGTGGCCCCGGTTCAGGTGTATACGTAAAATTCAGACCAGTTGGATAAATTACTCCATCGCCTCTTATTAAGGATATTGGTACTTTTAAAGTTGAATGAACGTACTTCCAATCAGAATTAAAATACGATATATCGGGTACAACGCAAAGCATAGATTCTTCGCATCTGAACATTGTTTCCGCTTCAACAACGTCAAACCATACTTTGAGATTCGCTGTAAAATTATGACCACTTAGCTCAAGCATGGCAACATCTCCTCCACCAGCTACTTCCAATTGAGTAACTGTCGGCACTGGCGTTAGTGGCTTGTCAACTGCACCCATACCTTCAAAAAAGCTGTACTCGGCTTTGTCTGTTGATATTATTGTCCAAGACGCCCCATCGTTTATCATTTCTCTGTTAGGTTCTTTTGGGCAGGGTGTCGATTGAAACTGAATTATTCGCTCTTGAGCGAGGCAAACATACATGCGTTCGGTATCTTTCATATAAAATGCGCATTTATGAAGCTGAGAAACTGGATCGTCAGCGTCGAGCAGCACAGTTTGCTTGTCGACTTTTCTAATTATGAGACGTGGTAATGTCATACCCGTTTCGACACAGACTAGTTTAATGGTTTGGCCGTAGTGAATAAAACCGTCGCAAACACTGAATTCTTCACTTTCATCTTCGTTATTGTCCAAGAGATGAATTGTAAACGACCCCCAATGAGTTGACGAAGCATGGAAATTGTAACTATCACCACTCTTCTCAACATGTAAATATCTGGTTGAAACCGTTTGTGATCTAAGACGATTGAACAACGCCACCTGGGTTCCACTTTCTATACATAAATCTGAATTTTTCAGAGATTGTTTCTTTTTTGATGGTTTGCTTATAACCTTGATACGCTTTGAAGGAAACGATCCAATATCGTGGCCGTTAGAATAGAATAATTTGACGTTAAGATGGAAATGTTTTCGCTTGTCAGCATCCGATATGAAAAGTGTCTTGGCAGCGCAGTAGTCTTTACCATCCAATTGTAATTGATTCATATCATGATTTGAATTACCAATGCCCATAAATGCGCATAATTGTCTATCGCCTTCGGGGATCCCTTCGTTTTCCATCTGCTCCAAGCGTCTTTTCCAACCGCCATTCTTTAAATATATACAAGGGGGAGGACAAAAGAATCTTTTTTCATTTCCATAACTCTTCTGTGCAACTTTAGCGTGATAAATCAGTAGGGTATGGTGACAGCGATGATCCAGGTATGCTCGCATCGCTTCCCTTTATCAATAAATTTTTACAATATTACCACAGCATATATCACTATATACAGTATATATATATATATATCACATTCCTACAGTAAATATAACAATTTCTTGTAATATCGATACAAGCGCAAATACTCTAGTGTATGATTTTATCATCAAACTACTCTCTTATTTCAAAATATCTACACTTTGCTGTTGAGTTTCATTTACAATCTCTTTTTATACGTATTCGATTTATTCCTGCAGTCTCCCTACCCCTGTCACCTCTCTTTTCTGTAACACTTTCTCATTCGCTGATACATTCTTTGGCGAACAAAAACAATTATATAAGATACACTAAAAACTATGACAGTCGCTAACGATTATCTTCTCTTTTTTTATATCCATCCAAGGCTTAGCTCGTCACGATTGTTTATCCTAGCATTCCCTATTTACATATCGAATTTTTTAGATATTTATTCACATATATATAAAATACATCAGATAATTCCCTTTTAATGCAATTCCCCCAGGCCTATTGTAAATCAAGGTCAGCATACAGAAGTTAGACATGTTCAAAAGTAATAGTTATAAATGAGACTAGTTATTAAAATGGATAGCATTTCTTAATATTCACGTTTGAATTCAAAGCCTCTACTCTGGAAATTAAAAAACAATGTCTTTTGCAACACGAAGGATTATGATGAATTCAATATGATTTATTTATGACAGTTCGTTTTTTTCAAGGTAAAATGCTTTAAAATATGCATTTAAAGCATATTCACAATCGCTTACCTATTTTAATTATTGATTTTTGCAGGTAATTTTAGTTAATTATCAATAATTACAAGGTCAAACATATTCGTGTTTTTATATTTCTCCCTTCCCTGTCACCCCCTCCCCCTCTCCCTTTCTCTCTCTCTCTCTCTCTCTCTCTCTGTCTCTACGTTTATCTATCTATTTCTTTCGCTCATTCTCTCGCGCTTTCTTTCTTTCTTTTCAAGCAATAAAATCAATGATTTCAGAACACTTTCTTCCTTTGTTCTCAGAAAATTATAAGTTAACGAACCTTGTTAATTTGACTTCAGAAAATTTTCTGCAAAAGAAAAGAAAGAATGAAAATTGTGGAAATGAATAAAGAACAAGAAATGAAATAACACAAAAAAGAGAATAAGAGAAAAAAAAACTTTTCCTTACGCGTTATTGTTATTAGTTTGGTACTTAAGCATAGAACTAGCGACGTTAGAGTGCGAATTTCCGTTAAGCGGTGGTGAATTAGAAATCTGTTCAACATTTGATGAGACAATGAGCGGTGGTGGTGGTGCTAATTGGACGTTTGATTTCGTTGATTGTATAGGGACGGAAGTTGGTGGTGGATGAGAAAAATTTTGATGTTCTGTGTAAAATAAAGAGAACGTTTTATGTTGTAAAGAGGAGTATAAAACAAATATTATATACAAAACACCTACACAACCAACCTATTACAACGTGGAATCTGATCGAAAAATCTCTGCGCAAATTCATCGATCGAATAATTATTGTCGTTGAAAGAAGCCGCTGTTGGATAATTCTTACTAAAGCATCCTTTTTTTCTCTTCTTTATTAATTTTAACATCATTGACACAATTTTCTGTTCAATAAACTACTCTTTTAAAATACTTTAATCTTGGTGATCATTGGCATAGATCTAACGATTAAATTATATAAACTGCGTTGCCAACAAAGCACTCAGCTATCATTGTTTACTTTGTATTAATTATTACAAAAACACCTGTTCGAACAGAACAGTTTTCTCACGCTCTAATATCAGACAGGTAGCAAATTAACTAATTACAAAGTTAAAAAGTCTTACCAGTTTGAAGAGCTAATGGTGGAGGGGGTGGAGGGTGGTAAACGGGTAAAACCGTTTGTTTATTCATCTTTTCTGATCCTGCCCCGGATAGATCGACCGGACCAGAATCTCGGTAAAATCCACCTGCTTGTAAATATTTATAATGTTTCCACAATCTTGATCTCATTTTGAACTCACTTTGATGCGGCACGTGCAAGTATGGAGAAGAAGGGAGTAATCCCATACCAAATGCATGAGGAGACATATGGTAGGTTAAGCGACCCTGAAAAACATTTATAAGCAATAAAAGAATCCATTACAATTAAAAATGTTTATCGAAACAACAAATCTACTGATAAACAGAAAATCAGAGAAGATACAATTTTATTACTATTTCATTCAGTGTAGGACTATTCCAGTCCAGGTACAAATGATGAAACGTATTCATAAAAGTATTGCCTGTATTGTTCACAGTTTTTTTAATAGGCAACTGCATCTTGAAGAGACTGCTTGTAGAATGGGATGTAATACTGATAGTGTTACACAAATTTATTGATGTTGCACCTACAGGGGATATTTATCGGAAACGAGTTTATTGACTGTTGCAATCGAAATCATCTAAAGTTGTTCGGCAAAATTTCCCTCTCTTAACCTTTTATCTCTTCCGAAGCAATAAAAAAATTTAGTTTGGACACGGGATATTTCACATCAATTCTTTCCTTTTATAGTTATTTGATGATAAATTTTCGGTATAAAAAAACATTTTTCTTCATAAAAGAACAATTAACTAAACAAAAGCAACGATAAAATAGGTACTAAAATTCGCGCACAGCTGTCTGTCTCTTTAATACGACTCAGCTTACAATAAAACAAATAGACTAGTGAAATTAAGAGTTCTTTCGTATTGACAATACAGAAATTTGATAGACGCCTTATTCCAGCTCACGGCTATGAAATATACCCATTCTGTTAATTTTCACAAACTTTTTCGATTATTAGGAATATACCTAATCAACATATATCAAAAGGTTAGCTTGAAAAAAGATATGCACTCGTTAGTCTTTTCTCTCTCTCTCTCTCTCTCTCTCTCTCTGGTATCTATCTTTCCTATGCCCTTGCCCCCAACCACCCTCTCTCTCTCTCTTCATCAGCATATTTTGCCCTTCATATTCCCTAATTAAGAAAGAATATTTGGCCTCTGTTTTCATACCAATATTCTTTCTCTTTTCTTCCTTATATACTTTGTACACAGTATATAGACATCTGTCTTATTCCTATCTATCCTCTCTAAAACTCCACCCTATCTTAGCAGTAATTATTTATAATTATAGGTTTCATCGCTTTTCAATTGCTTATGAAGACCATCTGGATTACGCAATTCTTCGAAAGGCGAAAAGCATATGAGAAACACCACCAACAAATAAACTCATCCTCGCAACGTATAGAAGCGCAAGAAGCGTTACGACAGAGCGTGAGAATACGGCACCTGCTAAATGGTGTGTGCCCCTGATAAAACACTCAATGATTTTCTTCTTTTTCCGTGTTCCTTTGTCACAGGAAAATATTCTTATCCTTTTTAATTCGACAGGCTAGTGAGATTGTGTTATCTACAGTAATTATTTTTACTTTTACCAAGGACTTTTATATTATGAATAAATTAATAAATTCATTATGTAGTCACCTGCATATAAATCAAATAAAATTTCAACATAAAGTCTACCAAATACACAAAGCAATTTTAATATTTGCAGGGATTCTAACTTAAGAAATTGAACAATGTGCTACAGGCTTTTTCTATGAAAACTCTTTCTATCGAAATATCTTATACTAGAGTATATATTGCATTAAAGTTTAAAAATCTTAGGTCACTTCTGTCACGTCGAATACTTTAACGCCATAGTGACCTAGTTCCCACAGTCTAGTTCACACACTTTGGTTTTGGTTCCCACGCTTTGTCCTGACTGATAAACAAGCGATAGTAGCTTTGTCCAGCAGTAGCAGTCATATGGGACGAATGTAAATATAAGAAAAAGAAAAAACTTACTCCGAAAGATTTTTCTTCTTTCGACTTCTCTTTGAATTCAGGCATTGCAGTAATGAGAAAGTTGCCGATTCGTTTTATGGGTGGCGCCACTACGCATCTTCGAAAACTGAAGGCTTATATTGATTCATTTTTATTCCTCGTTGCAATGTTGTTTTAAAACAAATTTGCTTTTGTTGATCACTTTGAAATTATCGTAAGCAATTCTATTGACTAGGACTTGCTAAATCTTAAAAGATTCTAAAGAACAATCTGAAAATGGGAGTACAAACCACGCTAATATGGTAGTAACTAAAACTAGAGCATAACAAGGCGGAGGCGTCTATGCTTTAGGGGTGAAATTAGCTTTTTCCAAAGTTGTTGAGGCTCTACTTTTAATGATTAGCTGTCAAGTAAACATTTCTCTTTGGTTAAAAGTGGCTTTGCCGATGGTAATTTACAATGTGATTTATTCATTATAAAGATGATCAACAGTAAATACATTATTTCAAATTTGAATTAATTTACAATAATTTATTTATGATTCCTATTATTATCGTTTCGTAAGATAATGAAATATTTAGTGAAAAGCATTGTATATGATCAGAAGCATTATTAGTAGATGAAATGTTCTAATAGAATTTTATATGGCTGGAGGAAAGGGCCAAATAGAACGAATTCATAATTTGATAAAAGAAACATCATCACATTGTAATTCGGAAGTTTATCAAAAATTAAATCTTTTGAATGATAAGAACACTGGCTCGTCAAGTTATTCGACTTCCGGTTGCAATATAAATATTCCATCCTCTACGAATATAAATGAAATCTTAAAATTAAAATTTAATCCAATTTCGAAACTTCAACAGCGTAACACTTGTTCTAGAGAGAACGAGAGAATAAACGATAAGAATGAATGGAAAAGAACAGTATTACCTATAGAAAAGAATCCTCTTATTAAGCACTTAACCGTGTCATTTGAAGAGTTTGAAAGCTTGATAAATGAGACTTCTTACGTAGATTTCTTAAACGTCTATTTATCATTACCAATTTGGCCTAGAAGAGTAGTTTATAGTTTACAAGATAAAAGTTTTGACATCGAACATTTAATTTCCACAAAAAATCGTTATAATTTCAAGAAAAAAGTCCTAAAATGGATATATCAGTATAGATTGCCAAGCTTTTACAATAGCGACATCTTCCTGTATTGGAAGCTATCACAACAAATTCTAGCGATATCTTATAAGAATTTTACAATTTGTCAAGATTTATCAAAAGATTTACTACAAAAATTCAAAAGTTTTAGCAATTTTAAACTATTCTACGAGGAATCAAGTTCCGGAAGATTGTTTTTACTTTGGAAAGACATAGAGAGATTTCTAAACACAAGGGATATAGTTATAAAAAAATGCTTGTATGCTAAGTTACAATGCAGATACTTTAACGTAAATGATGATCAATTACGGGATTTGTGGACAGAGTCTTCAAAACTAATTCATACAAGCACGTTTGAAGACGATGGATTTCTAAAAGCACTTGAAAATCTTCAATGTAGTATAATTAGTAATCTTTGTAATTATTGGTTACCCAAGTATTTATTACAAAATGAAGTAAAAGTTTACAATAATCTAGTAAGTGTTGTCCTATAGAGAATTTAACTTAACGATTGTTTTATAGGAATAAAATGATAATTTAATAATGTCAATACTTTAAAGGAAAGCCTTACTTCAACTTATTCAATAAATGATGGCGACTCAGCTGCAATAGAAAGAGATAAAATAAAACATTCTATAGATTCTACTGTTAGTTTAAATCTTTCCTTAGAATAATTTTTTTTAATAGATAAATGTTATCTTTTGATAATAAAAAATACAAAATAAAAAGGATTTCGCACTGGATGGGATAACACGTGTACTCTCATATAGTGGAAGAGATCGTTCTTCCCGTACATCTAAGGACAATTTCGACTTACCGCCAATTATTATACATCAAAGTAGAAATTCTCAAGATCTTGTGCAGTCTAACCCCTTTCCAATTGACGAATCTGGTGAAATTTTGACAAAAGCTTTAGAATATAGGCGAAAGAACTTGTCATTAGTGGTCGCCCTAACTATTGATTACGAATCAGGCAATGCCTTTGAATCGTGGCTTCATGATATAAATGCCCAGATCTACGTTATTGCACTTAGACTCTGGAGATCATTAGAAATGTATTTAAGTGTTAAGAAGTCCAACAGTTGGCTGATAACAGCCTCTAAAAAAGAAGCTTATGAAATGCTGATTCAATACTCTGTATTAACTAAAAGTATTTTACCAAAAGATTTAGGTCTTATGCTGTCATTCTTGCTTATCCATTCAAGAGATCCTCCAATATTCCTTTATAGATATATTCAAAATAGATTGGCACAAATTCTTAAAGAGAAGTGGCAACAGTTTAACAAGAGGGATGTTATAGATTTCCATAGAAACTTGTCAATCAGCAGTCGTGAATACGAAGGTAAACGAGAAGGAACGACTCAAAAGAGAATAACGAAAGCATTAGAATCATTAAATAGTTTATCTGAATACGGTTATTTATTAAATTCATTGTTTAAATATGAAATTAATTTTAGAAAATTTGCAAAATGGCGTAGATTTGAAAGATTTTCAAGAGTTGCACGAGGAAAGTCGTACGAACAAAATGCTCAGTTTAACTTTAGCGACATCAGCCAATAATCGCAAAAAGTCTCCTTCTAAGAAAGGTTGTTAAATTCTTATTTTACCTAATAACTTTATAATGGTTAAATTACAGCCATCTCCCTGGGGAATTATATGATAAAGGCAGAAAAGACCCCTACTCTAATGCAAAACAAAGATAGTAGCAATATATTTGAAAGTATAAAGAATGATAAAACATTTATAAAACTTAATTATTCTGGTGTTGAAAATTCTATCAACCGTCCTAAAACAAAGTCAAAAAAATGTATGAACAAATATAGTACTATACGAAATATTTCATCTAAAAAACCAATATCTCACGAGTCATTGAATATCATGATGAGACCAAATGCTGAGGGCATCCTAAAGTACTCTGCAAAGATGTATGAAGCTAAAAATAAGTTGAAGTATGAAAAAAAGGATACTGGTACATTTCAACTTAATTCTACTAGAAGTCATCAAAAACTAGGTTGGATAGCTTCAATTAATTGAAAAAATCATCGCTTATAAATAAAAATATATATATTCAAATGCAGGTCTATATGTAAAAAGTTTCTATTCAAATGCAGGTCTATATGCAAAAGATTTCTATTCAAAAGAAGTGAATATTGAATTTTTTGTTCAGTTTTTTTTGTCGTAAAAATTTTTAAATATAGGCGAATAGTTCATTGACGAGGGTCGTAGAAATTAAAAAATTACATTCATTTCTCATCTCGAAGAATAAACGAAAGAAAGTGAAACTTACTAAACGATATCTATTAAACTTCGGAAAGACTGTCAAAATTTTTAAAACTAGGAATTCATTCAAGAAAAAGGCTTTTCTACTATGTGCCCTCTTTTCAACCTTGAACACGTATACCTCTCGTAATAAAATGCTTAAATATATAATACAAGAGATAAGTAACACAGTTTCTTTAAAATTATTATCAAAACTCTTAACAAGGACTTGTTACACGTTGTCAGTGTTAGCTCAAAAGTATTCAGTCCAAAACCATCAGCAAGCAATTCACTTACATTAATTGAAGGATCAAGAACTAGAATTCAGGTCGGTTCTAAGCACATTTTCAAAGAAAAGCTACTGAACGATTTGGAATTTTTGGCTGAGGTTCTTCGCTATAACTATTTGTGGAGTGCTTTTCGAGCTTTAGAAGACGCAAAATGTTCAAAGAAGGAAATGATAAATATAATTCGCAATAAATGTATAATGATAACGAACAGATTCTTTCAATCCTCTATCGAGCCCAGACTTCAGGTCAATGTATCTGAACCTATTGTTAGTGCAATCGTAAAGATTTATAGGAAAGAAGATCCTAGTCCAACGATATTTTCAGAAGCATTTCATAGCATCCTCCCTCACTGTGCTCGTCTATGGAATCAATATAACAAATACTTATCCAATAATCCTAATACTCTACAATCTCCCTACTCTTGCAGGGGCTTCAATAAGATTTTAACAGGTCGAGAGCAATACCTCACATTGGAACGAGAAAAGCAAATTGATTCATCTTTGACAGTTAACATAATTTAATAATCTCTTTAATATGATAGAGTATAAAGCTAACAATAGAATTAGTATATTAGTTTCTCATATAAACTCTATGTATTGTAACTTTGGATTATAAACAGCTTTGTTACAAATATATTTGTTACTGTTGGGATATATAGAAGCGATAGAGGAGTGCAGAGCCGATGGCGATAGAGAGAGGGATAAGCCAAGCTGTCCAACTTCTGTGAAAGTAAACAATATAGTTAGAAGAGAGTTTAAAAATTTTTCAAAATAACTAACCCTGTAGATGAAGTACCTTCTGGCAAGTAAGTTGATGCCTGGTTTCAAAAAATGGCAAATATAAATCACACTAAAGCATGAGATAAGAGCACGAGTTAGAGTCACCGTCACAGTTATTGCACTTGTACTACTTAGGCCTAAATATTTCTCCTAACTATCATAGAACCCTATGGTATAAAATTACCAGTATTTTAAGTCAGCATCAACTCAGACAACAGCTAGATGTGCTCTGATTTAAGTTTAAATAATTAGTCTTTGTCACATGCTATATAACGTTATATTAATGAGGAAACATAATTCACCTTTTCCTCTCGGGTTTCTTTATCTGAATCAGTTAAAATTCCGATTTCATATTTTTCCATTAATTCTCGAGCGTCAACAGAATGTCCAACATCCTCAAAGCTTTCTGTTGCATATCCACCTCCCTGTTCAAGCAGAACCTCTTCTCCACCAGGATGCTAAAAGAAATTAAAAAAATATAAATAATAGCTATTTTATCTGATTTTTTTCTAAATTGGTAGTCAAACTTTATTTATATACTATGCATTGGTTTTAGATTATCCTACTATACTTCAAAGGCATGACTTTCACAACATGATATATTCGTTCAAAGTCTACTCAAATTACCAGTCGTATGATTTAAAAAGGTCACATACCTCTTCCAAAAATTTAGTTACATCATAAACTTTGTTATGAATTGCCATCCAACAGGATTTTCCATCTTTATGTTTTTCCAATTCTGCAAGTGTAATTTGGCGGGCTTCGGACATCGTTGCAGAATGAAAGCTCTTTCTAAAGTGCTCGTTTATTGACTGAGAGATTGAAAAGGTTTTTACGTGTTTCCGGTGAGCCTCTTTTTCGAAATAACGTCACTTCCGGGTGTATTTGGAAATGCCGACTATTTCATTGTTTACATTGGTAACGTTTCATGAAAAGGGAAATATTATATGAGAATACAAGAATAGCATAGATATAAATGAAATATACTACAGAAACGTTACGCTAAGATATTTAAAAACTGATTACGAGTTGAAAAAGCATTTCATATATATAAATTTATTTTGTGAAGAGAATTTCGAATATTTTTGGAAATGTCTGTTAGACAGAAAAAATACACCGTTCTTAAAGTTGTAGACAAAGCACCGTCAAAGTATAATGGCAAATGGTTTCCGAGTAATGCTGACGAGCAGAAGGAAATGTTCTTCGAAAGCGGAGAATTAACAACTCTAGTAACTGAAAAAGGCTCTGCCTTGTCTAAAACGAAAAAGAAACAAAGAGTAATTAGAAGGGAATTTTTCTTTGAAGCTTTAAGAATTTTAGAAAAATGTCGAGATACTTTTGGAGATGCTATTAATTTTTTTAACTACGCATATGGTAAGTGTTTAGATTCCGAGACCAGCTCTCAAAAGTGGATGGAATATTTAGATGATTGTGGATTAACTGGAGAGATTTTAGTGTATTTATCTCCTAAATTAGTTTGTTCCTCAAAAATTGTCTATACTTCTGGTTCAAACAAATTGGATAATAGAAAGTTCACTTTATTAATTAATAGTAAAAACCATTATTTACGAGAAAGAGGAGTTGGTTGCCTGGCGGATCACGAAATCGCAACTCACTACATTCGAGCATACAATGACGGATATCAGCCTTGGTTTAACGATAGAAAGAAATTTGGTTTGAAAACCAGAGAGACTAGGGAATGGTCATCAACCGAAGAGGGCTTAGCTTCCTTAAACACGACTTTAAATGCCAAAAGTAAATTACTATGGCAACCTGCAATATTATACTATGTTGCATGTTTGTCTGAAACAATGACCTTCAAGGAGTTGTTCGATCACCTAGGTCGCTATTTAAGCTGTAAGGACACTCGATGGCGATATGTATTGAGAGTCAAACGCTTATTGCCAGATCCTAATGCTGCCGGTGGCCATGGAGGGGACCAAGTTTACTTCGAAGGTGCTATAACAATACTCAAAAATTTGGACTCAATCGATTTCAACGTCCTGTACTCAGGAAAAGTTGTACTAAGTGATTTAAATCGTGTAAAGCGATTAGCTAGGATGAATTGTTTACGTCTTCCTCGATTTATGAAAAATGTGGCAAAGTACAAAAGAAGCTTACATAGAATAGCAAGAGTAAATGAAATATCAACAAATGTTGAACCAACAACTTCATGTTCTTCCCCGGATAGGAAATTATATAGAGAGAAATGCAGACCTAACACAATATCAAACATTCAATCATCCAAAGCGTAATTTTCAGGATCTGCCTTTTCACCTTCAATTATGCTATCATAAAAAAAATCTTCCCTAACAGTCATTGCATATGAAGATGTTGTTCCACCGAATGCTCCCGTAATTGCAGTAGTTGTTTTTGTTGATTTTTTCCACTCGTCAATGGTTGAAACATGTATTACATTATACAACGTGCTTGTTGACAATATACCACCGTGTCTTTCAACAAGTGATTTAATTTTACTCTGCGTTGCTATCATTCTTCCCGACAATTTAAAATGTTGTCCACTAAGAATTCTTTAGAAAAATAATTAATTTTAGAATGAAATATGAACAATTCTAATACTAACTTTGATGCTTTCATTTTATCTGCTTCTTCGAATAGTTCTTTTAATTTACGTCCTCCGGGAAATGGTTTCCTTTTTTCTTTCGGTTTTATATAACGGAATTCTCCGGCTACTTGTTTATAATGTACGATATATTGTGGAAGGATATGATCAGAGTGAAAAATGACTATTTCCTTCTTACACGGCGAAGTATGAGAATCATAATTATCTTCACACGGTCTACCTTGAATAAGGCCTTGACACTTAAAAATTTTTCCTTGAATTACTTGGCTCAGTAATAATTTTGAACCACCTCGAATATAGCTCATCGCGTAAGAGGGGTATTCGCTAAAGTAAACACCCGCTCCGTAATACCCTGTATCAGTCTTATGTTTAAATCCCTTATCACCTGGTACTTTAAATCCATTTTCACAAATCGGTGTAATATTGTTTTGATCGGTTCCATGAAAAGCCAAAATCGGATAAGAGTATTCTTCACCCCTTTTGTTTTTAACTTCCTCTTGAGCTTCTTTAAAGTTGGCCACCAGTACAGGATTTATCACATATTCAACTTTGGTTATACGAAAATTATTGCCTCCCAAAAGTCGGTAGAATTGGGATTCTGCTAAACGGAAATGAAGTTGGTCGGCAGAACCTTCTTTATATGAACGTTCAGCAAATAACGGAAAGTATTTAGTTTCATTCCCCTCAAGAGCCTCCTTTTCGCCATCTACAAGTAAAACACCCCTATTAACTTCTTCTTGGAGTTTTTCCATCTCCTTTTCTTTTTCTTCTATGATATTTCGCGATTTTTCAAGTTCTTTTTGCAGTCTTTTCTTTTCAGCGAAGGCATCCTCCACTAACTTTCTACGCTCAGAATCCGTCATATTTGAGAAACTTTTCTTCAGTAGAATTTCATCTGTCTACAAAACAATTCTATATAAATATATTCATTCAAAAGAAAAAACAAAAAATAGCTAACTCGTGGAACACTGGAATCACTGTCACTGTCGTAGTCTTCTGTATCGCTATCATTTTTAATGGGTGCACTACCAAACGGATGAGAATATTCGGCAAAGTGCAATAAGTTTGTCCTGTAACAATTCGATCCATATTTACAAGGTGGCAGTTTGCTTGTATCAACAGCTGTAGTAGAGTCCGGCTTTGAAGTCGAATTAGCTAGTTTATCCTTTTTATGAATGTACTGCTTAAAATGTTCTGGATTTTTCCGATAACATTTAGCCCCATATGGACATGTTGGTAAGGAATCTTCGTCGGAGCTGTCTAATTTCTGTTTCTTTGCCGAAGTGGCCATTACATGACAAGATATGTTTTAACAAGAAAATTAACAAAAGAGTGAAATAAAGAATGTGGTGTCAGTGAATGTCAGTAAATGAGTAACAACTAGTCTGATAAAATTTTACTTATATAACTCAGTTATACCAAGTTCATACACGCCTATTTAAAAGGGGAAAACATTAAGCTGGGAAATTAGTTCCTGTAAACTGGTGGAATTCCCTACCGTTTTTCTATGTGAATTTGAGCCTTTAAAGGAAAAAATCGGTGCTTTCGTTCCCTTTTTAACGGACTATTTTACATTTCCATATATATTCTGGCTTAGATGTGAGTTTTTAATTTAAAAATTTATATTCTATATTTAGTACAGAAGAAAAATTGAAAAACGTCTATGTTGAGCGATAAAATAGAAAATTATCCGAGCTAACGTTTACATTAAGCATGCTTCAATCAATATAGCATCCGTTATGAAGTTGTATAATAGTAACTTCGAATTTTCATTCAGACATCATCCATAATATCTTTGTGTCCAATGTCCTCGAATGTTGGGAAAAAATTTGTAACTGAAGATGAGATCGAGGAGAAGCGCCACAGAAGACAACAGGAATGGGAAAAAGTTCGTGGAGCAAATGACCCCTTAGAAGCTCCGGAAGAGGATCGACCCTTATTTGATCGTCTTTCAG
Organism: Dimorphilus gyrociliatus; assembly: GCA_904063045.1. Classification (NCBI taxonomy): domain Eukaryota; kingdom Metazoa; phylum Annelida; class Polychaeta; family Dinophilidae; genus Dimorphilus; species Dimorphilus gyrociliatus. Next base: position 3,950,650 of record CAJFCJ010000007.1, read on the forward strand.
AGCAACGCCAAAAGCAAAAAGAGAGTTGGGAAGAAGAACAACGAGAAAAGAATCGTGTTAAAGGGCTCGATGAAGATGAAGTTCGGTTCCTGGAGCAAGTAGATGATCAAAAAGATGAAATAGAAAAAAAAAGGAATCAAGAGTTTTCCAGCATAATGCAAGAAATCGATGTAAGAGAAAATTTAAATCATTTGCCAGTTGTAATAATCTCCTGAATACCTTTCATAGGATTACGTTGTAGTTAAACCTTTAGGCGAAACTATTGTGAAAAAAAGCCTTCCTAAAGCTGCTCCAGTCAAGAGCCAAGCTTCACTGCTGGCTGGAGCTATCCGAAGAAAAAGAGAGTCAGATTCAAAGGAAGTTTTTGTTGCCCCAAAGCAGTTGAAAACTGAAGTATCAGCCTTGCAACCAGTTGGAATTTTACCCGGTTTAGGACCTTACTCCAGTTCAGACACTAGTGACTCTGATTCTGAGCCAGAGCTTTGTCCATTGTTAACTTCAGGAAAAACAATTACTGATTCAGATAGTTAAATCATACGATTTCGTGTATTCAACCTCGCACGCATGTTTTAAACAATAGAAATTAACTATATTCTTTTACGAAACGCTAGAGAAACGTCAAATGTTACACACCACCGACCGATAAGCGCGCTAAAATGGATTGTTACTTTAAGGTTGGTAACCGGCGACAAAGGTAGATGTAATTTCCTTAAGTTTCGCATCTACATCATCAGAAATTTGTCCTGCTTCACGGATATTATCTAGCAAGCCCTGGTGAGATGCCTTCAAATGTTCAGTGAAGGCCGCCTCGAACTTGGTGATTTGGCTAGGGTCCATTTTATCCAAGTGACCTAACATATTAAGTTCATGAGAACAAAACTTTCAATTATTTTCTTTAAACCTACCTCTTACTCCCGAATAGATAATAGCGATTTGATCTTCAACGGCCATTGGAACATATTGTCCTTGTTTCAATAATTCCGTCAAACGTACTCCTCTATTTAAGAGTTGCTGAGTAGCAGCATCCAAATCACTACCGAATTGGGCGAAAGCAGCTACTTCTCTGTATTGGGCCAATTCCAATTTCATTGAGCCAGCAACTTGTTTCATTCCCTTGATTTGAGCAGCAGATCCTACTCTGCTTACAGACAAACCTACGTTGATGGCTGGTCTGATACCTTTGTGAAACAATTCAGTTTCCAAGAAAATTTGCCCATCAGTAATCGAAATAACGTTGGTCGGAATATATGCGGACAAATCTCCGGCTTGGGTTTCGATTATGGGAAGAGCAGTCAGGGAACCACCGCCCAAAGTATCGTTCATCTTGGCTGCTCTTTCCAAAAGACGCGAATGCAAATAGAAAACATCTCCTGGGTAGGCCTCACGTCCAGGGGGACGACGCAGAAGCAAAGACATTTGACGATAAGCAACGGCTTGTTTCGATAAATCGTCATAGATGATTAGAGCGTGTTTACCGTTATCACGGAAGAATTCGGCCATAGTGCAACCAGAATAAGGTGCCAAGTACTGCAGAGGAGCGGCATCGGAAGCAGTAGCGCTTACAATGATTGTGTATTTCATGGCATCAGCATCAGTAAGACGTTTTACGATCTGAGCTACAGTTGACCTCTTCTGACCGATAGCGACGTAGACACAGTACAATTTTTCCTTTTCGCTCTTGCCCTCGTTGAATCTTTTTTGGTTGATAATAGTATCGATAGCAACTGCAGTTTTACCAGTTTGACGATCACCGATGATCAACTCTCTTTGACCTCTACCGATTGGTACCAAAGAATCTACAGCCTTTAATCCAGTTTGCATGGGTTCTTTTACAGACATACGGGGGATGATACCTGGAGCCTTAACACCAACTCTCATTCTTTCGGTTGCGGTGATGGCACCTTTTCCATCGATGGGGTTTCCTAAAGCGTCGACAACTCTTCCCAAAATGTTTTCACCTACTGGAACATCTACAATAGCTCCAGTTCTCTTTACAATGTCTCCTTCCTTGATCAATTTGTCATTTCCGAAAACTACGATACCAACATTATCAGGTTCCAAGTTCAAAGCCATACCCTGTAACCTTTACACGTTTATTTGACATTACGACAGAAAAGTACAAGTCAAACCTTCAATCCAGATGAGAATTCTACCATCTCTTCTGCTTGTATATTCTTTAGACCGTATACTCTGGCGATACCATCACCAATGGACAATACCCTTCCAGTTTCTTCTAGGTCAGCTTTGCTGGTTTGTCCCATGATGCGCTCCTCCAAGATGGTTGAAATTTCAGCGGAGGCGCCAAAGACTTTTGTTGTCGAGAGTTTACGGCTTGCAATGAAGCTTGCTCCGACTGCCCTTTTGGGAACCTTCATAAAAGAAAGACTTGTTACACGAGGAATAATGCCGAAACAGACAATAAAACTATTTGTTTTGCTCTTCTAAGTTGCATAAAGTTCGTGTGTAATTAGTTAACTAACCTGTCCCAAGATTCGTGGCAATTGTCTAGCTAGAGATACGGAAATTCTCGACGAACTCATAACGATCGGTCACTCGAGTCCTCCAAAAACAAAATGGCCGTCGCCGACGATAAAAACGGAAGAAGAAGTAACGCAGCAAACGACCTTTAAGGACACTGTGAAATATACAAAAAACTGGTTTGTGGTCGAAAACTCTTAGGAAACCACTTTAACAATTTCTTTTTCACAATATCTAAAAAAACTACTTGTTGTATCATCTTACGTTTGTTTTTTTAATAATATAATAATACAAAAATGAAATATTAACAAAGTAAAGCTATCTCTAATATTACATACAGTATTGCTGTGTAAATAAATACTTTTTTCATAGTTTTAATCTTTTACATTTGGCGCTAAACTTCACCATTTATAAAATTTTGTCTTGCATGATTACTTTGCAGATACTTTTTAAATAAAAGAAATAGAAATGTTAATTCTTGTTTTTTGCTTCATCTAATTCATAGTATTCTATATTGTAATATATTATTAATTTTTTATATAATTAGTTAGTAATTTTTGTTCATGTTTTTAATACCGGAAGTTTTCACTGTTTCTTAGCAACGAGCTGCTCGTTCAAGCAGACTTGTAAATATACCTTTCGAAACGATTCTGCCAAATTTTATTTTATTGTAAAGGAGCCTATTAAAAAAATTATGAATTGATATGACCGAACGTAAACTTTCTTATCAAACTAGTGCATTGCCAAACTTATCTACCGCAAGTGAAACCAGAATCGAAATTCGAAAGGATTATGAATCAGGAGCCTACTTCAAAGGTAAGAATTCTTCTTAAAGCTTGGCGACTTTTTTCAATAAATTCGATTTTAGGTGAAATAAAAAATGATTTAAAATGCGGTAGAGGAACTTTTGTTTGGCCAAATGGTATTCAGTATGAGGGCGAATTTAAAGATAACGTTCGGTGTGGATTAGGGAGACAACTATGGCCTGATGGAAGTGTCTACAATGGAGAATTTGTTGCCGATTCCCGTCAGGGCCAGGGTCTTCAACAATGGTCAAATGGTGAGAGTTACGAAGGAAGCTTCTATAGAGACAAAAGACACGGATGGGGCCGATATACTTGGCCTGATGGTTCTAGCTATACAGGTCTATTTTTTATGAACAACAGAGAAGGTTATGGGTCTTTTGTCAGTCAAGGAGAAGCTAAATTCGACGTAAGATTGTTTTTATTGTTATTTTTTTCCAAACACTTCTATTCGATAAATTGTAGGGTCTATACAAAAATGACGAAAGATTCGGACCTGGTGTTCAAACTTACATAAATGGAGAGCAGGATGTTGGATTATGGGAGAGAGAGCGTTTAGTAAAAATTTTATCAAGCATTGAAGGTTCCTTTTCAATTAGAGACCATAAAGAATTCGATTACATCGCAGAAGACCATTTTACATTTATTGATGATATATGTAATGTAGGAGAACTCGAGAGAGAACCCAGGACTTTGGCTTTAAAATGTCCTATCTCTGATACTAGAGTGCCAAATATTGATGATTTTGAAATAGAGTATTCCCAAAGTGCATTAAGAAATACTCAAACACCTTTTGAGGAGCAAAAACGACAAATCAGTGCCAAAAGTTTGCATTTAGATGCTCAACCAAGCTCAGACAGTATTAAAACAGAAGAAACTAGTGCCAAGGCTGATTGTTTAGAATCGGAAATCTCTAATGTTTCATTAAAATCTTCTAGTGTAAAAAAGTCACGAAGTTCATCAAGAAAGAGTAAATCTCCTGAAAAGAAATCGAGAATTTCTACTAGAGAAACTAGAGAAAGGAAAAGGGATATGAATAGAATAGTGGCTTGGAACAGAACAACTTCGCTTGTTAACATGCAAAAGCATATAATAAGGCATAAACCTTATCAACATAATGCCTCTTTTGATATGAATAAATTATTAACTTTCAAGAGAGATGGATATGGTTCACCAGGTTCTATCGAGAAAGCTTCTGAGAGTTTTATTCTGGCTGCTAAGTCTGGTGACGAAACGACAGTAGATTTTCTTCTATCTTCAAAGAAAGTCCACCCTGACGTTGCGGATGTCTCTGGTTTTACCGCCTTGATAAGTGCAGCTATAAACTGGAGAACTGAAATAATTAATATCCTGTTAGATGCAGGAGCCAACGTTAACAAGGTAACGGACGAAGGAGTGTCAGCATTGGGTGCTTGTCATGTATTCTTTTATCCAAACGATACATTCAAGCCTAACATTGCCGAGAAAAGTTTAGCGGAGCTTCCTGAGGATTTTCCTAGAGAGCCTGGTTATGATCCTTATGAAGCTGTTAAAAATATTTTACATGCTCAACAAATGGAAAAGAGGAAAGAATTATCTATTATGATTGAAAAATCAAACATAGAAACTATAACTCCTCTCCAAAGGAAGAGAATAGACAAGTTTCGTAAGGAATACGAAGACGTAAAATTCCCTGAGATTGAGAGTCCGCATCCTTCTCTAGTTCAACAAGTTGGAATCGATAGCAGCATATTAAATGTAAATAGAGCTGAGAAGGTAGACGTGGAAGAAATTTTAGCAATAACAGAAGATGATCTGGAAGCAATTGAATATGGTAGAAATAAATATGATAGTACAACTGACGATGTTGACAGAACCTCCGAAACTAAATCTCCTCAACCAATTGAAGAGTTCGAATCGGGAAATAGTATCGAAAATTTACAAATTGAAGTTACTGATGAAATGATAGATAAATATGCAAATGAATTGCATTCCAATTCAATGGTCGTTGACAGAAACAGGAGTGCAGCAAGTGGTAAAGAAAGCTTAGGTACAGTTCGAAGATTAGCTATTGAAAGAGCCGAGTAATTATTAATTGTTTATTATTGTCATAATACAATGTAAGTAAACTTTACAATATGTCTTTTCTTTTAGGCAAGATATGATGGCGGAGACTATTCGGCTATTATTGAAAAGGGGAGCCGATCCTAACTCAAGTAATGTTCCAATGCCAGTTATATTCTTCGCTATCAAGGCTGCCGACGTTGAAGCTGTCAGATTATTATTATTATGTAAAGCTAGCACAAGCGAGAAATTACCGGACCAGAAAGGCGGTTTGGCACCCCTACACATAGCTTCAGCCTTACCTGGCGAAGAGGGAGAACTTATCACGGAATTGTTATTAAACGCTCTTGCAGATCCAGATGCAAGGGCTGCAGAAGATGATTCATTCTTGAACACAACTTTGGAGGAAGAATGGATGAAAGATAGGATTAGTGAAGAGAGTCAGTCACGACTTGGAGGAAGAACTGCCCTACACATCGCTTGTGCACGGGAAGATAACTACAGAGTTTCTAGTAAAATCGTTCAGCTTCTTTTAGATCACCACGCTGATCCAAATCTATTAGTTAATGGCCATTCCCCATTAGCACTAGCCATTATTAGCGGTAATGATGGAGCTATACACGAATTACTTAAGAAAGGAGCGGACCCCAATCTTACTCTAACCCACGGTGTTGGGACTGCTTTATGCGTGGCCACAGTCACTGAGCATGAAAACAGAAGAACTCCCCGAGAGAGATTAAAGTTAATAGACAAATTGGTTTTATCTGGAGCAGATGTTTTAGCCCCAGTTCCTGTCGGACCGAAGAGATCGATGGGTACCGCAGTGGATTATGCCTATTATAACTTCAACCTTGATAGAAGAATTGCTCATATGCCGTATCATGCTTTGAATCCGGCAGAAAGGTTAATTTATAATTCTAGAAGAGAACTTTTAGCTCACGTAGGATCAGTTTTACGACTTAAAGCCGTTGAAAGAGAGAAGAGGAAAATTGAAGAGGAACATAAATCAGGCGATACAAGTAGATATAATTAATTATCTTTCCTGAAAAGAAAGATAGAGCTATATAGAGAGCTATATTCAATAACAATTTTTCTTTTAAAGGCTCAAGTCCTAGTCGGAATTTTGTATATACAGCCTCGGGAAGACATCTCCCTCCAGGTATGAAAGGAAAGGGAGGACGATTGGTACCGGCTGGAGGCATTGACGGTGATCATATATCGAAAGAAAGGTAGGAAAATTATTAAAAACACATAGTAAATTATGCAAAAAAGTTAGACGACAATCCTAATGTATCGCAGAGACGGAATTATAGTAATAGACGCTACAGACGGAACACCACTTAGTTCCGTTTTAGCTAGACACGATAGAAAGACCACAAAAATCAGGTGACAGAAACATAGTCTGATTGTTCTTTGTATTTTCTTCGTATGCTTACTTGCTTTGATTATATCTTATCTGATAAAAAGCTAATATGATCAACTTGATGTACTTTTCGATACTTTTAAACTAAAATAATTAACAGTTTAACCACTTTATTCGAATTCTTATTGTATCTTACTAATTTGTTCATGCTAACCAGCTAAAATTGGAAAATATTTGTGGTTTGCCTTCACTATCATTGTTTTCTGCGTCACACTTTTATTTTTAGCTATAGAGATAAGAAATTAATTTAGAAATTTCTTTTTGAAAACAAAAATAGGAAAGCTCTTTTTAAATACTGCTATGAATGTGGAAGATCTGTTGGTGTCAAATTAACTGCATGTACTCGATGCAAAGAAGTGTTCTACTGCTCAAAAGTCTGCAAAATGAAGGCATGGAATGCAAGGCACAAGGAAGAATGCATACGTGTGGGTGGGGTATCGCAAAGCCCAACTAATATGGCTCGTAAAGGAAGAATTGATAGTCCTACCCCTGCAACTGATGCCAATAAGGGAAAAGTACCTTTAAAACAATTAATGGATCCTAGAGCTATAAGAAAAGAGCAAAAGGTAAATAATATAGTCTTAAAAGATTTGCTATATGATAAACTTAATACCCCACTATTTATAAACTATACAAATACTACATATACTGTATATATGAACCATAGCATTTGTATATCAGATAAAACTGATTTTCATCAGCTTTATCGTGTTTTACCAGTTTCATCTTTTATTTTTCACTTTATTTTCTTTTTTTATATAAAAAAAACCATTCATCTATCAGAAACGTGAATCTATCATAACTTTCGAAGATGATAAATTGAAACAAGTGCGCAAAGCACCACCTGTCGGGTACGGCAGTTCAAATGACACACGTGTGAGTGGATGCGTTAAATAAACAATATAAAACAAGCTAAAGTATCGTTTTACTAACACCAAAAAAAACAAAAAATAATAATAAAAAGCACCAAAATTAAACGGTTTTCCTCACTTGAAAATGAACACCTATTTACAAATTGTTGCTTTTCATTTATCACATAAATTGTGTCAAGAGATAAGCTTCTCTATTCTGTATTTCTCACAAGTTTTTCTAAAACAGTAATTGATTATCACATTGATTTATTAATAGAGTTGAGTAATTTTAACTTAAAAAAAAGCAATTATTAGTGGAAAGTTATTCATTTCTACTGTTTTGTTTTGTTTTTTTATTTGATAAGAAAAAAGAATGAAATAACTCAACTTTGTTTTTGTTTTGTTTATTTTTTTCAGAAGTAGTTTTTATTAAATTATTCAAATATTCATCTTTTTTTTGGAATATTTTGAACAGATGAAAGAAGCTGCTGGTTTAACAAATCTTAAAAGGGGACTTCTGGAACAAGTTTTTGGGGAAAAAGCTGTTGCAAAAATGTTAAAGGGTTCTGGAAAGCATATCAATTTTGCCGACTTTCAAGGTGGCTTTGTACGTGATCCAGAAACTGGGAAAATGGTTTGGGTTGATAACTACAGTTGGGTGTAAAAAGTAACGATATCATATGTAATGCTAATGCTTAATACTTTTTGTGCCAATTTTTTGATATTTTCAATCAAGAAATGTATTTTTTTTGCCAACTGTGATATTTCTAAAGATTATATTTTGGCCAAGACAATAAATAAAATATAAGATTTTTCTATTAGTTTACTTTAATTTAACTTTAAAATAAAAAAATAGAATAAGAAGAGCGATATTATAAGAAGTTTGAAAATTTTATTCTAATGTTCCTTACAAGTATTTTTTCAACTTGCAAAAATTACAACATCTACCGCCAAAGTTGCATATAAATTAAATATAATATTTTTAATGGAAAATTTTTTGATATTATTCAATAAATATGAGAGTTGTGCTGTTCTTTAATTTCTAAAAGCTGAGCGGTTTTGTTCCAAACTATTTAGTCACGTGATCAGTTAGATTATGGCTAAATGATAAAGAAATACAACGACAGTAAATACAAATAGTTAAAATGAAATAAATAAAATATTTGGTTGGTTGAAATCGACTAAAGAAGTTATATGAACATTATATAACTGAAATAAGTACAACTATATTGTTTCTGTTGACACTTTTATTGGCAAGGCAACCACACACATTTTTGTGTAGCAGACGACGTAAATAGTTTTTTCGAAACAGCGTTCGAAATTTTTTCGGAATCCTTTTAATAAATCAACAATATAAAGTTATAGATTGAGACTTGTAATTCAATAATTGGTATTAATATAAGTATTGTGAATATATAGAGCAACTAAAAGATATGAGATTCAAGACAAGTCTTCTAAAAGAGCCTAAGCATACCGAATTGGTCAGCTGCGTTGGATGGACGACACCGGAGGAGGTGTATTCAGCTTCAGATGACCATCAAATTTTGAAATGGAATGTTTCCGGAGAATCATCAGTCTTAGCAAAGCTACCGGAAGATGTTTTTCCAACGGACATGCACTGGTTCCCTAAGACAGTAACAGGTGGTGGAAAGAAACAAGGAGGATCTGATCTGTTCGTATTAGGTTCTTGTGATGGAAAGCTGCTCCTGGTCACAAAAGGAGGAAGAATTGAAAAGACGGTGGATGCGCATAGAGGAGCAGTGCTATCAACAAGGTGGAGTTATGATGGCACAGCCTTAGTATCAAGTATGAATAACTTTGCTATAAATAAATAAATATATATATATACTAATATATTTAAATTTATATAAACACAGCCGGAGAAGATGGTCAAGTTAAAATATGGTCTCGTAGTGGAATGTTAAGATCTACCTTATCTCAAATAAGTAAGTAATCTTCCTATTCATTAAAACAAACACAAAATAAATATATTCACTAAAGCGTCTCCTATCTATGCTGCATGTTGGAATCCCGATAACGATCATATCCTGCATACTAATGGTAAAAATCTTGTTATTAAACCCCTTCAGCCGAATGCTAAAGCTAATACTGTAAGTAAAATATTTCAAATAGAGAATGTTTGGGAATGTTAAACCTCTATCTGTCTCTCTTTTAGTGGAAAGGTCATGATGGATTGATTATTAGCATCGATTGGAATCAAGTAAACAATCTTATAGTTTCCGGTGGAGAAGATTGTAAATACAAGGTAAAGCTTCAAGCTATTGTTTGCTATTTTGTTACTAATAATATTTCTAAATATTTTTGAATTATCGATTAGGTTTGGGATAGCTATGGAAGGCAATTGTACTCCAGTCCTATACATGATTATCCAATCACCGCAATTTCTTGGTCTGTGGATGGGCAATTGTTTGCAGTAGGATCATTTAATACTCTAAGACTATGTGATAGAACAGGGGTAAATAATTCAAATATTCAATAAATTTGCTGATTTTTCACAATTCTTCCTTTTTTAGTGGTCTTATTCGTTGGAGAAACCTAATACAGGCAGTGTGTTTAGTTTAGCCTGGTCAAGCGATAGTACCCAAGTTTCCGGAGCATGTGGAAATGGTCAGGTTATTTTTGCACATGTCATAGAGAACCGAATTGAATGGAAAAATTATGAAGTGACTGTTGTTGCTCGCAAAACGATAAATGTTAGAAACGTTACAAATGACGCTAAAGAAAAATTGGACTTTCGAGATAGGATTATTAAAGTATCAATAGGATATAAATATCTTGTAGTTGCTACAGCAACACAATGTTACATTTATGCGTAAGTTAAGAGATAAACTTTTAAATTTTCATCCTCTATTTTCATACTTTTATTTAAAAGGACAAAAAATTGGAATACCCCTATTATATTTGATTTGAAAGAAGGCAGCATTACTCTAATTGTGCAATCGGAAAAGTAAGTTGAAAAGAAATTTAGGAAGATAACTTAAACTAATCGATTTAAAAATACTTTACAGATATTTACTATTGGTTGATGGATCAAGCGTCTACATATACAGCTACGAAGGTAGATTAATTTGTACGCCTCGTTTCAATGGAATGCGAACGGATATCCTAAACTTTCATACTATATCTCTAAGTGATGATACCTTAGCCATCAGAGATAAAACTGATGAGAAACGTTAATATTTTCAGGAAAATTTAATAATAATGTAGCTATAAATCATTTAATTAAAACAGTTATTCATCTCTTCGATACATCGACTGGTAAAGCTTTGGGAGATGGGAAACCTATTTCTCATTCAGTCGAAGTTATTGAAATTTCCCTTGATCAGAGTGGCATTGCGAATGAACGTCGTTTAGCAGTTATCGACAAAAATAGAGATCTATGGCTTGTTCAAGTTAGAGTATTCGGTTCCGCAAGAAAAATTGTCAAGCTATGCACTATGATTCAAACTGTTAGATGGAGCGATGAAAGCTCTATGTTGGCTGCAATGGGAGAAGGCAAGGTTAATATTTGGTATTACCCAAATGCAGTGTACGTTGATAGAGATATGCTACACAAGATAGTTGTCTCGAAAGATGCCAGGTAAAAATAACACCTTATTAGGACATTCATTATTGTTCATTACTATTAAAAATATGATTATACATTTCTTATTCTCATCATCAAATTTTAGTCAGTTCGGTAAGAGCCCACAACTTGTTAGTTTCTATGGAAATACCTTAACACTACGACGAAATGATGGATCGCTTGTTACGACGTCAGTCTCTCCATATCCAGCTGTGCTGCATTCACATGTTAATCAATCGAAGTGGGATGATGCTACTCGTCTCTGCAGATTTGTCGATGTAGGCAAATAAAATATGATTTATTTTAATTATTTGTATATAATAAAAAAAAACAGGAAGAAAGTCTGTGGGCATGTTTAGCTGCTATGTCAGCCTATGCTAAAGATTTAACAACAGCCGAAATAGCCTACGCAGCTTTGGACGAGGCGGATAAAGTGCAATTTATTCAACAAATTAAAGAAATTCCAGTTAAGGAAGCAAGAAATGCCGAAATGGCCTTATTATGCGGCAGTCCTCAAGATGCTGAGTCTATTCTACTTCAGGCGGCTCTAATTTTTCGAGCAATTATGCTTAATATTCATTTATATAATTGGGAAAGAGCACTGGAATTGGCGGTCAAGCATAAAACTCATGTTGATACAGTGATTGGCTATCGTAAGAAATATCTAGAGGATTTCGACAGAAAAGAGAGCAATCAACGTTTCATACAATTTTCAGAAGGCGTATGTAAACATCAATAGAAAATATACTACAGCTCTTAAAAATTGATTTAATTCTAAAACACAAACTTTCTCTCTTTGCACAGGTAAAAATCGAATGGGAAAAGATTGATGCCAAAATCGAAGCAGAATATCAACAAGAACGAGAAAGACCTGCTGTATCACAGACCCCAGCTAGAACAACTTCCGGAAGTAGAACAAAAGCCAAGTAGTGGTTGCAATTTATTTCCTTATCTCTTTTTTTTTTCACTCCTGATAAACAATTATTAACAATTTTACGTTTCTTGTAAATTCCGTATGGCACTTAAAGCTATTTAAAAATCATAAAAATATACAAAATAATCATTTCTTTGAATATGATAATTTATTAGTTATTGAATTAAATATTAAATAAACAAATAGGATTATTGTTTTAGGCCCATTTAATAATTTTTGCTTGTTTATCGGAACGATTGACGAAAAAGGACAATTACAACAATTAAACAATACATTTAGAATACTAATAGCAGATTTTTTTTGTTTTATTTAAACTCTTTGAATTTCAAATAGTTTAACATCTGTGTCATACCAGATTGGAGGATCGACATTTCTGTAATAAAAATAATATATATTTATAGATTTTAAATTCAACATAAAAGATAAATTTATGTTGAAAAACTGATAACTATACCTTAAATAGATGACTCCCCACATGTATGTTCTGAACCACATTGTGGTACCGCTATTGGCTTGGTACTTTCTAATTAGAATTGGATGTGGCACTGGTAAGAGTCCAACTAGAGTGCCATGTTGAAGAAATCGTAGAATTTCACTTTCATCAGTCAAGCCCTTATCAATGCAGATTTTCTCAACTTGTGGTACTAAGACTTGCAACAGACGCATAATTGTCTGTAAGGGTAGCTTTTGTTTCCAACTCTGTACCCATTCTGGAGATGGTAGCCAACTCTGAACTGTTTCAACATTATCTGGAAAATTTGGAGTAGGCATTGGGATCGGAGAGTTACTAGTCGGCATTGTTGGCATGGTCGGTATAGGGCTTTCTCTGTTAGGCTCAATATCGCTGGAAGTATCTTCTTCTTCTTGTTCGGGATCTCTTTCTGCATTCTGTTCCTCTTCTTCTTTATGGGCGTCTGAGGCTGGAGCTTTTTCAGTCATATTTTCAATTCCTAAGCAAATAGAAAAAGATTAGCTACAACACATTTGTTATTCACAAATTTATCGCAATAAACCTGGAGTAGCAGCCAAAGTAGCCTTTAAAGTCCCCGGTTGAGCGTCCGTTGCTGGTCTTGAACCTTCCATAGATTTTTGAATATCATTCGAGACATTTCCTGGAATATTTCTCTTATTTCTTTTGGCCAAAGCCTTGGATATATTCAAATGATCCGATGGTAAGTTAGCCAATTGATGAAAAACATTGCGTTTTCTAATTATTGTGTAGACTAGATTAGAATTTCCATCAAATTGATATTGAATAACATTGTTGAATATCTCTAATAGGAAAAATACCAAATGATGATTTGTAGGAGAAGCGTAGAGGAACCAAGGGGTTGAAAAGGCTTCCAATAAATGTAAGAGTTTATTAGCTGCCACCATAGATAAAGTTTTCAAATATGGTGAAACATTCACTATGATTGTCAACAGACAGTCGAAAAGTGGTTGAAGACGTTGGTGTCCCGTAGTAATAATTTTATGGAAGACTATTATTAAGAAATCCGCATGAGTACCAGTAAAAACTGGTATATCCATTGGAACACGAATTGAGTATGGTTTATTCAATCGAACTCCAAAGTTTCTTTCTCCACTTAATAGCAGTAGAATGAAAACAGCAATATGCATTAGTCCAACCTTAGATTGATCAGCTCTGGATTCGTTTAAATGATAAAGTATTGGTACGAGAATATCCAAGACATCAGATGATTTTAAAACATAAAACATAAATTTCTACAAGTAAAACAAACAATGATTAAGTAATAAATCAATAGCATATTACAGAAGTATTAATTTACCTTATTTATATCGCAAGTTCTCCAGAATAAGACGAATAGTTCTTGATGAAATTGTACTTTTTTACAACTTCCGGGCAAGTATGTCTGTATCAGGGGATTGTTTAAGAGTTTAGTTATTCCTTTAAGGATAAAAGCGAAATCTTCTTCTCGATGAACTCTCGACAAATAATTGATAAATAAATTATCAGGTCCATTTGTTTCAGAGTTTTGTCCTTCTTGTGAACAGGAGGATACGGTATTATCCAAGGTAACACATAGTAATTGTAAGGCAGTTTCTACTAGGGGTTCACGCGAATCGTTAAACATTAAGTGATTATAGGGAACGCCGTATCCCACTGGATCATAACCACAAATTACGTTTAAAATCGATGTAAACAATGGTAAGGCGTGTCGATTTTCCGTAGAAGTCAAATACGAAATCCATTGATTGTATTGCGCTTGATTATCAGAAGCAGCTGGAACGTACATCGTTTCTGAAAATGTTGTTAAAATAAGCTTTAAAATTTCCGTCCGATTTTGATCGTGTGTCGAATTTTGAGGGGGCGAGTGAGCAAAACCAACTCCCGCCTCCCAAATGTATTCACAAGAATCGATTGTTCGCACATCTTCTGGTGAATCTGGTTGACCTCTTTTCGATGAAGATGAAACAGTAAAATCAGGACAGAAGAGCAAATCACACAGGGCATTTAAGAGTGACTGGGCTAACGGTAGTGATTCGTTCTCTTCGTCGCTTTGCTCTTGGCCTATTCAATAAGAAAATGTTAAGATTGTAATTTCATTCGATAGAACTGACTCTTGTCATATTACCTGGTAAGGTATTCCAAAAAAATCCCCTCCAATCTGGATCCTCGAATATGTATGGAAGGATTCGCGTCAGAAGCCTTACACAATTCATAACAGTTTGTTGTTCTTTATTAGTTCTGCAGCCATTTTCCGAAGCTGAGACTAATTTCTCGACAGCTTTATAGCATAGTGTCGCTAAATTCGAAGGACTTTCTTCCCTTAACGCCCTTATTTCTGCTGCGGGAATAAGCGCAAAGACATCTTGAACGCATTGGATTCCAGCATCAGTCCAAAATTGCTCCCAAAAACCCTGATCGTTTGCCTCAACTGGCTAAAGTTTAGAAATACAAAGTTAATTAAAAAATGCTAACCAAATCATCCGCTTTCAAAACTAGAAACTGCCATTGTAATTATGCGGGCGAATGAATGATAAAATGTTGAAATTTAGAAAAAATAGCAATATTTAGCCTGAGAAATATTTATTACGGTTTGTTAATATCAAAATCATTGCTGATTGACAGATAGAGCTTAATGCTAGATTATAGAAGCCTATATTAACACATGGACGATCAGTGATCATAGTAAAATTTCTCTTTACATAGTAGTTTATCACACTGATTTCTTTCTAATATATGTATAATATTGTCAAATTAACAAATTTACCTGTGTTTTAGTTGTCAGTTCAACAACAGCTTTACGAAAATTTAATTTTGAGTCAGTGTTACCCATTTTGTACAAACGTAGCAGATGGGAACTATCAGTTTTGTTTATAGCAATTCCGCACCAAAAATATATTTAATTTTGGCGGGGATTTCAATTTAGATATTTTATTTGTAACAAATGTGCTTATTTTCCTATTAATAGTGGAATGGCATCGGTAATTTTCTTTGATTAATTGTTATATGTATATATATATATATATATACATACATCACAAAAAAAATCAATCAATGGAGATTCTTGATAATCAATCAGATTAAAAAATATTGCTTTTCATTGTGTCAAGTGATTTTGCTAAGGAGACAAGACGTCCTTCTGAACGGGGTGCTAGAGATTCGATAAGTGAACGTATGATTTCAGATAAGGTACTTACTCACAGATAATTTAAAAATACTATAATTATGAGCACTTATGATATTTTGAGCCTAAATGCTCTCAATTCATCTCACCAAAACTATTTATAAGGAAAACAGATAGAGACGACCTTGACAACAACTTTTTATCGCTTTATTCATTTAAGACTTTTAAAGATACGCTTCTAAGTGGTAACTTAATACATAGTCTTTTTAAGTAACTCTCCTAATTTGATGAAATCTACAAATTGAATTATAAAGCAACCATCAAATATTCTTAATGTTTATTTAAATCGCAGCCATTATTTCCATCAATAATATTCATAAAAGTCTTTGTAAAATAAAATGCTTCATGAATATTTTTATTAATTTCGGCCTATTGTAAAGAGAAAGACCAGCTACAAAACGTCATCTGCTAAATTCTTAGGATTAGGAATTTAAGTAGCATCAATTTATTGATTATTTTTTTTTAAAAAATGTCCTTAAATCCTTGAAATGTTGTATTTAAGCGAATTAATATTTCTATTATTAACAAAAATAGTGTTTAATAAAAAAATATAATGGTCTCATATAACTTACAAAAACTATTTTTTCCAGGAACTATATTTCCTCGGCGTAGTAATATTTTACTATAAATTCTCCTGTGCTATCTGGTAATCATTCGTTGTCGTTCAAGAACAGCGATTTTTGAAAGTTTAAAACTTCATATAAGACTAAATACAGAAGCATCGAAAGAGAAAGTATGGCTTTGTCCAGAATTCAAAAAATTCAGTCTTCTATTAGTCGGTAAGTGGATATCTTTCTCTAGAAATATCCTCAAGAAACGTCTTTTGTTTCTACTTGTAGCTGATACCCATTTGTTAGATAATAACTAAATGATTTATCTTTATTTGCCGTCAAAGTCTTTAATTAAGGTCGAAGAATTAATCTATTTATGAAAGACTTGTGAAACCTACACCGGTAGTATGGTATGAGAATGTAGAATGTGCGGTGTATTTTGTTTGCTATTGCGTAGAAAACCTTTTTTCCAACTATCAGTAATAGAAACTGGAATTGACGAAAGATATTTAACGAAAACCTTGAAAAATTTTAAGAATAATTTCGTACTAAATCCAAAAATTGAATGTACAAAGTTATTCTTCTTATTCGAAGTAGAGTTCTATTCGATTACTAGATATGTGGCAATGGCACCTCTAAACCAGTTAATGTGGTAAAATCTTGAGATTTAAAAATTGCTAAAATCACTGTTGAACTATGGAATTTGATTAGAAAGATTCTTCTCTTTTGTCTAGAGAATAATATCTGACAGAGTTTAACATTTTCTTGTTTATTATACTAAACTGAGCTTTAAAATTTCAAGTTTTCGTAATAATTTAATTTTTACAACTTAAAAGATAAATATTTCCGATACATTGATTTAGAGTTTTGCATATATTTTCAGACAAGTCCGTTGTATGTCCTTCAAGGCGGTTAATGAACCAATTTTATCCTTTGACAAGTCAACCCCTGAACGGGCTAAATTAGAAGCAAAATTAAATGAATATAAAAATACGGTTTTTGATGTTCCTATTGTTATCGGTGATAAGGAGATAAGAAACCGTAAAGTTGAAGAGCAAGTGAAACCTTTTGATCATAAATCCCCTGTTGCCAAGTTTTATTATGCGACTAAAGAACAAATTAAAGAGGCTATTAACGTGTCCTTGGAAGCTCATAGAAGTTGGGAGAGAAAACCTTTGGAAGAGAGGGCTGCAATACTTTTAAGAGCAGGCGATCTTGTTGCTGGAAAATACAGATACGATCTATTAGCTGCTACTATGCTAGGACAGGCTAAAACTATTGTTCAGGCTGAAATTGATGCCGCTTGCGAATTGGCTGATTTTTATAGATTTGATGCCCAGTGGGCCTTGGATTTGAAAAATTGGCAACCTATTGGCTTAGATCAGAGTAGAAATCAAATAGATTATAGAGCGTGTGAAGGTATCTTAAAACTAATCTATACATATTATTTATATATAAATTTATACTGCATATATACTTGACATTACGACTCTTTCAGGTTTCTGGGCTGCTATTGCGCCTTTTAACTTCACTGCGATTGGAGGGCATTTATCGGGTGCTCCTGCTCTAATGGGAAATACAGTTTTATGGAAACCTAGTGATACAGCAGTTCTTTCGTCTTACATTTGCTTCCAGATCCTTCGAGAAGCAGGAGTGCCTGCTGGTGTTATTAATTTTCTACCTGCAGACGGACCCGTGTTTGGGTCAACTATAACAGACCACCCTCTGTTAGCAGGTATTAATTTCACAGGAAGCGCTGCTACATTTAGTCATTTATGGAAGGAAGTTGGTAGTAAATTAGACGTATATCGAAGCTTTCCTCGATTAATTGGGGAATGTGGAGGCAAGAATTTCCACATGGTTCATCCAACAGCTGACGTACAAGACGTTATCTATGGAACAATAAGATCGGCTTTTGAATATGGTGGACAGAAATGCTCTGCATGCTCTCGTCTTTACGCTCCTAAATCCCGATGGGATGCAATAAAAAATGGTCTTACAGAAGAAGTAAAAAATATCAAACTCGGAACACCTCTTTCAGCCGAAAACTTCCTATCTGCTGTTATCGACAAAAAGGCTTTTGATAGAATCAAAGGCTATGTTGATCATGCAAAAAGTTCAAGCGATTGTACAATAATACATGGAGGAGACTGCAATGATAGTGAGGGATATTACATAGAACCTACAATTGTTGTGACAACCAATCCAAAAGATAAATTATTACAAGAAGAAATTTTCGGTCCAGTTCTAACAGTATACGTTTATGATGATGCTGATTTTAATAGCACGTTAGATCTTATTAATAATACTAGTCCTTTTGGTTTAACTGGCGCTGTCTACTCCGGAGATGAACAAGTTATAGATCACTGCAAAGACGTTTTGCGCTATGCCGCAGGAAACTTTTACATCAATGATAAATCAACTGGTTCAGTTGTTTCGCAACAGCCATTCGGAGGAGCTAGAAAATCAGGTTTGTAAGATATTAATAAAAAGTGTAATTTTATAAAAGCAAACTTTTAAAATTAATTTTTCTCCTCATTTTCTTACAATCTCAGGAACAAACGATAAAGCAGGTAGTCCTCATTACTTATTGAAATTTGTTTCTCCCCTTTCCATTAAGAGAACAACTCTACCGCTAAATAGATGGGATTACCCTTATATGAAGAATTAGTCGTGGCCATTTACAGAATAAAATTGTTCATTAATTCTTGACGAAATTTTTTTTTAATAAGAAAAAACTTTGAGGTGCTTGTTAATGATTTCTCATATTTGATAGAAGAAATGCTATTGTTTTAAATAATATTTTTTCCACATAAAACAATATTCATAAAGAAACTCTTCAGGAGTTTAGACAATTATTAGAATTCGGTTATAGTCCTTCAGGCAATTGAATCAATGAAAAACGTTGTAAAAGAATCATCATTTATATATATATATATATATTGTATATATACTAAAAATGATATATATATACATATTATCATAATAATATATGTACAAAATGAACAGTTTCAAAGTGGAATACATTGTCAGGAAATAACAAGAAACTTTCCATTCAAATCAATAATAACACAGGTTTTATTAAAATTAATACAAAGCTATAAAAAGTTTCTATAAAAATCAAAATAGAATAAAAAAGCCGGCGGTTAAAATCATTATAGCTAAGACGAGTGTATTAGTCTTAATTAATCCAGCACCATTACAACCGTCCCTATCTTCACAGAAGCAGGTTTCTTTCCATACTCCGTTATCCTCAAAAGTCCATCTGCATCCCCAAGCAACACCGGTATCAGATCTCGACCCGCACCTCCTTGTTACTTTTTTCCAACCACGCCATCCTGGACTTTCTTGAGTTATCTTCATACAAAATGTACCTGGAACTGTGGCTTCAAAGCTATTACAATCTACCAAAGCATTAATATCCTCATCAAAGCCCTTATTGGAAGGACAACTATTATCCTCGTTGCTATCACATTGGTAGCATTGGATTGAATTTACTGAAATGAAAATTTGAATTATTAGAATTGTTTGGAATGAATCTTTTCATTCCTTACCTATTTGAACAGTCGTTAAATATATTACAACGGTTAATAGTAGTGTATTGTTCATTTCTAATAGTTTTCAATCTTCTCTTGTTTTTACCTGACTTTACTAGTCTGGTTACATGGGAAAGTTTAATAATAGGGGTGAATAGTTTATTTTTTAAGTTTATCTGTTATTAATTGATTTAAAAATTTTATTTTCTTTTGATAAAATAGTAATTAATTAATTAAAAATTAAATATTATATCTTGCGAATAAGTTAACTGATATTTAAGATTTAAGCACAGTCTCAATTATGTCGACACCCCTCGATTCGATGACTTCACCTGTCGGAACTCTCGGGATTTCCCCACAGGTAAGATCTTGGTGCATATTCAGGTTGCACCGGTTCAAAACCTTGTCCTATCAGATAAATTAACCCAAACAGGGTCCTACGCTTGAGAGAATCTTATGAGCGATAATTCGGCTCAGGTGAAACAATTTTTGCAGGAGAATTAAATGTTTTAAATAAATATGAAGAGGATACTTTGTTGTGTTTTATTCGCCATAACATTTATTGTTATTTTAGAAATAGGTTTGTATTAGAAAATATCCACGATTATAAGTATAAACCTTACGTTCTGCTTTTTTACAGTATACGCTAAAAGGGCTGACAATAATCCTATCAAATGTTACCAGTGTAATTCATTTTACGACAAAGGATGTTCAGACTTTTTTGACAATATGACCTATCCTCTAAGGGCTTGTCCTATGAATGCAACGATGTGTAGGAAAATTATCCAAGAAAGTGAGTCAATATCGAATCAAATAAAACTATCTTCTGTATTTACTTATTTAAAATATTGGTTATTCATACGTTTATTTCATTAGTATTAACATATCCTCTTACATGTAGATAGAGTACACAAGTTTACATATATATATATATATATATATATATTTCTTTATTTGTAGCTTATTTCGAGGGTCGCTGGGACATTAGGTACATCCGGCAATGCGCCCTACTAGGTGAAGTTGGCACCGACGAGGGTAGATGGTGTAAGGAAAGAGTTGGAACGTTTAGAGTCAAGGTTAAGTATTGTCATTGCGATAATAAAGATGGATGTAATGAAGCTTCCAGGATGAATTATAATATTTCAATGCTAGGAATATCCTTGTTATTAATTATGATATTGACTAGATTGTTACGTTAACAGGTATATTGTTTTATATAAACACTTTTTAAACTTTTATATTTTAAAATTACGTTTATATGCTGGTTTTTATGTTTGCAATAGAGCAAAGTTTAGACTGAAAATAAAGAGAAATGATTTTAAAACATGTTTTTAAAAAAAAACAGCCGACATTATTAATTTATTATATTATGCATTATCTATTTTCTCTGTCATCTTATTGCCTTATCCTTAGAGAATAACTTGAATATATCAAGCAACTTGATAATTATTATTATGTTACGTAGATCGTGAAAAGGAAGTAAAAGTTGTGAAAACCTTTTTTCCTGAATTATTTAGATAAAATGTTTACTTTTTTTCCTGTAAAGAAACATTAAGAAAAAAAGTAACGAAAGTGATTGTGAAATGCTCTATGATCAAAAAAATTACTTGTTTATTTTTCTAATTCAATGTTTACATGCATTTTTTTTAATTCATTTTTTTACATGTATATTTCTAATTTTTATCATTGTTGATAAACTTAGTTGATAATGTTTTAAACGATTTCTATCCTTGTAAGAACTGTTCGATGTTAGCATGCTTATGAATTATTGACAGATATTGCTTTAAATTGATTATTTGACAACTTTTAATGCTTGCAGAAAATTTTTCTCTTTAAGAAAAATATATTATGATTGTTTAAGTTAATTTTTTTAGTTGAAGAACAAAATTAATATTGTTATATTCATAGAATATTTAATCTGATATTTTTTTTAATTGTGCATGTTTTTGCACTATACACCGTGTAACAACGACGATTCAATTATAAAAGGAATGTCGTTTAGCGAATCTAATAAACCTGCTATAAGGTTCACCAAAGACGGGGATCTTAGAAAAGAGTTTTCATCGTACATGTGAACAGTAGGAATCGATTGACTAGCAGCGAGCATCCATTTCTGCAGCATTTTAGATTGTAAACCCAGAAGAATGAATATCGTAAATTTTCCGTCTTTACCAACGTTGATTGGCGATCTTTGAATTTTAGCAACGACTGTAGTGTATCGTTGAAGAGCGTCTCTTGTCGTTTCATTTAATTCGTTTACATAGGCGCCTTGAAGTAATTGAAGAAAGTATTGAGCCATCTTCTCAACGTAATCCCATACAAAGAGTTTTTTACTGAAATAATTTGTTTTTGACTTAAAATTAAAAGTAAAGACGAGTTCGAGAGCTGGAACCAGCCCATTTTCACCACACAACAATTGGGTTAGCGAAGTCCTATCTGATTCTGGTTTATGATGATACTTGACTAATCTATTTATAGCTTCTGCTAACATACCCTGAACATAATTTTCCCTCAAGTGACTAGCGCCACCTCTTCTGGGCAGAGACGGTGATCTAAATCTAGGTGGTGTTTGATATCGTGTCCACTGATCGGGTTCGGCATTCATCAATGACTCGGCTATCAGTATTCGCTCCATAGCACCATCGTCAACATCTCTTCCTAACCACCTTCCACAAGGGAGTCTGTAGCACAGACTTGTCAGCTCATTTCTTACTAAAATTTGATCAAGAAACCACTTCGCTCCAGTGTCTACATGGCCAATCTTAACTGTCAGTAACACGCCAAGATTCCGATGATTAATAACAAAATCCAATGACTGTTCAGGTATCGTAATTTTCGGTGATTGATCTATTGATCCATAAAGTGTAAGATGAACTTGAGAAGGAAGCTGAGCGCTTCCAGTTAATTTCGCTGTTCTTGGACAAATAATTACTCGATAAGGCATAGTGATTGATATATGAGTAGATGTGAAGCATTGATAATCTACAGCGTCCAAACTGAGCAGATAGCTTAGTAGTTGCTCCCTCTCTTCCTCACTTCTGAGTAGCGCAAAACGTTTATATCGCTCTTTAAGCAAAACCTCATCCTCAAGTAAACTTCGAAGGTGCTGTGCAAGTAATTTTTTCTCAATGGCTAACCGTATGAAAGCTCTCGCATATCCAATACTTGTTCTTAGTTCTGATAATTTATGAATATTAGTTATATCTTCTAATAATGATGATGTGGAGAAGGTTTCCAAACTTTCAATACTACCCCTTCGAGACCTACTTCGATGATGACCAGGACGAGGTAGAGAGGCAGACCTAGAGTTAAAATCTGAGGCCGTAAGAGAATTTTTTCTCTTCATCTGTCTTTCCCTACAAATCGGTATTCGCCCCTCATTCTGTTGCTTAAAAGCGCTTAAGTGAAGCCACAAAGCGGAACGACCATTAGATTTACTGCTAACTCCATGAGCCCAAATTCTCTCCAGTAAATCGCATAGCGACGTTACTAATGTATTTTCCTCAACTCCAGTAACTATTAGGGAAATAAGTGATGTTTATTGAATAAAAAAGATTCCGGAAAACGTGTGCGTAATGTATAAAGCGTATAAAATTGAAGAATAAAAAAAAAAATGACAAGTACAAACCGAAAGAATCGCCATGGCCTAGCTCTTGAGCTTCATTTCTATCCAGTTTTATGACTAACATTTTCTTAGTTTTAGATTTACACTCCTTTAGTAGAGCCTCAACAAATTTCCAGTTGGTATGACCCATCTCATTTGGATCTTGAAATGATACTAGCTTAGGCGTGTCTGATAGATGGTCTCGTCTCTGTTATTAATGCATAACTTATTTAAGCTGAATTCTATGAATAAATTATTTAATTTGAACCGTTTTTGTCTGCAATAGAGAATCCATTCTCTTTTTATACTTTGCTTTTACTTTTTTCTCTCTGAAATGGAGATAAAACATAAAATATTAAATAATCAAAATATTGATGAAATACGATAAGTTTTAACAATATAAATATTTAAGACTAACGGTAAAATTTCTCTTTTAAGTAAATGATCGTTAAGATTTCTTAAACATCCTTCCGATTGTTTATCAGATTTATCTGCTTTATAAAAATAGTTGTATTTGTACCATTTTATTTAGCAAATAAACAATAGATACTTACCCGAGAGGCCATTTGTCGAGTCCAAAGGTCTCGGATCAGAGGCTTTAATAGAAACGTTTGTTATTCTTAGCCGTATGGCTTTTAATATATCGTCAATTTGACTTGTTTTGATAAATCGCACACTCTCGTGATTTTTGTAAACCTTTTGAAATTCTTCCAAACGAGAATCAAAAAGTTTCACAAAGCATGGCAATTTAAAATCGACTCCTAAACAATATTTCTTTGAATCCGTAAAGTTAGCAAACATTTGTGTGTCAAAAAAGGCTGCTAAAAACGGTATTTGAGCTGGAGGATGTTCTGCTAAAAATGCATGTTTGTCAAATGCACCGTCCTCTTTACTGATGAAAGATTCATAATTGTTCATTACGACTAGCATATAGTGCAGGAATAATTCCCTTATCATGGTGTTATCAGAATACCATTCAATCTGCAGGTCAGTAGAATACATTGCGGATGATTCATTTCCATCCGTCGGAAAGTTATGAAATGATGCGGAACTAGGTAGTTTCCTAGGTGGACTTGAAACAGGAACTTGCATCTCACTTAGGAAATCTGTTACGTCATCTATCGACTGAAAAACACCGGCATTCTTGGCTATTTCGGCGACTTGAGTAAATGCCGGATTAGTCTTCTGTAACTGTTGAAGTTTACCACTCAAACTTTGCATAGAATCAGACTGTGACGGATGATTTTGCTCAAAACTTTTTAGGCTATCAATACTGGCATTAGAATCACCATGATGTAATCGTTTATTCTCTTTTTGCTCTTGAAGATCTGTCAACTGTTTAACTAAATCTTCTCGAAGAGAGGCTCTATTAGGTAATTCGGGAAGGTCTTCTGGCAGGGTAACATGAGCTTTGTCTATGTCAACAACGCACATATTAGCTTGAAGAGTCTCCTCGCTGATGAATGCGTCGTCCTTTGACCTACGTAGACCCATTATAAATGGTACAGGTGCTTCAATAAAATGGCGATTAGATGTTGGCAAAATGGGAACGTAGGTTTGAGACCAGGCGAAAGGAAATATCAAAGCTGTCAAGCATTCTGCTACAGACATAAGATATTCATATTCTAGAATAAAGAAAAAACTCTATCGTAAGACCAAAAGAAGAAAAGGAAAAGTTTGAATTACCCTCAGAATATAAAAGAATTTGATATTCTAACAAAATGCAAGTATAAATGTTGAGAACATCTTCTATACCAAGTAGTCGAAATATTTCCAGTATTGGATAATCCATTGGAGGCAGTTCGTTAGTTCCTGCAAGACACCTGTGTAAACATCATGTTCACTTTAGATAGAGAAAACATACCTGGTCTCTGACAAACGATAGTGTGAGCACCACTCTTGAAAGACACACTTGAAGCTGGCGTAGGGCAGGGGATTTCGTACAGAATATTATAAATATAGCTTTCTAAATTTAATTCAACTTTGTCAAGACCCATAACAACTCTATATAAGGCGCTTAAAATTTTCTGCATAACGTCGATAAAAGGCAATCTCGATAGAACGCACAAAACTTTAGTGGCGTAGAGAGTATCCTCTGCCAAAGAATAAGAACGAACATTTGTAGACGAGGCTTTTCTTTTTATTTTTGGGCTAATCTTATAAACGCGTTCGCCTAGGTGAGGTTGCAGGGTCTTCGATTGAATGTTTTCCAATTCAGCCATGTGCATTGCGAGTAAAGTATTCATTGCAGTACAAATTTCTGCATTATTAATTTGTTCGTAGAAAGTTAGAGCAACTCCAAATGTCATAGTTCCGTCCTCTCTTGTTATGATGAATGTATGAACAGAAGTTTTGCGTTTGTCTTTTTGAGTTGCAAACAAAACTCCGCAAGGATGACACATCTTTATAGTAATATTGGCGCATAATTAATATTTACTTAAAGTTTGTTTTCTTCCCGTGTTACTCACCAAACTAACTGCATTTTCATCGAATTCTAAACCCGGTACATTCTGAGGATAATGCGCTAAAACATCCGGCTTATATGATCTATATAAAGGTGCCCGATGAAGATTATCATCTAAAAAATACTTTTTTTTTACAATTTTTTACGTCATAGAAATAGCTCTTACTTGCAAACTGATTCGGTTGCAATCCGTGTCGCACATCCAGCCCACAAATTGCAAAGTAATCAATGATTCTTTCTTCACTTTGTTCAGTCATATTCAATATATATATTATTCAAAAAACATAATAGTATTTGGTGTTAATATCTTTTAAAAATAATCTGTTGACAAATTTCGTAAGGATTTTGTTTGCGAAATCGTCTTTTAGTCGGCGCCATGTTTGTATATCTAATTGATTAGACTACCAACCGTTTCGGAGAATGATATTTCGCGCCAATTTTTCAAAACTACAATACAAGTCATAGTATTTTATTTCATTGATAAAAGTTAAAATATTCATTTAAAAGTACAATTATTTCCATTTTTTATGCGAAGATATGTAATAACATCAAGTTAAAAATGATTATGCTTTCTGTTATTTTGAAGTCAAATTCCCAAGTTTTCGAATTTTCCAGGTAATTCTCTTGGTCCACCAACGTTATCAATTTTATTCGGAAAACCTAAATTATTATTGTAAACATTAAGCCAAAAATTTTAATAAATTAATGGAAGAACTTACTTAGACTCTGTCCATTACAGCAAATTTCAGCAGGTTCTAAACAACACTGATCAGCAGCTGAATCTATAGCGGAATGGGGATTCTTGTTTCGTCGTAAACGATTGGTTATCTTATTACTAACAGCAAATCGTGATAGATCTACAGCCTTCTTCCGCTCTGGCTTATCTTTTGGTTTTTTATGAGCTTTTTCAATATCCTCTTCGTTATTTGCCTAAAAGAGAAGAGATAGGTTATCTAGTATTAACAAATTTAGATGACAGTTATTTACATTCTCGTTTATTTTAACATTTGGCTTTTTAGGCGTAACTCTTGATACTACGTTGTCTTCTTTAGGTTGTACACAAGTTACTGGTTCATAGATTACATCATCCCGTTTATTCTCATTTTTAACTCCCTCACCAAATGTATAGCTCTCACTTGTTTCTTCCGCTGAGGGAGTTTCATTGAGGGGAGAGTCTTTTAAATGTATATTTACATATGAATGTTCTTTTTCTTGGTTTTGCCTAACAGCTAGTTTTGTAAATCCAGGCTTCGGTTTTGAATTATCAGTTTTCCCACCAACAAATATCTCACATACTGCATCTTGATTTTCATAAATATGCTTCATTACTTCTGAGCTTCGGTTTTTCTTTTTCAAAATCTTTAATTGCCTATGATATAATTCCCTTACCGCACTATATAAGAAAATTAACTGTTCTACTGCCTGAACCATTGATTGTCTCTGCCTTCTTAAATTTTCAACAATCTTGTACAAATTGATTGTTTGTGGTACTTTTTCTTCTTCTACTAGAGACCAACAATAGTCTAATGCACAAATTGCACCTGTTCTACCACAACCAGCGCTACAATGAATTACCATAATCCCTTTGTTTTCTTTTCTGGCTAACTCTAATAATTCTATACAATCTTCAACGTTCTTAGGAGCTCCGTAATCAGGCCACGCGGTGTAGTGATAATGATGAATGAACCTTTCTTCTTTTCTATTAGTTATTTTGAACTTTCTGTAAGAAAATGAGGAATTAATTTCAGTTTCACTGACGACCCCAACGCTTATCTGATCACCAAAGATACGAAGACCACCTGATATCCAATAATCAGCACACTTTTTCTGTGGAATAAATTTACATAATAGAATAGAAGTTGAAAAGTATTTTTACAATAATACTTTTCCATTTTCTTCAAAATTACAAGCCATAATAACAGTTGATGCGTTTGTTTGCCATAACATCCTCCAAAAATGAGGAATAGTTAATTCTATAGGTCCTTGGGTTGCTATATACGCTCTCTTATCATTTGTTCCCTTTATCCAATTGGCGTTAATATAGTCGCCTCCAGAACCGTCATCTTCCAAAATAACTCTCGTTTCATCAACTTAAATATTAGAAAAAATAATTTATCGATTTTATAAGTGTTATTGAATTCTTTAACTATGTCGGAACGGTATATATATATATATATTGACTGGAATGGCATAAAATGAATCTTACAAGGAAGTATATCACCATATCTGTTCTTTTTAGTATTACTGGGCTTTTTAGCTGCCTCAACATTTACTTTTTTCTCTTTTCTTAAATTTACACTGAATTCTTTTAAGAGCTATTTATAGAGGGAAAAAAAGGCGTTTTCAAGAAATGTTTTAATCGCAAATTATTCGAATGAATTCAAAACTCACATTAAACTGCTGATGAATCTCCTTATAATCTTTATCACTTAATAACCGATCAAATTCAGCAATTGACGTTTCAAGGTTTTTCATCAATTTAGTCATGATTAGAAGTATTATGATATCATGAATATCATATAAAATTCACGGTAAGGCCGCTTTATTCTTTAGACAGTAGTGACATCTATCATCTTTCTGACTGGAAATTATATATTATATTATTCCGCTTCCGGTTCGTTATTCTCTTCCTCAGTAGTCCTCTGTTTGTCCCAATTATCGTTAAGTTGTTTTTAAACGATTTGTTAGTCACCTGATGAATGAAACGTGATTCCGGATTGATAGATCGTAGAGAAAAACATACTAGTCAAGATGAGCTCATCGAATCCCCATAGGAAGCAAGCGATCTCAAAAGTGCAGAAATCAGTCAGAAAGTTTGAAAATAGTGACCCCACTATGAACGAAGGAAGACCCGCAGAGCATTCATTCGTTACGGATGTAGCAGATGTAAGACAAATGGAGCACGGATTGCTTAAATTACTTGATGACTTCCATTCCGGTCATTTACAAGCTTTTAGTAAGTTAAATTTGTTTATTTCCAACACAGTTGAGTTAATTTTTAAAAACATCTCAGGTGAGGGAAATATGTATGAACAAATGGATAACATAAGAGAAAAACAAGAGAAATTAGCCCGCCTCCACTTCGAATTGGATACAGAACATACAACAATAAATCAAGAATTGTAAGAGATATCTAATGCAATTAACCGACTTATTAAATCTAAATAATTTCTCTCTCCTTAGAGGACAAAAGAAGGACGAGAACGGAGATAAAAATATTAGGAATATGGACAAATTGATGGATAGTGTTAGTTTATAAATTCAATTATATTTTGGTTTAAAATAATATATTTAATATAATTCTCATTTTCCATTCCAGCTTCAAGATTTATGCCAATCCATGTATCCTTTAAAATCAATTATATATTACTATTTATGCGTTAATTACTTATAATTTTCTCAATTCTTCACATTAGATTGTGAAAAAGAAGATGAAAACATAATTTTCCTTAATGTACTTTCAATAGAAATAATTTACAGCGTGGTGATCAGAGTGCATCTTAAACTATAAAAAGAACTCAGAAAATATACAGATGACTAAAATTTACTGTTTCTTTTTTAAATATTAATTAATTCTTCTATTATACTCCACTCTAATTGTATTAATATACAAATATACATTTTCGTGTTAACGACGTGATGGTTACTTTGAAAGTAAAGACCTCTTGGTGCAACTATGCTACTTTGAATGTCAAAACCGCCCGTTCGTGGAGCGAATAATAGGGTAAATCCGTTTGATCTGGGAAATATACATAGAAGAAAACAATTTCACAATAGTACAATAAAAATATGTTATAAAAGGATATTAAAAGTTTATAGCGTCTAAACGTATATGAAAATTAATAATAGCTATATATTACAATCTAAAAGATGAAGGGAAGGACAAATGTTTATCGTTTTATTTATAATTCATGTGCAAAGTATGCATATACCATATATCACATACCTAGTATTTATTCGTTGATTTGTAAACTTAGTTATGAATCATTGATAAGGATTTTGACATTACTCAAAAATCTTACATTTTTGAAAGTATTATCAGTTACAACATTTGCATAAATGTCAATGTTCTAATTCTCTTTCTGGTGCTCTTAAAATTTGATGCATAATGCCAACACGACAAGCATATATTAGGTCTTAATTAAATTCTGACTTTTGTTTGTCTCTTAAGAAAATAAGACTACCTGAATAATTAAAGATTTATCATTTGTTGTGTAAATTGATGATAAATACAAAAAGATCAGATATATACACTATGTTTATTAGAATTGATTTCTTAGGAAAGAATTAGTATAAGTCGTTAACTTTAGTTGCAATGGACGTAGTTACATTACGCTCCTTTCGTCCAGAGCATAGTAGCTTTGAATAGATGTTCCTTAACTTCCTATCCATAAAGGCGTAGATATAAAAGTTAATGGCGTTGTTAGTATGCGCGACCAACAGCAAAAAGTGTTGAACGGAAGCACTCACTTTTCCATAGTAATCAAGTTTTAAAGCAACAACTAGCGGTACCCAACATAGTATTAATGTGAATATTATAACAAGCATATTTCTAATTATTAGTCGGTTTTTAATAAGCATCTGTTTTTTTCCATTCTCAGCTGTAGAGGTTGATGCTTTAACTTGTCTTCTTGATTTAAAGAAAACTATAGCAATTTTTACATAAACAACAAATATTAATATAACGGATGGTATAACAACAAGCAAATCAGGAAAGATTAAAGAAAATTTAAAAGTATCAACATTTAAATTATAATTTCCAACGAAACAAGTTCCAATTTTCTCGTTAAAACCGTAATTACCAAACTGGAAGAAAGGTGGAGATAGTATGATAAGCGGAACTATCCATGATAATAGTATTGTTAAAGCAACTGTTGTTTTCTTAAACATTCTAAAATATACATCAGCAGAGAAACAAATTCTAATATATCTATTCAAAGATATAAATGCTAATGAATAGATGCAAGTACACATGAACGATAATCTTAAATAGGCTATTGCACGGCATAAATTACTTTCATATCTATACGAATAGCCGTAAGCCGTTAACGGTATAATAATTGAACACATAATCCAATCAATCACCGATAAATTTACTACATAAACGTAAGTAAAAATTCGCAAACTTTTCGTTCGAATAAAGGATATAATTGTTAAAAGATTCGTTAATATTCCACTTATACTTATTAAACTACTCCAAACTTGTAAAAATCGTAAAAATTTTTCGGAGACAGCGTCCGAAGATGAATTGGAATACATGACTTGGAATGACGATCTCTAAAAATTCATGAGATTGTAACGCGCGCCGTCTATTTCTACTTTTCAGCTAACCTATATTTTTTTTCATTTTTTTATTTTTATCTATCATCTCCTTTGTTTATTGAACATATGAAATAAAATATTTCAATAAATATTCTTTAATTGTTGTTTTAATTTAAAAAGAGAGTAAACAAAAATTATCGAAAAATTTGGCGCGTTTACGAAGTATGGTATTAACTCCACAAAATATTTAACAGTGCAGAATTGAATAGCGAATACGGTCCATTCTCCCAAAAAACCGGAAATTGCACTAGCATGTTGTAGTGCTGCAATATTATATTATAAAAGTACAATTATTTATAAAAATTCTAGACATAAAACTAATAGGTAATTAAGTATTAGGATAGAGTAAGTTCCATTTAACAGCTGTTTATTCATTTTAAAGTAACATAATATTACAGATAATTCTTCGAAAAAAATAATGGAATCTATTGATGAGAGTCTATCCATTTTCACAAATACATTTACTGATCATATCCGAAATGAATTTGAAGTAGCAACTGTGCAAACAGCAATTTCTACAGACCAAATGAAGCTAACGGGCTTAGAAAATACCCTGGGTAGAACTTGCTAATAAGTGTTCAACAGAATCTAATATTTTAGTCGGAATTTCAGATCTAGAATCATTAAAAATTTCTGAGAGTATGAGATGTAACTCTTGTGACATAGACCTATCAAATCGAGATGAACAGGTGATATATAAATAATTTTTTTTATATTAAAGAGTACGGTTAATAATAGGTTAATACACCTATTAGGTGACTCATTACAAAAGTGACTGGCATCGCTGTAATTTGAAAAGAAAATTGAAAAATTTAGAAAAGATAAGCGAAGAAAAATTTGACGTTGCTGATGGTAAATATACTTCTAAAAATAGCAGTCTTACTTTGTTACGTAATAGGCTAAACAAATAAAACTTTTCAGTTGGAGATATATCGAGTATTTCGGGATCAGACAGCGAAAGTGAACTTGAAGAGATTATAGATGAAAGTTCAGTACAAGAAAGTGACCATAAAATACGCCATCCCAGACTTTTTCTCCGGAATAAAGAGGGAAAGCTTTTTTCAATTTTTCATTGTATTCTCTACAACAAAAAGGTGAAAAAAGTTTTATTTGTACAATAGATTAATTTCAAATTAAAGTTAAATAAAACGAAAAATTCATACAGGATGAACCGGAGAATGAAAACGATTTACGAGAAATAATTAAAGGGTTGGCTATAAAAACAAAATGGTCAATTTTCATGTTAAGTGGTGGCCATTTTGCGGGTGCAGTTTTTGATAAGAATGCTATGATTTTACACAAAACATTTCATCGATATGTTGTTCGCGCTAAGAGGGGTACTGTTCAGAGCCAACATGATAAAAAAGGGGGTCATGCTAAGAGTGCCGGAGCTAACCTCAGACGCTACAACGAGGCTTCATTAACTCAACAAATTCAAAATATTCTTAAAGAATGGTCTTGTGATATAGCTACTTCATCCAGAATATTTATTCGTTGTTCTATGTCATCTAGGAGTATTCTCTTTAGCGGTAAAAGTCCAGTATTATTGAAGGATGATAAAAGAATTACACATATGCCATTCCCTACGAGAAGGCCAACTTTGAAGGAAGTTCAACGAGTTCATGCTAAACTTAGCAACTGCTTATTTTACAGCGACGAATCTGTTCTTGTAAGATCACCACCGCAAAAAGTAAAGAAATCGCCCGTACGACGAGAAAATATTAAAAGTAACACTTCAAAGCGAAAAAAAAGGAGGAATAGCATAGATTCTGAAGAGATTGAGAAACAAGAATCCTCAACTGAAGATGATGAAGATGATTGTATTACAAATTATAACCTTACTGCTGCCATGGAGACTTTTTCTACTGGTAATTTGAAAGAGTATGAGCACTCCTTTGGTAATAAAAAAGAAGACGAGCTTAAAAAATTACGTAATGAAATCTATACATACTGCAAATATGGAGATGAGAGCAAGCTGAAAGACGCCTTAAAAGATTCTAAAGTAACAAAGAAATTTTTAAATGAGCGATTTGGTAGAGAAGACACAACATTTCTTCATACAGCATGCAAAAATAAATTCGAAAATATCATCGTCCTATTACTTGATGTTGGCTGTGATCCTACAATTCGGTGAGTCATTTTAATGTTTTAAGGAAAAACATCCGCCAAATTTTCGACTAATAAATAAAATATGCAGAGATAAAAGTGGTTCCTATCCTTACGTGGTTGCCCAAGATCGACAAACTAGAAACATATTAAGGAAATATAGAACAGCTAATCCTACACAATACGATTATGAAAAAGCCCAAGTGAGTTGTGTACTTAATGTATACTGTGTAACAAATTGATCCATATATTTGACAGATTCCTTTTGCACTCTCCGAAGAGCATGAAAATGAAAAGAAAGAAAAGGAGGCTGAAAAGCGAAAAGCGCAAAAGAAGGCTAAAAAAGATAGACTGAAAGAAAAGAAAGCAAAGGAAGTAGAAATCAAAAAAGAAGAGGAAGAGAGAAACAGATATTTAAAATTGAGTGATCGCGAAAAGCGGGCTCTGGCTGCTGAGAGGAGATTTGCAACCCAGATGACATCATCCTCGACCAGCTCTATTCCGGTTTTAACCAGATGTTTTCAATGTGCAATTGATATAACTGGCAAGGTGCCTTTTGAATATTTCGATTTTAAATTTTGTACACCAAAATGCTTGAAAGAGCATAAGTTATCGAATAAAAGTTGATTTTCGTGCCTCAATAAACACCTGGGAAGGAACTAGTTTTTTTTTGTAAAGAAAATGTCTAGTCCTAGTGAAGCAGCTGTCGAAAAAAAGGATGATTCATCCTATGAATCATTCGAGTGAATAAATTACCCCAAAAGATTATTTATGCTCGTTGTGTTTCTTAGGTTCTTAGCCTATTTTTATTAAAATTTTATTTAAAATAACAAGTTTCCTCAAATGAGCCGACGTGTATTTACAAAAGATACAGCCGACACTCTTCACATATTCATTTAAATAAATGTTTATGCGGCTTGTTCATCACCCTCTTCCTCTTCATCGAATTCACCTTCTTCTTCGGCGGTGGCATCTTGATATTGTTGGTATTCAGAGACCAAGTCGTTCATGTTGGATTCGGCTTCAGTGAATTCCATTTCGTCCATGCCTTCACCAGTGTACCAATGCAAGAAAGCCTTTCTTCTGAACATAGCTGTGAATTGTTCAGATACACGCTTGAATAGTTCTTGGATGGCGGTGCTGTTACCGATGAAGGTAGCAGACATCTTCAATCCTCTTGGTGGGATATCGCAGACAGCGGTCTTAACGTTGTTGGGGATCCATTCAACGAAGTAGCTGCTGTTCTTGTTTTGTACATTCAACATTTGTTCATCAACTTCCTTCATGGACATACGTCCTCTGAACATGGCGGCAACGGTGAGGTATCTGCCATGACGGGGATCGCATGCAGCCATCATGTTTTTAGCATCGAACATTTGTTGAGTAAGCTCTGGAACGGTCAATGCTCTGTATTGTTGGCTTCCACGGCTAGTCAAAGGTGCGAAGCCGGGCATGAAGAAGTGCAAACGGGGGAATGGAACCATGTTTACGGCCAATTTTCTTAAGTCAGCGTTCAACTGACCAGGGAATCGAAGACAGGTTGTCACGCCTGACATGGTGGCAGACACCAAATGATTGAGATCACCGTATGTTGGGGTAGTAAGTTTCAATGTTCTGAAGCAGATATCGTACAAAGCTTCATTATCGATACAGTATGTTTCGTCGGTGTTCTCAACGAGTTGGTGAACGGATAGGGTGGCATTGTATGGTTCAACAACGGTATCTGATACCTTTGGAGATGGTACAACAGAGAAGGTATTCATTATTCTGTCGGGGTATTCTTCTCTGATTTTTGAGATTAAAAGGGTACCCATACCGGAACCGGTTCCACCACCCAAAGAATGCGTTAATTGAAAGCCTTGGAGACAATCGCAGCTTTCGGCCTCCTTTCGGACTACATCCAAAACTGAGTCGATAAGTTCTGCACCTTCTGTATAATGGCCTTTAGCCCAGTTGTTTCCGGCACCACTTTGGCCGAAGACGAAGTTATCTGGACGGAAAACTTGTCCAAAAGGTCCGGAACGGACAGAGTCCATGGTACCGGGTTCCAAATCGACTAGGATGGCTCTTGGGACATATTTACCGCCTAAAGGGAAAAATAAAAGCAAGAATTAATCAAACTGTCTAGACCAGCGCCATTTTGAATTTGCTCCCGCCATTTTTAACGGTGAGTAATAAACGGTTTTTTTTCCTTACCTGTGGCTTCATTGTAATAAACGTTGATTCTCTCCAACTGCAAATCAGAGTCGCCGTGATATGTGCCAGTTGGGTCGATGCCATGTTCATCAGAGATAACTTCCCAGAACTGTTGAAAAAATAACAAAATGTTAATCATGCCGACCGGCATTCGTAAAAAAATTAAATAAAGTAGAAATTTACCTTGGCTCCGATTTGGTTTCCGCACTGTCCGGCTTGGATATGAACAATTTCACGCATATTTACTGAGTTTTCGGTTTTTTAATAAGATTTGATAAGTATCGTCAACCTTAATTTTTGACAACTAGTGTCTGCAACGAGAATGTGCTCGCGCTCAGCTTATATACAAATCTCTTGATGGCCGCATAACACATCGCAACGGTCAATTGCGCGAAACAAAATTCAAAAATATTCTTCATTAAAGCAAAAATATTAGGAATTAGAAAAAAATTTCTCAAGCAAAATACAAATTTTAGGCAACTTTTTAAGCTATTCATTATAAAATCTTTATTTAATTTTCGGTTTTACATTCAAATATTCAAAGGGCCTGTCCATTCCTACGCCACGGACTACTTAAATCAGCAAGACGCGCCAAACACGTGACAACAAGATCCGTAGTTAAGTGATGATTTAGGTCTATATTTGAATTTACATTAGCAACTAATTAAATTCTCTTAATTAAACCCATTTTTTAAAATTATTTTTGTTCCAAATTTGATAAATTTTGCAATTCCAGTTGAAAAATTATTTTGCATCAAAATTTTTTAAACATTTCTATTCTATTAATATTTTGAACTTGTGGAATGTTGTTTATCAATTTTTTGTTGTTAGCAACTAGTTCTATGACTACAGGCCACATAAACCCTTGACCGTTTGGAAATAATGTAATATGGCAAAGAATTCTAATCCAGATATTTGACACTATTTATTACATTAACAAATGATTTTCATATATTTTAAAAGGAAAGACGAAACCGTATTAGCGTAACAATTTATAATTATTAAAATAAATAAAGACATACACAAACACTGCAGGTAATAATATCAAAAATCCTATAAATTAGACTTAGGCATCAACTTCCCCAACCTGGAAGCGTATGGTTTCGTAATCCTCCAAACGGGCAGCTTGTTTAATCTCTGATAAGTCTGTGTTCAATTTTACAGTTTGAGCTTCCCCTTCATAAGCGTTTCTATGGATATGTTCGTTGTTTGATACGGTATCCTGGATTGTTAGCGACAATTTTGAAGCCTTAGTTCGAATTTTTTTGGGCTCACCACCAGCGGAACATATTTTGTTTATAAGATTATTGAATTCCTCAGATTGATTGGCGTAAACATGGTGTCCTGCATTTTTAATAATGTGTACATCAACAAAACAATTTTCGTTCTCTTCTTGTCGTCTTCTTTTGGCTTCCCAACCAGAAGAATCACTAATCCATGACCTCGATCCATAAATCATCGTCATAGGAACCTTCTCACTAAGTTTGTGTATACGACTCAACATTGGATTTTTTGCCCATCCAAAAGACATTGTCATAGCTTTAAATGCTGATTCACCGCTTGGTTTACGAGAATTAGAATAATATATATAATCTGCAACGACTGTAGGCTCATCTTCAGTAACAGAACTGAATGTTTGTATTAAATCAGGGCGAAATTTTCTAATTAAATGCTTTCCAACAAAACCAAGAGCTCTTATACCCGCAAATGGGTTAAATGGAGACAACATGCTAGCTAATATTTTAATCCACCTGGGTACTGGTGTTCGTTCGGATCCATTCTGAGGCATTACAGCGAATCCCCATCCATCTACAACAATAAGATGTTCTACCCGTTCGGGATACCGAATTGCATAAGATGTTGTTAAAAAGCCGCCAAGAGAATGGCCAAGGAGAATCATTTTATCAATACCCATTTTATCTCGCCATGCCTCTATAAATAGATAACAGAAAAAAAAATCGCTTTAGTAACAATGTCAATGTATTTCAACATCCTCTTCATGATTTCAAAATAGAAAAAGAAATCGGTTAAAAAATGTAATAGACCTACCAATGCTTTCTACGAATTGCATTTCAGCCAGCATAGGGTCATTACTAAATTTTGGCCTAGAACTTCTGCCAAAACCGAGGACGTCGAAAGCGTATAAGGGTCTAAATCTAGATAGAGCGAATAAATTTAAAGCCCACATGCCTATACCAGCACCCATTCCGTGTACCATTACTAAAGGAGTTTTTGGGCATGAAGTATTCATAGATATTGTTCTAATATTATTTCCCTCGCCTATTGAGACAAATTGTTCATCTAACAAATGCCAGACACCTGTTTAAAATAAAAACAATATACAATTATTTTTATTTATATTTACCAATACTGATTATAATATTATACAAATTAAGCCTACTTACGCGACAGTAGTTTTCTTTCCAAAGTTGCCAACATGATTTTGGGTAGATCAAACCAATAATGTTGATAGAATGAACTTGGCCACCACGAATAGTTAGTTATAGTACTAAAAGTGGGTAAATTTAATGGAATTAGCCTAGGGAGGTTAAGATTTAGGATCTAATGATTCACCACAGTTTTTCTATTGATAAACACGTTAAATATGGAAGCACTGGGTTGGAGAATCCAAGTGCTCAGTGAAACACGCGTCGTCTAACAGAAAGCTATAATATTCCTCTCTTGCTTTTATAATCAATTTTGAGTAATCATCTGAATGTCCCACTTTCGCCACTTGTGAAAATTTATACAAAAGGTAGGTACCGATCTTTATTAGATTAAATGAAAAATTTCCATTTATCAACGTAAATGGTAAATAATGATTTAAAATGTATATTTTCACTCTGTAATGATAAAGTAGATGTTCATAACTAAAAAATCACCTTATTTCTTGTTTTGCGTCGTCCACCATTTAGGGAAACCGGGAAAATCGTCGGTTTTACGTCATCAAATACTACGATGTTGTCAAAAAAACAACTTGTGACAAAATCACAAATATCGGAATTTTTAAAAAGAAAGTTCTTTAGAACGAATATTTAATGTTAATACAGATTTAACTTTCACTCTAATTTCAATGATGAGCTAATATTGCAACTTTATTGCGAAACTATTTCTTCAGAACTGATGGTTCCAGTTCCAGTTTGTAGTAGAAAACCACATTAGTAGTATGTAGTCCTATACCAGTCTTTTTGCATACCTATGGATGATAAAAGTGTATTTTTTTAAGTAAAATAACAGCCATTTATAAGGGAAATAGTATCTAGACACCTCCGTACTTAAGATAAATCTGTAAGTTTAATGTTTAGTTTTGAAATGGTTTACTGTCATTTGCATTTTTTTTCATTAGTCATCATTTTCCCGCACGAAGTGACAGAAAAAGATGTTTAAGAGTAGAAGCGTAAAAATTACTAAATCAGCCATTCAAGATAATCATGTGGAGAGTTCATCCGACAAAAAATCGATGAAAAAGAGTCCAAAACCTCTTCTACCTCCTTGCAGAGTTTGTGGAGACAAAGCTTCTGGTCTCCATTACGGATTGAATACATGCGAAGCCTGCAAAGTGATTAAATTTCTTAAACAATCTTCTACAATAATTGAAAATATTTTTTATAGAGTTTCTTCAGAAGAGCAATTAATTCAGATTTAACGCCAAAATGCCCTAAAGGAGGTGGATGTAAAATTGTTCAAGGCTCGAAAAGGAACAGCTGTTCCCATTGTCGTTATAAGAAATGCCTGGACTTGGGCATGTCCAAGGATCAGATACAGGCCGGAAGATACAATGCTTCAAGACGAAAGGAAAATGTTGAAGAGGTTAAAAGACTGGAAAGAGCTGAAATGGCCAAGAAAGTCGCTGCAGAATCAGTAAAAATTTCAGAGAAAGAAATGGATGAATATATTGATCTAATGACCCAAAAATTCAATGAAATAACAGAAGACCGCAAACGATATAATCAATGTCCTTTCCACGCACTCTATCAGATATTCAATTTACCAGACGAAGAACGACAAAGATTCGGCTTGGAAGTAATGGTGCCGTTAAAAGATAGAGAATTAAAACGGATAATAGCTTTCGCTAAGACTATACCAGTTTTTCGTGAGTTATCCTTGAATGATCAAGCTGAATTGATAAAACAGAACCGGGTAGAGTTCCAAATATTACACGCCCCCCCACAACCAGGAGATACTGAAGTGGAATGCGTCTTCTCTGGTAATGCTATAACTATAGACGCTATTGCAGCAATTCTTCAAAGTAGAGACATAGCAGAAAAGCTTTTCCATCTCTCTACATACCATTCATATGGATTTAAATACCCTGAAATATTGGGTTGTATATTGGGTGTTTCATGTTTTTCATCTGATCGATGTCATAAACTAGACGATAGACGTAGAGTTGAGAAATGTCATGATCTCATGTTGCAAATTTTACAATACTTGTTCAAACGAGAAGACAAGAAGAATGTTTCGAAACTACTAATGAAGACTACAGATTTCTTGTACGAAGCAAGAATTATTTCTGATCATTTAATTAAGTTGGAACATTCGTTATTGAAGAAATTTCCCGACTTTCCGTGGCCCAATTTACTCAAAGAAGTTTGGTTTAGTGATTTGGAAGATCAGCTTGAACGACTGTCACTGAATAATTTGCAAAATCAAATAGAACACTCTAAACCAGATTGTATAAATTCCGTTATCGTTCCTAAGGAAAGCGCAGTGAAAACTCGAAATATACTTCGAGAAGCAAGGTCACAATTCGAAGGATCATGTAATTCAAATACAGATTCAACCGCAGATTTGGAATCTATTAAAGATATGGAGTTTGTTGAACTACCTCTCGATGTCCTTGAGAATCTGTTTCGGAAATCGAATGACGCAGGGGAAGAAAAAATTTCGCGAGAACTTTGTGACACTATCGAATCATTGACTAATGCAAATCCTTCGTCACCACCGCAGATTCCAGATCTAGACGATTTAATTTCAAGTCCAATATCTCCTTTGCAATTGGACATAATGAAGGATTTAGAAGATATTTTAAACGACGTTACAACTTCTAATTTAGACGATGATTATGTTTCGCACCTATGATTGTTTTTCTTTTTCATAGTGTCAAATATTTGAATATAACAAAGTAGTTAAGAAGAAATCGATTTATTCAGTTGGATGATTGCCAAATAGTGCGAGTAAGAGAGCTGTCACGGCAGTACCGAAAGAGGTTGTACTGTTCGGTAACAACCAGCTAACAACACTGCCATGCCAGCGGCCTCTTCTACATGAAATCGCGTACCAGAAAATGCATTTAACGTCGGCTCCAAGTTAAAGGCACCGGCTGGCACGTAATACATGCAGACAGTAATTTAGGTGAAAATATTAGTAGAGAAGAGCGATAGGTTTAAGCTGAGTGAGCAGTAGACGAGAGAGATACCACCAGCTGTGTTCACTAGATATTTCTCACAGTGCACACCTCTGGGTATCCCATCCGTTCACCACTTCTTCGCCGAATGACGGCTTATACGTGGTCTAACAGGCTTTTGGCGCTAGTCCAAAGCCTGTTCTTACATGTGTTTGATCGATACATTTGCATAGATTAAATAGTCAGTAAATACTTTATAGACAAAAGACAACAATACTTCTTCCACTTACTCCCAAAAACTGATCTCGTCCAAAAATGTTCATCTAAAAGTTGGTCATCCTCTCCTGAATGTTCGAAATTGCTTTTGAAACACGTAACGCGTTCTGATCAAAGGTCAATAGAACGCGCCTACATGCCAAGCATGACCGTACATGCATAACGAAAACAATGAATCGCCCACAATCGGGCGATAGGAGACAGCAAAAATCGTTGTAGGTTTTTTCTTCTGCCTTGTTCTTCGTTCATTTCCATCAAAGGTTCTCAAACATAGTACAACAGTTCATAAGCGCTGCGACATTTCTCTCCTTTACATTTCTAACTACCTTTTTCGATCGATAATAGTTTGACACTGAAATGAAAATGTACTGAGTACACAGTCTTCCGGTGCGAATCATGCCCTCTGGCGGAAATTCACCTTATGGGCGTTCACCTTAGGTCAAACAAACATTCCAATACCGAAGTTTTCAACAATTTCTTACTATATAATTTTTTAATTTAAAAAATTTATTAACTTATTGTTTAAAATTTTCTTCAATAAATCGTTCGAAATAGATGACGTTAGTGAAATATCCAAAAAATCCGTCCTTGGCCTTTATGCTACGATTCTTTGGTCGGAATGATTATTTAACGTTATATCTTAAATAGTGTTAAATAATGGAAGGGGAGGAAGCGATCGATACATCACAAAAGCTGGATACAGTAGATAGAAGAAATAGAAATTCAAGTTCAACTGGTAAAATAGATTTTTTTTAATTTCAAGTCATGCGTTAACCAATAATTAATGTTAAATCACTTATCACAGAATGTATAAAACACTAATTGAAATTATATGTAAGGTTATCAAATGATTGATACATTTAATATGTTTTTAATGTAGATGGCTCCAGCCTCAAGCCTTCCGAATCGTTCTCTGGCAACTTTCACCGTTATATCATCTACAGAGGAAGTTCAAACAATGTAAATTCCTAATTTTATTAGCCTCTCAAGCTCAAGCGACTTCCTATATTTATATCTATATATATATAGACATTTATTAATTTTGCAGCTTGTGCGTCAAGATAGTAATTCAATGGAAATAGAAGATTTAGGTTTGTTACAAAGAAATTGAAAAAAAAGGCCATAAAAACATGTTAAACCTCTAAACACTGTGTTGTTTTTTTATAGGCGAAAATGAAGATCTGGTATTTTCAAAATTTATGAAAGCTCATAAATGCTATGATCTTATTCCGCTTAGCTCAAAATTAGTCGTTTTCGACACATCTTTAAACGTTAAAAAAGCATTTTTTGCCCTCGTATATAATGGAGTTAGGGCAGCACCTTTATGGGATTCAAGAAAGCAGACGTTTGTTGGCATGTTAACAATAACAGATTTTATTAAAATACTTAAAATGTATTATAAATCATCGAATTCTCGTATGGAAGAGTTAGAGGAACACAAGATATCTACTTGGCGCGAAGTCTTACAGGAATATGATCGTCCGCTAGTTAATATTAGTGCAGATGCAAGCCTCTATGAAGCAGTAGAAGCTCTTGTCGTCAATAGAGTAATTATTAAAAGATTAATATAAGCGTAATTTATCACCATTATCATTTTGATGAACAGGTACATCGACTTCCCGTTATAGATAGAGCAACTGGTAATGCCCTATACATTTTGACCCATAAGAGAATATTACGATTTCTCTTTCTCTTTGTAAGTATTTTGTCTATAGTAATTACTAAATAGATTACAAGGTCAAGTGTATTATATGTAATATTTTGAATAGATATATAATCTACCTCAACCTTCTTATATGGAGAAGACAATTGAGGAACTTAAAATTGGCACTTTCGAAAATTTACAAACTGCAACTTCCGAAACACCTTTAATTGACGTTCTCAACGTATTTGTGGATCACCGAATTTCAGCGTTGCCCATTGTGAATGATAGAGGAGAAGTCATTGATATATACGCAAAGTTCGATGTAATTAACCTTGCTGCAGAAAAGACATACAATAATTTAGGTATGTCAGTTAAAGAAGCAATGAAAAAAAGACGTGGTGAAGAATCAGGCTTTGAAGGAGTTGTTACTTGTGTGAAACAGGATTGTCTTCGAGTCATTTTGAATCGTATCGTTGAGGCCGAAGTTCACCGGCTTGTCGTTGTCAATGAACATAAACATGTTGTTGGGGTAATATCTTTATCTGACAT
This sequence comes from Dimorphilus gyrociliatus, assembly GCA_904063045.1. Lineage (NCBI taxonomy): Eukaryota > Metazoa > Annelida > Polychaeta > Dinophilidae > Dimorphilus > Dimorphilus gyrociliatus. The sequence continues at coordinate 3,994,017 of CAJFCJ010000007.1, forward strand.
ATTGTCTTTTTTGGTACTGAGAGAACCAGAAGAAAATTATGATGAAATTATGTCAACTATGTAATTTAAACTGCAGAGTTCTATGTTTGATGCATCTTATTCAGTTATGCAGAGTAGATGATTTCTAATGGTGAACTTATAGGCCCTTTTCTTTCCCAAAGACATCATTAATCAGCAATTGATTTTATATTTATAGATATACGTAAAACTAAATAGAAAAATAACATTTCATACCATATAAATATACATATGCATATGCATATGCATATATATATATATATTCATTGTTATTTTAAATAAGCAGAAATAGTTGTTTTAGAAAGAATAGAAAGAGTGCGGTTGAAAATTTTCAATTTTTGATAGATTACAAGCAGTGATAATAAATTTTCAATTGTGCCAATGCTCTACGTTTCTAATCTAACTTGCAAACCTACTAACACAATCACCTTCACTAACTAGCCCATCAGGATTGTTTGGTTTGATAAAGATTAGTAACTCAGACAATGTTGTTTATTTCACACAATCCTTTATATTAATAAATACGAACACATCTTACTTTTTCTACAAACGTGGCTCAAAAATGCTTCTATCTTCGTTGAAATGTGAAAAGAGGAAGAAAATAAATCCATGATCTGTCAAGAGAAGTTGATTAATAGTAATCTAAACAAAGCAGAAACAGCGACGAGATTAAGTTAAAAATTTTATGAAATTTATACCTAACACGAATATGTACCATTTCATGGACTCGGTAAGAATATATAAGTATTCAAAAGTTAAAAACTACTCAAGATTTTATCTTTGGACAAAGTTTCGCTAAAAACTATTTTCTTTGTGATTTTCTCATCAAATTTAGGATAAAAAAGTGAACTTGTAAGATATTTGAAGAAAATATTTAAGCAATTGTTTTTTTTTTGCATTAAAGCTTACAGTGAAATGTTTTCCAGAATACAAATAGAACAATATGCGATAAGCTAATTATTCTGGTCGTATCGTGCTTGTTCTCAGACAAACATATTTGTGTTCGCTTTATCATTTATACAAAGTTAATTGTTTAATGGTTTCATTAATATCGCAGGTTATTATTTAAATAAGATTGTTATATATTTCTCGCTTACTAAGAATTATTCACCGATCTATCAAAGGAACTTTTACCTCTATTCGACTTTGTTAATGTATAAATTTTATCAAGATAAAACTATACTCTTAATAATTTACACAAAGGACAGGGAGTCTTGTTATATTTATTTACTGTACTTACAAGATGTAGAGAAGTCTCTACGTAACGCCCACCTGTAAAGAATGTTATCAAAAGCGTTACCTTTACATTAAGAATTTAAAAATCAAATTTATAACTGGGAAGAATAATTTGTCAGTTTTCTTACAAGAATAAGTTTAAGATCAATGTGAAAATCCTTTATGGTGTAATATATCTTGGTCCTTTTCGATTTTAATTTGGTGTATAATAGACAGATTTTGATCGAAATTCTCCGCTGAATCTTTTAATCATTGATATTTTATTATTTTATTTGGGATAGATTAATTTCTTACCTGCAATAGATTGTAATTTTGGAAATTTAATTATGACTATTAATTGACTTCAAAAAATATACAAGTACAATACCTTCAATGCTTTCTATACTGGAGGATTGAGATGACGTTCTGTAAATTTAAATACGATAAGAGTCAATAATAAAAACATACAATTTATATATGTATAATTCTGATAACAAGAATCAATAGTGAACCTGTTATAAATGCGTTTAGCTATTTGGGCAGCGTGATCCGGATAAATATCTGTAAAACAAATAGTATGCTATTCTCTTTTCAAAATTATTGAAGAACAACCCTCTGATGATGAATTCCATATGTCACTGTCTCTACTCTTGTTGTTATTTTCGTCACTTGCTTCGGATGGACTCCCAAGAGATTTTGTTCTCTGCTGATGTTCATCTGTCAGTGGTTACAAAAAGTATTGATATAAAATAGAATACAGTTTTACATAAGCTTACCAGAAGATTCTTCGTCGTCACTACTATCTTCAATAATAATCAGATCTTCTGGGATAGTAGAGTTTTGAAACGAAGTCTCCGTGGTGTTGTATTGAAAAGATTCCACTTCGGCTACTGACTCTTCACTCGCATATTCGGACACAATCCTACAATCATCGCTGTTATATTCTTCTTCTTCAGTTTCTACTCTTTCATTGTCAGACGTCTCTTCTGTTTTTATATTCAATTCTTTTTGTGCTTTCTCATTATCGCTTTGATTCGCTAAGTCTTCGTTTTGTTCTTTTTTTTCCAGTGTCGTCACTTCCTCAGGTGTTATCTTTTGGACAACTGGAGTTGCATCATCGGATTCTTCTGAATTGGACGTGGATTTTCTAGGTGATCGTTGAGGATTGTTTCGTAATTTTTTCCTATGAAACTTTTTCAGTTACGAGAATAAAATGTTCAAAAATAAATTAACCAACTTAATGCTGGAGGTTTCTGTAGTGTTGGCTCTTTTGCGTTTATGAGATGCTTTAGAACTACAATGTATAAAAGCATACTGCAAATAAAACGTGAAATGGTATAAAAATTTTAACCAACCGTTTCGATGCTGCCAACAATTCAGCTGTAATTTAAGATGCATAAAAGGTCTTTGTATATATTTGAATCATTAAAATATTGAATTTAAAACAGAGGCAAATGACTACAAAAGTTGAAATTTAGATTTTTATTATATTACCTTTACTTTCTTGAGAACCTAGTGTAGCCCGATAAAAGTTGATATCTCTTCGAGTGTCTTTGGAAAATTCTTGGCCTCTCAATTCTTTGAGCTGTTAAAAGTTATAAATTAAAGCTAACATTAGCTAACATTATCAAAAGTTTTTTTATAACTACTTGATTATCGAAAAATCTTAGTATTTTATCTCTATCTCGTCTTGCGACCTTAAAGCTCCATTCACAAAGAACTTTGAGAAACTCTAAATTATCTCCAGATTTGTATCGAACACTGAAAACGATACCATCTTTATGCAAAATGAACATAGATTCTCGATTTGCCTCAGATCGAGATCCGAATTGAAGTGCTAATTCTTTTGACAACTGCTTTAGCTCTTTCAACTTAAGCTTCTTTGATTCAAATATCATTGCCAAGCTATAGAGAACAGTCTTTAAAAACGCTGAGCGAGAAGTATTACGACACCAGTAGAAGAACTGTTTAATGAGGGTCTGAAGGACAATAAATTTATTCCAATATAAGAATAAAAAATGACCGGCTTGCATTGGAATTCTTCTGCTCATGACAACTTGCAGATAAGCCTGCAAGATTCTTAGTTTGCCTTCTAAGTTAGTTTCGCTATCATCATTAAATACACGCTTTACCACGAAGCTTTCTAATTTAGACGAAGCAATTCCAGCAACTGTGTTACAACTAAGTATGAAGGAGTTGTTGTCTCGAAACAAGAGTTTATAGCATTCAAGATTTTTAAGTTCTTTCTTGAATGATGTCATAAAAAAAATAATACACTCAAATGCAGCATCCTCTGTTTCTTTGTTGACGCCTGTTATTTTCAAGGCTGACATTAGTGTTTTCATCTGCAAATTTTCGAGATAAGGTAAATCCTCTACGTGAGACTTAAGAACTTGACGTTGAACAAAGTAGACAATTGCGACCAAAGTCTCTGCGTAAAATGCCTCTGAATTTTTTAGAGTAGTAAAAGTCAAAACTTTCGGTAAATCTCTAAAGAATTCATCATAACTGCTTAAATCATGATATTTTAATATCATGCGCAACTTTCTCATAGGTATCCAAAGCAAATTTACTCTTTCTGGTGACAACCGATCTTCAAGATACAACTTTAAAGAGTGTTCCAATTCCGCTATTAAACTATCGAAAAACATTCCACCCAAGTTCTTTGCAACATGATTCAATAGATAGTCATCCTGCATAAGATATACCATTGTCTTTGACATTTCTTCTAAAAAGTTAATACTTGAATGGTTGTCAAACAATTTCGTCAATTCTTTCATTATATTCGATAATGATACTTCTGCGTTCAACCTGACAAACATTGCTTTGTCTAAGAGACGTATTAAACGAACAATAAGCTGACACTTCTCAATATCGTGACTGAAAGTTGTTAATAAATTGAAAATTCGGGGAACAAAACATTCTGCTAGATCTTCTTTTTGCGCATTCTTCGCTTGTAGGTCTTTTTTTGTCATCTTAACGATTCGAGGAGGTAATCGCACTAAAGTCGTCTGTAGTTCGTACGAAGCATAGAAGAAATGGCATAAATATAATTCAACATCACTTGACTGCTCATTGCTGATTAAAATGTTATAAAGCAATTCTAGATCCTTAAAGATGTCTGATACACTATTTAAACTATCAGTGATCAAAGAAATAAATTGATCGCATCTTTTCAAATTTCCACGTTTTAGTAGATTAATAAACGCTAGGGCTACTTTTACTCTAGAATCATTTTCACTTGTCAATCTTTCAATAAGATATTTCGCTGAATTCATGGCAGCTTCTCGATGTCCTGTAAGATTTGGTAAGAATATATCAGTCAATTCCTCTTCCGTAACAATATAGTCATGAGGCTCCTTGTAAAAATGAAGATGGCTTATAATCTTGTGGGCAGCGCTCATCATCGCAACGTCTGGGCTAATACAAGCTTGGCAAAAGATCTTGTGAAAAACTCGAGATGTGAAACCCTTCAATCTCTCTAAAATATCTGGATTTTCTTCTATAAGGGAATATATTGGAACTAAAGAAACGATAGCTTGACTCCGAGCATTGGGTGAGTCCACATCATGTAAAACTCGATGAAAATATCTTAAATTCAGGTCGACGAGAAATTCTTCAGGATCTATGAACAACCAGCAACCCAACTCTTCCATAGTCAAGCATTGAACATCATTTATTTCATGAAGATATCCAATTGGAACCAATTTGCATAATTTCTCCTTAAGCTTAGATACATAATTTATTTTCTCGTCTATTTCATCAAGAGTTTGTTCATCGGGTTTATCTTGATTGTGAATTCTTTTCAGATCATCTTTAAGTTTCCTGTGAACTTCTACAACAACTGTATTCATCTTCAAACCGAAGAATATACCAGTGTGAAAAAAACACTTGTAATATTTTCCATCTACAGATGATATCATACCAAATATCAGTTCTATTAGTTTGTCTATTAAGGTTCCTTTATATAGAAATGTGTGTTGTCCCATATCAAATAACACACGGATAAAACCTGAGAGATTGGAACGAAAATTTTTCCATAGTGACTTGGTATTTTTTCTTGACAATGGATATTCTTCAAAATTCTCTTCATCGAGCTTCGCAAATCCCTGTTCTGCACATTTATCTAATAAATCGATCATGTCCACCTCTAAAATATTTTCAGGTTGGGCTGCATCTATGGGAGAGCCAGCTGACGAGAAACAAAGTCTCAATAACTGATGCAAAGCTGACGTTTCATCATTTTTGCACAGGTTCAGCCAGTCATCTACTAGGCTTTCCGTCGAAACCTTTCCTTCTTTAATAAGCATAAATAAATCTTTACTCCTGACTGGTTCAACTTGTTTAATTGGACTCTCAATATCTGAGCGATTTTTCATGGCTTTCCACATAGATTTGGCTTTTAACTTTGCCATATTTTGGCTGGAAAAAGATTATTTTTAAAAGAAAATATCTCACAAAATCTAAAGCCTAGTAAATTTTAACTGAAATAAACTTTCAAGAAAGATTAATAAAAAGATATTCTTGGAAGTTTAGATTAGATATGAAGAACTGAAAGCCATTACGCAAAGTCAACATTTCAAGTATACCAGCTTGAAAATTAAGTTATTTTAACTTACAAGTTTAATTAAATAACTACCGAAATTTTCACTTGGACAAACTGGACAAACTTTTGTTCACTTTCTAAAAGTTCCGAGAAATATAGCAGTAGCGTGGAAAGTGTTTGGCGGGAAATATTGAAGTGACGTATTAAAATTTTTAATTTCGTAAATTTTGATCTATTAATTTAAAATTAATGATAACATTTTTAATCTTTTCCCATAGAACTAGGTTTTTTATGAAGAAAGCAAAAATCAATTTTTAGACAAATGCGAATCTTTCAGAAGTGTTATACAATCGAGTTTCCGAGCATGCGATGTCCATAACTGATTTTCGCTCAGTAAACATTCGGAAGCTGAAAAACCCGCAATAGATCCTGTTGGTTCATTTATTTTTTCTGCTTCGAGATAACTTATCACCTACATATTATAAAGGGTAAAAATTTTATATATATATTCTCTGTTTTTTCGAATTTGATGCAAATTTTATAAAGAGCTATCTTCGTCGATTTACTTTTGCTTACAATGATAAGACCTTTTAGACTTAAAAGCAAAACGCAGCTGATATTATCGGACTCATGTAAAAAACAGTTGAACATAGATTAATTTATATACACGTAAAAAACTAATCGTTTGAAATTTTTTGTGCAAATCTAGGCCTAATGCATTTCTCTGTGGCGGTGCCCATGAAAAATCTTTTATTTGTCCAAATGAACTTGATGAGACAACGTTTTAGTTATCTACTGGATTTTTGACGTAAGACGCTCATCCAATAAATCGATAAAAATCTAATAATCAGATCTAGTGCAAGCTTATTGAAAGAATACTTTAGTCGCACATATCTTAGCTCTGCAAGCACCTTAAAAGAATATAGAGTTTAGATTTTAAATAAAGAATATATTTTTATAATATTCATTAGATCCAATAATTACTCATATAGCTTCAAAGTGTGATATGCATCCCACTATAAGAAATTTAAAGGAAATTCATTAAGGAAAGGATATTATTTACTCTGGTTAATTCGCTTTCTATCATGTTCGACGCTGACGAAGGAGAATCAATATGCATCATAGATCTTTTACCAACACTGGAGTCTATAACTGTATTGATAGGAATAGCTTCAACTGTCATTACTCATACTCTACTTTCTTCATCAGCCATAGGTAAAGCTGTTGAAAATAGTTTAAAACTTTTATACTGTATAATTGTATTACAGGTTTTATTTATTACTATTTTCAGGCGCTGTTCTAGTTATATCCGTTTTTACAATCATATTAGATTTAATACCTGGTTTTTACGATTTTGAGGCTTTGGGTAAAGTATACAGGTATAAAGTAAAATCTACGTCTTCTATCGGCAAATAACTTAACATCTCTTTATAGGCCTGGAACAACTACATGTTTCTATTGTGGACTTTTGGTACCAGTAGCAGAGCTCTTGACAAGGCACTCAGCCGGTAACAACGAATGCTTTGGAAGAACAGTAAGCTACATTTATTATTTTCTTAAAATATATTAGTATTAAAATTACAATACGTTTAATCTTGCTTAAGGTGGCTTTTTGTGGATGTGTACTAATCGTTTTATTAGTACGAAATTTGACATTGGCGGCAGACACTTTACAACCGGATGATGGATTTACAAGCAAATTCTCTCATAGCTTTTTTATATCAATTGCGTTTGCTTTATTATTATCAATAATTTCTTATTTTGTATGGAATATAGGTAAATATCGGACACGTTTTTTATGAATCTTATATACTCAATTCTTTATGTTTCAAAATTACTCCTTCAAAAATAGCTGTCTATCAATGGTTAACTCAGTGTTTTGGCTTATTTTTATACATTCTTTTGGATACATTCCTTCCGTTTATCTTTCCTCGCTCCTTTTCCTTAGGAGAATGTGCTATTGTATCACAGACAGTAATCATTTTCATTATTAGTCTTCTGTGCCATACAAATGCTTTTAACAATGATCAAAATAACTCGACCGAAACTGCTAAAATAATGTTATATGATGAAAAATATTTTTCAGACAGTGTTATTGTGTTTTCACAGGTTTTTATTCGCCTTTTTTTTCTTTGCTAATAAACCAACTACTAAACCTTTTTTGTCTCCAACAGATTGCTTTCATTTCCTGTCTCCTATTTCTAACTCTGTTATTAATATTGAAACGTTTAAGAAATCCAACTTGGTTTTATCTTACATTAGGCGGGATAATTTGTTGTTTTTCAATACCCAGTATTGTTGTTTTAACGTCTTTGGATCCACTCACTTGGATGATCAAATTTATACTTTTAAAACCGTCAAGAGTCAGTTTGTTATTGTCTTTTTTTCCTAAATAATAATTAGTTTTACAACTGATCCAGATTTATCTCTTTCTCCATTGCTCTATTTGTACATCTATTTGTTTCGTCGTCATTATTAAGTACAACGGACAGCAGGGTTTTTATGGATTGGAGAAGAAAAATTCTTATAACCCCAACTATAGAGCAAAAATATCAACTAGAATTAGGAAAATATTTCATTTGATTGCGATTGCCATCTATTTGCCAGCAATATGGATTGATCCTGAATTTTTAGTTCTTGCCGCAAACTGCGCCCTTATCGGATTTTTGATAATAGAAGTTTGTTGAATATTTATAAAGTAATTAATTTTGCAAATAAATTGTTTTTTATTTCAGTCTGTAAGATCGTTGAAAATTCAACCTTTTGGGTCTTGGTTACGAGAATACTTAGAAATATTTATTGACGAGAAAGATCAAGGAAACATTATATTAACTCATATTTATTTACTTGTTGGTTTTACTTGTCCTCTTTGGTTGTATGGAAGCAGCTTTGAGAGTAAAAAAAATTTATCCAATAACGCAGCAACGCTTTAATTAAACTTGTCTAAATTTATCTATATAGAGATTCCACCAGCTGTCCTAAGCGGGGTTCTTTCTCTTGGTATTGGCGATACGGCTGCTGCTGTGGTTGGTTCTAAATATGGTGTAAGAAAATGGCCAGGGTCAAATAAGTCTTTGGAAGGAACTACTGCAGCAATACTCTTTCAAATTATCGCTATCATGATACTTAAACTGACAGGTAAACGTTTATTGCCTTCGTTCTGTTAAGTTATTTATGACCTTGATGCTTTTTTTAGGAATCATGCAACAAATTTCAGTTTTTCGACTATTCACGGCTATTGTTATGACATCGTTTCTTGAGGCATTTACGGCTCAAATAGACAATATAGTGTTGCCGTTGTATATGTATGTGTTATTGATATAGATTTGTTGATGTTCCGTTTAAGATACAGTCTAGTCTTAATTTGTTGTCCAAATTTGCACTATTTCTTGAAATAAAGCAATATCAGCTATTTCTAAAAGTACAATAAACAAGAATGTCATAGGCTCGTCCTTGTTTTTTTGAGTAATTTCAGTTGACACAACCCATTTGGATTTATCCAAATTAGCAAACTTGCAAAAATCGTATGTTAGAAGAAGAATAAAATTAAAGTAATCTTTCGAAATAACTCATGTAAAATTGAAGAAGGTAAAAACAGAGAAGGTAGGAAATGGATAAAATTTACAAGTTACTTATCAATTATTACAAAATAAAATTAAAATTGAAGTTAAAATGATCTTTATTCCTATGAGAATGATGACATCATGACAAGGATTACAAATAAGTTAGTTCAAATCTTCAGCTCATAAATTCAGGGATTTGCGAACACTTTTCTTAGCTCTCTCTTCAAATAACTTTCTATCGTCCCTCCAACATTTAGCAGCATCTACATTTGCTGCACTTTCATCATTTGGTTCTTAAATTACAAATAGTTTCATTAAAAGTAAGATTAAAGAGACAATCTGAACCAACCTGCCAACATACTGACAACGGATAATAGAATCTTTTCAACACTTTGTACGGGACTCCATCTTTCAGCTGATGATTCGTACCCAAGAGGATCGTCACCGGGAGCATGCAGAATCGATATACAAACACGTCCGTCGGGATAAACTGTAATTGACATGAGCGATAAATAGAGTAAATCTAAAAAATAATCAGATTTTTTTCCTAAAGGTTAACTTGAACAATTTAAAAAAAAAAATTCGATTAGTTACAATAGAAACCTAAAAGTCAATGAACTCTTAGATTTTACCACAGCTAAAAGCTACGAATTTCAAAGGTTCCCAATTTACAATTTAAACATGTGACAGAAAAGATTTGAATTTTTGGTTGAGAAAAAGTACTGCTGTGCTATAATTTTTCAAAGAGGGAAATTACTGTTTGGATGGAATAGGTCGCAGGTAAATCGCATTTGTGGGGGTGAAAGTGGATAGTCGTTAGGAAAGGTAAGTTTGGCCGGAAACACTCCTCCTTCAAAACAGGTGCCTTCCGGTCCCCTGCCAAAAAGAAAGGTTTCGTTTTAACCAATACAGCTGAGTGTATGAAAGATATATACTTACATTATCAGAGCTTCCCATTCAAAGTAATTTTCTTCATCTTGAGGACCAGCCACAATTCCTTCTGGCGGATTCAACGTTAATTCTGTGTAACGGCAAATATTATGATTTTAAAGAACCGTGCGAAGTTGTAAACCTTATCACAAATTTATTTGGCAACTTACGCTTATATTCAGCCATTAAACGCTTAACCGCAGCTCCAGCCATTTTCGATTATTTTCCTAGAGTTTTGATTGAAGAGAATTATCGAAAAAGGTATTGGGTTCACGCAAAATTTGTCGAAAAGTTTCGCGTGTCCAGCAATTTGAGTGACTTAGAGCAGACAAATGGCGGATATATATGTTACTGGTGTCGTCTGCTATTTTGTCGGCAAAAATGAGTAAATTCTGCAGGTATTTCAAGAAATTTTTGGTCAATCCTCAAAAATATTTGCATGACAATCGTTACCAAAAATTTTTATATAAATTTTTTAGCAAATGATATAACTGTTAAAGCTTAATAAGTGCAAAATAAGGAAAAAATTCGCTTTTAAACATCTTTACTATTTAAAGAGTGGTCATAGTTGAAACCTACTTTATTGGTAATAGGTCAATTTCAAAATAAGATAAGAAAAGAAGATGTTCTATTTTAAATTAAACTGTTACACTGAATTATCGCCAGATGTGCAACAGGCGAACTTGTTTTAAAAAAAAGATATAATATTACATAGGCCTTATATTCATTGTAATCAAAATACATAACTTGAACAAGAGATAGTGATTGAGGTCTTTTTGTATTTATTGTTAAATAATATTTTAGATTTTTAAAAACAAAAAAAAATTTGCTTTTGTTTGACGTAACGAACAAAATAGGTTTTATATTTTTTCCTAAGAATCTCCTATAGCCATTGTTCCTGAGGCATGATTGATAAATCAATAACTCTCCAAGCAGCCTTTGGATCAAGTATGGCTTGATCTCTACATAAAGCCCAAACGTGCATAACTCTCATAACTTTATCCTGTTAATTAAAGATTTAATTATAAATTCAGTTTTTGGAATAGTTTAATCATACTAGTTAAAAATATCTTACCGCATCTCCTTCAACAACAAATCCCTTTGCATCTCTTACAGTAAGTATCTGTTGAGCGTAGAATGTAACAACTAAAACGGGGCCTTGTTCCATCATCTTACCAGCAGCTATCTGTTATTTTTTTAATATATTAGGTAATTACTAATAGTATTAATAATAATAGTAAACCTACGTCAACTTGTCCGATGTCCAATACTTTGTTATCCATAGTGTAACCCTTCTTTTTAGCTTCTTTCAGTGGATGAGCAATTGTATTGAAAACTCCTTCGTGACACCAATCTTCTAGAACTTTTAAATCTCCTCTAACAATAGCTTCCAAAACATTTGGAATTATATCTCTTTCGCAGTCTCTTAAAAATTGAATTTGATCAAAATTCGGATCCATTTTAGTGATTTCGGTTAAAACTTCAGACATCTCAGTTTTGGAGAATACATTACCTAAACAGAACATTAATAATTTCATATAAGTTAAAATTAGTAGGAAGACATAAATAAATATATATATATACCAAATAAATCCGACATTTTGTCTGTAATGGATCTAGTTGCTCTTACGAAAACGTTGTCACTTTCATCATATTTCGTTTTAATATCGAACATTTCTATACGAAACGATTAGCAAGTTAAATATATTAATAGAATTAATTATAAAGATAATATTACTTGTCACAAATTGGTTATTGTCTTTAAAATTTTGCCACGATTGAAAGAATTTCGAATCTCTATGCATTACAATACCAGTTGCATCTCTAAAGCAAAAATCTAATCATTTATTTAAAGGATGAAAGAATAATTATAAAAACTTTACTCGTTAACATCAATAACTTTTCTTGTTGAATTGAAATTTTCATCTGATCTCATTCTTAATGATTTTGGTACGCTATATAATCTACCTCTATCTAAAGTTGCGTCATTTAACTCGTCTTTAACAACTTTAACACTCTGAAATTAAAAAGAGAATATTTGTCATAAAAATAAATTTAAAAATCCAGATAATAATAAAAATAATCTATAAATAAGTATGAACTCTGATTATAATATGGATTTATGTACTTATACCAATTCAGTTGCGAGATTAATGAATCGTTTAATAACACTACTACGAGATTCTCAATCAAATTGCAATAGTGCAAGATGTTTCAATAGTAATGATTCATTACCGTTCACTTCGACTGATACTAATTCAGCTGTCCTGATTATTTTATGGACAATCCTTGTTTTTATTTTATTTTGGACGAGACCCAATAGAGCTGGATTATTCGAAGTTTTTCGGAGCAATAAAGAAATAGTGGAGCCGCCTCTTCCACCTCCTACCATATAAGTTTTGTTAATGATAGTACTTATTTAACCTGATAAGCATATGGATTCTATTTACTATAAAATAAATATTTTTTTTTTTGTAAAACTTATGGGAATGGTGTGTAATTAATAAACTGTTTTTGTAAAATGTAGTCTAGACTTTACCTCTGAAACACTTTTAAATAAGGTTGTTTGCCCTAGTTGTTCACCTCCTTTGGCTACACTATGTCCCAGTTTCGAAGCTGTACTTGCAACGCCTTTACTTAACTTAAAACTTTTTCTAACTGCATCAGTTCTTTCAATATCTTCAATGGTCTGTACGAATATAAATTATCCTATATCTTTGAGGTATTTCTAAGAAGAAACTAACCTTTTTCGCCTTATCTTTTAAAAATTCTAACTTCTCTTTTAGTATCTCGGATCCTTTTGATGTTTCACTCTCAATGGCTTCCTGTTAAAAATTTAGCACGATATTTAGAGGCCAGATAATTATTAATAAGAGTTCACTTACATATTTTTCTCTAGCTCTTTTCAAAGCATCAGATTGCTCTAGTCTTTCAGCTTCTTCCCGGAACTTTTTAAGATTTTCCTTAAAACAGTTATATTCATATTATTTATTAATCTATTAATGATAAAATATTAACCGAACCTTCATTTCCTTGCTTTTTGAAAAGTCATTTTTAATATTTTCGACAAGTTGTCCTATAAATCCTTTATTAGAATATGTTCTATACTGCAACATAGATTATTGTTAACTAATGAATAGAGTGATAGGCATACTCATAGCCGATTTAATTGTAATGAACTGTTTATATTTAAATCACCTAAACTTTAATCATCTCATCTAGAAAAAATATAATCATTATCTCAACTATAAAAAAAAATCTCACGCAATAACGTGACACGAATTAAAAGAACCAAACAAAAATTTGACTAAAGTAACGATATTTCAAAACTTGGAGACAATTTTATTTAGTCAACAAAAGTACTCAATTAAAAATGAAATTAAAACCAAGTTTTGCAACTTTTTTTAAACGAACCTGAGAATTTCCTACATAATAGCTTGATCTGCGTAAAATGTGTTTGAAGGTCGCCATCATTGACCTTACTTTATGAGAAATGACCGAGAAATCATATTATTTAAATAAAAACTCAGGCCATGGAAATCTTATTAAGTATAAAGAAAAAGAATGAACTTTACAAACAAACTTCCGTAACTTGTACAAAACTTTATTTTTATATGACAACATTAAGCCATGAGCAAAGAATAAATGTTATAATATTTATATATCAACGCCTTGTAAAAGCTTGTTATATACGTCTTCAGGAACAACATTAATCATTTTCATCCCGGTAAGCAATTGGCGTTTTGCATTTCCAGCAAAGTTGTGTTTTAGAAAAGCTTTAAATCTCTTGTTAATATCTCCTTGTTCAAAAAGACTAAGAGGTACTCTTATTAAGCCAAGCGTCTAAAAAGTATAAATAGTTACAAGTATTATGAATAAAAGAAGTTTATTAAGCAGTTTCTTACCTCGTTGCCCCATTCTTCAGCTTCGAGAACGGCTCTCTTCTCAATTTCGTAAAAGAGTTTTAATGGTATTTTCTTTCCATAAAAGTGAAGAACCAATTTATAATCGTGAACAATGTGACATAGTAAAAAATTCTCTTTTTCAAACTTCACTTTATCTAAATCTAACGCTATTTCTTCTACACACTCTCTATTCAAACCATCAACTGGATTATCATCTTCGGGATCAATTAGACCTGATGAAAAGTTTCAACACTTCACTCACAAACTGCATTGGTGTACGAAACTAAAAGTGATACAAACCACCAACAAATCCTATACAACCGTCAAATCTCATTTGCATCATTATAACAGCGTTTCTTTTACAACCAAAGGTTGTGCCTGGGTCGTCAGCTGCAAGCATAGCATGTGCAGCATGTTTGTAATGTTTGTACTTCGAAAGGGCCTCTGTTTGGCTTATTTCTTCAAATTTTTCCATCTCTCTTTGCAGCTACGACTGTTGCAAAGTATCTTATAAAGGTTCTCTAAATAATGGTAAAAAAGTGACACGTTGATGATATTTCGGTTGATTTCGCAATATAAAGTCTTCGCAGAAGCAAGAGAAATTGTGACGTCACATCCGGGAAGTATATTTCTCTCTAAATATTCTACTATTAATTTGAAGAAACAAACGAATAATTCTGAACAGAATATGGTATATATTTCCTTTTTTATGAGGTAACATAAATTATTGCCATTATGTAAGTATTATCGGCCAATAGATATTAAAACAGAGTTTTGTGCTCCATTATGTTTTTAAAGAGAAAGAAATACAAACAAACTTTTGAGCATACAAATGACAAAAAAAGATAACAGTAAATTTGATCAAATCAAAATCAAGCATCTAAATCCTTCCTTCAATAGTAGTTTGAGATAAAAGTATGTATAGGGTGCAGCATATAACTGATACACCATAAACGTAAGATTGTTAATCTTTGACAAATCTAGATCTTTACTTCATGTTGGCATACAGGACATTTGGCAAAACGCTGCAGAGAGCAGAATATTAATTTGAATTAAGGAGTTAAGTTTATTCAATTAAACAAACCTTAAGCCATTCATCTATACACTTATTATGATACTTGTGCAGGCATGGTAATGTTTTTAATTTATGACCAGTTTTGTACTTTTCTAGGCAAATGACGCATGATGCCGATTGACTCTCTTCTTTTTGTGATTCTGTATCTGTTTCTTTTTCTAAAAAAATAACAATAATGGCTTTAATATAACAAATTAAATGCAATGCGTACTTTTTTCAGTGAAAGATGATGTAGGAAGAGCATCGAGAGCTTCCTTATTAAGACCTCGACTTTTAACATCTCCAACACGTTCAGCTAACTCCCACAGACTCTGGAAAGAATCTTAGATAAAGTAGATATTAATAAGGTACAGAATTTTACCTCGTAGTCATTTTCTGAGAAATCTCCTTGATTTATCATAACACCATACCTTTGTAAATTTCCAGGAACTGATGAGGTTCTCTGTAAATTAAATAATGGTATAGATATTTATTTGTATACTCTCCTGGTAAATTAATATGGAAAAAGTAGAATGTTAGGACTAAAGCAACATACATTAAAAATAATTACTTCTTCAGGTGGCGGATTAACCATAGCAAACTGGAAACTGTTTAATCCGTTGTTTCGGTTTACGTTATAAGGCGCAACTGCTAGCAATTATTGTGATGAATAGGAAATAAAACTGTTTATTCTAAAAACATACCTGTAAGGATGCTTCTACTACCCCGTCTAACCCCTGGATATCTATGTCCTTGAATATTCTATTACGAAAGAGTGCCAGATTTTAAATGATTTAATCTCATAATTAAAAAAGTATTACAAATATACGCACTCTCACAGTCGATATTCTTACTCTATCGTCTTCTTCTCCTTCTTCGCTTGGACCGGCTCCATTATCGACTTCCTGACTACTATCTAGTGAATTCTGTGAGTAGGTTTGAGCCTGTAGCAATTGAGCACTTTCCTCGTCGATCTCGGTCTGATGTGTAGTCAAAAAAAAATTATAGATTGCGCAGTGTAGTCTTTCTTGCTTTTTTTAGTCCATATTTACCTGTATTCTCCTAGCCACCAGCGCGTCGTCGTTTCGAACATCATTGGATACAGATGGTCCAAAGGCACCAATCTCTTCTATATCATCTGAGGAATCAGTATCGTCCTGAGAGACTTGTAAAAGATTTGGCCCATATATATTCCTAGCATTCCTGTCGTCGTGAACACAGATAATTTCTGGACTATTGTTCAATTCATCATGTAGTTGCTGAGCTAAGCTGAGGTCGCATATCATTCTTCTTTCGTCCTCCTATATATAAAATAATATAGAGAGATATTCCTGGTAATTTTCATGCTTTGAGAATAAAAAATTTGGAAATTAAGCCTACTAAAGATGAGTCAAGTGCTTAAAACCTATACAAACTTTCATAATATTCAGTGAATTAGATAGTTATTACTTGCCTCAATTTTCTTTGCCAACTCGTAATCAGACTGTATATTGTCTTTGCTCCTCTTGGATTCTTTTTTGTTCTTTTGGTCAGCCATTTGAGCGATAAAGTGTTCTGTTCTGGAACAGTGATAATTAAAAATTCCAAATAATAGTTAAATCTTGAATCTTCTATAATTTGAGGTTGTAAAAAGAGATCTCGAAGCAGTCCTCTTAGCCTCACCGTGACCAAACAATATGTGTGCGCTTGTAGTTTTTTATTTGTCCATTGAAAACCGGTTAGTATATTAAACTTACCGGTTACTGAAAAATCAATTTAATATGGCGGATAATTTAAAATTATTGTGATCATACGTTCGCGTTGTAAAAGCCTTGAGTATGGTAATGAAAAAGACTAGTTTAGTTTTATTATGTACTTTTATGAAATCTGTATTTAGACGAGATAAAAGAGAGGAAAATAAAGCTCATGTATAAAGAGTCGATTGTATTTTATACGCAGTATGATACTTCTTTATTTTTTCTGAAAGAAATTTAATATAAATTTTAAAAAGTTTTTATTGAAAGTACAAACTTTGCTGATGGGTTTAGGAACAGACAAGAGGTCGCATACTTTGTCTCTAATTGGCCTTATCGTGTCCAAAGGTTCATCCCTATAAAAGTAAGATGGATTTATTTTAAAACTGTACATAGTGGCTATAGTATAGAATCAAGAAAGACGTTAAATAATAGAATTACGCATTAATACGTATAATTTACCATATTGTTTCACTTAAAATTTGCATGACACGTTCTTCATTAGGCAATTCAACAATAAGCATTATTTCATAGAGTTTACTGCTGGTTGTCTTTCTTATCTATAAAAAAAAAGTTTTCCTTTTTAATGAATGCAAAGCATCGTAGATAAATAATCATTTAGTTTCTACGTATTAAACGTTAAGTATAAAACATATTTTCTTACCAAAGGATATTTGTGTCCTAAGAAAATGCACAATTGAGTTAAGCAATTCTTAAAAAGTTCTTCTCCAATAGTTAATAATGAACAAAATCTAGAAAATTTAACGCAAAAAAGTAAAATTTAATACCTTACTAATAAATCGGAATTGTAAGTAAATACAAACAAATCTATTGAAGCTAGTAGTTTTTGAGGGTCGCCAACGCCCTTAATTTCGCTTTTTAAAACTCCTATAATGTCTCTACCAAATTTTAAACGATTCTCATCTTTCATATTACAAAAGCAGTTGTTGGATAAAAGCGTATTTACAGTTTTCATAAGTGGTATAATAACTCTGGCCTCTTTGCTATAATCTTTAAAGATTTCTAAGATGACTTCACATATCTTCATCACCTTTTCTTCATTGTTGATAATAAATTGCATATAATTTAAAAGTGCCAGAGAGGATGATGATACTAGGGACTCGGTCAATCCTCCAACGCTTACGCATAGGCCTAGCATAATACGATAGCGAAATTCATCCAAGTCTAATAGTTTTGTGAAAACTGGGAACGTTTCTCCAGGAGCCGTCCAATTGAAGTACGGACTATAATATGTATTTCTAAAAGTGTTTTAAGAGAGGATTAAATCAAAAGGTCTTATTCTTATTCAATTTTAATAAAGAACCCTACTCACTTGTTGAAAATCTCGCATATTTCTTCTTTTTTACTGATGTTTTTAATTTCAGGACTTCTAGATAGTCAATTTACATAAAAATTTAATATTAGTTATAAAGCAGAAAAGCATTTATTTGTCTTACTCGAAATATAGTAACTCGATAAATACTTCTCCAGCAACTCCTCTTGTTCTATCAATCTTTTCACATGCCTGTTGAGCTACTAGCGAAATTGCTCGATTTATCCTAGAAATACACACACATATATTTATTGTGTTTTATTGTCATATTTACTATGCATACATTTCTGGTTTCAGCAGACTTGGTTCTTTCTCTTGCAGTAATATTGTTAAGGTTTTCAGAGCGTGGATAGCAGATTCTCTTGCCCTAATTTTGAATAATTTTATAATATTGAAAGTATTTGTCTTCTATTAAAAAATAATTAAATACAAACCAAGCACCAATGTCACCTCGACCGTCTATGACATAATCATTCATAACTGTAAAGAGACTTTCGTAGATATATTGTACATTATCATCACAAACTTCATCTGCTGGATTTCCGCCTTTTTTGCATCCGCATTTTAAGACAATACTACAAGTTTTTTTGTAATCGTAATTATTTGCCTTTTATAATGGTAAAGCAAAGGTTATATTCTAACCTATTAATGGCACTAATAGCATCTCTTCTTGCTTCTGACCATTTTTTATCAATTGCGCACGGCTTCATAAAACCGATGAGAACTTCGATTATTTCTTGAAAATGACCTTTCAAAAATGCAATTGGAAGCGCGCCAATGGCCAGAGAATATCCTTGTCTGAAAATATTAAAATATAAAGTAAATAAATAAAAACTTTCAACAGGTGTTTATATTAATTTACCTTGTTGTTTCAATGTTGGTATTTGTCGATATATTTATGTAATTATTAATGATTTCATTCTCCTTTTTAATATTTCCAGAATAATATTGTGATAAAAAGCTGGTTAGAGCTTCTGCCGCTTCCGTCTATTTGAAAATAAGATATGATGTAGAAATATTTACATATAAAATTAGCTAAGAATATTTACTCGAATATCTTCAGGTTTTGGAACGCTTAAGCATTCATTTAGAAACTTCAACCACTTCTCTGTGAAATAATAAAAAATTTATATTTTACAGCAGATAATGTAATTGCTATATTCAAAACCTTGACTTTCCGGTTTCAACGGAAATTTTGCTTTAGATAAACAAGATATACAGTAAGACATAGCTTTAAGCATTAGTTCTCCTCCGTGGCCTTTGAATAATTGCGAGTCTGCTAACTGTTGAAAATATTTGAATGAATGAAAAAGAAGAGAATTATTAGAAATTTTTTGTTTCCATTACGTATTCTGGCAATTCTCCGATTTCTTCTATGAATTTTTCACGTAAAACTTCTGCTAATGTTCTAAAAATAGTTATATAATAAAAGTAAACTTGTAAATTTTATTTCATATCTAGTTATGATTTTACTTGTTTTTTAAATTTTCGGATTCTGACAGAGCAAGAGTAACAGTCCCTAATGATAAAAGACCCCCATGTCTATTGTTAATATCAATATGTTTACATTCAGCAAATATCCGTGGCAATAAGACATCAACTGCATATTCAACATCTTTGCCAACCAGTTTAGCCAGACAATTGGACGTTAACTTTCTTATTTCTCTGAAAAAAATACCATCAAAATTTAGTATTACAAATTAAGGTATAGAATTGAGTATGTAACGAACATATCCCAATGTTCCATCTTCTTTGCTACGAGATGGGTAACAATATTTTTATAATAATCCTCCCACTGAGCAACGTAAGGTCTAAATTATTATAGAAAGATAGTGTTAACAAATTACAAACGAATTTGTTATAGAGGAAACTAACCCAAGTTCACAATAGGATTTATGTCGTATACCAACAGCAAAATAATCGCATGTTGTAACGATGTCTATACCATGAGGAAATTGACCCTATTATAATCATAAACAATGATAAGTATATATAAATAATATTCATTAATTTATTCAACCTGCCGTCCAACGTGTTCTTGAAAAGCAGCTGCAGCTGCTCTTCTCACATTTACTTCTCGATCGAAAATACTGACTAGAATTAGATCACTATTGGGAAAATAGTTTTTGCTGTAAATCCTTCGTCAGATAAAGTAATGATATACAAACTTTGCTAGAGTATGGACGTAATCTTTCATTTCGACAGCATTGTAGGCTCTAGCGAACGACCAAGCAACGTAACATGCAGCATCTCTGACATGATTTCCAACGGAAAAGTTTCCTTTCTTTACATCATATGTTAAAGCCTTTGATAAAAGTGGTATTACTGCAAAATTATACATTTAGCTATTGATCTTCAATTCAATTTATTCTATTAAATAAACCTTCGGAAAGTCTTGAAGGTAGGAGGAGACCACGTCTTCCCAATTCAGCCAATGCAAGACAGCCTAATTATTTGGGGATATAAATGTATAAACAAATTAACAAAGATAAAAGGTAAAGTTTTACCTCCGTGCCAAGATGAGTCTGGTTCTGAATCCTTAAATAATTCAAGAATATTTTCCAGGACGTCATCTGCCATACTCTTGGATAATCTCATTGTTATCCTCCCAATACTGTTACATACAATAATAATCATAATTAACGTTAAAACAATTAAAAGTATTAAATATTTTTACCCTTTTGCCGCAGACCATCGAACGATTGTTTCAGGATCCCTTAAACTGTTCAAAAGATAACCAATTATCTCCTCTACCTCATCTGGAATTTCTGAAATTTCATCTTCCATTTCTGTTGTTTCTTCTTGTTTAGAATCAATTGTCATAGATTGTTGACTTGTATTTTTCTTTGCTTCTAAATTATCAGTTATCGATCTTAGACCTCTCTTATATCTGCATTGGATTATTTTTCAAAAATCAAATATTGTTCAACGAAGACTTTTTTAAAAATAATATTAACCTCCAAGATGCAATAACAACTGGTAGAAATATTAAACCTAATCTTTGAATAAGTTTTGTTGCCGATTTTCTCAAAACAGCTGTATTACTGCCTTGTAAATTCAAACTGAGTATAATTTGGAGTAATCTTGGAGCTGATATTCAAAAGATAGAATTAAGAAAAGAAGTTTCAATAACAAAAATTGAACCTAAATCAAACAAATCTTCTCTTTTTCCAAGCTTACAAAGGCTGGCTAAAGTTGGTAAAATGCCTAATCGAACTTTCGTATTTGCAAAAGTGCATTCTGTATTTAATTATTATTTGTAAATAGTATATTTACAATTATGATAAATACTTACCACAATTAACTTCTAATTTATCAACGCACCAATCGATAAACGGGGGAAGTTTAGTTTTAATAACATCATGACGAGTAAAAAAATGAGACAACATCCATGCAGCTCCATCTCTAGACTTATCAATAACTAAAACATATTCCTAGAAAAGAGAATTTCTCATTTAATACACGCTTATCATCATTTCTAGAATTTCACAGGTATTTAAGATAATTTCTTACTTTTCCAATGTCAATAATTTGATCAACTACTGACTTCTTGGTCTTGTCTGAACCGTCAAATCTACTTAGATCAAATGGTATCATGCACAATACAGACATCCAAAGGAGTAAAATATAAGCAGTCGTCCAATTCTAGATTTGGTAAGTATTGTGAAGATAATTTGTGAGTTGGAGAGGAAAATAGATTATAATGCGTAGTTTTTACCTTAACGAGCTCTTTATCGTGTCTCTTTAACAAGTTCAACACTGTTTCAACATCATCTACTTCATGAGGAAACAGTTTGAGGAAGGTTTTGAATCCTCTTGTCTAAATGTAAAGTATATTGAAATAACTTTCGAATATGAAGAGTAATGTACAAACTTTAACTGTAAAATATAATAGTTTGCAGGCAAGATGAAATTGCTCTTCAGGTATTTTTGGATCTACGACCATGTCAAGGAGAGGTCTAACAATATTTTCCAAAAATTTATCAAGTAAAGTCGGTTGCTCTTGAAACAAGCCAATGATATCTGAATAATTTACATTTGAATGAATGTAGTTTTAATTAACTTTTGAACGCTAGAGATATGATTTACTCATCGGTTACTAAATAATATTATAAAATTGCGCAAGATTCTGGAATTTTTAAGAGCCAAATTTTTCTCTTTCACAGTTTCAATGCAGAATTATATATTGGCTGTCGAGAATATCAACTCTTTTTTAAGAACTTACAACGAAACCACTCCACGGCTAGTTCGGATTGAGTTTGGTCATTATACACATTTGGAACCTTTTTGATAATAGCTTGCAATTGTTTATCATAATTGAACTTGTCTATATAGACTGCTCCTCCTTCTGTATTTTCATCGGGTTTGTCCATTACTGCTTTTCTTACTCTTCTCTCAAGCTTCTTTTCAACTTATCGGCTTTTCAAGTCAACAATTTCTGACTGGAAACGGGAGCATAAATTTAATAGCCCAAACAGGTGTCGCTATATACTTCCGTCAAAAAATATTATGTAGCAAGAAAAATAATAAAAAACCGATAAAAGAGTTTATTTTTAAAGCAAATACGTTCAAAAGTTAAATTTTTTGAAAGGAAACGTATGATCAATTAAAAATTACTTTGTATTGTATTTGCTTTAATATCTTTCTTTTCATCAAAATATGATCATGTGATTATCATGTGACATTCTTGTTTATAGGCGGAAAGATATCGACATCTGAACAGATTGGAATTTTAGTGTAACTAATATTCAAAAAAACGTGAATAATGAGACTGCTTTTTAGCATAGTTTTATTAAAACTTCTATACATTTCTATAACCTATTGCTCAAGACCAAATATTGTTCTTATATTAGCTGATGACTTGGTAGGAAAATTTGCTTTTAAACTCTATGTTCATTAATAGCTTCATTTTTAAGGGTTGGAATGATGTAGGATTTCATGGGTCTCATGATATTCCAACTCCGAACTTAGATGCATTAGCCTACGATGGAATAATTTTAAATAATTATTACGTTCAACCAATTTGCACACCTACCAGATCATGTTTGATGAGTGGAAGATATCCAATTCACACTGGTAAATTCTATTTATAATTTTTAACGAATATTAGATTCAAACAGATGCAAAATCAAACTTTTCTTAGGTATGCAGCATAGCGTTATATATAGTGCACAACCTTACGGTTTACCACTTAACAATACTATCTTGCCAGAATATTTAAATACTATTGGATATGAATCGCATATTGTTGGAAAGGTATCATTTAAGCAATCAAAGAATAAATTACTAAAGAAATTAATATTATTATCATTTTAGTGGCATCTTGGGCACTATGCCAAAGATTATACACCTCTAAAACGTGGCTTTAAGTCTCATTATGGTTACTACATGGGTATGGAGGACTACTATGAACACACACATACTGCGGGAGGTCCTACTAGCGTAAATATTAAAAATTGATAATTTGAATACCATATTTATACGTAAATTTGCCAATTTTACTTTAAGAATGGTGACTGGGGTTTTGATTTTAGAGATAACGAAAGAGTAGCAAAGGAATTGTGGGGAAACTATTCGACAGACATCTTTACTAATAGAGCAATAGATATTATAGAAAAGCATGATAAAGAAAGAGTAAGTTGATTTTATCTTCTTCTTCTTCTTCTTCTTCTTAGTAATATATTTAACAAACGTTAATTTGTATACTGTTTTCTTAATATTTATTACAGCCTCTATTCCTATATTTCGCTCATCAAGCTGTTCATAGCGCCAATAATCTAAATACAATTCAACCTCCTCCAAGGTTTTTGGATAAATTTGAGCATATTACTAATCCTCAGAGGAGAAAATTTGCTGGAGCGGCTGCAGCTTTAGATGAATCGGTTGGTAGATTAATTGAATCGTTAAAGAAGCAAAATATGCTTGAAAATACTTTTATTGTATTTTCAACGGATAATGGTGGACCAGCAAATGGTTTTGATATGAACATGGCCTCAAATGAGCCTCTTCGAGGGGTTAAGGCAACTTTATGGGAAGGAGGAGTTAGAGGAACAGGATTTGTTTGGTCAAAACTACTTAAGAAATCTGGCTATGTAAATAATGATTTAATGCACGTATCTGATATTTTACCAACTGTTCTAAGAGTTGCTGGTTACGATATGTTTAAAGTAGGTGTTACTTTTCATTTCACTGAAACTTATTAGTTTGTAATGTATAATAATGACATTTAATAAATAGTTACCAAAGGACTTGGACGGTTTTGACCAATTGGATGTTTTAAACGGCGTAGATCAAGGAGGAAGAACGGAAGTGTTATTAAATATTGATCCAATTCAAAAAACATCTGCATTTAGAATGAGAGATATGAAAGTTATATCAGGCGAATACGATAGTGGTCAATGGGATGGCTGGTATAAAACTCCAAAGTTTAATAAAGAAGCAACAGTAAAAAGTTTACAAGAGGCTAATCAAATTGATTATACAACCGAAATATTGAATAATTTAGGGAAAAGCTTAAAATATAGGAAACCAGTAAAAATAAAGTGCGGACCACCGCCGGAAAAGCGTAATTGCTTTCCTGGAAAACATCCGTGTCTTTTCAATGTAACAGAAGATCCTTGCGAATATAAAAATATTGCGTCAACTTATCCAAAAATTGTTGAGCAACTACAAAACAGATTGAATGAATACAAAAGAAAAATGATTTGGCCACTAAATACTCAAGTGGATCCAAAAGGTTTGCCAAGTAATAATGGTGGAGTGTGGGGACCTTGGATCAATTTAACCAAGTCCAATATATTATAATATCAGCTTTCAATAACTTTGATTAGTAGTTTTGTTTATATTATTAATAAAGGCAATCAATGATGATTTATTTTATCATGTCTATTATTATTCCTTTTATCTCTATGTATAGATGTTTTATTATATTAATTTATTTATGTATTCTTTATTTAATTGATAAAGTTAATTCATTATAACTAGGAAACTATTTTTCTTTAAGAAGGGGTAAGCATATTTGAACATAGGTGTCGCTAAAAACACCCTTTTGCGACCTTGACAACGCTGGACGCCGTTTCAGGAAATTTAGCGAAAGGAATAAAATGTATAAGAGAGAAAAGTCGTTAAATATTAAAGGATCAGCATCAGCTGTGTGTAATAATTTAAGTGTTAATGTTCAGCCTGATAAAGATCGTATTACTTATGCCGTTGTTCATAAAAGCGTTGTAAATATTACAACGTCTTCTGTAGACGGTAGGAATATTGCAGCCAGGCAAGTTGTTTGCAAAGAACAATCATCGACAGCATCGTGTATCATTATTCAAGCTAAAATTGTAACAGTCAGTATCTTTTACATTTGACGATACTGTTTAATTGATTATTTCTTGAGAGAACACTTTTTTAACTTTTATAAAATGGCGCAACAGGTAGCTGGAAGACAAATCTTAGTTGTAACTTCTCAAAAGGGAATCCATATGTACGAGTTGGAAGGTCTTCTACCAATATACGCGCATACTCTCCCAGAACCTGAACCAGCTTGTACATGCACTCTAGCCAAAGGAATAGCTGTTTTATTAAATAATGTTATTACAATTGGAACGTATGAAGGACATGTAATGGTTTTAAGCATTCCAGGAAAAGGTAATAACATTCAGTTGGTGGAAACTCTTAGAAACCATTCTTTTCCGATATCGGCTCTTGATGGAATTGGAGATATCCTTGCCGTTGTGGACGAGAGAGGACAAATATCTACATGGAGAGCTGGTCAACCCTTTGAGAAGGTAAAATAGACTTTTTCGCCAATAAACAATTATTTCTCTTCCTTCTTCTAGCTGCTCGTCGGAACTGTTGGTATAAATCCGAGTGATTGCGTCACCTCATTAGTTTTGTGCCCCAACGACTTAATAGCTTGCTCAACGACTTCGGGATGCATACGCTTTCTCTCCTTTCAAACGTGTTGTACCTTAGCCCATATTGACGCACATGCTCGTTGCATAACAAGTTTAAGCATCGCTCCCTCATCCGGCTTGATCCTCAGTACTTCAGAAGATTCAACTGTTAGAGTTTGGAAAGTAGCTAGATCTAAATCCGACTTAGATATCAAACTAGAATTTTCGGAACACATAAAAGATGCGCAACTCCAAGGAGGAGCTTTCCTAAGCCCAAATGGATACGCATTCGCGGCAAGCTATTACGATAGTAGCGAGCTAGTATTTTTTACTTTTAAATAATCAAGACTAAATTAAAGCTGGGTAAAATAAAAGTTCTTAAAAGTTCTTTAATTTTTAAAGATAAGATTTTAAATTTCATTTTCAACAGACCGTTCAGGAAATTTACTATAAAGATCTCATTCAATTTGTCTTAGTCCATAATTAACGTAATTAGTATTATATAACATTCACTTCACTAAAATGCAACAATAATAAGAGAAGAGCGTGATTTTACCATGTTGTTATTCATTCTATTGCATTCATAATATTTAGCAATTTATCTAATTGTAAGTTTGTTTAAACGCAAGAATTTTATATAATTCAAAGAAGGATTATACTAATATTTTATGAAACTGAATATATGGGGAAAATGATTTACACACCTAAAGGAGACAAAAAAATCCTTAAGAAAGCCGTATTTTTCTCTCTTTCAAAACAGTACAATACTAATGTTGATTGCAAGTTGTCATTGTTTCAATACATTGTGAAAAAGGAAAAATATATCCTACTTGAAAGGAATTATTATACTAAAATAATAAAAAAAAAAACTTGCACAATATAAACCTTATAAGTAGAGATATTTGTATAACTTTTACAAACAAAGGCAAACACTGTACATTAGCTGGAAATGAGTTCATTATGTGTAAGTAATAGTAAAATTTGTTTAATACACTTACACGCTTGAAAAATAGCTTGAATAATAATATTTTTTGTATTAAATTTCAATGTTTTTTTTTTTAATATTATAAGAAAAAATAATAAGAATTCAACAAATTTGAAACTAAGTTACAATTTTACAAGTGAAAGAACTAACGATTAGTCTGTTATTTTATTCATTTGGACCTCTGTCTTTTGAATTTGACTATTATAATTAGCGAAGAACACCTTTCCATATTCGTATGACGATATCATAATGGCACAAGCGGGAGCGATTTTCACCACTCTTGGTACTAGGCCTGTAAATAAAGCTCTAATTCCCTGTTGCATATATAATTTTCTAATTTGCGATAATGTCGATGATGAGGTTGCTGATTTACCTTTAAGAAGAGATAGGTAGTAAGGAGGTTTGTTTATAAAGTATTAAATGAGCTTAATAAATTACTCACTGGTAAACTTCGATAGCTCTTCTCCTACTGCAATTTGTTGATGAGTTTTTATTACATCAAAAGGAAGAGTGACTATGGCCGCAAACTGTTTTTTTTTTGGAATTTGCTAATAAAAAAAGTAAAAGTCTAAATAAGAAAATTTACCGTTCCCGATATTGCACCGGCGTAAAAGGATTGTAAGAAGGTTGGTTGAGTGCATCCAGCAAGGTTCATTTGTTTTGATTTCAATAACTCATAACCGTACCAGTAAAGAGCTAGGTAATAATAGAAGATTATTTTAAATTACATTAAATAGAGGACTAATTTAATTTAATCATAATAATTTACCAGAGAAAGGAACATCTCTTAATAAAGTTGATCCTAAACCTCTCATGACTGTTGATATTCCTTCACTTTTTATAGATAATCTAATTGCTTTAGATAATTCTCTATAAGAAAGTCGTTCTGATTGCATTTTCGTTCTTATTAATTCAAGTGGACTTATTAATGTAACTGCACCGACTAGTTGATAAAAATAGAATACATTAATAATTATCTATAAAAAATTTGTATAAAATAGAAAACAAACCTCTTGCGACTGACCCAGCAACTATTGCAATATGTGCACGACTGGCATCACCATCTTTGTAACCCATATAATACTTTAAATGATCATAACATGTGAAATAAACAACTGTTGCTGGTACAGCCATAGCTCTAGTAAAAGAAACAGTTGATTGTAGTTAAGAAAACTATTCTATATAAATACAATACATACAATGTTGGAGGTAGACCACTCCATAACCTTGTAATTCCTTCGTATCTGGCTATCTTTACGAAAGCATCCTAGAAATAACAAAAATACTATTATAAGATTTCTTATGTAAAAACATTGCAAATAGAAATATACGGTATTTAAATTATGCTCCTATGCTAATAATTCCCTTTCATGTAATCATACCAAAGTCCTATAAAGCATATATATAGTATATAAGCATACAGGAAAGATACACCACCTCCCCTGAATGCCTTTTGGAGAATAGTTGTATTTCATCATTTAAGTTATACCAATGGTAGGTTCAGTTATCAAGACCATAAAAGTTAAACTTTATTTCATTTGTGAAAACTTCTTGATCAGAAAGATAAAAGTTATATATATTAATAATATACACAGTATATAACTTGTCTCAGACTTCGTTAATAATAAAAGAACAACTTAACACTGTAAAATTAAGATTCTAGCATGTATCAAGATCATAGACGTGATAATAATTCTACAATAACAGCTTTTAAACAAGATTATATCTTTATTTATATTATCTACCTATCGTACAAATCAATATAGTTGTTTATTAGTTATTTAATATTTTCCTAATTAATAGGCTGCTCTCGGTGGATAGCGAAAATTCAATAGTTAAAGACTTTTACTATTATTTCTGTTTTTTTTCTATAAATCATTTTTTTAAATTTAATGATAAAGAATTAATTATTTTCTAAAGACAATATTTAGAATAAAAATTCGCTACCCACCAAAGTTCCGTGAAATTTTCTAATTCTTTTCGAATTAAAGGATTCTTTTAAAATTGCAGGATCTATTACATAGCACCATCCGCATTGCCTCATTCTCCAATTAGCACACCTACAACTCTTACTCTAAAAAATGTTCTAAATAATTTTGCTCTTTTTCTAAGTTAACTTGAAAACTTACGAAGGTCCCAGTAAACTTTCCCGGTGTTTGATACCAAGGTCTTGGCCTCGTTGAATTTAGGCAAGTACATAGATGATCCATTAACCCATTGCAGTATAGAAAGCATTGTCCTGTTTTAAATGGCTTTGCTTGTGATTGAAGGCGAATTTTTATGACATCCAAAGGGGTAACTGGAATTTTTGAACCATACTATTATCAAGCAGTCTGATAAAACACTTTATATTCGATATTACTATGAGAGTAAGTTACTTTCAAAGATAAACTCTGAATTAATTTTGCAATTATAAGTTTTATTTTTTATGAAATATACTTTCATTGATAATTTAGATATAAACATGAGAGAACGAAAATGGGTTTCGGCGAAATTGCGTCATGAAGAACAATCTTACCGAATAACGAAGTTAGAATTGCGCCAGAACAGCTAGCAACCATTTGCTGCCCAGTAGTTATTTTTATAGGTCTGTCATTTCTTTCTTGTTGCATTTTTAAAGGTAAGAATTAATAGTAATCGACATATACATCAATAAAGATAGCTCATGTGGTCAACGTCCTGACCTTGACCTCGACTGTTTTTTCTTTTTAGACTGGTACAAGTATCTACAGAAAAGTTGTCCTTACTTTTGAAAAAGCAAGAGAATTAGTAAATAAAATATATTAAGGCTGTTAAAATAAACTACTTTGTTAGAACTTTATAAAAAAGTAGAGATATTGCAATTTTTTCTTAAAAAAAGAAAACAATTGTAATATATTACATTATATAATTTATTTAAAAAAGTACAAGAAAAAACAATTCAAAAAACAAAAAAAAAGGATGTATTTGACTATTTATCGAATGTAAGAGAAACAAAAAAACATTTCTAATAAATGGCAACGGAAACATTAACGAAAGATGAAAATGGGGAAATTTACCCACTGCCAGAATATAAATTATATAATGAAACACTTAAAAAGGAAGGTCTTCGTATGCCAAATCCAGCGTACAGCGTATTTAAGGAAGAAGAAGATATTAACGCTTTACAAAAATTAGGGCGATTTATAAGCCGCGATAAACGTAGGTACTTAATAAATATGCATTTAATTATGAATATGTACCAGTTAATTATATTAATATTGCTGTATATAATAAATATTTGTAAAGCAATTCCTGCTGATTTCTATGAAAAGGGTTGGCGTGAATATTACTCAATTAGCATGGATAAAGTAAATCCTCATTGGATATTTAAAGGATATATTAAAGTATTTAAGGATAACTGTAGCATTCCTCAAAATTTAATAAAAAAACCTAACATTTCAACTAATTTATCAAATGATTTAAATATTTATCATAACACTGAAAACCCATTCTATCATCCGGAGTATGCTGAATATCATAGGGTCTTACAAAGAGATAATTTACGTATGCCAAGTCCAGGATATAGTTTAGCGAATGAATTAGCCGATTTATTGAAATTAAAGAAAGCAGAACGATACTTAGGACCAGATGAAGAATGTCCTAAGGAAAAGGGTTGGGTTACCTATTATACTTTAAAGAACAATGAAGAGAGGAACGAAAAAGAATGGATATTTCACGGTAAATCTATATAAGGCATTGATTTGTAAAAATGTTTTCTTTTTGAAATAGGGTATATTCACGTTTATAAAGACCACAATCATCAATATCAACCGTTGGGCAATAATAGCATTGAAGAGCCCTACATATTTCCGAAATATGAGGAATACGATACAATTTTACGTAAAGATGGATTTCGCATGCCTAATCCTGGCTATAGTTTAATTGCTGAAATGGGAGACATACTTAAACTTCAATTAGCTAAAAGATATCGTGGATTGCGAGAAGGAGCTCCAGAAGAAGATGGATGGGTTGAGTACTATTCGATAAAAGAGAATAAAAAGACCAAAGAGAAAAATGCAGTTTTACAAGGTTTTGTCAAAGTTTATACGTCAGAAAATACCGAATCAAATTTATCTGGTCCAACGTCAAATATAAGAACAAGAACTTCTAATACAACTAGTCAGAGCGCTAAAAGAATTCGATTTTCAGAAATGCCTCAGATAAAAGACAATTTCGAACAAGGGCGATCACCGATAATTCCCAGGTCAAATAGACCTATTTACGAGAATGAATGTTGTATCTGTTACTTATTTAATTGGTGTAAAAATTATATTCGATCAAAATAATTATTTTAGAGTTGTTAAATAGAAGAGAAAGAGAAAAAAATCATAATGATCAATCATTAATCTGTCAAATAATTTTTTTTAAGTATTATTTTCAATATTATTCACTCTCTAAGTTGAACGTCACTTTTTAAGCTTATAAGTATCTTCTTCTTGCAGAGTCAAGATCCACCTCTTTTGTCGGACTTATTCCTTTTCCGAGGGTTGGGTATTTGCAAAGGAGGAGGCATTAGATTACTTTCGCTAGCCGACTGTTTTCAAACAACTAAATTTGAAAGGAATTAGTTAAGTATTTAAACACGAACTGTTGCCTTTCTTGAAAGTGTTGGTGATGGTGATGGACTTGCTCTTCTAAAGAGATTCTCTATTCCAGCTGTTATTGAACTTTTTCTAGGTGTAGCTGACATAAATAGACTGATTAAATATACTATAAAGAAAAGAGAAGTAATAATTTGATATCATACAGTCCATTCCTTCAGCCCATGATCGCCTGAAGCCTAAAGCCGAAGCAATACCAAGAGTTTTTTCACTGTATGAGCCTTTTCTCTTAAATGCTGTTGTACCTGAATAAAATTGATCAAATTTAGCCTTAAAACCTAATTCCACTATTAAAAAAACATACTTGGAACTTTTAATTGTCTTCCACCACCAATAAGCAATCCTGTATAGATATTAAATAACAAACAAATTATAAGAGTATTTAAGATTTATCAAGTAATAGTGCCACATGAATACATAAAACTCTCTGCAACTCGGTGTTTCTATTACAGGTTCAAAATTATATAAATAAATAATCATATTTTTGTTATTATTTACGAATAGTTTCTTTTATCTTTAATGGTAAATATACATGCATCAACATCATTTTGATGAAGATAAACATTTTAAACACCAAAACAAAGTCTGTGCACATAATACAAAATCTTTACCATGCAATTTTGTTTCTCTTTGCTTAAAATTATGCTCAATAACACCAGAAACCAATAACAACAATTATTTGTGTTTGGTATCTATACAATATATCATCAATCTATGAAAGTACCTAAAGGAGAGAATTTGAAATCATGCGAAAAGAGAAAAACCGTTCAGCAGTTACAACGGCAAATTGTGCAACAAGTATAGATTATACCTTTTAATAAGAAAGAAAATGTTTAGTATACAAACGACACGGAGTAAATTTTCTATCAAACGATGTAACAAATGATAAAAAAGGTGAATCAATGATTAATAGTAAATTATAAGATAAAATCTAAATACTGTCAATTTATTAATGAATTCATTAAAGGATAAATCATTATTGGCTGAATATTTAAAATAATAAGGTAAGGAATGTTATTTATCAAAAAAAAAAGGAAAATCTTCATAAAATTTGTAGTGGATTGACAATTTTAAACTAATTAAGTGAAGTATAGATATGATCTAATCTACTCGCATAATAAAAAATATAAGTACTGCAAAATGTAACTTATCATATTAGAAATAAGAGATTGTAACACAATGTGACGTAATATCTTAACCGTTTAACGTTTAGTTTATAAAGGTGGACATTATTCTTTTGACTACCTCACTTTGTGTTACAACATATTTTGCTGAGTCTTTTTCTTTTAGAAAAAGGATTAAAAAAACTTAATAGCATCATTAAAACAATTTTGATAAAATAAAGAAAAACATGCGAAGGAAAGTGTGTAAATTATTATCATTAATTTTTGTGAATCGCAATGACCTTTGTTGATTTGCCACTATTGTTGTTTAGAGCTGCAGAAAGAAAATGCTTCTTAAAGATAAATTTGATAAATAAATAGAAGTAAAAAGATATTGACTATTCAAGAAAAATAAATATAAAAAATAGAAATGTTTCATATGTTTTATATAGAAAGAAAAAAAATTTTAATATTCCTACGTTTTTGTGATTGGTGAATCTTTTCTTAAAGTTACAACTTCGTATTGTTGTACCCTACGACTCCTTTTTCTCTTTAGAACATCTAAACATCCTGTTTATAGTGATCAATAAATTAATCAGCTTCACCTTACGTTTTAAATTGTTGTTGTTATTCTGATATTGTTATATCCCTTCATTTTAATACAAATGACGCCTTGTTTATACAAAAAACATAATTGACATAATAAACTCTGAAAGGTATGTGTCATGTATATATTTAAAAAAAGTGTATACGTATGTAATTAATGATAAATAAAAAAAAAACCAATGAATCTACTTAAATAAGTATAAAATCTTACTTTGACAATTTGCAGATGCTTTGCGCGGAAGGTATTCGTTTGGTATTTTACCACTGTAGTCTCTAATACTTATGTCAGCACCTATTTCAAGTATTATTTTTAATGAAAGAATATAAAAACAAGTGAAAAGAATTCTTTGAACTATGTACCGTATCCACCAGTTAATAATTCTATAACACCTTCTCGATTTTGCATGGCAGCTAGATGAAGAGGTGTATATCCCTATAAAAGATACATTATAGTAAAAATGAAATCGTAATACCAATGATAAAATACTTACACCCTAAAAGAAAGTGAATCGCCGTACAGGCATAGTTGATTAAAATGTTCAAAGATTTATTGTTTTTGTTAAAATACTTACATGCTGAATAAATAAAGGACAAACTTATTAAATTATACTTTTATGAAATAAATATACACACTGTTCTTGCATTAATATTAATATCTAAGTTATGCTTCCTTCCAGTTGACATTATGGCTTTAATTACATCCTTCTGACCTTTCTTACTTGCCCAGTGAATTGCGGTCTAACATAAGAATTAATCAACGATTTATTAAGAATATAAAAGATAAGTTTGACTAATCATTCGATACTCACATACTAGAGGTTTAACATTGTTTTTCACGGTTATTAATGTTGATTAATTTTGAAGAAATTATTTTACAGTTTAGTAAATAAGGTATTATGTGTATAAAAAATCTTACCCCATTAGTTACATCTGCAAATGTAGCTAATTCAGGTCGATCTCTTAAAAGTTGTGTCATTTTCTGTATATTACATTTGCACGAAGCTAACATCCATAATCTTTGATTTGGTGTTAAATCCTATATAACGCAAAGTGTGTTTCAAATGATATTACTAAATAAACGTTAATCTTTACCTCATCGCATTTATTTTCGTTCTTTGGTGGATATTTGAAAAATTAACAAGTATTAATATATAATAGAATTAATGCTAATAAAGAATCGTACTTCATCATTTTTATCCCTAACTTTAGCAGGCATTTGTTTCTTTTGCTCAGCTTTAAGATCTATCTGTAACTGATCTATCTGATTAGCTCTATCCTTGACGCTGAATGTATCGTTCAACTGTACAGAGATTCGAAGGAAAATGAAAATGTTAAAAGCTCTGATTAATTGTCAAATAAAGTAAGTTATATACCTGTTCTTTAAGAACATCAGCTCCCATGAGCTTAATATTCAGCTTTGGAATATCTTCGGACTCTTGTTGTACAGCTACTGGTGTTGGAGCTGGTGTAGTTTCTACACTCGTGTCAACTGTTGAACTTTCAGCACTTTCAGTTAGTTTTTCTTCTGATTGAGCGTCATCAATAACAACAGAAGGAATATTCAATGGGTTATTTTCGGTAGTCTCAGAGGTATTCGAATTTTTACTAGGCTCCTCAAAAACATTATTATTTAGTGGCTCTTCAGGTAAGTTCTCCCCAGCGGGTTCTTCCGCCTCAGCAATAACAGCAGCTGAAGCATTTTTTATTGATTGCTCCACAGAAGCCATTACACTTGAGAGTAAATCCGATTCTTCTTCCCCTTCTTGAGGTAGTTTTTCATCCAATTCACTAACACGGCTTGCATCATTCTTGAATGGATTTTTTTCGGGACGACGTTTTGGCTTATAGAATTTTCTACTCTCTTCATGAACAGGCGTTTCAGGAGTGTCATCACGAAATTGTTTTCGAAGAACGAGAATTTTGTCCCGTGACTTTTAAAGGCAAACAATGTTTTTAAATTAAGTTAAAAGAGCTTCTAGAAATTCTTACCGATAGATCTTGTTTTGTAACACATATCTTATTGATTATATCTTTGAAATTTTTACGATTTTGGTCTATTTGAAAGTTTTAAATCTTGTATTATCGCTCATTGAGATAAATTATTTGATTATTACCATACCTTTAAAACGAGGATCTTTCAGATAATTACGAAAATGAACAACCAACTCTGCGTTACTTATTTTTCCGCCTTGATTAGCTATAAAACTTCGAATTAACTCCTCGTCAACTTCCGCCATTGTAATGTAAATAAACAGTTGATGGAATACGAAGATTTAAAGGTTCAATGAACTAGAATTAATATAAAAAGATAAAAACGAAAGAAAAAATAGATTTATAAAAAACAATTTTTTATAAAGATTCTTTTTACAACTTTAGACAGTAAAATTGTTTTTTTTTTCTTTAACTGAAGGTATTCAATATGGCGCCAGTTTTAAATATCTATTTTTTTAAAAAGTAAATAAAGTGCATATTAATAATGTTCTACTCTCTTTTTATAAGATATTGTACAGAGGATAATTATTTTTAAATTGTAATGAACGAGTGGTTCGTGTATTTTAGAATTTGGAAAATAACATAATAATGTGAAATATATGCTAGAATAGTAGTACTCTATTAGGCCAGAATATAGTATTCAAGAGAACATTATAGTGTCGATTCAAAGAAAGGAATTACCTAAAAAATGATCTTATTACAGTTTTCACTAAAAAATAACTAAAAAATAGAAGATGAAACAGCACTTTAACAACGGATTATCTGGTAGTTTAAGGAAATCAGACAATAATAAGCAGTAAACAGAAGATAAAAAATGTATACATAAATGGACAAGAATATGTATATATCATAATAAACATTGTAATATGAATCTGGCTTTCAACTTAAAAAAACGATGCCTCGACCTAATTAAGCATACTAAAGTGTAAGTGAATATCATTTACCTATACAACGCGTTTTATATCTTTATATTTTATGCTGTTAATAAAGTAGAAAAAAAATCTATCGTGCCTCGTTTTATTCTCTTTTATTCGTCTCTTTCCAATTAAAAAAGTAACAACGTATACAAAACAAATAATTAATAAAATTCTAATAACATGATAAATAAATAAATAAATAAATAAATAAATAAATAAATGTTTTCATTTTTGTGATAATACAATATATTATTGAGTTGTTTTACATGACTAGACGACGTTGATCTGAGGCGTGCATAAAAATTTGTTTGTCAGCTGAAAAGAATATTTTTTTATGACTCCTATACATACCAAAAACAATTAAATTTTATAAATATTAAATAAGCTTCTTGTAAAACGACAAATGAAAGAGACCAAGGTGTCAATCAAATATTGAACGCTCAAAAAGCTCTTCTTTCTTTTATTACTCATTTTTGACGTGCTTTGGATCCTTAACTGGAGCATCTACTGGCGAGGCATCTAAAAGTTAAAGTCATTTTAATAAAACAAGCAGCTGCTGGACAATTAAATAAAGATTATTTCTATATATATATACTGTATATCTATACTAAATATACTTTCACTCGCTCTATAATTTCTATTATTCTAACTCAGTCATACATAAGTTATATTCTAGTGAGAAAAATATAAATTGAAAATCCCTGTTGAGTAAATCTCACCAGAGCTGTCATCCAGAAGCGGTACATTCGCTTCAATATCCTCCTGTGTACCAGGAGTGGTTAACCGGTACCTAACTTTTGAATCTTTATCAGTTTCTGCAGACTGTTCCTCTGCCAGTTTAGCTCGTCTCTCTGCCTCGAGTTCCTCTCTAAGCCAGCTACCATCCCAAAATGAATCGTCAATTGGTTCCAAACACCAAAAGGAATAACAGACGAGCGAAATAACCGTAGCGGGTATACCAAAAATCATTAAAGCCCACCAACCAAGCTCGCCAAGAACAGCCTAAATTTTTCTTATTTAATTTTGAAAAAAAACTCTTGAACACACATCTCATGCACACCGTATCACAAAATGTAAAAAAGAGAGGGATAGTATATGATAAAGAACACAAACTTTCATCTATATTCTCGTCGTCTGTATCTTCAGCGTCGTCGATTGGTTCCATACAACAGAGAGCGTAGCAAACAATAGAAATGACGGCAGAAGGCAAACCAAATACAAGAAGAGCCAGCCAAGCTGATGCTTCATAAATGCTCTGTTACATAATGAGACAAAAACAAATAGAATACATAGAATTGCAATAGAGAGAAAATTTTCAGATAAAATTTATTGTAAAAAACAACAAGGAAGACTTACGTCTATTTCAGCCTATTCTCTTATACAATGATTATCTCTTATCTTAGAAAATGAAGAATAAATAACTTACATAGACTGCAATCCATATATCGTACGCAATTCTCTTTACTCTTTGAAGGAATCCAGTGCCACCAAAAGACTATTTATAAGACAACATACGTTAATAGTAATTATGGGTTCATCACAAAATATGGTACCGATACCCTTTTTTCAGCCGCTCCTTTATTTTTTTACAAAAATGACTTTTTGTTTATTAGTCAAAAGCAAGACGTTTTTAATAGAAATTAAAATAAAGACAACTTATCTATCTTTAACTGAGAATTATAAAATCTTTGTTTATAACAATAGAAATAAGAAAATTATTGATTTATGCAACAGTCGACTAAATTGGTTAATCGCTTAAAAGAAGTAAGTGTTAAATATTTAAGAATAATTTTCACAAATTTTCTATTACTGATACGAAGAGATTTTCATTTTACATTTTGCAATTTTATTATTCTTACATTAAAAAATATAGAAAAATTGATTTTAACACCTATTTTATAAAAATACAAAATTTTTCTTATCTAATTTTTTTTAGATAAAATTTTTATAATTCTTAAGTAAAGATTGTCTTCATTTTAATCTCTATTAGAAACATCTTGCTCATAGCAAAGTTAAAGAAAAACTTAAAAGAAAGGTGGCCAAATTTTGATTACCGGTACGGTATAAACTTACGGGAGCCGATCCATCTCTTATTTCATTTAAAAACTTTGAAAATGAGTTATAAGTGATATCAACCAGCTGCAAAATTGAATTATTAATTATTTAGCGGGGCAACTAATTAACTCACATTAAATTCTGGTAAGTAATAATATTGTGTTTCTGTATCAAAAACAATTAAAGCCGGTAATTTTAGAGTTGTCATTGTTATTGTATTCATCGTTTCTGGATCATCCATCCAGGCAAATTGAAAGTGAGCATGAAAATCCCTTCGATATTTAGTCGACATCATTGTGGCTATGTCTTTCATTCTAAAATTCGTAAATATAATATATACTTACATGATTTAATTCAAAAAAATGTGTTATAGGAAAAAATAAGATAAAAAACCTGCTATTCAATTTTACTGATTCCTTATCCGCATCATTTACAACAATAACAACAATTTTTTTCCTTAAATCACTCATATCGCTCAACCCTCCGCCTCCAGCTAATTTTGGGAAAGCCAAGTGTCGTTCTCTAGCTACAAAAGCTTCAACAGAACTTCTTGTTACACCAGATTCACCAGCTATTATTGTAATTATTGATAAAATAGGTTAATGATTATGAAGAAAAGACTATTTGAAGTGCATACGTTCGTATTCATACCATTCCCTATCTTTAAACACAACAAGAGTTGGATCGTGTTGTAAGTGTTTAACGAAGTCTGGAGGCAGTATTTTTCTTTCGCACGAATAATAATAAGAATGAACAGCTAATTTATCAGTAACTGCTGCGAACTTTGTCTACAATATTAGAAACAATACAATTTTTCAAATAAGGCAGAGAAAAAAGTAAGTTAATATCTACCATTAATTCGGACAGACCCTGTTGCGCTCCAATATATAAAAAGAAAGAACTATCTGCATGTTCGCTTCGAATATCGAAATATTTCGCCCCATTTGATATTACTTTGATGGTTGGTCTACAAAGGAATAACCATATGAAACGA
This sequence comes from Dimorphilus gyrociliatus, assembly GCA_904063045.1. Lineage (NCBI taxonomy): Eukaryota > Metazoa > Annelida > Polychaeta > Dinophilidae > Dimorphilus > Dimorphilus gyrociliatus. Next base: position 4,033,477 of record CAJFCJ010000007.1, read on the forward strand.
TTACTTTATATATTTGTTAAATTTTATTGTTTATGATATTTTTAATTTATTATTTCTTAATGAATTCTTCTTACCCTAAAGCCCTTTTGGCAAATTCAGTAATTGCTTCTTTTGTTCTATCGCCTTGGTGTTTGAAAACTCTATCACCTTGTATACTAATAAAGGAGCAATAAATATGTTTTTTTCTATAATATTAAATAACACTTACAATAAAATTGTGGGAAAACCTTGAACTTCATATTTGGCCGAGACAGTTGTATGTCTTGTTGCATCCAATTTAGCTACTTTAATATGTGATTTTTCTAAATCCAAATAAACTTGATGGTAAATTGGTTCTAATCTTTTACAATGACCACACCAAGGAGCATAAAACTGTTGAATTATCGAATAAGATAATAATTTTTTTCATTTAGATAAAAGATAATAATATACAAACTTCTACAAGCCATGGTGTGTCGTCTTCAGGATCAACTGAGAAACTGTCCAATTATAAGAAATTTTACTACTTTAACTTATAACTTAATCTATAATTCATATATAATATAAATGAGTATATTAGTATTTCATGCATTCAATGGTTAGTTTCAATATAGACAAAAATGCATAGCTATTATAAATATCTATCTAATCACTTGTTCAAAAATTTGTAAAAATTAAAGGAAGAATGTTAAAATTTTATACAATCAATGTCTTACAGCCTCTTTGAGTTTGAAAAATATTGCCACACCCACCTAGCATGATGGATATTATTAGAAATTTAATAGCATAAATCCACATTATGAATGCAGCCAATAAATGATCGACAACTTTCAGAACCGTATATTATCGTTCAAATGATAAACTTACCTGTCATCTAAATCAATGATTTGTGACTGAACCACGCATCCAAAGCACGCTAAAATGAAGCAATAATATAAACATTGTTAATACTGTCTAAAACTATCATCATTTTTTATAATAATCTGTTCTGAACTGAAAACAAACCTATTAACCAGAAGATGATTTTCATTCTCCACCAGCAGTAGTATTGCAGTGAATAACTTGTGGACTTTTAAGTGGAAGTCAACGCGAGAGCAAAAACTGGTAAACTGAACATTTTGAGTTTTCCTCATAGCAGCAGTTGATATTTTCGGCTACCTCGAGATTCTGTATTGTTAAAATGACCACCGTAGCAAAATCTCAGGTAAAGCTACTACTTTATTTGTTGTTTCCAAAAAATAGTTATTTGAAATATTTTTAATATTATACTTATATTGAAATTGATTGAAATTCTTGAGTGATAATGTAATAAATTGCAGCCTGATCAAGACGTAAACGTTACTTATGAAGATCAGCAAAAAATTAACACCTTCGCCCGTTATAACATGAAATCAACGGACTTAAAAGAAGAATTGGCTGAAAAAGAGAAGGAGCTTACAAATTTAAACGACGCTTCTGATGAAATTTTGATGTTGGATGATGATGTTCCCATCCCTTACCAAGTTGGAGAAGTTTTTGTTGTAGGAGATAAAGATGAATCTGAAAGAGTCATTGAAAAGGAAAAGGAAAATATAGAAAAAGTCGTTTCTAATTTAAAGAAGAAAATTGAGGAATACCAAGGCCTAATGTCCAAGCTGAAAGTTGACCTATATGCAAGATTCGGAAACAGCATTAATTTAGAAAGTGACGATAAATAATTTATAAAAAATTGATAAAATTTGAATGAATAGCTTTAAAAGAACTTAATACATTTTTCAAATTTGTTTATAATTAAAAGCGATAGATGTCACTGAAATTCAAGTTTTTACTAGGCCTTACATACAAGATCACCTCATCGGAAATAGCACACAATTTTAATAGTAAAATTAGTACCGATATTATAAAGTAGATGGCTTTAATATCTGTTCAATATATACTCACCAGCTTACAATCGATGTCATTTCAACCGATCAACCTCTAGGAAGCTATGTTAAGACGTAGTAAGTATAATTTTGACAGACAATAATGCAAAAAATAGTTGAATTTAGGATTACACTTTTTCTAATAGATTTCTATTCGCTTATTCGCTCTAACTACCTCGGTAGACATGTATGTCGGTATTTGTCGGCCACTCCGGAAATGCCCAGTTGCGATTTTAAACCAACTCCTTACAAGGTACAACATATCAATCACATAAAAAGTACCAAAACAAACGAAATTAATACTCTTGTGACATAATCTTTTAATAGGGCAAACCTAAGAGTGAAATAACTAAAATTCGTGGAGAAAATTTAACACCAGCACTATTGACCTACTATAAAAATCATATTCTTATTAATCAAGGCTATATGCAATGGTTGTTTGATGAAGAAGGACGCCGATTTCTCGATTTATTTGGTGGTATTGTGACAGTTAGTGTCGGACATTGCCATCCGTATGTAGGCCTAACTTGAATTTATAAAATAATCAACAATCTAGATAAAAAGACACATTTCTTTACTATAGTAAAGTTGTACAAGCTTTGGATGAACAAAATCGTTTACTATGGCATACGACAAACATCTATTTGCATCCAAAAATCCATGAATATGCTGAGAAACTAATAAGCAAATTCCCTGCGGATTCAAACCTAAAAGTTAGCTATAGATGCTATATTTAGATATATAGGTCAAAATTGTAAAATTATTCATTTTCAAGGTTGTTTACTTCGTAAATAGTGGATCAGACGCCAATGATTTAGCCGTTTTAATGGCTAGAATGTACACTAAAAGATTTGATATTATATCGTTGAGAAACGCTTATCATGGAGCGTCTCCTTATCTTATGGGATTGACTTCATTGTCATCGTGGCGTTACCAAGTTCCATCGGGTTTTGGTATGCATCAGGCAGTAAATCCTGATGTATACAAGGGGCCATGGGGTGGTTCAAATTGTAGAGATTCTCCAGTCCAAGTTTGTTTTTAAAAACATTATTATTTAAAAAAATTTTCTAAGGTTACACTTGAAACCAAAACTCTAGACCGACAGACAATGCGATTGTTCTTCTGGCAGTTGTGAAGCCGGAGATAATTACGTAGAGCAATTAGAAGATTTGATAAGACACTCTTGTCCAAAGGAAGGAATTGCTGCTTTCTTTGCCGAATCCATTCAAGGAGTCGGTGGAACTGTTCAATTCCCAAAGAATTATTTATCAAGAGCTTTTGATTTAGTGCGATCAAAGGGCGGAGTGTGTATCTCTGATGAGGTCTGAAATAGTCTAAATTGCCACTTATCTGGAGTTAAATTTGTCAACAAAACAGGTACAAACCGGTTTCGGCAGAACTGGAACACATTATTGGAACTTTCAAGGCCATGGTGTTACACCTGATATCGGTAAGGAGTATTTCAACGATAAAAACTACTATTAATATTTTTCTCGCGATAAACAAAATCTAGTTACAATGGCGAAAGGTATAGGAAACGGCTTTCCCCTTGCGGCTGTTGTAACTACCCCAGAAATTGCTGCCACTATGGGAAAAGCCCTCCATTTCAATACGTACGGAGGTAATCCATTGTCTTGTGCAGTTGGTTCATCAGTACTCGATGTAAGATACTTGCAATATATAGACATTATGAACTCCTTCAGTCTATAACTGATAGGTTATTGAAGAAGATAACTGCCAACAAATAAGCCACGATATTGGGACACATTTACTCGAAGAGTTATCTAAATTAAGAGATCAATTTGACTACGTTGGTGATGTCAGAGGAAAAGGTCTAATGATTGGTGTTGAACTGGTTGCCGATAAGGTTTGTATTTTATTTTAAATTATACTAATTTGCTCAGATTATTCTATACAATTATATCGTTCTTCAATTAAAAGAAAACAAAGAAACCCTTGGATGCAGAGAAGGTAACTAAAATATGGGAAGATTGTAAAGATATGGGAGTGCTAATTGGTAAAGGAGGACTTCATGGAAATGTAAAGATTATATTATATCTATCATTTAGGAAAATTTTTAATTTTTGTCACTTTCCTCTTAGGTTCTAAGAATCAAACCTCCAATGTGTATTACAAAAGAAGATGCTGATTTTTCAATTGCAGTTCTTAGAAAATCGCTTGAAGCGAACCTTTAAAGAGGACCCTTTATCCTTCTTACGTGTTCTTCAATGACATTATAACATATTTTATATACTAATGATTTTGTTTTAAATTGAGGATTGGTTCCTTATTTTTTCCTTGTTTCTAGCTTTTTATCAGTTTCTCTTATATAAATCAAATAAACAGTTATTTTTAATCTTAGATATGACTGATCTATTGAACTTGTCGGAAAACAATAATAATTTAGCATACATATTACATTAAACAATAATTAATTTCATATCCAAAACAACAATTAATTTGATACTGGCATAATAGTTTTTCTAAAGATCTTGTCTAGGTGGTCTATGAGGAGGTCTTGGCTGTCTTGGCATTCTGAAATTGTCATTTCTGAATTTACAATTTTCACTCCATTCATCACTACCATCCGAACAATCTTTATTACCATCGCATATATAAATAGGAAGTATACATTCCTTTGTTCCGCATGTGAATAAATTATGCGGACATTTAAAATCTTTTGGTACCGTTTGTCGTCCTCCTCCTTGCCATCTTTTTCTGTTCCACGTTTTACATAGTGAAGCATATTCATCACTACCGTCCGCACAATCTGGATTATCGTCGCAAACGAATTTCTTATTAATGCATACTTTGTCTTTACACGTAAACAGGTTGGGATGCGGGCACTTGAAGTCGGGATCATCTGGGCTATATTTTTCATTTGGATTTATTGGATTTTGAATGCAATCTCTCTCGTCGGAACCATCTTAATGGGGTAAATGATTATCTTGAATCTGTCACACAATTTTATTAGTTATCAAACCTGAACAATCCTTTTCTCCATCGCATTTGAAATCTTTATCAACGCATTGTTCGCCATTGCGACAAGCAAACGTTGACTCTGGACAACGTTTGCTGACTATAATGAAAGGATTATTAAATGTATATTCTGTAAAAGAATGAAACTTAGAGGATTAACTACCTGCAACAGAAATAATAACTGAGAGGAAAATAACGATTAAGTCCTTATTTAACATGTTTGAAAATGACAAAGACTAAATGATTAGTACACGTGTAAGCTAGATTATAAATCGGGTTACACAGTCTTTATTCTCTTAAAGGTAGAGAGCATAGAAGCCATACTAAGATTTATCACGAATAAAGTATCAAATTTGCTTCGAATATGAAAAATTAACATTTTTTGAACGAAATAATGTAAAATGAAATATAGAAATTACGAATAATGAAAGGAATTTCGAACGCGAAATTAATTAAGAGTTTTGATTTATTGTGATAACTTTCAACTTGTATCAAAAAATTACGTTTAGACAAAACATAAGTAAGGTTTTGGCTTTTTAATTGTTCAGCTTATTAATTGGTTTCTATCACAATTTCATATTTCTTCTATTGTAAGATCAACGTACTATTTTTTTACTATTAATACTATTATCATTATAAAAGTCATGGTTAGTTGGCTAAGAGCATATAAGTACTTTACAATCCATTGAAAAGTTGTATTACATTTTCAAAACCTCCCAAATAGGCAAAAACTAATAAAATTAAAAGGATCCAAGTTGTGAAAGAGAAGGAGGAGATAACTTTCAGAATTGTTATTAAAACGAGCAACAAGCCAAGAAGTCCAGATGACTGAAGATCTTCTAGAGTTATCATTCAAATTCAACAAAACCTTGATTTTCTTCTTAAATAACTATTTTCTTAAAATTTGAATTAAATTTAAGTTTTGTATCTTATTTTAATAAAAATTTATTTAAATTGGATTATGACGTAAATATTGTTCTATCTCAAAAAAACCGGTCAAAATCGCTTCCGCTTTGAGGAATTTGAGTGATAATGTGTAGGTTTTAGATATGACAACGCTAATAACGATAATAGTCATTGCTGTTGGGGCTACACTTCGCTATTCTTTAACTGAAACAAAAGTTTCTGAATTTTTGAGTCAATCGAACGAAGTTGTAACACCTTTAACGTCATGGAAGCGCGGTAAGATTGTTTTTATCCAATTTTCGTGTAGATTTTTAAATTCGTTTGTCGGCATCCAGTGACCGAAGGCTTGGCCCTAAAAGGCGCCAATGTTGAACCTTATTCAGGAGATTTATTACATGAGGTAATTTGTTACGGATTTAAAAAAATCCAACTTATCATTCAAGTTTGCTTGTAATATAGCCACCATTATTGATGCTGATTATATCGTATGTGAAAAATATACTGGGCCCATCAACTTATATGATTTTTCTGGTGAGTTTTAGCTTCTTTCTCAACTTTAATCTTTTTTTTAATTAATTTTCAATCTTCATGGCAGATTAGTGATATATGTACTGCGCTATTATTAAGGCGGATAGCTAAGCACGTCTGTAGACAGCAGGTAGCACAGAAAAATAAAAACTATAATTCCTTCTTATTAATAAAGCATACTGTTAACAGTTAGATCAACAAGCAAAAGAAGTATCAACATATTCCCTTAAATCAGAGGAGCTCTTTCTCAGAACAGACGACTTGAAGTTTACTAGTTATTACGTAGCTTTAGCGTAAGGAAAAGTACTTTCTTTTAACAATAATTAATATTTTATGTTTCCATATATTAGATGGTCCTTTTCTCCATGGGCAATTGCAGCATGTTCAGTAAAATCGACAGCCGTTTTTACAAACATGTTTATAGCTTTATGTTTACATAGTATAGTAACAGGTGACTGATTTTTAAATCAAATATTGCATTTTTTTTCTTAGATAAATCAATTTTCTATTCTAGGTCGTTACACAAGAGCTTGTCTGGCAGTCAGCGTCTCAGCCTATTTATCCCTCTATCCAATTCTACTAGTTGTACCCATATTTGTTGCTTTAATAAACGTAAGTTTTCGTTTATCCATAAAGAACTTCTCGGTTATCTTTAAAAAATTGTTATTTTAGAAAAATGTGGAAGAGAAAAAAAAAACAAAATCTACGATATCAGAAAGACAAATAATTATGTATAATATAATTTATGCAATGAGCTTAACTTTAGGCTTCTTGATAGCACTACTATATTTATCTTTTATGATAAATAATTCTTGGGATTTTATTCAAGAAACATATGGATTCACGTATGTACTTTAAGAATAAAATTGTTAGGGTTACTTAATTCTTCATTCTTTTAGGCTTATGGTTCCAGATTATACACCAAATCTAGGTGTATTTTGGTATTTTTTTGCTGAAATGTTTGAACATTTTAGATCATTTTTTCTTGTTGTTTTTCAAATGAACATTTTCTTATACGCAGTTCCATTAGCTATTCGATTTAGGTATGGTATAAGTTTTATTATTACATTAGTTAGACACGAATATGTATTATTTAATCTGTATTCTGTTTATATTTCAGAGAAGAGCCAATGTTTCTTTCTTGTATTCTTCTGATATTCATTTCCGTATTTAAATCATACCCTAGTTATGCTGATCTATCGATTTATATGGCTTTACTGCCCATTTGGAAGCATCTTTCTACGTGTATGTAAATTGAATAACATAAATTATCGAAAATATACATTTTGTTAATTATATATCTAGGGATAAGAAATGGCTTAGTTGTTGGTGTTATGCTTTTGGTGAGTTCAATATTGGCTCCAGTTCTCTCATATTTATGGCTATGGGCCGGATCAGCTAACGCGAATTTCTATTTTGCAATAAGTCTGGTTCATGCTACAGCTCAAATATTTTTGGTCACTGATATAATCTACGCTTTTCTACGACGAAAACACGCTTTAAAACATGGTAAAGAACCGGCTATAAACGGAAAGAAAGCTACCATAGTGTTACAATAGACACAAACCAATCTAGATTATTTTTTGCTCGAATTTATTCTGTTGGACAAAGAGAAGTGTTTAAGTGTATTGTTCTGACTATAAAAATAACGAATTTCTTTCTCTTTACTTTTTTTATTTAGCTTCGGCATTTCACTTAAATAAATAAACATTTATTTAGTAATGATTAAAGAATTTGCTGAAAGTCGCAACAACTTTATTATAGCTTCAGTATACACAAACTTATTTTGTCGTTCTTTAAATACTCTATAATTATCACTACTAGTAGTGAAATGAAATATCCATTGAAAAAAACGAGAGATAAATTGGTTTAAAGTTATTATTTTAGTAATATTAATAATAATATTTTTTAAGAATTTAAAACTCACAAATATTTAGAAAGAGTTATTCTTTAAAGTAAAAAATTATTGGGTGGTTAAAATACGAAGATAGTTTTATACCGGATGTAGCTATTCTGCAACAGTTCGAAGATATACGCAAAAAGTAATGTTGAAACTCATTGATGTATTATGAATGATACTGTAGTACAAAACGCATCTTTAGCATCAACTTCTAATAATTCAAGTGGAGTTTTGGGAAATCAAACTGAAAAAGTGACGTCGGGCTACGAAATTTTGCAAGTAGACTTCGAAAAGAAACTGTTTATTGTTTTCATCTTTTGGCTTGGTTTTAACCTTATCTTAATAAGAGTGGCTTGGAGAATTTACGGACCCCAAGTGGCCGAATTCTTTTTAAAAGATAGCGAAGATTCTGGAGAAATTCATCCAAGTTAGTAATAAATCTAAATGTCATGATGAACAGTTAATTTTATTTCATATCGATTTTCAATATTATTCAAAAGTTAATATCGAATAAATTATTTTCAGAAAATCAGAAGGAATCTTTTAAAGACCCTAAGGATTATCATTTGCACAGGGATTAAAATTAATGGGGTATTTTCAACGTTTTCCAGAAAAATCTGCAAAACATAGTGAAAGTGACGTGTTTTTGCAATCTTCAAACAATAGTAGAAATAAACTGACCAAGTCTCAGTCGACTAATGTGGCAGAGCTAGCAGCTGAAGCTGTTGTAGCTCGACTGTCCACAAAAAAAGTAGGAAAAATTTCAGAGGCGAGCTATAAAACTCCTCAAGAAGAGGTTTGGTTTTAAATTTCAAAAAGAAAATTTTTCACAATTTCAACAAACAGATTCGTTCGGAAACTGCTGCTATTCAAAGAGAAAACGTCGCTATACTTAATCAGATAAGGCAGAAAGATTTTAAGAAATTGAACGTAGATCGAAGGGCAATAGAAGAATGTCTTGTTGTTCATACTGAACACTTATCTTATGAGGAAAGTAGACAAAGACTAAAAAAGTACATACATGGAAATTTAGGAACAGAACTTGAAGAATTATTAGCATTTATAACTAATTCCAAAATTGATTTTAATAAAGTGAAAACAGACACTGAAATTACAGCCAGTTTTTTCAGTACGTCTAGAGAAGAAAAACAATGCAAAATTAGGATAAATTACCAAGCTTTGCAAGAAAGAGTCAATCCGATGAAAGGATATTGTAAATATATGCAGTTTATACACCTTGAAAAGAAAGCTTTGAATTACTCTACTTAAGAAAGCTTTTGCATTTATTAAAGAGAACTTGGTATGGTATGATTACTTTAATATTTTCAATTACTTTATTTTTTTTTATATTTACAGAAATTGAAATTACAAATTAGTTAAAGTCTGCAAGATAGATTCTTTTAATTATCATATCTTAAAAACTGAAACTTGGCAAAAACCTCAAGGTATTCTATCCTTGACCTAGTGCATATAGAATGGATATTTCTTAACTTCAGACCTTAACAAGAGCAGCAAAGATTAATTGAAATGCTCAGAATTAATATACAAAAAAAATTCTGTCTGAAGATCTTTATTATTAGCCTGATTTTATGAGAAATGACAGGGAAATCACATTATTAAATAAAAGCTAAAGCCATGGAAATTGTATTGAATATAAAGAAAAAGAATGAACTTTACAAACAAACTTCCGTAACTTGTACAAAACTTTATTTTTATATGACAACATTAAGCCATGAGCAAAGAATAAATGTTATAATATTTATATATCAACGCCTTGTAAAAGCTTGTTATATACGTCTTCAGGAACAACATTAATCATTTTCATCCCGGTAAGCAATTGGCGTTTTGCATTTCCAGCAAAGTTGTGTTTTAGAAAAGCTTTAAATCTCTTGTTAATATCTCCTTGTTCAAAAAGACTAAGAGGTACTCTTATTAAGCCAAGCGTCTAAAAAGTATAAATAGTTACAAGTATTATGAATAAAAGAAGTTTATTAAGCAGTTTCTTACCTCGTTGCCCCATTCTTCAGCTTCGAGAACGGCTCTCTTCTCAATTTCGTAAAAGAGTTTTAATGGTATTTTCTTTCCATAAAAGTGAAGAACCAATTTATAATCGTGAACAATGTGACATAGTAAAAAATTCTCTTTTTCAAACTTCACTTTATCTAAATCTAACGCTATTTCTTCTACACACTCTCTATTCAAACCATCAACTGGATTATCATCTTCGGGATCAATTAGACCTGATGAAAAGTTTCAACACTTCACTCACAAACTGCATTGGTGTACGAAACTAAAAGTGATACAAACCACCAACAAATCCTATACAACCGTCAAATCTCATTTGCATCATTATAACAGCGTTTCTTTTACAACCAAAGGTTGTGCCTGGGTCGTCAGCTGCAAGCATAGCATGTGCAGCATGTTTGTAATGTTTGTACTTCGAAAGGGCCTCTGTTTGGCTTATTTCTTCAAATTTTTCCATCTCTCTTTGCAGTTACGACTGTTGCAAAGTATCTTATAAAGATTCTTTAAATCATCGTAAAAAGTGACACGTTGACGATATTTCGGACAATTTGGCAATAAGTTGTTGACAAAAGTAAATAGTTGTGACGTCATATCCGGAAAATTTACTTTCTTTTAAAATCATATTAAAAAATAAAACGATTATATTTAAACGAAATATCATATATCTTTAAATTTTTATAATTTGACAATAGTTACTGCAGTTATTTTAAATATTGAAAATGAACTTTTTGCCATGTTACGGGAGAAGGAAAGTTAAACTCTGAACGTACAAAAGACATCAAGAGTGTACATAGTTTTAATCAAATTAAAGTTCAAATCAAGCATCTAAATCGTTCATTAAATAAAGAGGTAAATCTCTATTATATAAATGTATATGAGTTTTTAAAAAACCTGATAATAATTCACGTAAAAGCAATATTAGTATAAGAATATCCAAGTGTTTTATTTCACCAACTATTAGCAGGAAAAAAATGTGATTTTCTAACAAAATACTCTAACAAATTCATTTATTAAACTTAGTTCTACTTATGTACAAGATTTGGAGAAAAAGGTTAATAAGGGAGCGAGGATAGACAACTTATAAATATACTATATATAAAGCACAATTTGATGCTTGATCATTACAAACGTTTGTCTTATAAAATCTCTTAAAAGTATGTAAACTTTCTGTTCATTAAGTATAAAATCGATTTTCAGCCAAAAATTTTTCATTTGTATTTTCTTTAATCACTATCCTTGAGTTTCACTCTCTATAGTATTTTTATGGCTCTCTTTAGGTTTTAAAATTTCAATTTCTTCTCTATTACGAAAAATGGAAAATATTAGATGAGTTAAATAGTTGAAAATAAATAAAGCTACCTTAATACTCGAGGTAAACGACTGGTGTCCAGCTTATATTTCAACACAACGTGCATACAGAATATGCGTAAAGAAGGTTCTAAAATATAATATATGAATAAGTTATATAGCTTTCTCATTTAGTTTTATATATTTACGGAAATCTAGAATATGTAGATCATGATGATCAAGCAGGTTAGGCTGATCGTTTTCATCATATCTTCCACTTGGACTCGTTCCTCCAAATATAAAAACCCTCGATCCGACTAAACACGAAACTTGTCGTCTTCTCGCACACGGTCCTTCTAGGCCAATAATATCCTTTCCAACGTTTAGCCAAGTTCCGAATTCTTAAGACATAATGAAATTATTAATAAATGTAATTTATTTATAAAGTAATAAAACTAACCAGAATCGAAACATAGCAGATCCTTCATATGCTCTCTCGTTAAAGAATTGTATCCACCGAAAATGTAAATCTTGTTGTTGTAAACAAAGGCCGAATGGCTTCGTCTCCCCTTTACCTTGGCACCGGAAGGATCCAATTGAAACCATACCTTACGATCGGTATCGAAGAAATGCAGTTTGTTGCACTAAAAGTGTAATTGTAATTAATAGATTATTGTACAAAGTCAATGAACTTACGTAGTATTCACGATATAATTCAGATGGCCCTGAAGCATCACATCTCCCTCCAAATACAACCATATATCGGTCATCAAGAGTAACTGATGTATGAAAGTCTCTATAGCTTGCAGGTGTTCCCTTTTAAAAGAACAACAACATTGCACTGCACAATATACTTGTATATTAATTAACTATTAAACTTACTGAATAAGTAGCTTCACTCCATTGATATGTGTTCAAGTCAACAGCAAATATAGATGAGGAAAATCTTTCGGTCTAGGTTTAGAAGTAGACAAAACAATTTATAAAGCCGCAAATATACAAACATTAATAATATACCTCTTCTTCAAATCCAGCAAATATGTACATACTGTCTTTAATTAGACAAGCAGAATGACCGTCTCTTGGTCCGGGAACCTTTCCTGATACTTCGGGTAATTTCCACTTATGATTCCCTGGTGAATTTAACAAAAATACAATTAAATAACGGTATTACCTCAACATTATTCTGTATCAAAATTATAGAAAACTAAAATATAAATAACTATAAAATAACTTACTTGTATTGTATCTGAATAATTTATTACATGCACCGTGGCTGTCGTCTCGTCCACCCCATCTAGAAGGAAAATAATATTGAATTTAGAATAACTAATCGTTTATTTTTTAACAAAATATCGATTGTTTTTACATGTAAATATAGAAATCTTTCGCAATTGCTGTATGCCCATATCGTCTATATGGGGTAGATTTTTTATCCTCTGGATCAGTTGGAGCAGGTAGTTTTTTCCATTTGTATGTCACTTTTTTAGGAGTAAAGAAAGAACGCAATGACCATTAAATAAACTCTTAAATAAGCACTTCTAATTTACTAACATGTGTTAAATACGTGTACGTCCATTGGAACAGGTGTTTCGAAGTCGAATCCAGAACAATATCCGCCGAAAGAAAATACTTGATGATCTATGAAGAGAAATTGTGCAATATTAATTACCAGCAGGCTCCATAATTATGTATATTTTTCTCACCAACTGCAGCTGCTGCATGATTAACTCGCTTAGGTCCACCTTCAATCTTGGCAGTCCACATTGCCATCGTGATATATGCTTCGATACAATATAGATTCTTTATTTTATTTTTGGTACTACTAAAATTATTCAATATTTATGTTAAGCGTTTAACTGTAGTCAATGTTGAGTCATCGCAAAATGAAAACAAAACGCAAACGAAACATTTTATGACGGAGTTGGCTGGAGAAAACTGGTGACGTAACACTGCCCTCTATTATTGATGTTGAAATTCAATAGGTTCTTACTATTCGTAGCTCACTCAATGATTTAAAATGAAGTTAAAGCGTTATAAGCAAGTACGAAAAGTATTGAATTTTTACAAGCAACAATTTAATTTGAAGGTGAAATTTATATAATGTGGGTGTTAAAACCTTAAAATAATTTCTTATTCTCTTTCTTTCAGGCTCCATTCAAAATACTACTCGATGGCACGTTTTGCAAAACAGCCTTAACATATAAAGTTAATATCGCAGATCAAGTGAAAAGATATCTTGACGAAGAAATAGAATTTGGTACGACTAACTGCGTTCTAAAAGAGTTAGAGAGCTTTGGTTCACTACTCTATGGACCTTTAAAAGTACTGCGTCAATTTCCTGCTTTAGAATGTAACCATGAACCTCCTATATCTGCAGAAAAGTGCTTGAGACACTTTACGAGACAAAAATTGAAGAAAAATATACGATATTTTGTTGCTAGTCAGGTAGATAATACAATTTTAAAGGATTTTTTTGCATTTTTAATAATTGGTAATTTCTCTATTTATTACAGGATCCTAAAATATCTGAATGTGTTCGAGATATGAGAGGTATTCCTCTTTTGTATATATCCCGTCATACAATCGTTTTGGAGGGCCCTTCGGAAACTTCTAAAAAGATTGCTGCAAAAAATAAGAAACAAACCCTGGAACTATCGAGTAGAGATAATCAACTACTGAAATTGATGAAAAGCGATCACCTAGAACCAGTACCCGAAAAGAAGAGAAAGAGAAAAGGACCGAGAGGACCTAATCCTTTAAGTTGTATGAAAGCTAAAAAAGAAAAATCTACTTCAATTAATCAAAACGGTATTGTGAAACGAAAAAGAATAAGAGTTAAACTATCTAAACATGTTAAAGAAATCTGGATCAAGGAAGGAAAGTGGCCAATAAAAACAAACGCTAATAAAATCAATGAAACTAGTTGAATCTTGAATATAAACTATTCCAAAACAAAAAGAATTTACAAATGAAACCTCATTCATTTTCAACTCTATCCATTTTCTATTCATCTTGTGGATCGGTAAAAAGCAAAATATCAATATCAAGTCCTACTTTTTGCAGTCGATTAAAGGCTTTAAACTATATACTTTCCGTTAAATCATTTCAGAATCAAATTAAAAGAATAGTTTTCCATGTTAAATCATATTTTACAAAATAAATCTAAAATGAGGTTATTTTTATTGAGTAACTTGATATATTTACAAATGTTGGGTTATTTTTAGACGTTTCTTCTACGTTATTGACGTCTCTTATAAAAAGTTATATACAGTATAAGCTACAAATATATACAACTTATACATTTGATTAATTGAAATGACATTGTCAGTTATGGCCATAGTAATAACTTAACAGTTTAGTTTACTTCCAACATATCTCCTCAAAAAATTAGAGATATTTCATTATATTTGCTTATCTTTCATTCTCAACTTTCTTCAGTAATTTATTAATTAAACTTGAACTACTAGGACAGATTTTTCGTATAACAGTTTTAAAAGAAAAGTAAAATATTCTTAAACATATACTATCATTGACTTTTATCTCTTGATAAGAACAACTAGCAAATATAAATTAATTGCCATATGACAATTGGTATTCTTTTAATATTCATTACTTTTATTAAAGAAATTATTAGTTATAATTAATTACCTTCTAGGAAAATAAATAAACACTTTCTAAGCGACGATATTTTCACGATAGCAGTGACATCTGTATCAACTCCAGTTTATTAAAACCTGATCAGTAAACTTCCGGTTTGCTGAGTCAAGAATCAAATAAGTACCTTGTGTTATATCTACGAAAAAGTATAGTTTGAATATGGCCAGCAGAAAAAGCGACATGTAAGTAACCACTATTGGGGAATATATATATATATTAAATATACTTTTTGTGCAGCCCTCGCCAATCTTTTAATTTAGGTCCACATACGTTTGATATACCGATGAAATTGCATGCAGATAACAGGGAAAGACTCCTCCAAAGATTGAGAAATCGCACTGATTTGCCTGCCAATTCTGTTATTGTTTTACAAGGTGGAGATGAGTCTCCAAGATTTTGCTCCGATGTCAACGTTGCACCCTTTCGACAAGAATCATTTTTCCATTGGGCTTTTGGAGTTCTAGAGCCTGGAGCATTTGGTCTTATTGACGTAACAAGCGGTCTTTCGGTTTTATTTATGCCTAGGCTTCCAGCTGATTACGCCATTTTTATGGGAGAGTAAGGACTCTTAATTACTATTGCAAGGAAAAACACAAACTAATGTTCCAAACTTTTGTTCCTTTCAAGCATTAAGCCAATGAGCTTTTTTCAACAGCGATATGGAACAGATGAATGCTACTATAATGATCAAATTGCTGAAGTTATTCGAAATATTAATCCTCAAGCTACTTTGCTTACTCTGGTAATTCATATTAATATTTTACCTATACAATATACTGTATTTCTTTTAAATCAATAAAAATTAATTAACTGTAGATATAAAATTACAGAGGGGACTAAATACTGACAGTGGTAGCTTTACCAGAGAAGCCGCATTTGATGGTATTGGAGACTTTGAAGTGAATAATCAGATTCTTCACTTCGAAATGACTGAATGTAGGGTACGAAAGAGCGACCTTGAAATTGACATTTTGAGATATTGTAATAAAATCAGTTCGGAAGCTCATAAGGAGATAATGCGAAGATGTAGACCAGGACAATATGAGTACCAATTGGAAAGTGTCTTCCTTCACCATTGCTACTCGCAAGGTGGTATGAGACATGTCTCTTATACTTGTATTTGTGCAAGCGGTAATAATTCTTCAATCCTACACTACGGGCATGCTGGTGCACCAAATGATCGTAGAATGGAGGCAAGCGATATGTGCTTGTTTGATTTAGGTGGAGAGTATTACTGCTATGAATCGGATATTACTTGCTCATTTCCTTGCGGAGGAAAGTTTTCCAATGATCAGCGTCTGATTTACGAAGCTGTTTTAGACGCTAATAGAACCGTTTTGAATGCTTGTAAACCTGGAATATTTTGGTTAGACATGCACAAGTTGGCCGAACGAGTCCTGCTAGAACACTTGAAAGCTATGGGTATCCTTACTGGAGACATTAACGAAATGATGGCTGTTCGTTTGGCAGCTACTTTTATGCCCCATGGTCTTGGTCATTTAATGGGTCTCGATGTTCATGATGTTGGTGGATATGCCCCTGGCACTCCCGCTCGAAGTGCTGAACCTGGTTTACGTTCGTTAAGAACTGCCCGAGTTCTCGAGGAAAGAATGTGCCTGACAATTGAACCTGGAATTTATTTTATTAATCACTTGATTGACGAAGCACTTGCAGACCCCAACAGAAGTCGTTTTATTATTGCAGAAAGGGTTAATCATTTTAGAAATTTTGGTGGTGTGAGAATTGAAGATGATATAATCATCACAGCAACAGGAGTAGAACTTCTTACGAATGTTCCACGTGAAATTGAAGACATTGAAAGGCTTATGGCTGAAGGGAGATCTATGTACGGAGATAATCCTGTAATGCGCCCACCAAAGGGAAGGCTAAATTGATTAACTTTGCATTTGTTTTTATCTACTCTCTTCGGTTTATGATTTGAATCGAGAAATACAATTTACAAGAAAACACTGAACAAGATTGCAGTTTCAATTAACCCTAATAGAATTTATTTTCCATGTTCTATCTAAACAAGATAAAAATTTTAATCTAAAATTCTTTGTTTCTCTTATCTAAATAAATTTGATAAACGTCAGAGTAAACAGATTAATTTATAGACTGTTACGAAATAAATATAGAAGAAATAATGAAAGTTTTATTACACTAGATGTCACTACTAAAGAAGAAAAAATGTTTTGATTAGGTTACCTGTTCACAGAACCATTTACCTTTTTCACATATATATATATATATATATATAATTTTAGTCGATTTTAATAAATACTAAATTAAAATATGGAAATTAACGTCTGCAAATAATTAGAATTGACAGCATTATACATTTACAAATCTCATTAAATTAAGGAGGAAATTTTTTCTTACTAAGATCCTTATCATGAATTCAGATTTAAAGAAAAGCTCTGATGCAAAGTAAGGTTTTACTTTTGAATCTTATATTTATACAGTTAAATAAACTTAAGATATTTAATTGCAGCTATGTTGTTCTTTTTATTCAAATGCAATCAAGCTCAAATATATCTGAAGATTCTGTTGATATCGTCTATTCCCTTGGTAATTTAGAAACCATATCAACAATAAGAGGATCTATAGTTACCTTAACAGATTTACTTAAAAGGATAACTAATAATTCACCAGTATGTTTATCGTTGAAAAAACATGACGATCCACCGGAGGATTTAACGATCACATGCTCTAAATACGATACAAACTTTCTTATTATTGGACAAATGGATTCTACATTCTCTGTAGCTAAGGAAAAGTATGAAAATTTTGAAAATTTTTTAAAATTTGTCTATGGATCTGTTAATGAAGCATTTCAGGAGAAGAATTTTAAACATTTAAACAATTATTTAATGAATATCATTGATTGTCGAGATTTCTTTATAAAAGGTATAAGTTTAACTGATCTGCTACGTTTGGAAATTGATGATATTGCAACGTCTATAGAATCTGAAGTATCTGTGATAGGGTTGTTAATATTTTACGAAGACTCTCTTGTTTTGAATCATGTTGAAAGTAGTATTTTACACGATCTTAATTTAGTTAGAATATCGATAAATCCTCCAAAATATGGAATAACAGGTGTTACTTGTAAAGAAGGATGGGTTATGATGATAAGATGGGAATTAATAACAATACAACTAATCCTCGACGAAGCTCCTATGTCAAGTTTGGCTAGGAAATTACGAAATTTAGCAGAAAGATACGAAGGTTTTTCACAAGAATTACAACAATTAAAGAATACTAACATCTGCACAGTTGAAAAACCAGAACATTTTGTTAAAGGCAGAAAATCTAAGGAACTTTATGATTACAATCAAATCAACGATCCTAAATACGCTCCAAAGATAAAAGTAACAAGTGGTTGCGACAATACATTAATATTTTATACCATATTTAGTAATGGTAGAAAGGGTATTAAAATTCAACCAGAAGTTTTAAACGGCACTAACTCTGCATGGTTCATAGAATATGAAGAAAAATTGAATTATATCCTGGATCTATTGGAGAATGATGAACTTTGTACCGAATATAGAATTCTTTTTACAATTAACGATATCAAATTCTGGATTTCCGGTTGTCGTATAGTTAATGACTTTTTTTTTACTTGCGTCCAAGACTCATCTGTTCAAAATTCACCTGAATTGTGCTTTAAGCTACTTAGTTCAAGAGTTTAAAAATTGTATACATTGATTATTTCTTTATTTCCTTTCAATATTAAAACTTTTCATTGACTTTTTCAAGCATTGTTTTTAATGTACTCATTGTAAAATCCCATAATTTTTCTTGTTCTTTTCTATTGTTACATACGGTTAGGGAATGAAATCTTTTACAATTTGATAAATAAAGACCACCGGTTCCTTCTATTTCAGTTGACATAACCGAGTGAATAATAGTATCTGCTCCTTGGTCTGCAGTCTAAAAATATATAATACAACAGTATAATACAGTATCTCTTCGACCTTTAAATTTGATATTGAAAGTACCTTGAACAGAATTCTAAGTTTATTGAGAAACCAAGAAGTTGTTGTATGTAAATTTTCATATAAATCAGTGTTAACAACACCAGGATGACAAGAATTGACTGTTACAAGAGATCCGTTGGCCATTAATTGACGATGTAGCATATTCCCAAACATAATTTGGCATAGTTTTGACTCGCAGTATGCCCTATGAGACGAGAAATATGATCTGGAGAACAAAACACATCGTTTTTCTATAATTATTACTAAGTAATCAATAAACAAACCTTTTTATCATAGAATCAACTGAAAAAGGATAAGTTGCATAATGAGCGTGGGAGGATACATTTACAATTCGACTTTGTCGACCAATTTCTCCACTTTCCTTTAAAAAATCCAATAACAGTAGAGATAGCAGTACATGCCCTAGATAATTAACCATAATTTCTTCTTCTAAACCACACTCCGTGTTTGTATAGGATGTTAACATAACGCCAGCTGTATAATATACAATTGCTTATTAGCCTAATACATTATCACTTTAATTGATATATGCCAGATTATTTACCATTATTTATTAAAATATTCAACTGTAATTCTCGTTTTTTAAATTCAGCTACAAAATTCTTTATTGACTTTACTGACGATAAGTCCAACATCAGATATTCAACTAAATAATCATTAGTTCTTTCAACACTATTATTCAATTAACAAATTAATATAAATTAATATTTACCTTTTGCTTTTCTATTTTGACTTTTTATTGTTTCAATAGCATGAATAGCTTCTTTCTTACATCTGCTAGCTTTTCGTTATAAAGTTATTAAAACTCTTACAAAGTTATAAAACAAAGTTACCTATTATTACGTGGACGTTGAGGCGAGCCAACTTTTTTACAACACTTAACCCTATACCCTTTGCTCCTCCAGTAACTATAGCAACTAGATTATTTCCATTTCTTAGAGCTGTAAGTTTAATATAACAAGATTTTCATTTATTCGAATTAAAAGAAATCAACGAATATTACGAAAAAATAAAATTATCGCTTGCTTTAGTAGTAGATTAAAACTTACATTTTGGCCTTGAGTGAGGCTTTAATATTTGAAACAGCAATATAAATGCCGAAAATATATATAACTTCACAGCAAAGTAAATACTGAGGTAGAATCCCAGAGAAAAGAATAACATTTTATTGAAAAAAGTGAACATTCTACAGTGGTTCCATCTAGGATTTTTAAAATTTGTGATCATTTTATAGGTCAATGTAAACGTAATGACTTTACCGACTTTAAAATAAATATTCAATGATTTTTTCATTATATTGATGATATAAAAACTGTGATTCATACTGATAAGATCAGTTACTAATAAATATTTTATAAATAAGCGGATAGATGGCGTAGCGAGAGGAAAAAATTTCCTTTTGACAACATTGGAGCTGTATTTCGTGATATTAAGTGATAAATGCTTGACAAAGAAGTGTAATGAAAATCCTTAATTATCTCTAAAAGAATATACAATAATTTATACATATTATTTTAAATAATATTTGAAAGACAAAAATTACATTCTTCACTTCTATTTTCGAGGATTTCTTTTAAATCGAATTTCCTGCGTAAATCAATTTTCCAAGAAAACATAATACGAAATGCCTAAATTAAAAGACTTGTATATTGGAACGTGTTTAGGAGATTTAAAGGTGAAAGCTGAAATAAATGACAAACACACACCAAATCTGTAAGCATTTATGTTTGTAAACATTAGTTGACTATAAACAATTTTTAATTTTTAGATTGGCGAAATCGGTGAAAAAACTTTGTGAAGAGGCTAATAAAGCCGAAAAAGATGGAGATCAAGAAAGGGCATACGTTTTATACATGAGAATGTTAAATATCTATGTTGCTATAAGAAAGTCTTCAGAATACAAGAAAGATAAGGTTTGTGTAGAGTGTACTAATCGATTTGAAATCAAAATGTATTATTCATATTGAAAGAACACATGATCTCCATAATATACTAAATATATATATTATAAATTCAATTTGATAGAAATACTATGATGAAATGATTCAAGCAAAAAAAGCTGGTAAAATTATGGAAACTCTCGAAGATCTAGGCGATCAACTAAAAACTAGATACGACGAAGTGTTAGCTAAAAAAGCGGGAGAGAAAATTGCTGAAGAGAAAGAAGCTAGAGAGTTGAAAGAAAAGGAGAAAATACACAGGCAACAAGTTAACGAAAAGAATGCTGAAAGAGAATCAAGTAATGTTCTAATTATTATTCCATATAAGCCATGTCAAAAAGGAACTAATCTTTTATATATTTCATTATTTTTTCTAGTAAAATCTTCAACTGATATTGACCCTTTAAGATTGAAAGAAATCTTAAATGATCCAGAATTAACAACCCTGATTATAGATATTCGGCCTATAGAAGAGTACAATCAATCTCATATGAAATTAGATAATTTGATTCATATTCCTTCAACAAAATTACCACCAGGGTATGTAATCAAAGATAAATATTTAAGAACCAAGTGAACATGGTTTTATTATATTTATCACTTCTTTACGGATTATATAGTATATACGTGAAGAAAATTGAGGAGGAACTCTCTAAAGAATATTTATCATTGTGGAAAAAAAGATCTTCATTCGATGTCGTAGTTCTTGTTGATTCAAAATCTTACTATCAAACGGTGGCAGAAAATCACTTGGATCCACTCATTGCTCTAAAGAAAGCCTTATATGTGGTAATTATATGTTAACTGAAGCGTTCACTTTGGGAATCTCTACAAATTATTCCTATATTTATTCCATTTTTAGTTTGATAATCAACCTTTAGCCAGTGAACCAGTCATATTAAATGGAGGCTTTCAAGAATGGCACTATACATTCCCTATGGAAAATACTGGTTCATACCATTTTGACTTGGATTCTGATGGCCCAAATAAGAAAGCCAAAGAAGAACGTATGTTTTAAAATTTAGTTCATTAATTTGCTCTTAAAAAGCTATAAAATCCATTTAAAAATGTATAAATAGTTGAAAATTTGACCTACGAATTCGAGGACAAAAAACCGCAAATTCCGGAAGTGTTAGCGAGTGTTCCCATTCCTGACCGCTCGAAGAAACCACTAATACATCCTAAGCAAACTGTAGCTAAGAAAATTGAAACGAAAGATGATGAAATTCCTGATGCTATCATTCCTTCTGAAAGTATAAGTATTGAAAAGGAAAAGAAAGTTAAAATACGAGATATTCCTCGCGTTGATCGTACTAAAAAGCCACCAGAAAAGACTATTAAGGAGGATAAACCGAAAGAAACGAATTTAGATGAAATTAAGAAGCAAAATGAGTAAATAGAGATAAAATTAATTAAATGATTAAGATAATCTTTCATATTACTTTTTTAAAATAAGACTTGAAGAGTTGAAAAAAGAAGAGGCTCGCTTAATAAAAGCCAATTTACAGCGAGAAGAAGAACTTGAAAGATTAAAATCTCAGACTAAGGAAGCAGCTGAAAAACACGCTGCACTTTTAAGACAGTCTAAAAAGATAAATGAAGAAGTTAAGGTACGAAGTGAACATTTTTATGTTTTATTTATTTATTTTTTTTCTATAAAGAAAAATTAGTATCATTATAAGATATATAATTGTAAGAAAATTTAAGATACAGCAACAAGAAGAACTAAACAGATTAAAATCTCAGACTCAGGCAGAGGCTGAAAGACAAGCTGCGCTTTTAAGGAAATCTAGAAAGATAAATGAAGAGTTTAAAGTACGAAAGATGTATTTCTATAAGTAAAGAAACAAGAGAAACTATATCATATTTTTTTTACCTTAAGAATTTAGAGGAAAGAAAAGAAAGCGAAAGCAAAACTAGTGATCTCCATTCAAAATCAAAAGAGTCAGACGAGATATTGTAATATTTTCATTTTCATTTTTAGTCTATTTTTTAAACTCTATAATGATTAATTTGACTGATTAGGAAGAAAGATAGGGATCACAAGGGAAGCGTCTATCCAACAAATGCAGAATTTGTAATATATTTTTTGAGCTTTATTTAATATATATGCATATAGTTTCTTTATTAATTAATTAACTATTTGATTGATTGATTGATTGATTAACTTACCTAATCTATGTTTAACAAATTAAACAATTAAGATATATTTTTTTATACAAATAGAAACCAAATATTGAAATAAAGCCTACAAGTAATGGAGAATTAAACACTATTATCAAAAATATTGAAGACAAGATACACATTACGGAGGTAAAAGAAGATCAAAATAAGAAGGGTATCTATTTCTCTCTAGTCTAAATATTTGAATATATTTGTATTTATTTATTTATCTATTTTATAACGAATTTCTGTAGTTTCAAATGAAGATTTACCTAGAGGATTTCAGAAGATTTACGATTCTAAATTAGATAAATACGTATTCCGCGATCATAAAACTGACAAAATCTATACTGAAATACCGAAAGAACTAATGAAGAAAAATGATACTATACCTAAAAAACTACCACAACAGCAGAAACCAGTTCATATTTCAAGTACGTCGTATATATATATATATACAGTATTTATATAATCTTTCTTCGTTTCTTTCATTTAGGAATGCCAACAACTCTATCTGCAACAACTGCAAATATTAATACTGCCAAGTTAAAAGATGAACCTACTACGCCATCTTCATCAAAGTTAAAAAGAAGTCCTTCTTCTCCATTTATTGCCCAAACGGGTCAATCAACAGATTCGGCTGTTTCGAAAGATTCATTCAAGTTGGATAGACCACAAATTGATAGAACAACTAAACCATTAAATAGGTAAAAGTCAATTATACAATTTAGGGATATAATTAAATACTTAAGAAAGTACTTGCTTTTTAGTGCCCAATCACCTTTTGCAAAAGTGCCTGCAAAAGTAAGAAACTTCAATCCTGTTTATGGAAGTGTAAGTTATAATTATTATCATTTTATTATTATATTTATTCAATTTTATTCAATTTCTTTTCTATATAGGTTGAATACGGTCTGACTGGTTTAAGAAATATGGGCAATACTTGTTATATGAACTCAACAATTCAATGTTTAAGTTTTACAGTACAATTAACAAATTATTTTATATCGAAACAATACGAAAATGATATAAATTTGTAAATATTTCTTTTAATCATTATTATATTATTTCTATACTTTTTAATAACGTTTTTTTTCTATTTATTCGCATAATAGACACAACAAATTAGGAACTGGAGGAGAAATTGCTAATGAATACGCGCATTTAATACAAAATTTATGGAGTGGTCATAATCGTAGTATTACTCCAATTGACTTTCGAGTATATTCTTTAATATAATTACCATTCTTATATGATAATTAATATAAATATTTTTCTTATAGGAAGTTATTATTAAACATAATGATCTATTTTGTGGATTTGAACAACAAGATTCGCAAGAATTGTTTATATTTTTAATGGATAGATTACACGAAGATTTAAATAAAGTTACTAAAAGAATACCTATCTCAGAACAGAATAATGATAAGCTTCCTGATGATGAAGCGGCAAGAAGAGCTTGGGATATGCATACAAAAATTAATAAATCAAAAATTGTTGATTTATTTCATGTATGTAATAATAAAGAAAATAATTATTTATCTTATTAATTTTTTCATTATAGGGTCAACTCAAATCTACTTTAACTTGTAACCATTGTAAGAAAAAATCAGTAACGTTTGATATATTTATGTATCTGTCGTTACCGCTTTCGTCAACTTCAAAATGCTCTTTACAAGTTTGTAAAAATATTCTTTTATCTTTAATTAAATAATATTTATTTCAATTTTTTTTATTTAAAGGATTGTATAGCAAAATTTCAATCAAACGAAGAAATGACTGGATCGAGTAGATGGAGATGTCCAAATTGTAAAACGGATAGAGATGCAGTCAAAAATATAGTTATTTGGAAATTACCAAAAATTCTAATTGTTCATTTGAAAAGGTATAGTTCTATTGTTTCTTATTTTCTTCTTTTTACTGTATTTTTACTATTGTTATTGATTTAAACATTAGATTCTATCAAGATGGTCGGTGGAGACAGAAATTGACCACTGTAGTTGATTTTCCAATTGAAAAGTTGGATATGACCCAAAATACTTTTGGTGAAAGACCTGAACCTTATCATTTATACGCTATATCGGTAAATCTTATACGGTTTATGATTAATAATTAATAATCAGCATCTCTATTTTTTTTTTTGTAATTAGCATCACAGCGGATCATTAGACGTTGGACATTGTAAGAACCTAATTTATCTATATTACAGCTTTATTAAAACTAATATTTCTTTATATTCTATAATTTTTAGATACTGCATTCTGTAGATATCCTAAAACTAGCCAATGGTACAAATTTGACGACACGGAAGTACGTGCAGTACCTACAGGAGATATACAGGTCTCATATCTTTAAACATCTATTAACTATTGATAATAATTTTATTAATTTTTCATCACATTAGACTTCTGGAGCATATTTCCTCCTCTACGCATCCGATAAATTGAAGAAATAAGAAAATCTTTTTCAATTGTATTCTTCACAAATTATTTCAATACGTTATTATATATATATATATATATCTACATATAAATATATATATACTGTATACTGTATGTACATATAAATGCCTGTGTGTACATGTATGTGTAAAACACTAATAACAAATTATTTTTTCTGTTTTTTTTTAAAAAACAATATTTATTAAAAATATTTTTCCTTTTTTTCTTTTAACCAAACAAAATAGTATTTAAAAAAAAGGAAAAAAAATAAAACAACTATTTGATAAATGGCACTCTAATTTAAATATAACTCTTTACAAAAACTTATACACATATACAGTATATTTATATATAATTATACTGTATAATATATGTGCGCTTTTAAATAAAATAACAAACTTAATTCCAATAATAGAATTGTTTCAAGTAGAAAAATAGAATATAAATACATAAACAAAAAAGAAATATGGACGGAAAGTTAGTTTTATATAAAATATCTTTTACAAAGTAGTGACAAAAAGAGTGAGCAAAACTAAAGTAATATCCATAAAAAATACTGATTTTGTTGAGCTGGATATAAAAAAATCATGGCACTTTAGATTCTAATTTCGGAATCTGTTTTCCTTCTCTTCTTCTATTTCATAGATAATTTTGGTAGGAAACAAATAGACGGTTAAAAAAAAAAAGAAATTTACATGAAAACATAAGTGATAGAGATTCAATTTTCTTTAATGAATGTTTTTTTTTACAAGTGCTATTCAGGTAAAAAGAACTTCACTGTTCTTTTTTCCATATCGAGGAGTAGAAGGTAAACTACCTAATTCTGAATCACATTCAAGTGAGAATGGTTTTTGCAATACAGTTTTAATAATTTCCTCCAATTCTTTTAATATCGATAATTTCAATGAAAAATTATCCTGTAGTGTCTTATGAATATTCGAAGGTGTCATGTAATAACTGTAAAATTAAATTCAATAACAATAATAATGATTGAAAAAGAAATATTACCGAAATTCTTCAAGGAAATGGTCTCTTATCAACAAAGCTGGTTCTTCTAAAAATTGTATTAGTTTATATGTAACATTTATTTTATAATAAAGTATGACAAGATCCTTTGGACTTAATTCGGAACATTCTCTTTTTGGTCTACATGTCTCAACAACAGTTTCAACAGTTTTCAATATAAATGAAGGCTAAAATGATAAGATTTTTTTTATTGATTATTCAATTGATATTGAAATAATAAAAACTTACTAAACTTTCAGTAGACTGTACTTGTTTCATTAGCCAATTTACATTAAAGAAAGATTCGCGACTCTCTGTCCAAGTTGATTGTTCAGCTGCAAGTATTAGCCTATTCATAAGAGTAATATTTGCATTCAATATTTCTATTCTTTTCTCGTTAAACTGTTTTTTTAAAAAAAAAGTCAATAATTTTAAGATCGCTAAATTCCATTTAAAAATGAAAGAAAATAAAATATACTACCTCTTTCCTTTGAGAAGTTGTAAAAGATTCTAAACATAAACCTTTATGATCATCCATTACAATCTAATATTTAAGTTAAAAGTTTGTAATACTGGTATTAAATGTATAATATTATCAATATTTATATACAAACATGTAACAATTCAACTAAATTGACTCCTTCATTGGCTTTTAATACTATTTGCCTTGCAAATATTACTTCAGTTTCCGTAAGCATACTTATTAAAGTATCAATTATCAAAAGACCCATTTCTAACGAATTCATTACGGTATTGAACTTTTTCAAAGTATTTTTACCCATTAAAGTTGCTTTAAGAACAGTAATCAACTTGGTAAACAGTTCATTATCCTAATAAAATAAATATTGATAATTTTTATGAAACGAAACTTAAAGAAACTTAACGAACCTTCCAAAAGTGTTTCCTTAAGGCAAAGTTCCTTTCGGACGTTGTATATAATTCTTCAACGGCCAGGAAAAATTTATTCTTGTCGTTAATATTACAATGCATTATCTCATTTTTCAAAACATTGAATAGTATACTTAATTTCTCACTGTTATTTAATTGAAAAGTAATAAAGATAAATAGATGAATAAGTAATTATTTTTATGAATATTCATCATATATTTATATATAGTTTGAAAATAAATACAAATAAAAAATACTTGATAGTGATCTATTAAATGCTTTAAGTGATTTGTTTTCTGATTTAAATGACAACACAATGTACTTACAGATAAGTCATTTTTGCTTTATTATCCCTTTTTTAAATTATAATTTATTCATAATTAAAAATAATATTTTATTTTGCATAAATTATAATAATCTTAATAAGATTATATAGTTAATTGAGAAAAGGATGAAGAGAGTTAAAAACTTACAAGGCCGAATATCTCTGTTTCTTTTCTCTTATTATTTTATAGTCAGGTTCTAATTCTAAAGTTGAACGCTAAATAAAATACGGTTGTTCATTAATAGGTTATTAATTAATTGATGAAATAAATAACTAACTATATGGTAACTATTTAGGGCAGCTTTAAGTAGCATGTAGAATGTAGAGGTATGTCTTAAGATATAAAGATCCATTTTCTTACGCTTAGATAAGGAACTGTGTATATAAAGGATACAAACATTTGAAATTATTGATAAGATATGCATGCATATATACTGTATACTATACAGTAGGCTGCAAACAACAGGTGTTTTTTATTGAATTTATAACCATACCTTGATTTTATGGATCTTGGTGTTGAACCATTATCACTTCCGTTTGTACTTAGTGATGATAAGTCAAGTTTTAAATCTTCGCCATCACTTGGAGAATCGGAAAAGGATAGCGTTTTTTCCATTCCATTTGAAGTATCGCTGCTTAGATTGCTAAGATTCGACGCTGTTTGTTTTATATAAACAGTATATAGATAATATTATTAAAAGCAACTTTTATTTTAGATTAAGCCTAATCCATTTAAAAGTTAACTAACCATTTGAATCTGTTCTCCTCGGACTAGGCGGTGGTGTGGAATTGATTTTACGTAAGGATTTACTGGGAGTCCAAGATAATCTTGGTGATATACCTTCCTTAATTTTACTAGTATCTTCCTCTTTATATTCAATCGTTATATGTTGAGTATTAATTTGATCGTCCCCAGTTAAAAAGGGTGGTAATACGTCCGACTGAATAGTTTAAAAATAGAACATGTTTTTAATAACTTGGCCTACCAAAAAAAATGTGTATGTGCTTGTGAACTTTTAGTGTTTTTTCTTTGTCCTAATCCCTTACTTATATATAGAAATAGTGATATATTTGGTAAATTTTTCTCTTTTTTTCTCTTTTTTACGCTACGGTCAGCAGAAAAAAGAAATACGTTAATCTCGTATTAAAAAAGTCATATTAGCTCTTTTTATTAATATAAATTTATACTGAATGTATTCAGAATATAAAAAATAAAGAATAGGAATAGTAATTCAAATAAGAGAAATATTAACTTTCAAAGAAACTTGAACCTATTGAAAGCATTAGGTCGCGGTTCAAGAAATTATAGAACTACTTTAAATAATCAAGGTTTCCTATTCGAAATCAATTAAATAAATCTTAATCAATGAATCAACTCTAAAGCTATTAGTTTTATTGTTTAATAGGTTTAATTTAGTATTCTTTTTATGCAATTTTCCAATATAAATTCACTTTATCATTGTTTCTAAGTTAATTATTGTAATCAACTATTCTTTGCTATTTTGTCTTGTAGATAACGAAAATAGGAAGATGGAAAAACCTAAGTAACTTACCAATCTTACAGTGATGATTTTAGATAATTCTAATCCTTTTTGTAATTTTGTCGGTGGTTTATTCGTAAAATCAATTGAATGTGGAGTTAGTATAACAAATTTTTCTCCTTGCTCTTTACCAAAATCGATTATGCAAGATTCAGTTGCTCTAACTTCTTCATAATATTTTTCATCTAATCTTTTAAGAAATAATTCCAATTTAGAACTTTTCTTTGAGTAGGCACTAGCTGTCCCATTCGACATTTTACACTTTAAAAAATACTAATTCTATTACAGATTCATTGCCCAAGAATTCTACGTTCTGACTTGTAGTCACTAGCAACAGCTAAACAATTCAATATACGATCAATCTAAAACTAGTTCGACGCTCATATTAGAGTATTAAATAATCATTGAATATTACTTCATCAAAGAGCGTTAGTGATGCTAAATTATTAACCACTATCAGTAGAAAAAAATATCGACAAGTTTCACTTTTATCAGTTTCGAGACTGCTCTTAGTGTATTTTCGATAGCGGTAGTGAACATTTCGCGATAACGTAGTTTAGGCCTATATTCCTACTATATTTTACTTTGTTCTTAGTCAAAATAAAAGGGAATAAAAAGCCAGAAGAGGGTGACCAACTTTAAATAAATCAAATATTTAATTTTCTAAAAAATATTCTAAAAGGTCATTAAAGAATATTCTTACGCTATGTTCTCTAATAATAATATCGAACAAGCAGGAAAGAATAACAAGAAAAAGTAGCAGAGATAAGAAAAAAATTGATAAAACATAAAGCAAAAGAGGAAGGAAAGAAAAAGATAAAAATGAAACAAAAGAACTATTGTTTATCTTGACTTTTTAAAGTCAGTTTTAAGTATAGTTATACAACCATATCCTTATTCAATTCTCCTATTTCTCTCTCTCTCTCTCTCTCTCTCTCTCTCATTGTGTATGATACATATCCCTAAAGTTAATATCTTTAATTGTTAATAAATTCATTTTATTTATTGATTCTGATAATGTTATTAAATCTCGTAAAATGGAAAATACCGTTAAAAGTACTGTATCATAAATTTTTCTCTGAATTATGTCAGTAAGGTTAACGCTATTTAATTTCCTTTACTCTCATTCAATAATAGAGGACAATCAAAACATGTCTTTAAAGAAACTACCAATACAAACAAAAAACAACAGGTGAATCTAATGTAAATTATTCATATAATACGATACAAGTAGTACTTCCGGCCTAAATAAAAACACTATTTTTAAACAATAAATAAGTATACATATATATGTAAGTTGTATTTGTTAGAATGTAATTGTTTGTATTAGGATACGTGTGTATCATACTACTTTGTATATCTAGGAGAGTTAATACATTTTTCTCTCCTTCTCTCCTTCCCTCTGTCTCTCTCTCTTTCATACACGCACACGCACACAGATACATATTTTATTAATTGAAACAAATACTTAAATAGATGCTACTAGGTCCAAAGATTTGTAGTCCTAACTACTAGGAATTCATCATGTAGTAAACAAAGTTAAATATAGGCTTAGGAAGAGTGAGTTTTTATAGATTTAATTAATAATGAATATGATAATAAAGGAATTAAAGGTAAAAGTAAACAGTTAATTTATTAAAAGGATAGAAAGCAACTGTTGAACTATATATTCTAATATATGATCTATTGTTAATTGATATAACGTTTTTTATGTATAATTTTCATACGTGTATGAAAACCTGAATTTTATCATTGACCTTAGTACGAACCAATATACCTTTGTACCTTTATAGCATAGCATTTCCAATTGAATATCTCATTACTTATTGTATTAAAACCATATATTCAATTGATTCTATTTAAAAATATGTAAAGCCTATTTTCAAGTTTCATCTATTAAATCGGTTGAAAATTTTTCTTTCATCTCTTCAACATTATCTTCTTTTGATCAGTTACAGAGTTTGTTATTATTTTATACATTTCATTTATTTTATTATTCTTCATATTAAGATTGTTATAAAATATTTGTTCTCTGTTTTTTTTTCTCATATAATTTATCAGCATCATTTTATTTGTAGTCAAATTTATTCTACTATAGAATTGAATCTTGTTAACTTTATTTTTGAACAAATAAGATATTTAATACGCGTTTATAATGAGCAATCATTAACTCATTTGCTCTTTTCAAACTTTATTCAAGTTGCTAAACAAAAAATTCCCTTCTGTTTTTTTTTGTAAATAAACTGTAGAATAGGAGTTACTAAGCGTAATCTAACGTTGCACGGAGTGTTTATATATAAATATATATATAATTATGTAGTACATATATTACAACTATCACATGATTAATTTTCGGAGCCGATTCTGGCCTTGAACCAAATGGAAGTTATTCCTAGCCTAAATTAAGGACAAAAAATAATCAAACGAAGACAACCACACTAAATATCATAATGTGGTTTGGTGGTCTCTAATATATAGTGCCAAGCATTATCAAGGCGGAACAGTCTCTTCTTTGCAACTACGAAAAATGTGTAAATGGCTGAGTGTCATAACACAGAAGATATTTCTAGAGATTCCTTCGATTTAATCGATGATGCAGAGTGAGTTGAGAATAATACAATGCTAAAAAAGATGCAACAAACGTTTATAGAACATAAAAATGTAGATTGTTGAAAAATCAAAACATTTTAAACCGCTAAAAAAACTTTATTAGCTGAAAGGTGGAGCCAAGGGAAAATCACCTCATGATCACCTGTACGAATAATCGATAAAACATTGTAGTCCTTGTTCATTAAATGAATATATAACAATCTGTTGACCCCTATCGTTTTTACAGTGTCGAATTAGATGAGGAAGGAACGCATACATCAGATGAGCGCACATCGACGGCCTCAATTATAACGACAAGTTCAGAGAATAGCGCAGATGAATCGTATAACATTTCCAAGCCAAGAAAATCTCGTCCGACATCTTTAGAGACTTCTAAAAGATTACGAAAGAAATTAAAAATGCTGAGTGGAATACCCAAACGAAAGGGAAAGAAAAAAAAGAAAACTGATAAACCAGTTATTATTGATTCGGATTCGTCTATTCAACAAAATACTGACGTAAAGAAAGTTTATATTCCAACTGCCTCAGATTCAAAACCACCACCGTCACCTTTCACTGAGCGTAGTTCTAAACCAATCACGAAAAATATCTCCAAATACATCAAGGTAAGCAGCTTGAGTAAGAGATCTGAATCGGTCGCCAGTATTGAAAAAGGAAACGCTCCTGATGACAGAATAAAATTCTTCAAAACCTTGTCCATGTTAATCGACATGGGAAATCCAAATCGGTCTCATAATCCACCGGAGCCTGAACCAAGGCGAACTACGAGCAGACCAACGTCTCGATCTCACAGTCCCGATAGGGAGAGCATTACGATATCTTCATTAAGTGATCTAGTTTGGCTGAGTATTCAGGCTTGGAAGTATATTGGAAGCGATCCGTTTATTGTACGAAAACTTGATGAAGCATATATTTTGGTGGAGAAGGAAAGAAAAGAGAAAGTTGCCAAGATTTCACACGAGATCCTTAGTTACAGATTTGATTATGGTTTGACTCGGAGTTCCCGTCTACAGACCGAAACTACTCCTGATTTTTTTTTACCCTGTCAATCCATATTCAAGCGTTGTGAAGACCTCTCAGAACAAGTTTTAATGATAAAGCAAGCAATGAAAGATATAGGAATTATTTTAAACGATCTTAACATTGTTGAGGAGCTGTATTATTCAGAGAAGAACTTTTTGGAACAAAATTTAAAATTAGAAGAGGATAAAGAGTTTCAAAACAGAGTTAAAACCTTATGCTTGTGGACAAATTTGGTTTCTCAGCTAGCTTATGAACTTCATATGTATGCCCATAAATTGTTTACTGATAATATACCTAATTTAAAATGGCCATTTTTAAATTATATGCCTAAGAATTTCGTTGAGCATTCCTCCTGTCCTTTAAAGCTTAATGCTCACCTTGAGAAAGTCGAAAGTAAGAATAACGTCGTAGAATTCACTATAGGCGATGAAGAGCAAGCTGAACGAAGTAATTGCCGACTAATACATTCGCAATCAATTCTCAACCTGGAAAATACAGCTCATGTTCCTAGTAGTTCAACATATGTATTTAGAACCTACGTCGAAAGAACCTTACGAAAGAGTGGTTTGAAAAAGGTTGAAGCTCTAGCTAAAAAGAATGTCCTCAATATGGAATCTGTTCTAACTAAACTTCGACTGATTCTACTACCGATTGAAAAAGCTGAAAAAGAAATTAAGCAAATTGAGAAAGAGATCGATGAAGAGAATAGAGAAATCATTCAAAGACAATCTGGCAAACGAAACAAGGATGAAAGGAACGACTTCAACGTTCAAATTAATAGGCAAAAAGCTGAAAAATTAAAAACTAGAAGAGAACTAGTGGAATTTGGTGAACACTCGAAAGAATGGAGAAAAATGAATTTGCCATCATTAAAGGAGTTTTATAAATTTTGTATAAGAATCCCTCTTGACGTTATTCACGAATGTTTGCGCTATCGCCTTGAACAATCAAGAGAACAATTCAATCAGAATTCATACGACAAGGCAACTACGTCCCTATTGTCTATAAATCAATTAATGAACGAATGTGGAGAGATTCTTACCGCGTCAGTGACAATGAAAAAGTATTACTTAACTATGGCCTGTGATATAGTTGATGATATTGATATCGAAGAATTAGACTCAGATATGGAAAATATGTTGGGTGAACATATTAAATACATGAGGCATTACGTATATAAAATTGAAAACGAACCAAATTTATCCAAATACCTTAGTAGGTTAGAGAATGAATGGGCCTTTATGAGGACAGTATGCTCTTGCGTTCGTCAGGGTGAGGCTAAAGCTGGAAATGGTTATTGTGACATGGTCAGTCATCTCCTGAACATTATCAAGATGTTCTTTGCTAAGCGATGCGATGATATAACTGGTAATCTACAGAATTTATTAGAACAATCGAACGAAGGCGATTCAGAGTGTCCTAATATGTATGATGTAATTATCAAACTATGTAGAGAGATAAAAGATGTATTTGATGAAACTAAAGAAAGAACAGCCAGGGTAATGGGACTTGCCAAAATGCTTAGAAATGATCTCGAAATTGCGGCCCAGTATAAAATTGTTTGTACTGCTTCTCACCTTCTGGAAAAGCTTAGAGAAACGAATCATGTTAAAATTAATTTGAGGAGTCTGTCAAGTGACTTTATTGTTCTTATTCCGGAATCAATGAAAACTGATAAAAAATCAATCATCACTTTATTAAGGGCAACTAGTAGTCTCGGCGTTGCTGATTCACGACAGAATAAGGGATATCTTATTATGGTTCACTGTCATACTGCAAGTGACGGAGCAAAAGTATGTCCGATCTGGAAGGGTGAAACAATGGGAGTTGAAGCAGATGTTGAAACTGAAATTTGTTGGTCACACCTGAATATCAAAGGTAGTTTAGAGTTATTTTATAAGGGATCAAATAATTAATGTTGATTATTTTTTCTATTTTCTATTGTACAAAACAGGCTTGCTTATCCTGGCACACTCTCGACAGCTACCATCTGTTCGCAGAGAAGTAGAAAAGTCACTAGGATCAAAGTGTATTGAGTTAGTTTTAGAGCAGGTTGCTTGCCATAAAGCTGTTAATGAATCATTAGTTGATTTAAAAAAGGCCGGGCTTGAATTTAGAACTGCATTCGTTGAATATCTAAAAGAGATTCAATCATCTTTCTTCAGTGTACAAAATGTTCCATCTTATATTGGTTTAGAGATTATTATTGATACGCTGAAAAAGACTTATAATTTTGGATTTGATTTCCATACTGATTTGTATAGGTTGATGTCTGGAAAAGAAAGGGCAGCCTTAAGTGATGCTTTAATCGATTTTGCTCTTGAATGGATGCATTTGGCAATTGAAAAGTGTGAAAAAGGTAGAGGCGTTAGACCTCGTTGGGCTCATAAATTCTTTGAGTATCTTAGATTTGTTGCTTCTCCCGATATTACATTGCATTTAAAAGAAGAAAAATTTGCAGAATTTAAGAAAAGATTCAACCGTTGTACGTGCCATTTAATTGGGGAGAAACCTAAGGATTCACCCAGTCCCGTACCAAGTAAAGTAGTGATTCCCTTCAATCCTAGTTTGAGTGTTCCTGATAATAGAAGACGATCTGACACTAGCGATTCTATCATT
The DNA here is from genome assembly GCA_904063045.1 of Dimorphilus gyrociliatus. Classification (NCBI taxonomy): domain Eukaryota; kingdom Metazoa; phylum Annelida; class Polychaeta; family Dinophilidae; genus Dimorphilus; species Dimorphilus gyrociliatus. Next base: position 4,069,204 of record CAJFCJ010000007.1, read on the forward strand.
TCACCTGTTAGTTTTGTGTCTGAAGGAGGATCATTTCCCCAACACATGTACGAATCTCCTATAAGCACTCCTGAAGAGTCATGCATAAAAAGATCTAATGCTATTCTTGAATTAGAGCGGAAGAGGGATGAAGAATTGAAAAAAAAAAAGATCATAGGGAAAGTAATAGGTGTGTGTCAGAGAGTTCGTTATGATTTATCTTTAAGAGTGGTTACATTCGATTGGCAAAGAGGTGTTAAAATAGGCGAAGGTAGATTTGGCAAAGTTTATACAGCTGTAAATATGAGAACTGGAGAAATGATGGCTATGAAAGAAATTCCAATCAAACCAAACGACCATCAATTTGTTAAAGGCATAGCTGATGAATTGAAAAACTTTGAAGGACTCGATCACTTTGGTCTCATTAAATACTACGGAGTTGAGGTTCATCACGACCAAATGTTAATATTTATGGAGTATTGTCAAGGCGGAACTCTGCACGAAGCAGCAAAGACAGGACTCGATGAAGCTGCTATTCGTTTTTACACAAATAAGATTGTTCATGCAGTCGCCTATTTGCACGAGAACAATATTGTTCATAGGGATATTAAAGGAGATAATATATTTTTGACCAATAAGGGCCTTAAACTAGGAGATTTCGGCTCAGCTGTTAAACTGCGTGAACACAAGACACGAGCAGAAGAACGAAACCTTGTAAGAGGAACAACTCTGCCGTTCCAGCCTCCAGAAGTTGTAAAGAACGCATCTATAGAGCAACATCTCAGATTTGCTGCAGACGTGTGGAGCATTGGATGTGTAGTTATAGAGATGGTAACGGGTAAATTACCATGGTCAGAGCTAAATATAGAACAAGAATATCAAATGATCTATCACATTGCTACTGTTAATCAAATGCCTAAAGTACCAGATAATATTTGTAACGATTTAAATAAATTCTTAGAAAGGTGCTTTGAGATTGATCCAGAAAGAAGAGCGACAGCTGAACAGCTACTCGACGAAACCTTTATTAAGGTTCAAATGTGAGACTAGGAAGGAGAGAAACAGATAAGCCAGAAAAAAAGAAAAGAGAAGAGAAAGATGAAGTATGTAGAAGAACAGCAAGGAGGAGAAATAAGGAGAAATAAATAGAAAATTAGAGAATGCGCATTTTGATTTTAATTTGACACTATAAAAGTGATTTTAGTTGAAAAAGAAAAAAACGTAATAACGGGACTTATGTATTTATTCAATGCTCAATATGCAAATTTTTTAAAACTGAATACTGCATTTTATTTCATATTCCTTAAATACAAATTATATTCCATTCCAAATTAATTACATAACAACATTGATCAAAAATGTGAAATATGGATTGAATAAAAAAATAACAAACTCTAATTTTTTCTTGCTTCAAAAAATTGATAAACCATCCTTAGATATCAATCATCTTCGTCTTGTCTCATTCACATAGCAAAAGTCCTATATGCATATTTGAGATATATAAATTATAATTAACCTATTAATCTCATATGCTTTCAAATGTTGTGTATATATCAGAAGCTAACAAAGAGTAATTTTATCCAACCTTCATATTTATTCTTCTACACGTTCCTGTCTCTGTTTTGAGACCTCTTTTTTTCTTTAGATAGCAAAAGCTATTAATAGATAAAGCTCTATGCGAGTCTTTATTTTGTTTCCAATAAGAACAATGATCAAGGACTTCCTAAACATTTTTTTTGGTGATAGCTAAATTGTACCAAATGAATGAGAAATAGACAATGCACTAAAATTAATATTCTAGTTGGCATCTTAGTTTTAAATAGTCATTTTATAAGAACGTATTATTCTCTAATAGAAATAAATATTTTAAAAATACCACCTTTTAAGGACATTCCCCTTTTTGCGTATAATATAGTATAGTTTGTATACGAAAACGAGGCAGTTTGGTCACTTCCGGTTGTTAACATTAGATAGGTACTACCAATTTTAGAATTTTACACATCTGTTATTTTGATTTTTAAATTGATATCCAATTCGGAAAGAGAGGAATCGATATATACCGAAACTAAGTACGTAATTATCGTTGAAATTCTTTAAGATAAATTATAGTTTGTGATTAGACAGGGTGCGGTACAAAATCGTAAAACAATAAAAATCTAACATCATATTCACGTATTGGAAAGATGGCCATCGCCTTCTAAAAGAAGAAAAATGAAAAACGGAAAAGTAGAGAGAGAAGTTATATCCACGTTATCCAGCTATATACCCAAATTCTCAGATATCTTCGACGAAGAAACATTTTACATTTTTGCTGCTTGTTTGACAATTACATCCCTAGTAGCTGCATTCATAGCATCAAGATACATTCGTATCAAAGATGCAGGCCATGTAGATTAAGAGATAATCTTCAAATGGCAGAGAGGGCGTGTGGAGCCTGCCTTAGCGCTTGCGTTCGTTGCGCAACTTACACGCATGATCGAATTATGGCGTGGAAATGGAGTAATGATTCCACGTCTTTATCTGATACAGTCATAGGATATAAATCAAATTCATCGGCTGTGACAGAATCACTTCATATTGCTATTGAAAAGCGTTCTATTATAGATATCCGGCGGATTTTAGACAATATAGAAGATTGTCGGCTGGAGAGAAACTACGCTGAAGAAACCCCCGTTCAAGTAGCCTGCAAATTTGGATATGAGGAAGGTTTGGTGGAACTTCTCGATGGTGGCTGTGCCACCGATGTTGTGAATTCGAATGGATCTCCTATGCATTACGTTTTAGATGCCCTTAGATCCCGTCAAATTGATGACTTCAAAGCGGTTCGCATGTTGAAATTACTTTATCATTATGGTTGTAACGTAGATTCCCTGGACTCCAAGTCTAGAACAGCTTTATTTCTGGCTTGTGAGTTAGGAAGTAGAGTTTGTTCAAAAGCCCTTATCGAAATGGGGTGTGGATTAAACGTTTCCGATAGAACAAATGAGTTCACCCCATTATATATGTGCTCTATAAAAGCAGATTACGAAGGGGTTAAAATTCTCTTAGACCACGGTGCTGTCGTAGATAAAAAGGATAGCGCTGGTAGAACGCCATTGATGGCTACTTTAATAACGATTGGTAAAAGTCAACAAGATTTTGCGATATCTAACGAGAAATTTCTTACGGATTTTCGAAAGCGGATAAGTGTGTTTGAGTATCTCTTACAGGCTGGAACTAATGTCGACGAAACGGATAGACTTAATAGAACGCCTTTGTCAATAGCAATTGGTTTGGTTCACGTAGAAGTCATAAGAAAAGCCTTCTCATCTCATGTCACGTCCTTTTTACAAACTGGTGGAGGCATCATGCCTCTTAATGTAGAGGCAGCTAACCTTTTGGATAAATGTTTTAAAAGTGGTATAGGTAAAGAAGAACCATTGTTATCAAGTTTAGTACGGTCTCTAAAAATCTACGGAGCTCAATTGAAAGACGATCTCCCTCATCTAGAATTTGCACCTTCTTGGTTATTCAATTTATACGAATTTTGTTCTCAGAATCGCCAAATTAAAAAGCCGTTCATTTTAATGTTCTTCTGCAGACAAATTATCAGAAAAACAATGGCACTACATGGTAATTTGGGACTCGAAACACAGCTACCTTTACCGGAAAGGTTAATAGCTTATGTTCAATAGTTTTTATTACTTCGTCTTTTTCACGTATCCTAAATTATCTCTATAATTGAAATGCTACTGTTGTAAGAATAAAATTCATTCGGGCTAAATGTACAAGATCTGGCGTCTCTTTTCAATGTAAAAATTACAAAAAATATCCTAAGAACCGTCATTTTTTTTCGGTCAGTTGTATTCAGAAGAAAGCAATATTTAACCGTTTAGATAATGCCGATTTTGTTGGCGACATCGAGGGCATCGTAGTCAGACTTTAGCTTAACGAAGGCTTTCTTTTCTCCGTCCGGTCGGATTAAAGTGTTAACTTTCTCCACCTCGATAGAATACAATTTCTTAACAGCCATCCGAACCTTCTTCTTGTCCGATTTTTTATCGACGATAAATACAAGCGTGTTGTTATCTTCAATTTTCTTCATTGCCGATTCAGTGGTCAGCGGGAACTTAATGATAGTAAATTGATCAAGCTTGTTCGAACGAGGAGTTGATCTCTTAGGACAACGAGGTCTTCTCGTTAGGGAAAGGGTTTTTGGGCGTCTAAAATGTACGGACGTGCGAATTTTACGTTGACGCTTGGCAAACACTCCCTTAAGTTGGGCCTTTTGAGCCTTTTTAGCTTTAGCCTTTACCACGCCACCTTTCTTTTTCAAATCCTTTTTAGGGGCTGGTTTCTTGTCCTTGGACTTGACGGCCTTCGGCGGTTGTTTCTTTTCGCCGACTTTTTCTGAAAAGCGTACACGTGCAATATTATCATTGGTTTTAATGTCAATTATATACTATAAACGAGAATAATTTTACGATACATCTAAGAATTAATTTAAATACTATACACTTCCAATATAAATGATGGTGAATACTCTATATATCAGCAAAAAAACAAGGAAAATTACTCACTGACAGCAGAAGTTGGTTTCTTCGGAGCCATCTTGTAGAAGAGAACGTTTTCCGGTCACGTGGGAAGTCCATAGAACTCGCAAAAAAATTTTAATATCTTATTTTGTTTTTTTAAATATTCTTGATACGCTAATCATTTTTAAAAAATTTTAGACGCTCTATTTCATAGAATAATATTGCGCATGCGCAAGAGACACGTGCCCCGACCTAGCGGGATATGTGCTTTCTCACGTTTGAAATCCATTAATACAAAATCTCTAATCTCCAAAATAATCCTATTACTCGGAAATTTTATATTTATTTTTAAATTGTTCCATTTTAAATATTCAGGATTCAACAGCTCATGTTAAAATTTTATTCCCCATTTCAATATGAAGCTCTGGAATTTAAACAATTTAAAATAAAATTACCCTCCATTCAAAATAACGGCTCTATATTTCATTACACATTGAAACATTAAATGTATTTAAATGTTTTAATTACGTTAAAAATCACTTTTAAATTCTAAGCAACATAAAAGAATGATCCCAAAACATTTCCTTCTGTTTCAATTTCCATTGACAATTTATTGGTATTAGATGCATATTATAATTTTATAATACAAGCTGTAGAGTTTCATTTGATTTTTAGTATCCAATATAGAACTTTAAAACAACTTAGTGATGCTGCTGAAGAATTTAAAAGAAACAGTATGGCAAAACTAGCAGGCATACATTATGGTGTAGAAAAAGGATCCGAATTTGACTGGCAAAAGGTTAAATTTTATAAATACTTTAACACAGAAGACGCAAAAAAAGTATATAAAACGTATATATCAGAATATTACTTTTAGTGAGTTAAACACGAGATAATCTAACAAGTAATTCTTTCAGAATAAAGTAATTTTCACTATTTTTACCAGACTACTTTTCTTTTTTTTAAAAAATACAATATAAAAACATTCCAACTGGTAAAAAGGTAAAAATTGTGATGAATTTTATATAGACATAGAAATGATAGATGGATAAAAGAATGGGAGGAAATTTTTAGAAAGAAACCTGAAAAAGTATCACCTTTTGATTTATTTTCATGCTCATTTAATGCGTGTATTGATAAAGATGATTTATTCTCTTGTTCATGGCTATTGATTAACGAAATGTTACAAGAGGAAGAATTTGCTAGAAAATCATATAATCTGGATTTATTCAATGCATATTTGATACAATATCTTTGCCAAGATAAAAGGGATAGTGTCGATACTGCAGATTTAAATGATAGCTGTTTTGACCCTTGTAGAACTAATGAAGAGACAGGGAAAAATCAAGTAGACACTTAGTATTTTACAATCTACTGCATGTTATTCGTTTTTCATTCAATTTATTAGTGTAGTGATATTACAAATGCCGAATCTACATGTAAGAAAATCAACAAAGGCATATATACAACTGATTATCACTGTCAATGTAAAGACAATTACGATTGGAACATAGTTTTAAAGACATGTCAAGTTGTATCCCATTTTTGCTCGAGGAGCTATAATGAGGGAGGCTGTTTTCGCGAAGGATTAATTCTCGAAGGCAAAGATTGCCTAGAGCCTAACGAAGATCCTAATGATACAAGCGAAATTATGTGTTATTGCAATGCGCAATATGGTGGCCGTTTATGTGACAGGAAGAAAAACGCCTGTGAAGAGAAAATTCGTCCAGAGTTTGTAGCAGGAAAAGTTGCTTGCGGCGACTATGAAGGTCTAATTGTGTGAGTTTGAAAAAATAATATAAGTTTTTATTTTTTATTTTCAAGGACGAGGCGAGTGTCAACTTAGGGAGTCGAGTGATATTGGCTATTTTTGCAAATGTGCCAGCAATAGGGCATCTGACGCCGGGGTTGGTTATCCAAATTGCTATCAATTGACAGATGCATGCAGTAAGAATCAAGTTCAGTGTCAAAGGGGGCAATGTACGGCATCTCCTGACGGAAGTAAAGCTTATTGTCAGTGTGATCCAGGATTTATAGGCCCCAGATGTAGTATTGCTTTACCAACTTGGCTATCCTGGAGTGAATGGGATCAATCCGAATGTACGCCTATTTGTGGCGCCGTAAGAATTAAAGTCCGAGTTCGAAAGTGTGGTTCAAGAATATATTATAAAGGGTATTTCTTAGAGTGTCAGGGTGATTCTAGACAAGAAAGAAGATGTGCAGTAAAGTATTGCCGGTAAAAAAAGGCAAAAATAAAAAAGTCTTATTTAAGTTTCTTTTCCAACAAGTTAACCTTTTCAGGGTTAATGGAAAATGGAACGATTGGGGAGGATGGAGCAGATGCTCTCGACGTTGTGGAAATGGTGTGAAAAGAAGAAGAAGAGCTTGTTTTTATGCCACAGAATACGATCACGATGATCTCTTTGGCGAAAATTGTCCTGGAAAAGGGACTGAGAGAGCTAGGTGCAATACATTCCGTTGCGCACCTAATCAAATTACGGAAGAATTTTTGGAACCGCCCTATTATCCTCCAGATATTAGTGGATACCTAGACTGGTCGTCTTGGAGTAATTGTAACGTGTATGATTGCGGAAGCGGTATTAGAATTATTTAAAGTCTATTTAATACTTATGTACTTAAAAATCTATATTTATAATAAATACCTTTAGGTCGGCGTGTGAGAATTAGAAGATGTAAATTTGGTGCTCGGCTCTGCAAAGGTGAAAACTTTGAAATTGATAATTGCTTTAAGAAGTGTCCCACTAATGAAAAATCTTATGACGAGTGGAACGAATGGTCTAGTTGTAATAACAAGGAAATATATTGTACAAGGAACAGGCAGTGTTCATATGAATCTTGTTTCGGTAGAACTACACAAACAGCGAAATGCGTAACTAAAAAGGATGAAAGTAGTAATTACAAAAGAGTTTGTAGAGGAGAAATAATGGATCATCCAACGTGGTTGGTAGGAAAGATGATGGGTACGCACTGGCTTAAAATATTCATTGATTTTAATAAAGAGTTAAATGATTCATTCGTTTTGGATTGGGAAGATGATTTAATACAAACTGCAAGATTACTGCCAGAAAAGACAACAGCGAAGGACTTATTAAAGAATATAATTGTAATAACTTTAATAATAGTATCAACGTATACAATTTTAGCATCCAGTTTCTTTATATTATTGTTTATTTTTATAAGAAGATACTTAAAGGACGTACTCTTTGATTTGGAAAATAAAACTGAGAATTTTACGGCTATTGACGAAGATGATGATGACGAGAACACACGTTTGTTAACTTAAAAATAAGTTGGAATTCGTGTTTATTTTCTTTTTGAATTTTTGAGAATTTTCGTATTTTTTGAGAAAATAAAATTTTCTAGACTTTTTCTGAACTTTAATTAATAAATTTGGTTGCTTTTCGTTTAAATTTTACTGGACTGACTGGTTACCTGGTGGTGAATGTAGAGGGCGCTAAACCTAGCTTCTTTCCTTTTGTATCCGGTGTCGCCATCGTAGCACGCCATGCGAGTCAGGGGAAATCTTTTAAGATATTAACGGTAATTGTTTATTATAAATGGTTCTTCAAAATTAGACTTATTGAAACTGACCTACAAAGGCTACAAAAGATGTCGCGCATTATTGTAAAAAACTTACCTAAAAACGTAAGTTTTCGTCATATACAAAATTTATGTTATCGCTCAATACCACAAACCACGTGGTCGTTCAAATTGCATAAAAATTCAAACTTCTAGACTTTACTCCAGCTTTATAAGTATTTATATAATGCGCCAATGTTTTGCAGATCAAAGAAGAGAGGTTGCGGAAACTTTTTAGCGAAAAAGGCGTTATAACCAATTGTAACTTGAAATATACCCCGGATGGAGTTTTCAGAAAGTTTGCGTTTATTGGCTACCAAACTGACAGTGCAGCCAATAATGCCATTAAATTCTTCAATAATACCTACATAGATACCAATAAAATTGTCGTATGTATATACTACGTAATGTAAAAATTTTATCTTTATGATTGCGTTTTCGCAGGTTGAATCATGTCAGAAATTGGGTGAAAAGTATAAAGCGCGTCCTTGGAGTAAATATTCTAAGGGGAGCTCAGCTTATAAGAGGCTTCATCCCGATGAAGTTGATCATACAGAAGAAAAAGCTAAATCATTCGAGAAAAAGGTAATAATCGAAGCCATAATTCACTGGCTATTATACTTATATCCCGGTAATTAAGCCGGCGACTGTCGTCTGATTTGCGGCAGTAGCGACATACGCTGGGTATAGAAAGTGGTAATGTGTGTAGGGTGGATATTCAAACACCGGTATTCATCCAAGAATTTTATCATACAAACTTTCATATTGATAGACTCATTACTTTTGAGAATACTAGCAATAGATTTAACTGCTTTTTTTTATTTATAGGCTAAAATAGAAAAGATTAACGTTGTCGGCGAAGTAAGTAGCAATTGCTAGATATAAATATATTTATATTAACACGCATTTTATTTAGCTAGACAAAGATGAAAAATTCAAGGAGTTCGTTTCCCTACATCAGAACCTTTCTGTAAAACCGTCATGGCAAGATGACGGAGTGACAGTAAATAATGATGGTAAAGATATAGCATTTGAATCTGATGACGATTCAGATGAAGAAAGTGGCCATAAAGAAAAGAAAGAGAAAAGTGAAGATGAGCCTGAGAAAGAAGTAGAAGAAGACAATGAAAAACAACTAACGACTGAAGAGAGAGAGAGAGATAAAGTTAATCGGGTTTTACAAGTAAGGTATTCTACATTATGTATGAAATTTTAATTTACATTATCTCACAATTTACAGACCAGCAGACTATTTGTACGAAATTTATATTATGATTGCCAAGAGGATCACCTGAAAGATTTATTTTCCGTCTATGGTCGGTATAAACTAATTCATCACTTAAATGTTAACTATAAATTTTAATTTTTTTTGAACAGGTGAAGTTAATGAAGTTCACATGCCGGTTGACTTTAAAACTGAAAAATCTCTTGGGTTTGCTTTTATATCATTTACATCTGCAGAAAATGCAGTGAAGGCCATGACAGAACTAGATGGGTGTGATTTTCAGGTAACTATACGAAGCTTAAATTATTGCTTTTAGGTAATAAGATTTTTGTTAACAGGGACGTCTTTTACATATATTACCGGCTGAAAAGAAACGTGATGACGATGGCGTTCCAGGTATTTAATTTCAAATGAAGGATTGACTGTTATAAACATTTTTATTGTAATTCTCAGAAAATTTGACGTATAAAGCGAAAAAACTCTTGGAAAAGAAACAAAATGCTGGAAGGTTCCGTATGTTTAAAAAATCCTTTTTAAGTTTCTGACAAACTGTCTTCTCAAATTTAGTGTTCATAACTGGAATGCGTTGTTCGTATCACCCAGTGCAGTTGCCGACGTAATGGCCCACAAGTACAATGTCGACAAAATGGATGTTCTGGAAGATGTAAGAATCGCATAAACATAATACAGATACATATAAATTGATGGTTTTAGACAGGAAAGGACAGCCTTGCCGTTAGAATGGCTCTAGGGGAAACGGAAATTGTCGCAGAAACTAAGGATTTCTTGATTAAAAATGGTGTAAAGATTGATATATTTGGAAAGGTATACATTTTATAACCACGCCATTGTGTATTAATTCGAAATGTATATATGTACAGCCTGAAACTAAACGTAGCGAAAGAGTTTTGATTGTGAAGAATTTATCTAGCGGAACAAGGAGAAAGGACATTGAGAATATGTTTGAAAAATATGGAGATATTGAAAGAGTTGTTATACCACCGTATGGTTTAACAGCGTTAGTTATGTTTCGTTTGCCTATTGCCTGCCGTAATGCATTCAGAGCCATAGCATATAAAAAAGTTAAGGACTCTCCAATATACTTGGAAAGAGCTCCCTTTGGTGTTTTCGATGAAGATATTAAACCAGTGGTCGAGACCGAAGATAAACCTAAGAAACGAAAAAAGAACAAAAAACACAAAGAAGAGGAAGCGGAAAGCGAAAAAGTGGATAGCAACAGTAAAACCGAAGAAAAAGTAACGGCTCCAGATCAAAATAAAGAAGAAAAAGAGTATGTTGATTTGATACATTGTTTCAAAGCACATTGATAATTTATTTATTTATTTCTTCTCCTCAGGAAAAAATCTATAAATAAGAAAAACGTTGAACATGTTACTGGAAAGATAATTGTTAAGAATGTTCCATTTGAAGCGACTCAAAAAGAAGTTCGAGAATTGTTTAGGTAAATGAAGAGTACTTTATAAAATGAAAATAATAATCGCTTCTATTTATTAACAGCACCTTTGGAGAACTGAAATACGTGAGGTTACCTAAAAAGGTATCGGGAGGTCATCGGGGCTTTGCATTTATAGAATATATTTCCAAAGAGCATTCAAAGGTAAACAAATTTTAAGTATAATATTTAACTATCAAAATGGAATTTAATGGAACCTCTGTTTACTTATAAAATAAAATTAATTTTGCAGAAAGCATTTGAAGCACTTGCGACGAGTAGTCATATTCTCGGCAGACGTGTTATTTTAGAGTGGGCGAAAACTGATTAAATATTTGGCTGTTTAAATTCAAAGTGTATATAGAGTACATGTTGTGTAATGTTGTATGCGATTTCATGCAGAATAAATAATATCGATTTGTTAAATAATTGATGGTTTCAAAATTTACATTAAAAATATTAAAAAATATGCAAGTAGGTAAAAACTGTTCTGTTAGCAGCAATTGCTTTTTATAGCATCGACTATTGTGATACAAGACTATCAGTCTTTCTTAGTGCTTTTAAAAATGTTTACAAGAGTAGAACATATGAATAACCAATTCGGCTATCCATTAATAACGACGACACATACATAAATATAGGTAAGCAGAACGATAAATTATGAATATATATGAATTGAGCATTATCGGATTCACTCAATAATTATATTTTCGACTAACTGAACAAATTTTTTATGATGCACTCTCTAACCCTATTAAAAAGAAATGCATATGGACATGTATAAAAATAAATGTACTAACCAAAGAGTATAACAAATAATCGTAATAAGCTGGATTATTGCAATAAATCAGTTTACTATTTGATTAAGCATAGTAGTTTTATAAGTGGAAAACTTTTTTTATTATTCCCAATCAATTGATTAGTCACTAAAAAAAAACATTGGAGAGTGCGGATGCAAAATAGTGGAAAAAAGTCATAGTCTGCAAAAAATATAGAATTTGTAATTTCCGTAAGAGATACCGAATTTGATAACATAATCAAACTTTAATCGTTTCATTCAATTATAAACACAGTTATATCCGATCATTTTTTATATAAATAATTGTTTAATTCATCTCAAAGATTGGATTTTTTTAAAGCTACGACAACAGCAAACTAACAATTGCTATTGGCGTATTTTAACCCCAGAGGTATATACGGTTTCACTACGATAGACAAAATATATACTGTATATAGTAATCATTAATTCCGTTCCACTTATTACAAAATTCCCTTGTATTTTGCTACCTTACGCGAGCTAATAGGGTTGATGAGGGATTGATGACAGGTGGGAAATCTTTTTTCCTCCACTCCGTCTCCTTCGCACCTCCCAACTTGTAATACGCCTATGGAATAAAATCATAAACACATTGTCCTCTATTCCCTATTAAATTTTAGTATAATTAGGCTTATATTGTTCCTGCGTAAGAAAATTGTATCTCCTAACTTTATAAGGATATAAACTAAAGGCAATTTTTTTGAAGGGCTGCCAGATGGCGCCAATTGTATTCGAATGTGACTGTGCAACGAATAAGTTCTACTTTAAAGTGAAAGAAACAAAACAAAGGTCGAATAATTAAGAGACAGAAGAAAAGTAGTAGTACTAGTAGTAGTAGTAATAGTGGAAGGTGTTGGGATGAACATACGGAAAAAAGTAGGTAGACTCTGCAGCCAGATGACTTTTAGGATGGAACGAATAAGGAAATATAATAAAGCTCTAATGTTTATTCGAATGGTCTGCCTCATTTCGTCCTCTTCCGATCAACGGTGCTGTTTATTTACCTGGATGATAAAGGGAAGGTAAGAAAAAGGCGAAATTCAATCGGTAAGTATATTATATTTGTCCCTACCTCCTTTCCAGCAAATGTATGGTAAGAATTTTCCTTGCTTATTTCTCCTGAAACAGAATCCTTGCCAGCGTCCTCTTTTGTCTTTTGATGGTGCGCTTAGAACAGAGCCATCTAATTTATTCTCGTTAACCAATTCGACAACAGAGGAATAGACGAAGTTCTTGAAATTTGATAAGAGATCTTCCCTTGTGTCCAACCAGGTAGCTCTTGATTCGTCGTCTTCCGTTTGAGTTCTTTTAAATTGTTGACCTTCATCGGCGGTTTGTAAACTCATCGAAGAAACGGCCACGACGAAGACAAGTAGTAGAAGTGCTTTCACGTACATGTTGTCAACTGGAATAGAAGGGAAGCAGAAAATATTTCACCTTTTCAAAACAATTTCCCGCGGGAACACTTTCAACAATCGGCGACGAAATTGAAAAAAAATTCTAGAGCTTGCGCTAATATATCATTCTAGGGCCGGACACTGAAACTTTTATAAAAGTGACGTCATGTGAGCTCAATGTATGGCTGCTCGGCACGCCAACCGCAAAAGACGTCGCTGTAGTTTTGATTAACGAGAACGTCAATAAAGCAAACCACAGACTCTACTCTTATACAATTTACTTACGGAATTAGACCTTTTATTGTATCTAGAAGAATTATCTTTGAACTATGTCAAAAGAGTTACTTATTCATATCTCATACTTTGTTTGTCATGTAAAGGAAAGACTGTAGGACTATACTATCGTTCCAATTATAATACAATCTAAAACAAATCATATATATACATATACATATAAACTATGTATACTTTTAAATAGGATATATATAGATATATACCGCATATATTTATAATCATATATGCAATACATTAGTCGCGGTTGCTCAACTTTCTGCAACAGGACGAATTGACTTATTTATGTTGAGAGCATTTTTATTACTTTTTCATATTTTATATAGTGAAATACATGAAAAAACTCGTAACTTCCGGTAAAAAGGGAAGGCCACCGTAATTGAGAAAGATTTTTCACTGGGAACTTTGCTTGATTCTATTTGACGAGTCTAATTTTAGGTAGTTTATTCCCTGCCCCTCGTCCCTCCCCCCTCCTTTCTTTTTCTTTTCTCTTTAACTAAACTACCTAAATACCCATCCTCCTCTTCCCTCAATCTTTAATACTCTCAGTCTTTCATTTTATATCTTGTACGCCTGCTTTGTCAAATACTACAAACGCATTTGACAATCGCAGGCGATGTAAAGCAGTTCTTTCGAATAAAAAATTCATGCTAATCCGCCACGACGTTTTAGATCTAGATCGGATTCTTTCTTTCGAATCTCTTGCAACATCTTCTATCCTCAGGCAAAGGAGCAATAGTAATAATAACCAAGAAAAAAACGAGAAAAACAACTTAAAATATTTTTGGAAATATTTTCTTTAATGTTTTTTTTTTTAAAAAAAAACATCAAAAAAAGAGAATAATCTTAAAGGAGAAATACATGCTTTTCCTTAAAAAGTTACAAACCAATTCCTATCTATAACGTTATTGAGCTCATATGGATATTAAATATTTTTTTTTTAAAAAAAAGTTATATAAGAGTCATCTACATATGTTTGTGGGTGAAAATATCATTGAAGTGTAAACATTCGATGCTAATGTCAATATTCCATATGCACTTCTTTATTTACACAACTTCAGATACAATGATTGGTCTTAATGGCTACCAACCAGGATTTATAGATTACTACTGATAAAATACCCTCTCTTTTCAACTCTCTATTATAGATTAATATTTACCTCTCAATAACTTTTAATGGGTTTATAAAGACTACACCCTTTTTGTTATTAATGAAAATAATTTCCCTTTTCTCTCCCCCTCTCCCTCCTACTCCGTATGTTATCCCTCTCTCTGTCTCTCTTTTTTTTCCCGTCTTGTCTGAGTGTTTCTTTCTTTCTCCATCTCTATTGGTTTTTCTCTTTTTATTCTCAATTCTATTTAATAATGATATAAATATCTGTAATTAGACGGAAGTTGCTTTTTTATTTATTCTATTTATAGAAAAGAAGAGAAGGGGAGAATAAGAGTTTGTGAGTGTGTATGTGTGTGTGTGAGAGAGAGAGAGAGAGAGAAAGAGAGAAAGAGAAAAAAGAATAAAAAACTAATGTTTCGACTAGGTGTATGTTAATGTTTGTATGTATGTTGTAGAAAGAAAGAAAGAGGGGAGAGAGAGAGAGACGGACGGGGAGAGAGGGGAAAGACAAATAAAAAGATTATCGTTTGAACAAATTTTTTCTATCCAAGTCAGATAAGGATAAAAAAAGCTAATGATATAGACAAAAGATCTTCTTTATATATCTTGCTCTTTGAAGATAAGTTCACATTTAAAGATTATGTAAAAACCCTCAGTGGATAGGCTCCCAGGTGAACAAAAATTAGTTAATTTTATTTGCTGTTCGAATTTAAAAAGTCAATCCCGGAGCGTCGACTACCCACTAATGATTTTTCCAATTAATTTACTAGGAAGAGGTAGAGTTTTTTCCTCTTTTCTCCACTTTGAATAAGTTTTGAAAGAAATTTTTTTGTACTCTTTCTCTATTTCAATTTTCTCAATTTATTCTCGTCTCTTTAATTATTTATTTATTTATTTATTAGTTTTACCATTCAGGTGAATACATTCATTAAGGCACTTGTATGAGATCATAGGAATTGAACGAAGCCGTGGTTCGAATATCTATAAGCATGAATTATTCAAGTTTTTAACCCTGTTATTAGAGAAGAACGTGTAATTGTTTCAATTCTAGTTCGGTGGGATTGATCTCATAGCTGAAGGCGTCCAAATGCATTTGGAATAATCAAGTTTGAGTCTATCAAGTATTCAGTATATTAGAATATTTATTATCGTGATCACTTTGGAATAACTAATCTTTAAAATTCATAAAAATCTAAAATGATTAGGAAAATGCTATTCAAAGAGAAATTTCACTCTCGCTTGTTATTTAAAAAAATAATTACACGCTGACCGTGCTAATCAACCAAAGCAAAGTGGATTTAATTAAAATTTATAGTCGGTTTGTTTTTTTAAAGAAAAAGTAAGTTAACGATAAGCAATGATAAAGTATAAGATTTCTATTATATTATACAATATTTTTAATATAGTGTATGGAAGTTTTTAGGATTCGTTATTGTTTAATATCAGATATTTCTAGTGCAGCTGTGTCTAATCTAACACGAATATATCCTATCCACTTTTACTAAGAGATAGAGAGAGAGAGAGAGAAGCGGAGAAAGATAGAATAAAAAAAATGTTCCAAGTTCTTTGTTCCTTTGGAAGAGGCTAAAAGAACTATGAGAATAATGTTTCTCTTTTATTTTCCCTTTTCACAATTGCAAACAAATTGAAAGTTGATAAGTTAGAGAGAAAATAACCGTTTTATATAAACGTGATAAATTACATACATATATTTAAATATCTACTAACGGAAACTTCTAGTTTTCCTTATTTAACTGGAAAAATGTTGAAAACCGAAAAAGAAAAGGAGAAAGGGAAAAAGAACTAACCTGTATGTTGTCTATTCCAATAGAATGTTGTTACTCGGCGTCACTTGGCCGTCAAGCGAATGGAAGGTATAATAAAATCAAAAAAGGCGGAGTCGGACTAGATGACGTCACCAATACTCTTTTTTTATTATAAATTATTCATCAACACAGCAACAACAGGAAAAAAGTTCAAGTAGAACTCAAATAGCAAGCTTATTATTGAAATATTTGCGCATGACATTATGTATAGAGATAATTATTAAAACTTTCATAAATAAGACAGTGTATTATACGGTTACTGCTTTCTTTTGTCAATTGCAGTTTCACCTTTTTAAGTTGAATTTTTAAATGATAATATCTAAAATTCATAAACCAACTGTAGTATATTGCGCAGATAGATAAATAAGTGCGAATTAAAAAGTCTATCCCCTTAGCTATGCTTTACATTTCTATATATAAAATATATAAACTAGATACAGTCTATATATTCACTTATAAATTTATATAACTGAATGTAGGCTTAATGAATGAATAAAAAAAAACAAAACTATCTGTGTGTAACTCAATCGAATGTTTTATTTCTCTCTATTCTAAAACTAATATACTACATACATCACGCAATATACTGTTTAAGAGAGCATGATGGACAGAGAATGGTACAGTGTTGTTTTTATAATACATCTTTTATATAAGTGTGTAAGATTGTTCCATATCCTTTTCTCACATTCTCCCCGTCGGTGTCAATCTTTCTCTCTCTCTCTCTCTCTCTCTTCCTCCCCCCTGCCTTCTTTTTTTAAAAAACTTTTTATATCAAAAGCTCTGCTCTATCATTAGAATATTTCTATGTTTTTGTTAAAAAACATAGAAAAAGACGTAAAAATGTCAATATTTTATATAGTTGAAAAAAAAAGAAAATTGCTTTTCTAATATTTCTTTTATATATTAAAAAAAAGACGATTGTCGAGAAATATTGCAGTATATTATGAATATTTTATAGTGTAATAAGCAGGTGATCAAAAGTGTTTGCAATTTACCGTTGGCTAATAGATGGCGTTATTTCTTGAAATAACTAAGTACCTTAATAGATAAATAATTATTTGTACTTGTTAAATTTAGAGCAATATTTTTTGTAATATCAAAAAAATGATATATTAGCATCTGATAGTGATAAATATAATTAAAAAAAAGAAGTTTGTGACCTCCCTGAAGATGGCGATCAAATCGCGGGTGATATTGTTCAAAAGGGCCTGTAACAAAGACCTAACCCACGCCGTTTCGATTATAAATTGATTCTTGTATTGATACCAGAAATGAAACGATCGGAAAGTAAAGTAGGTAGTTAATAATTTAGGAATTTAATTTCATTCATCTATAAATAAATCTTGTTTTCACGATTCAGTTGGCCAACCTCTTAAAACTCGCACTTGTCTTCAATATTACCCTATTCATATTCTCTGTAGGAAGATATGTCGGTATTAAGACTAATATAGAACCTGATCCGCCTAAAATACCGGCGATCCGTCCAGTTCATCATACTTATAAGATTCCAAACATAATCCATTACGTCTGGTACAATGAAAAAGAAAAAGAACTAAAATTCCACCATCTACTTTCAATGCTCAGCTCTTTTAGGATACAAAACCCAGAAAAGATTATATTTCATACAAATAAAGAGCCAGTGGGAAAATATTGGAATGAGGCTAAAAGACAAATTACAAGCTTGAATATTAATTATCGTCAACCACCATTGAAATTGTTTGGGGAAGATGTTAAAAAACCCTTGTATTATACATCTCATTCAAACGTAGATAGAGTTAAAATTGTTCACGAGTATGGAGGTATCTATCTGGACTTGGATACTGTTGTTCTATCGCCCATGGAACCCCTACGTAATTACAGTTGTGTAATAGGACAAGAGCAATCGGATAAATCGTGCGGTTGCGTTTTCATGTGCGAAAAGAACGCACCATTCCTATCATTATGGTTAAATTCATATTTGGATGATTATAGAATAGAAGAATGGGCCTATAACTCTGGTAAGGTACCTTGGAAGTTAGCTCGCCGTTATCCGCAGCTAGTTTTTGTTGAAAAAAATAGACTTCTTAAACCAAACTTTAAGCATTTAGATCAACTATACGGAAAAGTGATAGTTGATTGGACGAAATCTATTACCATGCATCTTTGGTATAGGCTTGCAAAACAGTGGAATTTCCTAAAGGAGGATCCTAACGAGGAGAATATTAAATTAATGGATACAACTTTCGGTCAAATAGCACGTTATATATATTTTGATAATTCAACTAGAAATAGATGATCTACGACATTTTAGGATTTGATAAGAACATAATCAATAGCAATATAATCAGTATAGATAAGAGTAAAATTGTTGATATATACATTTTTATAGTTTCGTCTTTTTTCCTGTCCGTCTCGTCCCAACAAGGAAAGAGTCTAGGTTTTCTTTCGCTCTCTTTCGTTCTCATCTACATTAATCTTTTCACTCCTGGTTAAAAGAGTTTGTCAAACGTATTTGGGATAGTTTATACGTCTTTGATCGTAGAAGAAGCTTCTGGAGGGCGTCAAACCATTCAAAGATTGTCTGCTAGATATTGTGTCTTTTATTGTTTCCTGTTTCTTTTATCTTACGCAAATATATTAATTTATTATATTTTCTAATATATATTTCTATAGTTAATTGTTCACATATCACTAATATATAATTCATTCTAAATGTTAGTTTAATTATATACAGTAAAGGAAGATAAACACCATTTTCCCTTGTTTAAAACACTATGTACCAGGTTAAAGCGTTTACATTGTTGAAATAAGCATCGTAGCCTTTGTAAATATCTATTTGCACTTAATATACTGCTATACTATAAGTTCTTACTAATATATACAGTATATATATACTGTATATATAATTTGCAAATAAGGTCAAATGTAGAGGATTCGTTCATTATATATTTCTAATAAGTCATAAATGAGAAGTAAGCATTTTCAGTTTCTCTTGTTAGTATCCTTATAGAGAGAAGATGAAGTTTTCCATCAATGTAATAAATGTATTTTTAGAGAAAGTGAATTAATGATTTTCAGACGTGAAAATTATTAAAAACATGTCGAATTTATTTCCATAATTGCCCTTTTTTCGTTAAAAAACATACTTATATTATAATTTAGTAAATAGTTTTCGGATTAAAGATTTTTACCAAACAGCAAAAATCTGAAGATTACATTTAATCTTGATAGGAGAATTAAGCTTAAGCTCTATACGTCAAGGTCTGTATTGAATAATTCAGATTATTCAATTATTTGTTAAAATAATGTATTAAAAAGGGAAAAGGAATAAAAAAAGGAAGATTTTGAAGAAAAGTTAAAGAAATATAGAGAAAAAGAGTTTAAATTTCAAAATTTCATAGTTATAATTAACCTGTAAGAAATATTTAATAAAGAAATAAATAATAGCAAACGCTGCTTTTTATATATTAAAGATTTAATAATAACAAATAAATGAGTGTTAAAAAAATTGCAAATTCAATGAAAAATAAGTACCAATAATATAAAATAAGGTAATAGAATACGTGTATATACGTCTAAGACGTCTCTTTGTTTTTACTTAGCTATTATGGTTTGGCGTTATTACAATTATTTTTTTTATTTTTAGTCAAGATGTTAGTTGTTATTTAAATAATAAATAATCATCATCATTTCAAGATCTTTTAAAATTAGTAATATTGTTCCATTATACAGTATATGGTACTTTGTTAGGGAAACTGATTTGAAATTCCATCAGTCGATATTCATTATTAGCTTTTAAGAGAGAGAAGGTTGTTGTTGTATTTTTCTATAGTGTCTCTATCATTTATAATTGTATCTAGATATTCAATGAATGAATGAAAAATTGCAGAACATACTGTGTGTTATTAATTAGCTAATGTTAAGACCACTGAAATCAACTTTACCACCAATTTTCTCAATTACATCTGCAATAATACTTTCATGTTTATACAAGTAAAAATGTTAAAGGTTACGATTAATTAGACTTCTTTGCAGATTAAAATTGAGCGTCTAGATTGATGAAATATTTAATTAAATGTAATTATTAATTATTTATTTGTTTTAGGCTTTTTTTGTTTTATCACAAGAAAAATCACATTAAATTTCAATACAACTGTGTAGTTTAGGGAGTTAGTAATGTTTTTAACCTCTAGATGGTGTTATTGTCATAATTAAAAGTGGGAACACTTAAAGGTTAACATTATGTTCAAGTATCTCTCTTTTGAAAGTAATTGAACCGATAATAATGAATAAAATGTTGTGTTATTGTTTTTGTTCTTCTGATTTATTCTGTTTGTCTACACATTTGGGATTTTGGAAAAATGAAAAAGTTTGAGCCTACCTATAACGCTGTTAAAGTTTTCCATTATCTTATTTACTTAAAAGCGAGTGGACCTTCTTCTACTGTATTAATTATAAAATATCTGGACAAGCATTTAGGTAAGAAATACAATAGACTAGAGAGAAAGTATAGAAAACATACATTTTCAGAATAACAGCTAATGAAATAGCATGAAATTGTTATATTTTAATCAACCGTTAGGTGGTGCTTGAATATCGTCTGCTAAACAGCTTTGTTTTCTAACCGCTATTTTGAAACCTTGTGTAATTTACTTTGTCATTTCATCGTTAAACTGACATTCTACTTTCCATTGGTAAAATGGACAAAAATTAGTATTGAATGTGACTTTTAATCGTTCACTTTTCAGGTAATAGAATTTTATGATGGCCACTAACGATAATACAAATAATTCCAAATCATTTTCCACATCGGAAAATGAAATTCGCCAGATAATTGGGGAAGACTATGCTGGAGATTTGGTAATACTTATTAGCTAGAGTATTTCTTATGTTGTGATTAATACTAATGAATAATGTATATACTCAGGAAGGATCACAGCTACATGCGGTAGTTCCGAAATTGGATTGTCCTCACTTGAATGAAATCAATGAAGTAGGACCAGATGGAATTAATATACAATCTCCATGCCTTGACTGTTCTAATATTGGAGAGAATTGGATTTGTCTGTCCTGTTATAAAGTATATTGCGGTCGATTTGTAAACGAACATATGCTAATGCACGGAATTGAGAGTAATCACCCACTAGTATTAAGTTTTGCGGATCTCTCAGTCTGGTGTTACAAATGCGATTCGTATATACATCACCCTGCTTTACTTCCGGCGAAAAGAGCAGCGCACATCAACAAATTTGGAATTGATATTCATGTTTGAACAGATTAGCAAAAAGCATAATCTCATAATATAATATTTTTTAGAAATAGCACCCACATTTTAGTAAAGAAACAATGAAAATATGAAAATTAATAAACAAGTAAAAAAAAAAAAACTAAACAGCAGTATAGTCTATACGCTCTCTACGTTCGAATGTCGTAACGGATGTATCGTCCGATATAGATACTCTATCTTTCTTTTTCACTCCATGATCTTGAATTGGTACGTCATGCATTTCGTTATGTATTAATTCGCTACATGGTATCCAACAGCGAATCTTTTTACCTTCGTGCACTAATGGATAATCATTTGGATGAAATCTTAAGTAGTACAAGAGCATGAATGTAATTCCAATCCAAAATCCCAATACAACTACTAATAGAGCAGGTAAATGATACGGTAAATCATTGGTTTGACTTGAAATAAACCAAAAAAATGTAAGGATTAAATTTTCAATATAAACTAATGTATAGAACATTGCGTATCTTAATCTCGTGTGGCCTTCTGTAACATTGAAAAAGCAGTATAAGTGTATCCAAGCAACAACAACATCGAAGAAAAACTCTGCACATCTCCTTCGTTCACCCTTCTCGTCTTGGAAAAACGACGTATTTTGATATAAAATCCAAGTCAGTACTATGACGTAATGAACTCCGCAAAAGACAAAAATGTACCATGTAAATGCTGATGCAAATAAAGCCATTGCCAATACTCTAGTTCCAATTGTAAAATAACGCCAACCAAACTGCAAGATAATACCCGGAAAGGCATTTCCGCATTCAGTAACTGATGATTTGCGTTCAGGCTGTGAGATTCTTAAAGCTCTAAAATAAGCCGTTAAAGACCAAGCCAGAGATCCAATAGAGAGAACAATCGAGAAGAACTGTCCAATCACTGTTTGTTCATTCAAAAAACAGAGAATACAGTTTATTAGGAAAATATGTTTGTTAGGTTTACTTTAAATTCAAACGGATGGTTGATTAGATCTCAGTTGATTAGCAGGCTAAGCGCATGCGTAAGATAAAAATATGTGGGATGAAGAGAAATGGGATAAAATTTCATGCATATCCCGTTCACTTACTGGTCAACAACTTTAAATATTCAGACATTTCATTCCTATGTTCTTTTTTAAGGTAATCATTTTTAATAAAATAACTTTTACTCTTTTTTAAAAAGAAGTTTGAAGAAATCTTTAAAAACTTACTGAAAATCACGTGATCCGTTCCATAAACTTGAGTTAATACATAAAGCTGAAAAACCAACTGGGGGGCAGATTCAAGAAAGCATTCAAACAATTTCAGCATGCTGGCATCAACATCCTCGTATCTGGGATTGGCCGATTGTGAAGGAAAGAAAATGACAATCTTATAAATAATATTAACAAATCACTTACAGCATCATATCTATTGCCCGAAGTCTATCTCTGCCTTTTGATCTCCGAGATTTACAACCATAGTAGATAGTATCAATATATCTAAGTGGTTATCAACGTTGTTTAAGTGGAATCAGAGCAAAGTGTACTAAGCAAATATTATCTATCATCTTACCTAAGTACCGGTCCGAATTGTAAAATAACGCAAAATATTCTACAAAACCATCTCTTTTTTGATGGTTTCTCTAACTTAATTATTTCTTCATCTCCACAGATCATTAACTTTTTATAGTCAACATAATACCAATACAATGAAAAAGCTGAGGACACTAAGGAAGGCCCAACGATAAAGATTACTGTCAGAACAAACCACCAAATCTTTCCGTTCATAAAATACAATACGGCTACAAAAACGTCACTTGCAACATCAAAGAAGTAAAAGAGTATTCCAGTGAGAGAAATCAAAAAGTCACAATTTGTAAAGCGTATAGTAGGTAAAGTTGCATGGTGAGGCTCTTTCACACTACTTTCTAATAATGGAACACTACCTGAGGTTGGGAGTATTAGGCTACTTCTGGGTGTTGGATCAGCAGATGATACGCTTGGGAATCTCTTTAGGCTTTCAAGTGTTCCTTCCTTTGAACTTCTCGTAAAAAATTCACCTGCTTCCGCTCCAAGAGAAAGATCTCTTTGATTAACTGAACAACTATCAGTTTCGCTTCCATTCAATTCCAATGAATCTGTTTGTTGGGTTTTTTTCCCAAAATTTGTCTTTGTTCGCCTAATCTTTGTACCCGGATAGGGAGAACAGTTTGAAGCGGTTCTGGGGGGAAACGAAACGTCACAGAAGACTTCATTCTCTTCTTCAATAATAGTTTCTTTGATGCTAAAATTCAAGTTTCTCCCATCGGATGCATCTCGAATAGACCTTTTTTTTTCACTTTGTGAGTTGTCTTTATATAATTTGGCTAATTTTTCATATTTTTTACACCTTGTTTGAGGTAATTTGGGTAACGGTGGCGCCATTTTACTAGTAAGGATCATTAAATTTTATAAGTAAGAGCAAATAAATCAAAAAATTCCAATAATTATTTCTTACACATATCACGCTTGTAATTATAAATAGTAATCATTCCATATTCTTAAAATAACAATTGTTGAAGTGTAGAATATATGCTCCCCAAAGTCACGTGACAATTTTGTATTCGCAAGTACACAAATCACATGATCATGGCTTTCGGCAGATTAGTTCTATGTTCAGTTCTTTCAATTTTTTGTAAGTTTTCTTGTTATTTCTTACAAGTTTAATATTGCTTTAGTTAGATTGATATTTAATGAATTAAATAGAGAGTTTGTAGAAGTATTGCTTTAATATATTGCAGTTTTGAGCACTGTTGACGGGCGTAAAGAGCCGCCATCATGGCAAGAAAAAAGTTATGCTGTAAATGGCTATTTACAACTTCCTTATGCAGAGATCAAAGAGCCATTTGCTGCTCATTACGATGCTAAAAATAGGAAAAGTCGCATTGACTATTACGGTAAAAATTTTCTTGTCTTATCTCTTGTTTTTGATCTTCTTTGTTTTTGATAGATACTGTCAAGACCATACAAATAGGAGCCAATGACGAAAACAACTATGGTGTAAGCTATAAAATAGCTCCAATGACAACTTACAAGGTAAGAATTTTACAAAACTAAAAAAAGATCAATTAACATTCTTATTTTATTTAGGTACTCAACAAGAACACCTGTTTTCAAATATCTGGAACAAAAGACGCGCCAATAGCACCTCAAAGTGTTCTACCGGATTTGACAAACTACACAGTAATAAACATAAGATAATATTTAATATTGAAAAATATAGTAAGAGAGTACTAATTAATTTAATCAACTACATAGTTTATGGGTACGGAAATGAAAAATGGTTTAAGCTGTGACAAATGGCAATACACATATTACTATGAGAAGAGTCAAAAGAAAAATGTTAACACCATGTGGGCTCACAATGCTGGTAAGCGACTTTAATACTATAATAACATCCGATTGATTGTAAAAATACTATTAATAAATTATTTAGGTGGCAATAAATACAATCCAGTTTTTTATGAAATGATGGGATATGATAATATATTTGGTTCACATTACGATAAATATTATGTATCTTATGAAAATTTTGACGATCATGGTGAAATTCCAGCCAGCGTTTTTAATATATCGATTATTGGTTTGTATCGAATTGCAGTTTTTTTAATGTATATTCTATGTATTTTTGTGTTTCAATAGCCAAGGAATTGACTTGTGGTGGATTTCCCGGACCTGGCAGTGAAAAAGAAGGGCATATATTGTTTAATCCTATGAAGGAATATATTAATAATTATGATGAACACGTTGATCATTTATTTAATATATTCAAGAAGAAACACGGAAAAAAGTACAGTCATCCACATGAACATGAAGAGAAAAAACATATATTTAGACAAAATTTGAGGTAAAATTTTTTAATAAATGCTTACTAAATTTTTAATTAATTATATACCTATGTCCATAGATATATTCATTCAATGAATCGGCAAGGATTAACTTTTAATTTAGCTGTTAATCATTTTGCTGATCGGATTAAGAGTGATTTAAAATTTTTAAGAGGAAAATTATATACACCTGGATCAAATGGTGCTTTACCGTACGATAAGAAAAGATACGAGACTGTCAAAGATTTACCTAAAGATTTCGATTGGAGGATACCAGGTAAACAAAAGGATTTCAATAAAATCAGTATCAAATTAATTTGATCGATTAATTATATAGTATTTGTAATGTATAATTTTAATTTTAGGTGCCGTTACACCTGTTAAAGATCAATCAATTTGTGGTTCTTGCTGGAGTTTTGGTACAACTGGTACGATTGAAGGCGCTCACTTTCTTAAGACAGGTCGTCTTGTATCTCTTTCCCAGCAAGTTTTAGTCGATTGTTCTTGGGGTGAAGGTAATAATCATACGAAATTTCGTTAATATAAATTTAAGGATAGTTTGTAGATATACAATAATGTGTTCTAATAATGTAAATGTTTATCTAGGAAACAATGCTTGTGACGGCGGGGAAGACTATAGAGCCTATCGCTGGATCATTAAAAATAACGGTATTCCAACATCTGATTCATATGGTGCTTATAAAGGAACTGATGGAAAATGTCATTCAAAGTCGCCCGGACTTGAAATTGGAGCAAAAATTAAAAATTACGTAAATGTCACTGCTTATGATGTTGAAGCATTAAAAAAGAGCTTAGTCTCACAAGGACCAATATCTATTGGTATTGATGCTTCTCACAGAAGTCTTTCTTTCTACTCTCACGGAGTTTACAGCGATCCCAAATGCGGTTTGTTTAATTAATTACTATAACAATTCCTTTTTATTCATCTTTTTCCTAATTAAAAAATCATTTCCTTTCTATTTTCCATTAGGCAATAAACCAGAGGATTTAGATCACGCTGTATTATTGGTTGGGTATGGTACGTTGGATGGTAAAGACTATTGGTTAATTAAGAATTCCTGGTCTACCTACTGGGGTAACGATGGTTACTTTTTAATGGATCAAGCTAAAAATATGTGCGGTGTTACTACTTCTCCTACTTTTGTAATAGTGGACTGATTATAAAAGCACTTGAATAATAAAGAATTAATATTTTTCTTTGCAGTTTTCACTTATTTTAAAGTCATTTTTTTTATAAATCGTATATACAGTATATAAATTATATATACTAATATATATATATATATATATATATAAATATATATATATATAAATATATATATATATAAATTTACATATATATATATGCTATAATTAATACATTTTATCCTAAAACAACAAGCGACTTTAAAAGTAATATTTTTTAATAAGTTCAAGTGTCAGACATATACTTGAAAGAAGGATTCCTCCATATAAGAGGTAGAGAATAGATGAAAAATTCGACAGCTTCACTGAAGAGCTCATAAATGTTGTTTTGAATGTTGGGCATTGTTCTTTTTTTATATATTTCCTTTGTAGCCGTGCTATAATCCCGCTTTCAACAATTTTATCAATGCCTTTATCCAAAAGAGCTTTATAAGGAGATTGTTTACGTATCATTAGAGCAAAAGGTACTGGCATAAACCCCTCTCTACCATGTTGCAAATTACAGAATTTCCTTCGTGCAGCATGCCGTGAACCTTCTTCCAAGATCATTACATTTGTTTCACCACCACTGCTTATTCTTTCCAGACCCTCGTTGAATGTATTATAAAAAGCGTCTTCCCCTAACTTATTAACTTTAGCTCGAAGTTTCGCTAACGATGATAAATTAGATGACATAATAAGATTATATACTGAAGTTGATTTTCGAAGAAGAGGATAATATGTATCGCTATTAGCCAGTTCATCGATGTTATTAATAGGAACTATGGACTTTTTTATAGTTAAAAATGCAATTAAATTAGCCGAGTAGAGCGTATAGATGATTATTACGAATATCCACCAAAGAGATAGGAATATTTTTCCAGCATTATTTGTGTCCAGTTCATTTCCTTTTCATTTTAATTATATACATATAAATATATATGCAGCATATACAGTATATTAAGGAATAATATATCTGGGAGAGGGAGAAAAACTACGTTCAACAAACCTTGATTAAAATATGATCCGAAAATATACCAAATTGATTTGTCAGGATCATGAAATCTTATTAAGCAGAAGACAATCGCCATTAGAATTAAACTTGATAACAGACAAAGCCAGACTTCAGTTTTGAAAGGTCTGTGATAGATAGGATCATATATTTATTAAAACTGATATGGTTAAAAGTTTCATTTTCGAAAATTACTTGAGAAATAAAAATTCATAAGATGGACTCAAGACAGATGAGAAAATAACATGAGGCTCATACATAAAT
Organism: Dimorphilus gyrociliatus; assembly: GCA_904063045.1. NCBI lineage: Eukaryota > Metazoa > Annelida > Polychaeta > Dinophilidae > Dimorphilus > Dimorphilus gyrociliatus. Next base: position 4,096,972 of record CAJFCJ010000007.1, read on the forward strand.
GGCGAAGTGAAGTCTACTGCTTGTCGTCTTTCTGATGTAACAGTTATTTTACTTGCAGCAAGATCACATTGCTATCAATTAAAAATAATAGCAAATTTATAAAATGTCAAGTGAGTTGAATAATGACAGAAATATAAAATTGATTGCGAAAATTTGACTTACATTTTCCAAAAGCATCTTAACAAATCCTGTCCAACTACCATTTTCACGTCCTCCCCAAAATCCATCAACTGAATCAATTATTGAATATCTGAAATATTTAACGTGTATTTTTTTATCTATAGGAATACTTTGATTATTTAAAAAGAAACCTAAAATTTAACATTTCAGATAAAATGTCAAGCAGTTCGATAACCAATCCACTCCATGTTACTCTTCCATTTTCATCAACTGATTTTTCCGTAAAATCGGTAAGCTAAAAATTACCAAATCTTGAGAACAAATACTGTAATTGCAAATTGAAAAATAGAAACTAACGTGTATCGATGCTATAATAAGATGAGAGTTATTCATTTTCAGCTTGAGAAGTTAAAGGAATCTTTAAGATAAATATTATATATCTAGTTTAAACCATTTGCAATCATTACACAGTGAGGATAGAGAGCGATGAATAAATATTCCGGCATTATATATAAAGAAGTAAATTATTCATATCGGGGAATGTGAAAATGTTTATTGAATTGATTTAACTAATGCAATTTGCGACTTATTATGTTTTGTTAAAGCGCTTGGAAAATTATGAATTATGCTATGCGTTAGCTTCGTTCCAAAATGCATAAGTGACTTCTTCCATTTGAGGAAACATTATGTCCTAATTGAAAAAAGAATATGATTAGTAATTTTCTGTAGGCAGTATATTTGTTAATTTACCGCTTTCTTCAAGTTTGGAGAAGGACCGGTAACGTGTACCCATTCACGTAATTCAGCCATTCCAATACTTTTATTGTGAGCTGTCTTTTTCTATTATCAAAATAATAATGTAGGAATTAAGCTCCAATGTTTTTTAATATTTTTAAATAGATACCTTCATTGGGGGTTCACCCAAATCACAGGTACAGTTTAGCTGTTCATGTGTCAAACATAGTGTGTCGTAATTAAAAGAAAATAAGTCTTTCAGTTCCTCATTACTAAAATGACATTTAGATTTTCTTTTAGCATCAACAACGGCTCCACTCAATATTTGTTTCGAAGCTTGTCTTTGAAACATCTTCTCTTCAATTGTTCCCTATTAAAAATGTTTTTAACACAAATGCAAACTTTTAAATATAGCATAAAAAAAGTATTGCATATTACTAACAGTTGTTAGAAATCTATAAATTTTAACTCTATTCTTTTGACCATCTCGCCAAATTCTTGCCATGGCTTGGGCATCGTGAGCTGGATTCCAGTCAACATCATATAAGATCAAACGAGAGGCTCCTACAAGATTAAAGCCAACACCACCAGCTTTGCAACTTAATAATAATATATCTAAAGTGAAATTAATAATAGAGAACAAACATTGATATGTAATGAAAAACTAACAATAGTTGCAGTATGAAGAATTGAAATCGTCAACAATTTTCTGTCGTTTATTAGTTCCTGTGGTGCCATCTAAACGGCAAAATTTGTAACTTTGCTCTTCGCACAATTTTTGGAGAACGTTCAAGGTCTAAAGTTTAAAGTAATAAACAAAAATATTATTTTATACCAAGAATATCCTATGGTCGTACAGCCTATATACAGTATTGTATAAAGTTAAGATTAAAGACATACACGATTAAGGAAACGAAGTGTTTTATTAGAAAAAATGAACAGATAATATGATGAGCTCACAATAGAATTATTCAATGAAAAGAGATTCGAATCAAGAGCTGCAGGGTTACTTTTTTTTATTTGAATAATTTCCTAGAAATTTTTGTTGCTTTTGTTTTCAACCGTATCCTATTCAAGGACTTCTTACAAGCTCTGGTTTTTGTCGTTGATGATAGGGTTATATTCGACACTGGTTGCCAAACGCTTAAATTGCTCATAACATACAAACATAACAATATTCCAAGAACCCAGTCTCATGAAAGCCGGTCCAAATCCTTTGTAAAATGAGGATACACCACCTTCTTTATATATTTTTACAGCGCAATTGATTGCTCCACTATAAACATTTGGTGGTGAATTCATAAATCTGGTTTTAACTACATCAATAGGCGATGCAATACAAGTTGTTACGAAACCAGCTGAGAAAGCCGAAACAAAATGGCAGGGCATGCTATCTTTCATAAGATTCGTCATTAAAATTTTTTCCTTTATTAAATCATAGCTAACCAATTCGGCGGCATTGGTTACTGAATTTCTTGTTACGTTTGGTATGATACCTTTCCACAACCCACGAACACCTTCTGTTGTTGCTATTTTGCGATACGCGGCAAAGGTTCCAGAATATATTTTTTTCTTTTGTGCTTGCATTCGAACTTTAACAACATCAGTGGGTTGGGCTACTGATACTGCTAAACCACCAGTAGTAATGCCAGCCAATATTCTTAAGCCAACGTTTTGACTGCTGATATAATCCCCTTTTGTCAAAATATCGATGTAGAATGATTTTACAGAATCGTAAAGGCCTATACGGATGGAAGCAAAAGCCATTTGTCTATGTAGACCAGGAACTAAACCTTTATAAAGGGCCCTAACGCCTTCTTCTTTACTCATTGTTAGCATAGTTCCAAAAAGTCCTCTGTACTTCAATTGATTTTTTAACAGTGTAGCGCCTTCTCCTTGAATCTTTAATAATAAATTGAAAAATTATTAGTCACAACGGATTTCTTAGTAATGCTACTGACTTACTTGTAATCTAACTTTTGCAGTATCCAGAGGAATAGTAGTTGCTTCGGCAACACATGCTGCAGCACCTGCACAAAAGAATTTTGTTGGAATTGGAGTTGTGGTATCTACTTTTGGTCCCATTGTGCGACTATTTTAAGGGGATTAAAGATGGAAAAGAAAGTGTTGGCGAGAGATGTTCTCTTTGGAAGCTGCGGCTTATAAGCATCAGCTACTCGTTTTTATAGTAAAAAACTATGATCTGACTGGTTAAAAGTCGTACGATAATCTATTTCAAGGCTGAACGAAGTCTGTTAAATGTACGATCTAATCTAGTACATTTTAATAGTTATAACTGATTACGCAGAAGTGCCAAATGACGAAATAAGCGTGGATGTTATACTCAAATGAATACGCTAATAGGTTTAATTTCAGTATCGTTCAAGGAAAGATATATATATTTATATATTTAGATAAAAATAGATTACTCACCTTGGTAACATTTGGAAAAAAAAATTAAATACGACTCTTCTTAGTGTCTTAAAAATAGCGCTCGAACACTCGTGGGCGGCACGAGTTGATAACGTAATATTGCATATAGGCTTTACAAAATAAAGGAGTAAAATATCCCTTTGAATTCCTTACAAAGCCATTAATTAATTTAGAGAGTAAACACGACAAATTCTAGCTGTATGAATTCTTAAAGAGGTATAAAATATAACAAATATGCTATGACTAAAGCCTACAATAACTTAATTTACAAGGAGAGTTTACACTAACCTGAGTATAATTAGAGACGAGAACTATTTTTTCCTTGCCTTTGGATTCTTCATACACGTTAGCTAATAATTGACTTAAAACTTTCAACTTTCCGCTATATTCTGGATTGGATTTTGACAGATCAATGTCCTTCGGGAAGGCGCTCTGTAAAACTTTCTGAGCATTGACAATCTATGAAAAGATTTAGATTAGATTTCTCGGAAATTAGTGAAATAAAATATTAACAAGACTTTTATCTCCTTCTTCGAGCTCATTTTCATCGTCTATAATATCGTCCCGATACAGTAAACTGGGGTGATTACACAATTTTTTCAGCGCGGAAATAAGCATAAGATGTTGGGCTGAATCAGAAGTATGTATACATTCATTTACTACACCGGATGATAATAGTTTTTCATAAAGTTTCATTTGTAGTTCTACTGGTCTGCAAAATATAACGATCTCCACTTTTGGTGGGAGATATTGCCGGTTCACTTCTGAAGTACGTCTCAGAAGAAATAGTGACGTTATACGGCCCAACTCAATCGCTCTTTTCTCTCCCAGAGCTCTTTGCTCCTTATCAGCACTGGGCATTCTTGATTTAACGATCGGTTCTTCATACAATCTTCGAAATGATGCACTATTACCTAAAAAAACAATCTAGTCTATTATCAGTTGTAGATAAAGGTTCTAAGAGTTATATTACCCAATAATCCAGGGTTGCAAAAATCGGCTATTGAAAAAAGTTCCTGTAAGTCATTCTGAACTGGTGTTCCAGACAAAACAATTCTTCTTGTACATGGAATGCTGGATATACACTGGAAATTTTTATATCAGGAAATTATATGATTGATCTTTTTGAAAAACTACGAACACTTGTGGTTTTAATAGTTGAATGTTTTAACCGATGTCCCTCATCACAAACAATTAAATCGAAGTTTACTTCTTTTACATTGTCAATATATCTTACTAATGATTCATAAGAAATTATCAATACTGGGAGAAGTAGGTTCTTCTTGAACTCCTTAAAAGTTTCATTAAAAATAAATTAAAAGATAAAAATACATTTTATCCTGAGTTGACACTAACATCAGGTTTACTATCAATTCCTGCCGCAAAAACTCTCAGTCTTTCAGTTCCAAGCCATTTACGAAATTCCTTTTCCCAGTTCTATAATTATAAAGGAACATAAATGTTATAATAAAATGTTATTAAAACATATATAAACTATACTTTAATAAGACTGCTAGGTGTTACAATCAAGATCTTCTTCAGAATAGGTTTTCCAAATGGTCCCTGCTTAAGAAGAGTCCTGAAATAATAAAGTTCATGATAAGTATACACATAATTCAATTTGAATATGTAATAAGAACCATATTGTGGTTATGCATTGAATGGTTTTTCCTAGACCCATCTCATCTCTGCAATATAATCTTTTATTATCGAAAAAATTCGTAAATGCAGCGCAAAACATACGCAAGAATGACCCCACTTCCTCCAGATAATTCTTGATAGCCCATAATGCATTTGTATATAAAAGATACACCTTCCCTTTGATGAGGTCTTAAATGACGAGAAAGGTGAGGATCTACAACAACTGATACAGTATCTAGATCCTATAAATAAAACGAAAAAGTTATATAATAATATATCAGTATGAAACGATACATGCTTTGTTTGGATGTTCTGGCATAACTAAAGCATCTGGAGTGGTAGGATCGAATCTTGGCTCCTTTAAGACCTATGTAAAGAGTTTATTTCTCACGAATATAAACAATCTTAAATATTTTCTGTAAATGTACCTTTTTGATTGGCGAATGGGCCTGAGAATTTTTCAAAGGATTGACAAACGGCTTTCGACTCGATGTGGAAGTTTTTGAAACTATAAATGATACAAAATATTAACAAAGATATGTTTTACATGTATATATACACCTGCAAGAACAGTTTGTGGAGCAGAACCAAAACACTTTCCTGACTCAAAATCTTCAGCTTTTATAGTGCCCATAACTTCTATCTGTTTCCCTCCAACCCCTAATGTCTCACCTTCTTTCAGCGAATTCAAATCACTGGCTTTGTAGCCACTACTTTTTCCAATACTATAAATCAGAAAGTGTACAAGCAAACTTGAAAAAATGAATCTTAGAATCAGATACCTTTTACCATCCATATCCAAGAGATTAACTGATCTCCCTTCAATTATCAGAACCGCTGTGAAAAAATAGTTTGAAAAATTCAACTTTGAAGTTTTCATAAGCTTACCATCTCCTTCCCATTGTTTATGCTTCTTCTTTGAAAATTTACACCACACAACGTTAAAATATTTGGAATTCTCTACGAATAAATGCATAATATGTAATATGTTATTTAATGATTGGCTGTGAACAATATAATCATAAGGATGAGATTATTACTATCAAACTCCTTTTTAGGTTCTTCCGTTGAATTATTCGAAGGTTTCTCAGATTCGTTCTTTTCTATCGGTTGATTTTCTTGATTTAACGACGATGGATTCGAAGACACCTTGTTTACCACAGGGAAATAAACAATTTGCCTTTATAAAATAGGTGATAATACCTTTGAAACCTTCGACAAAGGAGGATTGAAATGTCTTCGACTTGGAGCGGATGATCGTTTCATTCTGCACGAATAAAATGAATCCAGCAGACTTTGAATAAAAGCTAAGCTATTCAAGCATAAGAGATATAATTAGTTTCGATCACATAACAAAATAATAATTATATTAAAATATTTATTTTAACTTGAAAAACGTACACTCAATGAATAATATATAGCTGAAAAAGATATAATAACTTTCAATGGTTATTTTTCTGCCGCGACTAAATGGACACTGTAACTTTTACAAAACCAATTCTAATTTTGTTAAGTTAAGCGAAGTAGTTTCATATTATGTTAAAAAGTTGTCAGCTGTAATCACGTATACCCATCGATTAATTACCAAGTAAAATTTAAAAAAGATGAAGCAATCAAATAGAATTTCGAGGACTTTACTGCAAAAACACAATAAAAAGTGATGAAATTTGTAGTCATAAAGATAAACTTTTAAAGTCTTATTTTTCTTATTCATTAAAAGTTTGATATTAATCTAAGATATAAAAGAGATTAATAAAGTAATTTTCTCCCAAGAAATAAACTATAATACTTTAAGTAAAACGATTTCACCGAATACATAAATTAATTTAAAATTAGCTGCCTATCCGCACTGAATATAGATAGGCTAAGCGATAAAAGGTATTGAATAGTTTGTGGAAAATATTTTATATTTATATTAATAGAATCTAACATTTAGTTTAAATAGCATTTGAAAAATTATTCTTTTTTATCAAAATTGTAAAAATATTATTTTTAATTAGTTGAAAACTTCTTAATTAGCACGAATACTTAATGTCTTAAAAAGATTTCATAACTTGATAAACATACTATGAAATGCTGTGAAATATACTTCACTTTGTTTCCATTTTTTGTCACATTTAGATGGAAGTTATAAAAAACTAGAACGTTTGAATAAAAAATATAATTAAGGTTACTATAAAAATAATTAATGCTCCACTTTTATTTAGCGAATCACCATTCTTGAAAGTTTATGCCTATATCTATAATTAACTTTCTAATCTTTGCAAAGTTGTAAAGAGCCTAATAATCATTTAGTCAGTTTATAATCACATTTTTATTGTTTTTCTTATATTTAATTATTTTTAGTTGTATTTTTTTTTCCAGGAAATTCATTACCATTACGCAAAGACTTTTTGTTAGTGAACCACGTGGTTTATTTTTCAATTTATTTCGCAGAAATGGCAAAGGCAGGGTTGAAAGATAAGCTAACAGCAGGCTCTCTTTATGGTGGAGTTATTTCACATATAAATAGTCTTTCCTCATTTTTTGTACAAGTAAGGTTTTTGCATAGCATGTGTTGTATCCGTATATTGTAAAATTGTAAAATGGCGCCATTAAAAAAAATATATAGTATATTATGTTTGACTTTTAGCTTTAAGTAAGCTTTTAATGTGATTTTCCAAGTGAGCAACTAATATTCTTGAAGGTTTAAATAACAAATAATTTTGTCGTTGGAAATAATCAATTGACCCAAGACCATTTAATAATTTCTAAATCCTTCAGATTAGTCCGTTCGAGGAATTCGAACGACAGCAATTAGAGATTCAAGCTTATGCTACGGAGGCCAGATTAGATTATCAATTTAAGCCAAGGAAAGGGCAACTAATTTTATGTTACTATGAAGATTGTTGGCATAGAGGACTTGTTGAAGGTTAGATCAATCACTACGCTTTGTTAATTAACTCTTTTGAACTTGTATCCACATTCAGAATTGATGGATAGTTACTTCAGGATTTACTTTGTTGACTTTGGAAATACTTCGCTTTTAAGTTTTCAAGATATACTTGAATTACCACAAAAATTTACAGAGCTTTCTTTTAAAGCTTTTCATTGTTCTTTGCCACTAAAGGGCAAGTTAAGAAAGGATAGTTTAGAAGTTATTGAAGAGTTTTTTCTACTAACCGAAGATAAAGACCTAGATATTCAAGTGAAAGACATTCAGAACAACTGTCACATTGTTGACTTGTTGCACAATGACGTCTCCGTTTGTCAAGAATTATCAAAGACTTTCGGTTTACAGTTTTTCAACAACTCCTGGTCAGAAAAAGTTCGCTTTAAACAGGATGCGAAGCATATATTCAATATTCAAAAGTTAAGAGAAGAGAGAGGAGAACTTCCTATCGAGGATCCCGTTGTCTGGTACTGTGGACATAATAGAAAAGTTGTTTTAACAGCTTACAATGATCAAGACTTGTGGTGCATTGAGGAAAAAGATCTAGGTCCAAAACAAAAGTTATGTAAGAAAATAGCCACTTACTATTCCCAGATAAGACCTGAAAATGTTTCAATTCAAGAAGGTGCAGTTTACGCTGTATGCGCAGACGAAACATGGTTTCGAGCAATCGTTCTGAACATAACTACTGGTATGGATGTTGTTGTTCAATCAATTGACTCAGGAGAAGTATACAATGTTCCTAAGACGAAATTTAAAATTCTTGAAGAACGATTTAAATCTCGGGCTCGCTTTGCTAGAATAGTTCGTTTATACAATCGAGGTGTTATACAAAATAGTAATATAGTTGACCATATACTCAAGAAACTTATTTCGACGGAAACTCGGTTGTATCTTAGAGTAATGGACTGTAAAGAGCGTGTTCCATACGTTGTCTTAACTGTTAAAGGTTTAGACATTGTGGAAGATATTCTTGCTGCTCCTCAGGCTGTATCTCCGCTTTCATATCTTATCAAGAAGTTTAAAGATGTGGCAATTGATTGCTCTCTTCCATCTGAACTTGAAGAAAGTATTATTGTACATGTATCACACGTTGAGAGCGTGCACGAGTTTTATATTCAACCAGCTGCTTGGGAAGAGGAACTTTCAGAAATGACATACCGCTTAAATGATATATATCCGCAACAATACAAATTCTTGAACTTGGTTCACGCTGAAGCAGGAATGTTTTGTATTGTGAAATTTTCTGAAGATAAATGCTATTATAGAGCAAAAGTTATTAGTGGAGGGCCTAAAAAAGCGACAATTCAGTTTATTGACTTTGGCAACTATGATGAAGTTTCTGTTTCTGATTTATTTGTGCTAGTTGACGGTTTAACATCACGATCACTTTGTATAAAGTGCGCCCTCAATGATGTTAACGAGAAAAGCTCAACTGAAAAATTCATTAATTTGACAAAAAATAAAGCGTTAAGCTGTAAATATTATCAGGGCTCTGATTGTTTAATCGTAGATTTATGGGATCAACAAATATGCATTAATAAAGAGCTATCTTCTGATTATTTACTAAGTGATGAAGAAATTACCTCTATACAAGTTCAACCATGCTCATATTTAATAGATTGTAGTATGGAAAAGGAAGAGATGACAATGCTTCACGTTGACAGTCCTGAAGTATTTTTTGTACTACCTAAACATAGAGAAGAGCCCAGAAAAAATTTGCAGCAAGAGTTAAATGAGATGTATAAAGGTTATGTGACAAACCTTCCTAATCCTAGTAGTGGAAAGTTTTGCGTAGCAAGAGTTTATGATGACGATTTGGAGGGTACGTGGTTTCGTGGCAAAATTTTGGAAGTGAGAGATGATAAATCAAGAGTACGTTTGCTCGACGAAGGCAAAGTTTATATTTGTTATAACAAAAATATTAAGATACTAATTCCGTCGTTAGCAACAAAACCATCATGCGCCCTAGAGTGCCGTCTAACAATTGGAAGAAAGTTTAATCAGTCTTCAACACCTGAAGAAAAGAAAGAGTTAATGAACTTATATCCCCCAAGAAATGATAAAGTTTATGTAGTGTGTAAAAACATGGCGAATGATCAAATTAGAGTTGATTTGTATGATAAAAATAATGAAAAGATCGTAATCGCAAGCTCTACTAAATTAAGTCCAAGCGATATAATAGAAGACATCAATATCGAATCGACCTGCAAATTAAATGACAGCGAAAAGTCTTCAACTATCAAAACACTATCAGACGAAGACGACGAACCGAAAAGAGAGATAAGCGCTTACACTAAAAAAAAAATGGAATCTTTTCAGGGTAAAGAAAATTTTTCTAGTAAATTCTATATCTATTTTAACTTTCCTTTTTCTTCATAATAGAATATATGGAAAATTATAGAAAAAGCATGGAACAAGAAGAAGAAAATTTAATACAAGGTCCAATACCGGAACATGACCCAATAATAGGAGAAGTTGATGCATTGGTTTGTTCTGTCGAGAGCCCTACCGAATTTTGGATTCATATAAAAGATGAGACACCTAAATTAAGTGAAATAGTTGAAAAAATAAATAGCTCCATAGAAGATTATGAAGAAGTGGAAGAACCGGACGTCAACGCGTACTGTTTAGCTAAATCCGGAGAATTAAACGAATGGCACAGAGGAAGGATCATAGATGAATATACAGACGTTGTGGATATCTTTTTTGTTGATTATGGAATCTTAGAGGTTGTCACCAAAAACAACTTAAGAAAAATACCCTCTGATATAACAAAAACACCTTGTTTTGCTATTCCTGCAACACTATTTTCCATAAGAGAACCTATAAACGGTTGGTCAGAAACGCAAATTGAGGATTTTGAAAAGAAAACATATAAAAAATCAGTAATATGTAAAGTAATAACTGCAACTTTGCCTTTGGAAGTAATTCTCGCTGTTGATAACAACGTAATTAATATAGATTATGTAAGAGCTGGACGAGCCGAAGAGGCAGCCATTTTTGATGAAACAAGATATGAAGGTAGAATAAGTCATTCCACTAAATTCGGAGATATATATATACAACTTTTGGAAGATGATGATGATCTGATGAAAGTATCAAGATTATTGAAAAATGCTGATAACTTTCCGATTCCTGAAAAAATAATTAAAGATAGTATGGTAGCTGTTAAGATGGCTGGTGAATGGTATAGGGCTAAAATTAAAAAAACTGGCTCAACAAATTATGCCTACTTAGTTGATTATGGCCAAACTCTAATTATAGAAAAGTCTAATATCCGATTGGTTGATCAAGATATCTCAAAAATTGATCCACTAGTTATTCGATTTGAAAGTTATCTTCCTAGTATACCAAGGGAAGTATATGATAAATTGATGGAAATTGATAGAGTCGAAGTACTTTTAGAATCACCAAGGACAATTTTTGTTAAAAATGTTGAATTATCAGAATATCTAAAACATAACGATAATGGTAATTCAAAATAACGATAAATTTAAACATTTTTATATTTCACATTAAATATTTCTTACAGAAGAAACAGTGACTGACATACAAGATTCGGAAAGTGATGGAACAATCGAGAATATTTCAGCTAGACCAAGCAGTGACAGTAAGTTTTTCCAATTATATTAGCTATTATTTTTCAAATAAAAAAGAATTATTTCAGCAGATAAAGAAACCAAAGAAGATGATAATGAACCTTTTGGTAATACAGAACTACTCCTAACTAATCGTAAAAATATGATGCATAATAATAAAAAATATTTCAGAATCATCAGAAAACGACAAAGTTGTTGACCAAAGAGATGAATGTAAGACTGACTCGGAAATTGATAAATCTTCACACATTTCTAATTCAACTACACATCACGTGTTCAAATCTACAAAATTGCAAAATACCGCAATCGAAGCAGCAAGCAACTTAAAAGTTTTCAACAGTTTATGTTCAAAACGTGGCGCAGAAATAACTGTCGAAATAGTTTCTGCTTTTATGCCATTCTATTTCTTAGCAAGATTAATGGAAATTCCTCCTGAGATAGAAAATTTGGATGGATCAATCTTAAATAATAAGAATGTAAGTGTGAATACACCGTGCATAGCAAAAACTTCCAAAGGTGTTTGGATTCGGGTGAAGCTACTAAAATGTCGACCAACGCGATACCAAGCGTATGCTATAGACTATGGTTACGTTTTTGAAGTTAATCCAGGTGATGTTAGGTCTATTGAGAAGGAGAAATATGTAACAATTCCAGCCCAGTCATTTGTATGCAAATTAGCTGATTGTGGCAATAATATCATCGTACATAAGCATTTAAACATTTTGAAGCAGTGTATAGTAAAATTAAAAGTAGAAGAGTGGATGAATGACGAACCCGCTGAAGTTATTATATATGTCAAAGTAAAAAATTCTTTTCGAAGTATAAATGCAGTTCTTATCCAAGGTCAAAACATAGAATTATTGTCACATTCAGAAACGGATTATGCTGAATTTGACTTTGAATCTAGTATCGTATCATCTGACGGTTACGACAACTGTTTATCCGATTCTTCATTTTAAAGACTTGAATTGTGTTTTTAGAATAAATATCATAAATATACTGAAATTTCCTTCCTGAAGTGATTACAATATTGTTCCTTCCGGAGAAACTAAACAATTTTATTATCTTGTATCGTAGTAAAGTTCAACGGTTTGTTCGAAGACATGAAGATTATAGGTATCAATTGTTAAACAACTAATCAACTCTTCTTTAAGAAAACTAACAGATTTAACAAGTAATTTTAATATACATTGTTCAAGGAAAAAGATAGTTGAAAACAGAACTCCATTCTAAAGTTATACTATTCTTATACTACAGGATATGGAATTGAATCAGTAACGGAATTTTCTAAGTATTTTGGCTCGTAATAAATTGTGTTTAAGAAACAACGAAATAAGGATTAATTAAATATGTATACCAGATAATTTAGTAAAAAAATGTAATGCTGTTTGAACACTACTATGTAAATAAAGAAAGTACCAAAGCAATAAATTCTCAATAAAAACAGTCATTTAAGGCGATTAGGTCTTTTCGAACTTCTAGCATTGACATCTTTCGACAAAAGCAATGCCTTTTCTCTAATCTCATTCAATTTTGTTTCAACATTACCCAACAGAGGACGTTTCGATGAATTTCCATGCCAACAACTCTTCATCAATTCCCAACAATCCTCGTCAAACTGTGGCAACCTTTCTGGTCTTGTACCATGCTTTACCGCTCTCCAAAGTGTATCTTTAGTTGAGCATTGATCATAAGAGAAGGGTAATTTCACACTTCCAGAACACAAATACCAAAAGAGTATTCCAAATGCATACACATCAACCGTATTATCATATTGACCATTAAAAAGTTCTGGAGCCATATGAATAGGTGTTCCGACTATGCTTCCACTCATCATTGCCTCCGGTTTACAGAAGCCTAAGTCTGTTAACTTTCCTCTATTTAATTTGTCGAGCTATCAAAAATAATCGGTTTAGGTATATTTATGTGATCCGTAAAACTATAAATCTTACTAAAACATTCTTTAATTTGATATCTCTATGAACAAGACCCCTACTGTGCAGATACCGTATTCCCTGAACAACATCTATAGCAACTCTCAATCGATTCAACCAATCTAAACCAGTTTTTATAGCAGCATGCAAATCCCTCTCATATTTGGGCATAATTAAAAGTACGGCTGGTGAACTGCCATTTCCATAATTATAGTCAATAACGGAGCCTTTAAGGCCAACAACACGATCGTGCTCGGGAATTGACCTAATAAGTATAATTTTGTAAATAAAAAGCAAAAATGTTTTTTTTTTGATTTAGAGAATTACTTTGTATAATAAAATTCGAGTGCTAAATCGTTCCAATGCCTGTCATCAGGTGGTACAACTGATTTAACTGCACAGGGAGACGTACCAGCCCAATTTTCGCACGCATAGACAACTCCATACTGACCTCTACCAATTTCTTTTGTATAATTAGGCATACCGTACACGATAAAATCTTTCATTGACACGCTTTCTAAAGCTAATCTAGCAACCTTTGGAGCAAAAACTTTTCTAACTTTAACTCGTCTATCTTCAGTTTTAATTAATCTTCCGGAATGTTTAAATTCCAATTGTCTTAAAGCAGCAGAGAAGGTATGATGTGAGTTCTTAAGTCTCGATTGAATTTGATTGCATATAGTTTTAGCTAATCTATTTTCATTTAAACTACTTAACATATCAGAGGCAACTTTTCTCTTCCATTCTTTAGTCACTGTAGGTGGACTTTTCCAGGGCATAGATTGAATTAACTGTATACACATATATAGATATTTATATATAATAAATATATTATTAAATGAATTCTTAGTTCCTTAATAAAATTAATAGAAGCTTTGAGATACAAAAAAGTATGTACCAAAAATAGAAAAATTGTTGAATGCTCATTTAAAAAGAAAATAGAGAACATACTTAATAAATAAATATACAGTATATGAATATATATATATAAATTTATATATATATATATATATATATAGTACAGTATATATATATTTATTTATTTATTCAATATTTATTTTCAGTTTTTCGTTTTTCTCTTTGAGTGCAAGATAACAATTTGAATATTAGTCGTTCTTTAATAGAAAAGGTACGTGATTTTGTAAATTTGATAGATATAAGAATAGAAAAGCCAATATTAGTGTAGAGGTAAAAGAAAACAAGCTCTATTTTCACTTTATTCATTCCTTTTAGAATAAAATTGAAATACTTTGAATATATTGATATTAAATTAATTAAATAAATTTTAAAAATACCAAAAAATAAACTCTAGTTTTTTTTTAATTACGTTTTATAATTATTTGTGTACCTGAAAATGCTGTGAAATAAAATAAGATAGATATTCCTTATATAAGACAGAGTAAAATATTTAATAAACATTTAGACATCATCTGACATACTCACTTGTTTCATCTTCTCCAATAAAACTCGAAGGAAGGATGAACCAGGTTTAACAGTTATGTCAACTTGATATGCGGCGGTTAAAATCTCTGATAAGGCGGTTGTTGTTCTAGATGATTCAATATTCTCTTTATTAGCCTCTTCTAAACATTGAAGAGTTCTTTGCAAAACTCCTGTTTTAATTAGAGTTTTATACAATTTCATTTATGAACAAATTCTTTTACCTGTATAACTATTTCTTAAAATATTAATTGAATCTAATAATTTTCCTGATATGGCTGCATTTAAATTTCCGAGCACAAGTTCTTCTATTTGACCTGTACATTGTTTTAAATCTCTTGCAGATGTAATTTCGCCTCCTTCGGGTAGATCTATGCCCATAAATTCATACATCTCAGCCCTCTCTAACAGCGAATCTCTTAGCATGTCTAAAGTATCGCAGATTATCGCCTTAATATCATCCTGATTCCTTACGGTAATGGAATACAGATTCTTATAAAGATTGTCCTCCTGAGATTTAACATATTCCAGTCGTTTTGGTGTTACCATTACATCTCTGGCCATATCAAAGGCCGTATCAATAATTGCCTGTAAGCATCTGTTATGAACAACATTTAAAAGGGTCGTTGCCTTTAGAACGTGCGATGTCAGAATTCTTTTAGAAAATTTACTTATATTCGTCTTAAAGCTATCAAAGTTTTCGCAAAGTTCTGATTCTAATTGTGTGTAATCGTTCTTCCCGTTACTATTAGGTACAGCAGTTAGAAATCCTAATTCCAACAGTTGGTGGAATACACACTTCGAGTCTTCCTCTAGTACAGGCAGTTCTTCCATTTCGGGTAGCGAAAATGGACTAAATTTAAACATTCCACCAGTTTTTTTAGAACTAGCCAAAGAACATATGGTTGACCTTGTCGACGTCGTATCTAATTCTGTTTTATTGGAAGAGGCATCAGAGGAAGAACTAGATGGATTCAAATCAGCGTCATTGATTACTGGAAGTTTAGGAACCCGAACAAAAAAGATATGAGTTTCAGGAGACAATTTACGAAATTGTTCCAATTCTTCCAAATCCTGAAATTGTACGCTATTGTAAACTTCATGTAATATGATATTATCTGATGCACGAGGTAATAATACGTACAAGGTTTTGTCTATATTTAAGACATTAAAGTGATTACACTTTTAGGCTAGCCAATTTTTATCAAAATATCATATGTGGAGCTTTGATAGCAATCTATTATATATAAATCAGGCCTATAAGTTATAAATATTCTAAATATATATATATATATATATATATATAAATTATATGTATTCTGCTACAATTTTGGATTGACTTTTTACAATCTATAAAATATACTATTATGGTTTCAAGGAAACTTTGCGCAATCTTCTGCTGAAATTTCAATACTGAATTACAATGTCTTAAGTTATTAATATCAGTTATTTGTATAGATATTCTCCATTAAATATATATAACCTCTACTAAATATATTGTACACCATTCTTTTACTTTGAAATCATAGCCCTATAAATAGAAGTTCAATTGTTCTGAGAATGTTTTTTGATGGCAATTATTCAAGTGTAACATTTTAGGCTTGTTTAAAGTATTAAAACAAAGGAAAGAGTTATTTGCATTTTGTAACTCTTGTTTAATTAATGGTTCATACCTTTAATGATAAGAATGATTCGGAAAATGCGTAAACTGCGATTGGGACGCATTTGGAAGCACATTTTTCCAGATGTTCGCTAACTGTTCCATACCCTGTTTGTGAAACGGTTAAAACTGCTCCATTTTTTAGCAGGGTGTGGTTCAGTTGAACTTCAAGTAAAGACAGTAAAGAGCATTCATCATCCTCTTCATCTTTTTCATGACTTATTAGTAAATCTTGAATTGGCAAAGTTTGCCAAGGTTGATCATAAGCTGTCAAGTGATTAGCTAGCTCTAAGCTTGTTCCAGCAAGACCTAATCCTATACCTGAGTCTTTAGAATATGTTATCTCAACCATACGCCATTTTCTATCATTCTCAAGACATATAGAATCTATGGGGAATAGAGTTTGTTCAAGGATGCGATTAGCAATAACAGCTTTTGAATAAAAGCTCTGTCCAAAGAGAATAATTCCAGGAGGGTTAGTTATAAATTTTTCAATTTCTAGTTCTTCGCAGACGCTGAATTGAGCGTGTAGAGATTGATCTGAAACAATAAATGATGAAAGAACCGACCGAAAAACACGACATGAAGTTACAATTTTAATAAAAAATCTATTGTAAACTTACTAGAGTCCTCACTTTCATAGCTGTTAATTTCTTTAAAACACTTGCGTGTATCACCTAATATCTCTCGTATCCTTTTTGTGTCATGAACAAAAGTTGCCAATATTTCAGAAAAATTAGACACCATTGTTGTTTATTATAGAGGGCGCTATCTGCTTCTAGTCAGTTGACTTGATGCGAATCTTGTCTGTTACAAAATAACATTTAAGAATTAGATATAAGGAATAAGGAGTAGTATTTATTCTTTTGAAAATCGTAATTAAAGTTTAAAATATCAATTTATGAATAATTATTAAAAGTAGTACAAGTCTTTGGAACAAATTGACAGTAAAAACAACAATAGAGCAATGTCAGTTTCAGGAATATATGCAAATTTCCACTAAAAGAAGATTAAATTAACTGTAGAATACTGTTAACATCCAATTACAAACTACCCTCCACCCGCGTTTTTTCTACAATAAACAAGATGGCCGCAGAGCATACGTTAACCAATCACCAACTTTTAGAGTCCTTTCGCTTAATTCGTTAATATATATAGTATAATTGTGTGATAATTCAGATCTCTATATACCTAAATATCGACAATTAAACAATTTAAATGTCTAAGTAAAATACTCATATGCTTGATAAAGTATTTTAGAATTAAATATTGCGCCTGTTAAGGATAATGCTTGTAAATCATTGGAATCAGTTTTTTAATACTACCGTTTCCGGTCTAATGCTACCCATCTAAAAATTTTAGAAAATTTCTCGAAATGTCTCAAATTATTAAATAAACAACAAATGAAAATGATGGATTTTAAGGAGGAAGGAAATCGTTTTTTCCAAGCAAGGAAATTCAATGATGCCGTCCAATGTTATACTAAAGCTATAGTAAGATTTATAAACATTAATTACACAAAGTCTGAGCATTTAGTGTTCTCTAATGAAAAAACATTATATCAACAGTAACAAATTTGTATTCATTTTTAGATAAAAAATCCTTCGATGCCAACCTATTTTACAAATAGGGCACTATGCTATCTAAAATTGAAGAACTGGGAAAAGACATGCCTTGATTGCAAAAGTGCTCTAGAACTGGATGGAAACCTTGTTAAAGGGCACTTTTTCCAAGGCCAGGCTTTACTAGAGATGAAATTATACGATGAAGCTATAGCCTGCTTAACCAGAGGTGTATAATATTTATCTTTTTGTATAATTTGTTATTATTATTATTATTATTAGCTCAAGCTCTTGCTAAGGAACAAAAATTGAATTTCGGTGATGATATAACTGCAGCTATAAGATTAGCTAGAAAAAGAAAATTCCATTCTTTAGAAGATAAAAGAATTCAGCAGGAAATTGAACTCCAAACATATCTCAACTCTCTTATTGCGAAAGAATGCCAAAAGTAGATTTTATTAAGTTATTTATATTTTGCCATTTAATATTTCTTTATCTTTTTAGAAATATTTTAGACATAAACTCAGCAAATTTAAATGAACAAGATAAACAAGAGCATCGAAATAATATAGAAGAAACTACCGTAATTATAACAAATACGCTGTTTTTTTTATTATAAATAATTCAATAGCTATTTGCTGTGTTTCGAATAGCGACTTAGACTAGAAAAAATTAATGAGCTCTTTGCACAAGTAGACGATCGAAGGAGGGTAATATATTAAACTCACTTAATTTAGAAATCACTAATATACTACTATATCCTTTTTTATAGAGAAGAGAAGTTCCAGATTATTTATGTGGAAAAATTAGCTTTGAAGTCATGAGAGATCCAGTGATAACTCCAAGTGGTGTAACTTATGATAGAAAAGACATTGAGGAACATTTGCAGAGAGTGGGCCATTTTGATCCAGTTACCAGAACTGATTTGACTCAGGAACAACTCATTCCTAATTTGGCCTTAAAAGAAGTTATTGATGGATTTTTAGAAGAAAATCCATGGGCTGAAGACTTTTAGGTAGTAGATTAACACTACCTTATTTTTCTTAAACCTCTGTAAAAATTTTGGCTTTAATTTCATCTGCCTACTAAATACAGAGAAAAACTGCCTTTAATTTGCAAACTGATGATTTTTCCTAGTTTAAAAATTTATCTTAGACATATTTTTTCAAATATTTTCTATCATCAATTCCAACAAATTAATTTTTAACCAAAACAATAAAAAAGCGGGAAAACACAAAAAAAGCATTCTTTTTTAAATTCAAAAAAATTTACAGTATATTTCTTTGTATCAACAACTGTTTATGAAATACTTGTATAATTGAACAAACAAAAGTTTGATATAAATATATTTGTTAGAAAAACTGAGAAAAAAACAATGTTTTATTATGTCACGGAATTGTAATTTACAGAACTGCCGGGTGTATCATTACCTATTGCATCAGTAGTATTTTTTACAGGTTTCCATTCAAAATTATTTTCTAATCTATACCGTCTTTCGTCAACTATTGCATCGATTATATTTTTGTTTGTGAGAATTACGGTCTGTGAAAAGTGACTTTCAAGCCGAAGCACATGGCTAGACTGATTTGGCCAGTTTTTCTTTTCTATTGCAGTATAAACATCCTTATGACTAATTAAATCTGCTGTGCCAATGGATGGTGAAATTTTCTTAGTTCCATCTCCTGACAAATACGAATATTGTAGCACACCCTTAAATTCCTTATTTACCCCCAAACAGAACACGTGATATCTCCCACTTGTTAATTGGAGATTTAACGAGACAAAAGTATCTTTTACCAGATCAGATGAATATATTTTATTTGAGCAGTTATTTTCACCTAAATTTTTTTTCACTATGATCCACATGTCAGATAATTCTTTACCCCTTTAATTATTTTTATCAATTAATAAGCGAAATAGTTGATTTAATTACCTACCTATGATGTTGATGAAATAGGGTAATAGTTAAATCAAGTTTTTCTTGCAAATTGAACTCATGAACATCTTTGCCAACGTTATAATCATATCGTTCATCCTTAAACTGATAATTTAGATTACAGATAGTTACCGACTCCATGTTTCTGTATCGAAGAATGGCTGAGTAGTTTTTAGAGAATATATGAAATATTATAATTATTACATATGAAATTCATCTAACGTGACTTCTATCTCGCCGTGTTCGTCGAAAATATCATCAACAGTTTTTTTTCCATGTGGATTTCTAAGTCTAATTTTTTTTTCACCTGATAATTCTTCAGGCACTATAGATGTCACAGAGTAGACATGACCACCTTCATAATGGGAGGATGTAACCTCATTTTTCGTTGATCCTACTATAGCAGATCTACATAAAAGATAAACTATTTAATTAGAAAATTAGAACTTAATTATTCTAATATTTTACATTTCAATGTTATCCTTAAGTAATTGCCAGAGTTCTTGGATGGGAACTAAGTTTTGGAAGGGTATACAAGTTTTAAATAGTAATTTTAATATTAATAAATTAGCAATATCGTATTTCACTTACGGCCTGTGTAGCTCTTGCTTGGACGTCCCAATAATATGAAAAAGGCTTCCTCAGCTCTTCCTGTAGCCAAATGAGCATATGAATCAAAACATTTCGCTAAAGCTTTCTCCAAAAAAGATACGTATAGTTGACAGTGTTGACATTTACTAAATACGATCATTCCACGCTTATTCACATAAAGTTTATTGTCGACTGAAACTATTTTCCATAGACCTTGAATAAAGAGTTTAAATTTATACAGTCCCGTCCTTTGTAGGGTCTGGGTCATAATAGTATTTTTGAGTAACAGCCAAGTTCCCTTTGCCGCAATTGATGATAGTGAGGCAATGAACCAACAATTAGATAAATCTCCTTGTATCGCTAAATACATTTCTTTAGGACTATTACGAAATAGTACCCATCTCAGCTTATAAAAATACTGTCGTTGTCGGTCATCATAGTCATCATTCATAATTGGCACAAACTCATCAATGTGTGGAAACATGTTCTTGAGATCTTCAAAATTTTTAATAAAAGTTTCATTAGAGTCTTGGACCTGATTCTGTTGCATTTCTTCTAAATCGTCTTCTATTTCGGTTGCTTTCACTATTCTTTCGAGCAGAATTATAGAATTTAATAATACTTGTGCTTGTTTAAAAAACTTGTACTTACTTGTTTGGCATATTTTAATCTATAATTTTTTATATTCCCTATTGGAAAAACTGTCTCTTAAATACATTAAAAGACTCTAAAAGTTGAATTTTAGAGTATGTTAAATGTTAAGGAAGGTAATTTCTCCAAAACGAGAAGAACGAAAGTAAAAATAACTGAACCAGTCTATTTTTTCATACGACTACCTATTTGCCTGGTAGGAAATATGAAATCTATTTTTTATAACAAAGTATTAAAATAATCTTTTTACTATTATACAAATTAGACTGGTGCTCAAAATTAGGTCAAATTTAACATCTTAGAGACGAGTATAATGAAAAATTACGATAGTCTTTTTGACAGGTTCTTATTCCCATTCAAGTGGAAGTCGTTCAAGAGCGTCATCTATCTGTTCTTCTCGTATAGAATGAACAAATACTTTTGTAACGCAATAAAGTTGTTCAGTTACCTTTGAAAGATCGTGTAATGAGGATATTCGATGGAGCTCGAAATAGAAATTGCATTCTGTATTATAATTACATGAAATAATATCTTAAAAGGTAGGTTTTATCGCAAAGTAATCTTTGGAATCCATGTAGAAGAGAATAATTAATGAAATTGTCTCTGTTTTAAACGGCAAATAACTTCAATTAATAAATTTATTTCAAATGATGCTTTTCCAAAAAGAATAAGCGTTTATAAACGTTTATAGGCTTGAATATATCTGATTCAAGCGATTAAGATATTCTTTGTCTCTATTATCGAGTTTCGTATTATATGTTGCTGAAATGTCTGAATTACTTAACATATTCTTTAATTAATATTCTGCAAAAAACTATATTTTTATAGAAGAATTTATGAACAAATAGGATGGTTATCTAAGTTTTAAGATTTATATAATTTACTTGTAAAAGAGCATTCTTTGAATAAAACAAGTTTGCAAGAAGTATAAATGAAATTCGCCAGCAGTTCAATCTCCTGTAAATAGCTGCTATTCACAGCAAGAAACTTACTTAAATTTTTCTTTCATTGCACAATATCACCGTTCGATAAAAGAACTGTTTGCTTTGGCAATGAAACAAATCTTGTCTACTTTATTAAAAACTTGAACTTGATAACTTTTTCAATGTAAAAAATACCTATTTAGTTCCTAAATGTTTAATGACTTATGAAAATGTATCATATTCGTTAAAAAATGAATAATATAAATCTTTTCTTTAAAGAAATTAATCCAGTGCGTGTGACCAAGATTAGTTAATACTTCTTCCCGTCTTTGATTTCTAAAATTGATCTAATTCGTTTTACGACTTGTTTACAATACAGGTGCCCTTAATCTCTGCTCGTGTTTCCAGCTTGATCGATCTCGTTCAAAATGTCGAAGCATATTAGATACAACTGACAATGGAAGATACAATTCTAAATGAAGCTGTCAGATATAGTGACTTAGACGACGTTTTATCGGCTCTAAATCAGGGATGTGATCCAAATAAAATTGGAATGTATCAGTGGAGTAGTTTACACGAAGCATGCTCAAATGGAAATTTAGATATTGTTAACTGTTTGTTGGAATACAATGGTAAGTTATTTGAGACCACCAGCTCTGCATATTAATCCGTCAACTATTTTTATATCAACAATTTTATGTTTTCGATGATTAAGTCATTTTTCTATTCTAAGTAGGAAAATATGCTCATTTTACATTTATTTAAAGGAGATCCTTGCATACCGGACAAATTGAAGCAAAATACGTCATATCACTATGCAGCAAAAGAGGATCATCCCGATATTTTACAGGCATTGTTAAAGAAAAGTTCCCTGTGGAACATAAAAAATGGAGAAGGTAAAACACCAGCAGACATAGCGTCAGAATCGTGTAAAGCTGTACTAAAAAATTACGGTAAGCCTATCGATTTAATATTAACTTATATTTCATTCAAAACTGGCTACTATTTTTAGATTGCCAATTAAAAGAGGACAGCCACGATGATGACGGGGACAGTGCATTCAATTCGATATCGGAGGAAAGTGAGCATAGGAATTCGTTAACACTCAATAGAATTGTTGAATATCCCAAAGAATTACGTAAGCATACTTCTTTTTTGACTTTATCCTTTCACGTACACAGTAGTGAATACTTTTTCTCAATGGTCTGCCATTTAATCTTCTTTTACGCAGTATTAGTTATGCTTCTATTTACAGTAATTTTAATGAATAGAAAAAAAAATACAGTAAATGTAACAAAGATGAATTCTGTAGAAACTCTTTATTAGCACAGCCTTGCTTTTTGGTTGGATTATAGGACTAAAACAAATAGTTTTTGTGGTTTATTAGAAATTATTCATTGAAAGGGAATCTACAATTAATATTTGTTGTTTGAATGGTATATAAAGCTTTTTAAAGGATTATCTGTTCCACAATAGTTAACCATATTTGTTTTATAACGTGTTAGATCACTTTTTAAAATATTCAATTGCTTTTGTATTTTTTACAGCTATGGGTCTTTTAGATATGTCCTTTGAATACAATAGTAAGACAAAAATGTTCAAAGTTCGTGTATGGAAATTAACCGATATTATTCTGCCTCCAGGTAACTATTTAACTGAAGTAAACTAAATAGGCTTGCCTCTGTTGCTAATGTTTAATGTAGCCTATTTTTCTACTATTCAATAGCTGACGTTTCAACTATATATACGATTTACGTGAAAAGCTACCTCATCCCCGATCTAAAAAAGCTATATAAAAGACGAACTGAAGAAGTACGGGTTCGTACTACTAATGACGAGTCTACTCATCAACCCAATTCTCTTAAACCAAGTACATTTGATTTTACGAAAGCTCTAGAATATAAAAATATAACAGAAGATACCATTCAAACCAAAAAAATACAGATTGATGCGTGTGTCTGTCAAAGGATGTCAAGGAAAGGATATCCTATTGGTAGTTTGACATTAGACTTGAAAACAGCTGTAAAAAACTTGATTCGAAACAAATACCTTCTCAAAGCAGCACCCTGCTCATCTGTGCCAAGCTCAATGCGAGTTTACAGCAGTATTCCAAATTTAAGAAGTCCGTCCTTCAACTCACTTGTCGATAGTGACGAGAGAGCCTCAAGTGAGAGTAATTTAAGAGTGATCACGGTAACTAGGTCTTGTAGTTCGGGGTCATCAATAGAAATACCCATACCTGAGGGAGAGCCTACCGAAAGGGAAACTTTGTCTTCTATAAAAGTGATAAGAACTGGTCAAAAAAGGGAAACATCAGTTAGCTTTTGTGATGACAACGTCGACGAATCCCCAAAAATTACTGTTGAAACTTGTGAGAAAGATGATAAAAATGTTCGCATATCTATAAGCGATACTGAAGATCTACCTCCAGAGGTAGTTGTTACGAAAGCAGATATTCATGTTCCTTTCATTAGCATTAACCATTAGACTTCTAACTAATTAGTTATTGTAAACCTTTGGTGCAAGAATTCAATTGTCTTCCAATTCTATGATCTAATTGTCTTGTACAAACTGGTACTATTAAAGATCTTTGTACAATAAAAATAATTAATCAATTAATATCAATTGGTAAAATTACTTCTAATAGTTATTAATGAACAACTTTGTGTTTTAGTGAGGTTTTTCTGTCTGATGCTTTAATCTTTTAACCCAACATGCTTTCATTAATTTCTTGGGTAAAATGTTTTCAGTTAATTACATCCATCTGAGATCTAAAATTAGGATTTTTTTCTACAATAAAAACAGCAAGCAATAAAAAATCAAATAGTTAAATATTTACTCTGCAAAAAAACTATAATCGTCAATCAGTCTTGCAAGGAGGGAAGGGGGGAATATACTAAGCCTATATTTACAAATCACACTCTAGATCAATGAAATACAGTTGTCTTTTTCATTTTCGCATCTTTTGGTATGTAAACTTTTTTAAAAGCCCGCTTTAAACTTTATAACAAACGACAATCCTTTTTTATAGTAGGCTAATGCGCATGCTCACTGAAAAAACAAATTGACTGTTAAGGATATACAAATTGAATGATAGATGGCGCAAAAGTGCAGAATCGTAAACATAGTGGTCTCATATATTTAACTTGAAAAGAAAAACTCATTCTTAGAATACTATTAAAATAAGGTTAAAAAGTTATTTCTGAAGATGAAATAAATTTTAAATATAAAACTCGACTTTTCGTATAAATCACAGAATGTTGTTTTACCGGTTTTCTCCCGGCTAAATGTGTCATGACTGGTTACCAATTCCCCACAGAACGTTTGATCTAAAATTTATATTATCTTCCAGGCCACCAGATTTCGAGTATCCGAAACGCGCTGCTGAAGGCAGTCAAGAGTCGATCCTATATGATTAGCTGCCGGTATTAGAGTGAATATGGCTGAAATAAGCAGCATTATAACTTTAGAGGAAATTAATCAAATGATAGGCACTGCACCCGAGGGATTATTTAAGGATATAGAGTACTGTTTTCTAGGAGATACAAGGGTAGGTTATTAACTCAATTCTAATATTTCAGACGATCTGTCTATTATTTCCTGAGTCTAATGTCTTGTATGAATTTTAGGAGGTGGAGAAACTCTTGAAAGATGGAGGTGCAAGAGAGGCTATGTACAAAACAAATTCAGTAACTCATTTCATTTGCGATGATGCCGATCAAGTAGAGTACGAAGAAGCCCGCGATTTATTCAAAGGTAGGTGCAATATTTTGCAAGTGATTGCTAAAAAATGTTAGTTTAATTTGACTTTAACAATTATGTTTTACTTGATCTGTTAAATAAACAATAAAAGAACTTTTATACGCAGGAGTAATCGTCCAGTCCTTGTGGGTTATTGCTTGCTATAGGAAGAAACGCCTTGTCAGTATAAAAGGATTCGAACCTGATCTAAGAAGGATTTTATCTGGAACATGTATAGGAAGTTGGGGTCTTGCATCATCGGACGAGGAAAAAATCTCTTTTCTAGCCCAAATTTTAGGGGCAGATATAAATGGTAAAGACGACTCAAAGCTGACCCATATTATTACATCTGAAACGAGTTTTGACAAATTATTTAATAAATCAATGGAATTGGAAAGAATTGGAGAAATTTCATTAGTCACATCGAAATGGTTAACAATGTGCTGTCAAAAAAAAACAAAGGTGCCTGCTGATGCATTTCATCCAATTTTAGTTGAGGATCTAAAAGAAATAAAAAAAGAAATTCCGATATCTAAAAAGAGAAAAATTGAAGAAGTAGAACTAAATGAGGAAAAGGATGAAATAAGGATAAGAAGTTTATCAGGAAAAGTTAGAAAAACAGGTGAAAGTCGTTATTCGGATGATCAGCCAAAAAGGTAAGACCTTCTTTGTTATATACTTATTATTACGGTCTTTAAATTTTTTCGATTGCTTTAGATTATATGGACGGGATGAGGAACAGCAAAAACGTATGTATTTGTTTATAATAAAAAACATTCCTTTACTATATGTTTATTTATAACAGGAATTCCCGCCAAAACTTGTTTAATTGGGATAATTTTCTACCTCAGTCCAAGTCTTGTTGAACATAGAGATAATAAAGAATTAATGAAGTCGTGGATTTCTGTACGTATAGTTTATAATTTATAAATAGATTTTTAATCATTTTACTTTACAGTGTATACAGAATTATGGCGGAATTGTCTCAAACACTCTTACCTCAGAAGTGAATCATATTGTTACTAAAAGCCAATATGATAAGGAATATAAATATGCCTTCGATAATGGCATTAGATGTACAACTTTTCATTGGGTCAACGACGTACTTGATAAAGGAAAAATTGAGCCACCGTGGCTTATGGCCCACGTTCCCGATTGTATTAATCCTAATAAACAACCTCTAGCCAATGCTACTGTGTGCCATAGTGGTTTTAATAACGAATCAATAAGACAACACGTAAGGGATATGCTAGAAGCGTGTGGTGGATTTTGGACTAGTAGCTTTGGTCAAGGTCATAATGTTCTTGTGGCTAATAGTCCCAACACTGAAAAATTTAAAATGGCACATAATTGGAAAATTGCAGTTAGAAATTATAAATGGTTATGCGATTTATATATGTCAAAGTTAAAGAAAGAAGCAGCCTTCGTAAACAAAGTAGAATATACTAGTGTTAATGGTAAAATAGAATTTGATCCACATTCACTACAAGTTTATATGAGTATGTATATTATCTTCAAAGTATATTTATAAGTATATACAAATTAATTATCAATAGAATCTTGGACTATCCCGTTGAAAATTGACGAAAGTATTCTACACACAATACCCAGTATTTTGGAGAAACATTGTCAACGATTAACTTTAGATGAAATTAAGAATGATTCTTCTAATCCTAAAGTTTTAGAAATTTCCGATTACTTAACATTCCCTAAAGATAGATATGAAAATATTATAAAACGTGCTAAATTCTACTTAGAAACTAGAAAGGAAGACGAAATGAAATATAGTTCAGCTAGCGTACCAATGGTAGCTATTACTGGGTATAAAAGACATGAAAAGTTATTACTCGCTAGAATGGTTTCTCTTCTAGGAGGTAAAGTTGTTGAAGGAGATGATATTGAAAAGGTTTCTCATGTTGTATCTGAAGGTTTAATTATTACTCCGAATTTTCTTACTACATTTTGTTATACGAAGTACATAGTTAATTGTTCATGGTTATTAGAATCTTATTTAAAGCAAAAGTTCTTAGATGAAAAGGAATATGAACTAAAGGATTCACCTGTTGAAAAGGAAGCGAATATATGCATTCAAACTTCTCTTAGCAAGAGAGGCTGCCCGCTCAAAGATTATTTTATTTACTTTTGTAAATCTGTACAAACAGAGGGACGATGGCTATTCGTTTTAGCTAAGCAAATGGGAGCGACTGTTTTGGCAAGAATGCCAAAGATATCCCAACTTCGGGAGAAGAATTATATAGTTGTTGGAGAAACGAGAGACAGAGTGGAATGTTGTAATCTATTCAAAAAAAATATTCCAATTTATCATGTAACTGTTTTAAGTTTAATACTTTTGAAACAAACTGTTTTATTCATCCCCGATTGGCAAATTGTCAATGCAGCCGAAGGTTAAGAATATGTTATAAAAATAATTGATGTAAATATAGGTGAAAAGAAGAGATGGTGAAGAAGGAGAAAGAAGAAGGTGCTTTATCATCTGTCTTTATTAAAGATAGTCGGAATTAACTGTGTTCAGTTCAATATGGAACCATACTTTTTTTATAAAATAATAAAGGAAAAACAAAAGTTCAATCAAGTAAAAAACTTCATTTGCTTTTTATATTAACATATTTATATATACTAATATATATATCTATGAATATCGGGAATTTCATGCTAAGGAGTATTGTCAGTACTTTCTCATCATACTCCTCTTTATATAACTATTGTTGAAAAAATATAAATAAATTCATTAAAAAACTTTTCCGTGTTTTTCTTTTCCTTCTTTCTTTCCCTCGTTATTACGATATCTATTTTTTTTATATTTTGTATTTGCAGAATACAAGTATGAAAGAACTAATACAGACTTGATTACCTCTTACAAAGAATACGAAACCTTGTTAACTAAAAATGCAATATATACTAATAAATAATTCTAAATATCTTTATCTTGGTTCTTTTTAATAAAAAGTATAAAAAAATTATATCCTGATTAGAGAGCAGCCGTAGATGTACCATGACCTGTGGATGATGGGGCTATGAAGGTTGTTAATGCAGATTGAAGAAGTGAAGCTTTTTGAGAATGTTCCATTCGCATTCTGTCTAATTCTTCCTCTCTGAGACGCAATTTATGGTTTATTCTATCAACCTCTGCAGAGTGGCTTTCGTTATCAATCATTCTTTTTGAATTTGTTTCCTTTAGTTGTCTTTCTAGCGTAGTAACGCGTTCTTTCAAAGTATTTTGTTCGGACCTTTCAGCTTGAACTTCCACAGAGATTCTTTCCAACTCGTCAATTTTCCTTTGCATTTGCTGTTTGGCTCTTTCTAACCTCGAAATTTCTAGTCTAGATTCTGACAGCTCGTTATTCGCCTGAGACAGTTGACTTTGAATTTCATCTTTTGAGGCTAGAGACGCTCTAGCTTTTTCTTCAGCAACTGAAACTCTTGCCTCTTGCGACGATCTTTCCCTTGTTCGTACGTCGGCGATCATTTGTTCCATAGCGGTTTTTTCAGATGCAGCTGTAGCTCTAGCCCTACGAAGTTCTTCCTCGAGATCCATTCGTTCTCTTTCGACCCTTTGAACCCTTTCATCTGCTTCTCTCTTGGCTCTGTCGTTTTCCTCCCTTAACTGTTGTCTAGCCTTTGCCCTTTCAGCTGTTATCTTTTCTTCCGACGTTCCGATAGCGAGTTTAAGATCTGCTTTAGTTTTAGCTAGTTGCTCTTTGAGTTCACATACATTATTTCTCTCATGCTCCAGCTGCCGCCTCAAATGTTCAGTTTGTCCTTCCGAAGATAGTAACTTTTCTGTGACTTCTGTAAGCTCTTTCTCCAATTTGGCTATGGCTTTTAAGCTTTTGTCTCTCTCAGTTTTCAGTTGATGCTGATTTGCCGATACAATTGCTGATCTCTCCTCCCGGGAAGCCTCCAAAAGAGCTTGTAGTTCTTCCACTTTACTTGAACTTAAAATGTTTTCCGACTCAGCTATTGTCAATTTAGAAGCTAGAGCTTCAAAGTGAGAATGACGCTCATGGAGTGCATCTTGTAAGGCTATAATTCTATCTCTAGATGCTATATCAGCAAGTCTTGAAGCTTCCTCCTGCTTCTCTAGCAGAGTCAGTGCACTAGAAACTTTCTGCTGCTTTTCTTTTTCGGTAAAGGCCAACTGCTTAGTCAAAAGTCTTGTTCTCTCCTCCGATTGTCGTTTGAGGCTACTGTTATCGCAATTTGAACCAATAGCAGCCTCTATTGACTTAATAATATCTGAAGGAGAGTTATTTCCTGCAATTTCCAATCTATTGATTATTTTGTTAGACGATAAAGCATCCAGGATCGACTTAGCTCCTATAAGTCCACAATTATTCCATCTCAGATCTAGCTCTCTCAAACTTCTATTTCTCTTCAAAGCGGATGAAATATGTTTTGCACCATCCATGGAAATTTGATTATTTCTCAGGTCTAACACCTTAACACTAGTATTCTCTGCTAATCCATCACACAAATCTCCAAACGCATCATCCAGCATTCCCAAAGAATTCCACTCTAAGACTACATTGGTTAAACGTTTATTATATCTAAGTAAATGGCAAAAAGCTCTTGCTGCCGTTCCTCTTAGCTGATTTCCCTTCATTTCCAATTTAGTACATTTAAGATGTTTCGTTAAACCTCTCAATAAATGTTCAGCGCATTCGTCACTTAGCATGCAGTCGTTTAAGTACAACTCTCCAATAACATCGTCACCCTCTAGAGCTTTTCCTAAAGCTACACAACTGGCAAAGGACAGCGATAAAGTACTGAGATTGAGCAAAACTCCGGAAGATTTTGTTACAACATGTTTAAAAGCTCTAATAATACTATCTTGAGGTTCATGCTTTTGTTCTCCACAGCATTGTATATATATCCTTCTAAATTCCTCTAGCATACTTTATCATGTAAAAAATATTCGTCTAAAACACCTTTCTCTATCGATTTCTACCGAAGAAACCTGTTTAAACTTGTTGCTAAGAAACACGAAAAACACTCAGCTATAAACCAGTTTCCCCAAGAGATGCTAAAATCGAATTCTTTTAAAAGTTTTATCTTGTTAAAGAAAAGCCTACTCTTTGATTAATAATCTTTAACTATCATAAAAAGTAATTAATTAGCTAAATTAGTTATAAGTTCAATCTAGCCGATATATTCAATTAATTTCGATTTAAAAATATACAGAAGAAAAAAAACATTTCCTTTCTCTTTTTAATTGATTGTTATTATTAGTTTTAAAGGTGAATAAATTAATTAGTTTAAAAGAATATTATACAGTAAAAATTGTACTGAAAAGATAAAATAGATAAATATAAAAATACAAATCAAACGACAAAAAACACTGAGCAAAAAGTTAACTATTTATATTTATTTTTTTAAAATAAAACGTTAATGATAAATGAAATAAATAAGTTTTAATTGAAATAATAATCATATTTCCAGGAATATAAGGATGAGTGAAAGAGATAACGAAAAAGGCAAAATAATCTGTGTATAAGTTGTTTTGACTGCGGTTGGGAGGTTTAGAGGAAAAGAAAGCAAGGAGAGAGAGAGAGAGAGAGAGAGAGAGAGAGGGAGAGAGATAGAAATTCTTCAATCTACATACACATGCAGCAGCTCAGCAGCTGTTTAATAATATTCATATTTCTAACTTGGTTATGAAGACTTTTCTTTTCTTTTTAGCTACCCTAATTGGAGTTAGCCGTGGTAAGTTTATGAGCTATTGTAATTAATTATCTTGTTAATAATCATTGTTTTATTTTCGTTTCAAAAAAGAAGAAAATGGAATTTTTATATCTATTAAATCTGTTCACCATACACCAACTTTAATCAAGTTCGAGAAGAATTCAGCAATTCAACATAAATATTCATCAAGTGAGTATTCAGAAGTTCTTTCTTAATTGACTTTGAATTAATTGATTTGTCTTAATTTTTATAATTCAAATAATTTATTCATACTTATCCTCTAAATGATTAGAAAGTTTTTAAACTATATTGAAGTAAATTTCTATATAGTTATCTTACACGAACATGGAAGAAGGGATACTCAATTAACTCGTATTGTATCCGGGAATTATCTTATTAACTTTGATACGCGGATAAATGGATCAAGATCAATTTGCGTTTATCGCATTATCAAGGATTGCATTGTTATTGACAAACAGATAGTAAATTTGAAGTGGTGCCGTCGATTAAACTCTTCAAGTATTACGGTTAGTAGCCATTTTGAAATCCTAACTGCAAATCCTTTACGGTACTTTTTTCGCGACAACACTCTTTTAAAGATAAGTTAAGCAACTAATTAATATAAAGTAATAAATAATTGGCTTTATTAGATACGACCATACGTTTTATTAAAATAAAGTAACATCTGTTTGTAAGATCTTGGCACATGTTTCAACAGTTTCATATATTGAAAGAAAGCACCCACCCAACAAGAGTACATCTAAGATTAATCAAAGCTTCTCTTTCATGTCTTTAAGACTCATGGAACAAAAAAAGCCTATTTTAGGGCTTTTCCTATCATTTTTCTTATCATATTATTATTTTGTTTGTTATATAAATAGAAGGTTATTAGAATTTTTCAAGAATGGCGGGAAAAAAGTATGTTTACGTTCTTTTTTAGAACATCGGCCAAGGAATAGAACTCTATACAAATATTGACGAAAAAGAAGTTTTGATAAAAGAAGGTTGTCCTACTACTATTAGAGGTGCAGAGAGAATGATCAATGATGATTATGCTGCATTTTCTGCTGGTACGTTATTCTAATAAGATTTTATTTGAGTACTTGCTAATTTCATTCATAAAACAGCCGGAGATCTAACTGATAAGCTGGTCGGAGCTTTGAAAGAATTAAGAAATGATATTAAAATACACCAAACTGAAACAAAAAATCTTAGATTGTTCCTGTCCAAATGTGACCTTTGTCGGGACGTTAGCGTCTGCAATTCTATCAAACCTTGCTATCCGGGCGTTATTTGTAACGACCATGAAAATGGAACTTATTCTTGCGGCAAATGCCCTACAAATTATAGAGGTGATGGTAAATTTTGCGAAAAGATACCCGCTTGTGCGTCTAAGCCGTGCTTCACTGGAGTGGCTTGTCAAGATACCAATGATGGAGGTTACTTTTGTGGAAGATGTCCTGAGGGCTATGACGGAGATGGTAGAATTTGCAGAGAGATAAATGGCTGCGATAATAACCCGTGCTTTAGGGGCGTTAGGTGCGAAAATTTGGGTAGAGGAATGTATAAATGTGAATCTTGTCCAAACGG
This sequence comes from Dimorphilus gyrociliatus, assembly GCA_904063045.1. Taxonomy (NCBI): domain Eukaryota; kingdom Metazoa; phylum Annelida; class Polychaeta; family Dinophilidae; genus Dimorphilus; species Dimorphilus gyrociliatus. The sequence continues at coordinate 4,130,166 of CAJFCJ010000007.1, forward strand.
CTTCAATGGAAATGGTGTTGTTTGTTTGAAGTTACCTGCTAGACCTTGTCGTCGGCGACCATGTTATGAAGGTGTCATATGTGAAGATTTGGATGGAGACAATTTTAGGTCAAATGCTTTTTCCACTTATGTAGAGATCTAATAGTGGCTATATTATTAACAGATGCGGTAGATGTCCAGAAGGATTTGAAGGAGATGGTATTCGTTGTCAAAGACTCTCATCGTGTTCCCATAATCCATGTTTTAAGGGCGTTGAATGTTTTGATATGGGACAAGAGAATTTTAGGTGTGGTCCTTGCCCGTCAGGATATACTGGAAACGGTGTCGAATGCGCAAAGTATGTCCCATTTACATATTTTTTTTAGTTAAGCTAGAATCTTCTCAGGTTAAGACCATGCGATAATTATCCTTGCTTTGGAAAATGCTACGACAAGAGTGATGGGAGCTATCACTGCGAACCTTGTCCTGAAGGTTATTTTGGAGATGGACGAACTTGTCAAAGAAGTTCACCATGTCTTAGTAATCCGTGCTACCGCGATGTTCGATGTTTCGAGCTTGTTAATGGCAAATTCATTTGTGATAAATGTCCTCAAGGCTTCACTGGTAACGGTATTGGATCAGATGGTTGCAAGAAAATAATAACATGCAGAGATCGACCATGTTATCCGGATTCTATATGTTCAGATATTGACGATCAGAGAGGATACTTTAAGTGTGGCCCTTGCCCCTCTGGTTTCACTGGTGATGGATATGGAGAAAATGGTTGTAAAAGAATCACTTGTCAGGATCAGTATTGTCATCCAAGTGTGGAATGTTATGATGATGGTAAAACACTTACATGTGGATCTTGTCGCTCTGGATTTACTGGTAATGGTATCGGAATAAATGGATGTAGAAGGATAACCTGTGGAGACAAACCCTGCTTTGTAAACGTGCGATGTGAAGATACGCCGGAAGGCTATAAATGTGGTCCCTGTCCAGGTAATCTAGTTGGAGATGGAGAAGTTTGCAGAATAAGAAGATGTTCTGATTCACCTAGACCATGTTATCCTGGAGTTGATTGCAGTGACATGGCATACGGCCCTAAGTGTGGTGATTGTCTAAGGGGATTCTGGGGAGATGGAATGGATTGTCGACGAATAACTTGTGATGATTATCCGCCACAGAGACCTCCTTGCGATATTCGAGCTGAATGTTTTGATACGGACAAAGGGCCAACATGTGGATCATGTCCCCCTGGTTTGGTGGGGGATGGGAAAATTTGCCGATTGCGTAAATGTTCTGATCCTCCACAGCCATGTTTTAGAGGTGTAGAGTGCTATGACACGATATTTGGTCCTAGATGTAGAGATTGTCCGACAGGATATTGGGGTAACGGTTTTGATTGTCAGAGAATAACATGTGAAAATTTTCCAAGTCATCGTCCACCATGTGACTATCTAGTCACATGTACTAATTCTCCCAGCGGTCCCATCTGTGGGCCTTGTCCTGATAGGTTTTCTGGTGATCCAACAATAAGATGCCTTCCGGTTCGATGCGATTCCCAACGTTGCCCACCAGGAATGAGATGTATCGATTCACCCAGTGGATATGACTGTCAAAAGTGTCCAGATCGATTTAAGGGAGATGGCAAAAGATGTTGGCCAATTAGATGCTCTGAAAAACCTTGTGCAACAGGAGTTGAATGTAAAGATTCTGATGAAGGGTACATTTGTAGAAAATGTCCAGAAGGTATGAAAGGAGATGGAGTTATTTGCGAAGATGTCAACGAATGTATTGAGGAAAATCCATGCGATAGATTGACTAGATGTATTGATTTACAGCCTGGCTATAGATGTTCTGCTTGTCCAGTTGGTTATGAAGGGTCAGCAGTTACAGGTAGAGGTCCTGGTAAGGTTTCTTATTTTGCTCATAAACAATAAAAGTTTAAGATTTTATTAAATCTAAACAGCCGACGCTAAATTCAAGAAACAAGTTTGCCACGATATAGATGAGTGTGTCAAATATAATGGAGGCTGTACACCAAATTCTCGCTGCATAAATACAATTGGATCATACAGATGTGGTGAATGTAATTTTGGCTATGAAGGTAACCAGGTGATTGGTTGTTCGAGAATACGTGGACTCTGTCCTGATAACAAGATTATTTGTCCTGAAAATGCCGAATGCATCCTTGATTTCAATGCAAGGTCTTATAAATGTAAGTGCAAACCCGGCTTTGCAGGAAATGGAACCTTTTGTAGCTTTGACAAGGATGCCGACGGCTATCCTGATGAATCCCTACTTTGTACGGACAGTCACTGTAAGAAAGACAACTGTCCTTCTGTTCCGAATAGTGGACAGGAAGATCTTAATGGTAATGGAGTTGGGGATGCTTGTGAAAACGATTCAGATAATGATGGGATTCCTAATTCAGAGGACAATTGCCCTTATATTAAAAATAGAGACCAGGCCGACATTGATAAGGATGCCGTCGGTGATATCTGCGACAACTGCAGATTCAAAGCTAATAGAAATCAACACGATATTGATAGTGATGGCCTAGGAGATGTATGTGATGATGATATTGACGGTGACGGTCTATTAAATGAGGATGATAATTGTCCATATGTTTCTAATTACGATCAGAGGGATGTCGATAGAGATAATGTCGGCGATGTTTGTGACAATTGTATTAATGTTCCAAATCCTGATCAAATTGACATTAACAAAAATCGAATAGGAGATGCCTGTGAAGGAACAACAGACAGAGATGAAGACGGTATTCCAGATAAGAATGATAACTGTCCAGATGATTCGAATACAGATCAATTAGATAGTGATGATGATGGATTAGGAGATGCTTGTGATCAGGATGATGATAACGATGGTATTTTGGATGCAGCTGACAATTGTCGATTGGTGTTTAATCCCGATCAAATGGATTTGAATAGAGATGGAATAGGTGATGCATGCAACAAAGATTGCGATGGAGATAACCGACCCGATTACTTGGATGTCTGTTATAGAAATAAGGAAATATTTGACACTGATTTTAGAAACTATACCCAAATTATGCTTGATCCAACTGGTTGGATAATTTTTTAATATTTCTGTTGTCAATTTTTATTTCCAATTTTGCCTTTAGGTGACTCGCAGGAAGATCCAGATTGGGATGTTCGGGATAAAGGAGCAGAAGTCGTTCAGCATATCAATAGCGATCCAGGATTATTCGTGGGCTATCATAGATTTACAGGAGTGGATTTCGATGGCACGTTCTACGTCGATTCAAAGGTTGACAATGATTATGCTGGATTTGTTTTTGGATATACAAATAGTAGTCATTTCTATGCAGTTATGTGGAAAAGAGGCAGACAAACTTACTGGGAGACCAGTCCTTTCAGAGCAGTTGCCGATCCTGGGGTTCACATTAAAGTAGTTCGTTCTTCGACTGGACCTGGTCCAATGATGAGAAATTCTTTGTGGCATAGTATGAGCGTCCCTGGGCAGACTACTAACTTATGGAAGGATCCAAACCAAGTTTCTTGGAAGATGAGAAGTTCTTATAGATGGAAATTACAGCATAGACCAGATTTTGGTTTTATTAGAGTACGGATATTTGAGGGAAGTGAAAAGATAATCGATTCTGGCAATTTAAGGGATACAACATTTTCGGGAGGCAGTCTAGGTTTATTAGTATTTTCTCAGGAGAAGGTCGTCTTCTCTCAACTTAGTTACAGATGCATCGGTAAATATTTGAAAATCCTTAAATATTATTAATTAAAAATAATTTTATAAATTACAGATGATCTTCCTCAAGATGTCGACACAGATCATTTTCCCAGGCTTCGGGAAGCGTCTACCAAATGGTGCTAAATATATAATGTATATGTATTTTTTTCGCTTAATAAGTGTGTTAAAATCGACCCTGCGACCTTTCTCTTTTTGCTTTGAAATATTAAGGTGTTATTTAGGTAGAGGTTAACTGCAATGGTGAAATTTTACTTTTATACTTAGAAAACTAACTAAAAATAATAAATATATTGCGCAATATTGGGATTGAAATATTTTTGACAACGTAAATATTGTTATTTATATTAGAAAAGTAATAAACATCGGAACAAAAGATTTACATATATACCATATCTATATACACTTGTAGCATACGTCATTATAAGGTGAATATAGTTGTGGATCTTCCGAGAATGCTTTGAGAATGCAACTTTTCAAAGCTACAACGATCTTTTTGCAACCAATAGACCGATAACTTCCTATATTCGACATTGCCATAAGAGGAGACATACATCGTCTTGTCTGATTTTACTCTTTTTTACCAAATTTTCTTGGCCTATATGACGATGGCCCTGACCACCAGAAGCAACTATGAGACTTTTATTTACCATTTGAATTTGATTTCTCTCTGAGCTTGTAGGAATTTTTGGAGATGTAGGGCTCGTAGGACTCTTTGGAGAAGTAGGGCTGGTTGAACTTGAAGGATTTCGATTTAAGCCTTTTTCAAGACTCAGTCTGAGATCATTAATTTTCTTTCCCTGCCCTCCCCTAACCTTTTTTATGAGATTTTCGTGCTTTTTGAAACGTCTACTAAGTTTTCTACCAAATCTGAGTCCCTGAGCCTCCCTGGGCATAGTATTTTTTAGAACACTTGAAGCAGTTTGAATATAATTATCATGGCACAAATGCCCATATATCAACTCTACACTGTCCAAGTCTGTCAGCGAATTCCATCTTGGTTTATCTTCGTCGAAACAATCGTCATCGTCGTCATCTTTGAGAGATGAAAGTGAATCAGATCTTACTTTCAGATTGTCACCCTCTCCTTCTTCCCCTTCCCCTCCCTCTTCCCCTTCCTCTCCCTCTTTTTCTTCTCTGTCTATTTCTAAGGACTTTAATTTTTTAGGAGATCTCTCTAAAGCTTCAACAAAAATTGATGGAATTCTATCCCCTTCTTCAATCCTTATACTCGAACAGGATACGGTTATTAAAAACTCAATAGGACTATTTTGGCAATGTAGTGAAACATTTGGTCGTCCATGTATCTGTGGAACTCCTTGCAATCTAGGAAGTGGAAGAGTGAGAACGTAGCCAACGCTAGTTCCAATCCATAGAACACCTTTCGCGGCTGACAGTGAGGTTATATGTATAGCAGAGATAGGATCTTTTTTATCTAACCAAAGTAAAATATAAACATGTTCAAGCTATGTTAAATTGAAATCGTGAGTATATTTCGAACCTTTAGCAACAGTTTGTATGGCAGATGCAACATTAATATCTTGTAAATATTCAAAGGTTTCTCTATGATATAATTTTATAACGGCACTATTTTCATAAGACACCAGGATACCAGCCCCTGCATTGACCACACATTTAATTGACTCTTCACAATCTTTTAATTTGTTTTCGGAAGCCAAATCGAAATCAGCCTAAGAGAAAACAACATTTATTTAATTAATTTCGTCAACATGACAATTATTGAGCCAATATAGAAATTACCCTATGAATTTTATATTGAAAAGAGTCATTCACTAATTTTGCCGTTACAGATAATCTAGATAACAATTTCCCACTACAACACCAAAGATAAGAATTGCAGAGATGAAGATCATTAACAGCGCTATCCCCCAATTTTAGTAGACTCATATTTTTATTATTCCATACACCATCTATAAAATATTTTTTGTATTATCTGCATAGTAATCAAAAAAAGCTAAATTACCGATATTCCTGTGAAGAATTCCGATATTACCATCTACCATGCCAATAAACATTGTAGAATTGAAGAATTTTAAGCATATGGGCGTATTTGGAATAGAGAATTTGTAATAGGAATCTTTCCTTTCCAAATCATTTACTTTTAATACAATTACACTGAAAAAGAATTAAAAAATATATTATTCAAATTGACAATTGTTTCATAGGTTTTTAATTTAGTTAAATTTTACGTTTTATCAACCAAACCCATCCAGACACTATCTTCACTTAAAATGGTCTCATCTTCATCTAAATCTTCATTTAATTTCTTGTCTCCGTAACCAGTAACGCTCTCCGCACACAGAATTGCAGCCTCTGACGCCTATTTAGGTTTTGCTTATATTTTTTTATGATTTTAATATTTTGGAAAAAATCGTTTACTTGAAATGCTTCAACTATGTGAGGTGGTGTTGTATGAAAAGATATTATTGTAACGTGGCCAGGATCTGTATCCTTTTCGGATCTACTACAAACCCATAAATGTTCATGACCTAATTTTGGGTCATTTCTAGAAGGTAGAATAACAGAAACTGAACAAGTTAACTGAAAAATAGGTGAAATAAGTTTATAGATATAATTAAATAACTAAAACTAACCCGAGTATTTAGTATTGATATATCACATAACAAGGGCTTAATAAACAAAGGTAATTTAAACACAAATTGTTGTTCATTTTCGGGCACCACCCATCCAGGTTTATTACGTGGATCTAATTATGTTATCAGAATATATGCAAATACGAATTAATGTTAATTAGTAATATAATACCTAAAGATAATTTTGCACTTTGCAAATCCAACAGCCAGCCTTGTTTAGTTTCATCTGATTCTACTTGAATAGTATAAATTTCACCCTTGCCACCGGTTCTAATTATTTAATTATTTAAATAATTGCTATTTAAATAATACAAGTTTTGTGATAAATTACTTACTTTGTAGATGCGCAAAATTGTAGAATGCATTTATTTACATCATTTTTCAACTGAATTGAAGTTTGCAGACTTTTCGTTATATTTCTCATTAATTCTTTACTTAATCCTTCATGATCTAATCGCAATTGACTGACAAGGTTTGTTATTTCTTCTATTAAGGGGAGATCGTGGAGGAGATTATCAAGATCTTTGCTATAAGTTGTATAGCCATCTTCCTTAGATGAAACAAGCGATAATCTTCCATGAGCTGCTTTCAGTTTATAGGCAATTGGAACACTGGCTTCTATAACATCAATTTCGTGAATTGGTAAAATCCATTTGTATTTATATTTTTCAACTACACTCCCATTATCCCCTTGTCTATTAAAAATATAAGTATCATTTATTAAAAGTTGACGCCTAGATAATTATCATGCTCACTTTGTAGCAACGCTAACGCATAATAATTGATCATTCATGAGGAATATTCTTCTTGGTTTCTTCTGATATTCTCCATTCTCTCCGTATTCCTATAGGTGATATAGAAATAAATATAATTGTGATGGGGTATTAGTAATTCGATTTTAAAGAAACTTACTATTATATATACGTCATCCTGCCTAATAAAATATCTTTCGCCATTATCTACTTTAGGAAAGTTTGTTGGTTTTCCATCGCATCTCCAGAGTACGGATTTTATCTGTAAAATGTGATTATAAAGTAGCATAATCTCTAAAAAAGTTAGTTATAACGAACTAAGTATCTATTTTCACTTTCGCGTTTGGTTTCATTAAGTTTATGTGTTAAATTCTCAAGATCCGAAAGTGCTCTTTGTAATGAAATTCTATCCTGATGATCACTAGGAGTACTCTTTAATAAGTCTTGCAACAAAAGTATAAATTGAGGAAATCTTTGTATAGGTTTTATTAATAAACCAGTTAAGGCTAGTCGATCTGGAGAAGATGCTTGTTTTTGCTATATACAAACAAACAAAAATATAATATATGATATACTTTAAAAAACCAACAAACAAACAAATAATTAATATACCTGTAAGAATTCAGCAAATATTGGTTTTCTTGCTATCAGTTTCTTTGTTGTCTCACATGCCGTCGTATAGTTATTAACAAATTTACTATAAATTTCAAATACCAATGCTTTGTTAAACTGTTTTTCAACAAAACAAGAATGAAAAAAATTTTAGCAATATATTTAAATAACTACTTACAGCACCGGTAAATACGTCTCCAATTCTTTCGTCTATATCCCAAGATTGTGTAGCATTACTAAGTTCAATTTGAAACATTTCATGAATTCTATGAATTTGTGGAATGCACAAGAATATACTATCAATCTCTGATTCAGTCAATATAGGCGGTTTTGCATTGGCTAAGGATTGTTGATAGTCCTACAAAAAAAATTATTAATCCTTTTTATACTAATATATTTTTATATCTAATGAGAAGTTAGTGCTCCTATTCCTCGTAATAAGATCTATTTAATTGACAACGATGTGGGAGACATACAAGAAAGGATTGAAACCTCTTTTATTTATTTGTTTTCACGGAAGAGTAACCTTGGAAAAAAGACTCTTCACTTTAAAGCAGAAGAAATAAAATAAACCATTCTCTTTCTCTATATAATTTAAAAAAGAGAAGACTGACAATATAATTAACTAACCACCTGTTGGTTTTACTACTACCATTTTGTTGTTACAATAAAAGAACATAACAAAACCATAGGCCTATTTGAGTTGATGGAAAAAGGAAACTAGGGTATAGGATCACTACGGCTCATTAGATTTCAGTTATTTGAGACTCTCTTACGAAGACTATCCGTTTTAGTGAATTTGCATAGGAAAGTTCGGTTTCTATAATATTCGAGACAATATGTCTTCTTTTTATCTATTTTTAGTAAGAAAGAATAAATTAGAAGAATAAATATAATAAAAATATAACATAGAATTAACTATGTTTATTAAAGATTTTTAAATATACCGTGTGTGTATATAAACTATACACAAGCATATATAAGAAATACTATTAAACTAATGTTATATCCTTTACCTTTATATTGCATAATCCTTCCGGTTGTTGAGTTAATTCGGGTGGGGGATGTTTGTTGCAATCAAGTGAAAAGTCAAAAGACAGTAATGAATCCTGATCGTTGTATCTATTATTATTTTTACTTGAGGAAGACGTCAAAGAAGATGCTCTTTTAATCTTTGAAACAAACTTTTGAAAGTTTGATTGCTGCATTAAAAGTATAAAGAAAAAAGTTATTAATTTATTTAATAGTATATTGATATAAAAGAAAGAGGAAATGAATTTAGTAAAGGAAAATTAAACCTGATATAATTGTTGTAAAAATTGGATATTATAGGCCTAGCTGAATATAAAATTGTTACATATATATTTTTGCTTTAAACTAAAAAACCCTATAAATATCAACTCAATAACCTGTCAGTATTTAATATTTTCAACTAAGATTGAAGTTAACCTTTACCACGCCTAATAAAGATATATATTAATAAATATAACATATAGGCATACTTGTTCAATTTTATACAATTAATGCTTAATAGTATAATACATAGACTGTACATAACCAAATACATTAAATTAATTATCTAATAATTTTGGTAATTTAGCTATTAGTTGAGACTGTTTATGTCGAATTTGATTTTTGTTTACAAGATACTACACAGTACTCATATATACAGTGTACTACATATACCAATATACTAAACATATGTAACTGGAGAAAAGAAGTAAAATGTTTTTAGTAAATACAAACATTTTTTACATCATTTTTATGAATTTTATTATCTGGATCACTTTCCGTATCTGAGTTACCACTATTTTCGGGGCTAATATCGTTAGTAGTCTTGTAAGTTTCAACAGGTAATGAATAACGATTTTCACTATCTGTAAGAATGCAACAACAATGAAGAAAACAGGTTAGCTTTTGTTCTGCCAGGAATAAAACTTTAACAATAAAAGAAAAAAATTACTATGAGAACTTCTTAACGTAGAAGATTTTGATTCATCCGAGGATAGTTCGTCTAAAATATCCTCTAAACTGTAAGAACTTGAATCAATATCCATATTCTTCGCCCTATTTCCAATTTAATTTTTATTATTGATTTAAAACCTGAATTAAGTGGGCGGTTCTGTTCAAAATATATCATAAAACGAACCTTACTAATGTTATATAAACTGATAAAATAGAAAAGTTATAAAAGAATGATAATAGCAATTTAGGCAATAAAATTACAGAAGTTAACTGGTAATCATTACAGGCTGACGATATCTCTTCATTCAGTCCCCTTCTGATAAGAGAGTTTATCCATTATAAATTGTCAGTACTCGGTTGAAAAAATATGATAGTAGATTTTTAGTGCAGATAAATCGATCTCTACCGCTAAACAGGCTATAGACCTTACTACCAGTATAGAATAGTATTGAATGATACACACGATGAAGTAATTGGATAATGTAGGTCTATTAAATAAACAGTTCAAGCTTATTTTTTGTTTATAACATCATATTTTATTTGCTTTAAAGTTTTTTAACAAACAAATCAATTTTACTAAAATAATAACATAATTTATTGTATAAATAGATCTTTCATGATAAATCTCTAAAGAAGCTTTTAATATTAATTCCAAGATAATTTAATTTCCCTATTTATATAATAGATAACTAAAGATTATATGTCCGTATTATTAAATAATCACAAATAAACACTTAGGAATTTGTTTGCTTTACAAATTAACCGGATTTATATTGAAGATTTTAATAAATATTTGATAAAAATAAACAAACGTTCTCTTGAATGTTAATAGCGCGCGAGCAGAAAAAAAAAGAACATTCGAATATTACGATTTTTTTATGTAAAATGTGTAAAAAAATGTGTCTTTTTAGCCGAAATTGGATATTTCATTAAATGAAATTAACAAGTATATTTATTAAACACACAAAAAAAAGTTAAAGTGAAGACAGTTGCACATTTTTTGAATGGAAAAGATCGGAAACAGTAACCAGTTTAGTGGTTGCTAAGAAAGCGATTATCCCGCAATTTAAACAACAACGATAATGTCGAAAGAGGCTGTGGAAGATCGTGAATTTGAACGATTACTGTCCGAAATTAATCAAGCGACAGCTGCTCCAACTAAGAAACATGATCTGATCTTTAATTCGAAAGGGTACTTCAGTGCTTTGCAAGCTTCGCGGCTTATTTATGCCCAAACTACTCCACCAGATAAAGTTCGGGCTCTAAAAATTTTAGAACCAGTACGTTTATCCTTTTATTTGCTTGTTCATTTAACTGAATATATATAGTTAGTATTTAAGTTGACACTTATCGATTACAGAGATTATGCCGAATGACATGTTCAGAGGCTCGAGACATTATAAACTGCTTCACCATTGGTAATGACAAACTTTCTGCATTGAATGTTGTTAAAAGATATCTAACTGACTGCGAACGTGTCGAGAGTATTGAATTCATTTTATCTTGCTTCCCTTTTGAGAAAGACAAGTACTGTGCGTTGAGTATCCTAAAAACAGTACGATCGGATGTAGCGGACTTAATGGCTGCTGGAGGCCATCAAGGTAATTTTTTTGTTTAGTGATTTAATGGCTAAGCACCCTTATTACATTATCGTCATATTTTTAAGGTTATGCTGCTCTGGGATCTCTCTTTACACAATCAAGGCCTTTGGAACTTCATACTTATGGAAGCCTCAACGAACAAACCCAACAAATGCCTGGTGGTGGAAAGCTTCTTTTACCGGCACTTGCCAAGACTGATGTATCACCATCAACCTACAGTGGCCATCCTTCCTACGCTTATAAGCAGGGACGAGACTACGCCGCCGATCGAGGATATCCAGGTAACCCTTTCTCAGAAGGAAGTTGGTTCAACGAAACTGGAGGAGAATGTCCAGCTAGACCTGCAGTTGAGGGTATTTATCCAACCGGAGCTCCACTTAGTGGCCAACATCAAGCAGCCCAAGCCCCAGTAGGTTTCCCTAATGATCAGAGTGCGGAAATGTCCAAAGTTATTTGTCATTGACAGACATTGCACTAGGCTAACTGGTAAAAGCACGTATTATAGATCCTTGAATAAATACGAACAGCTATTCCAACTTAAAATGATTTATGAAATACAGATTTCACATTATTCAATTCTTTTATTACAAAGTAATAATAACATTAACTTTAAAAAAAAAACAATCATTGCGCAATAAAAAAATATAAAAGCCAAGTTTTTTTCAATAAGAGCTAAAGGTGATGTTACTTTTCGATTGTAATCGATTAAGAAAACGATAAAATTACAAACTTGATACATTTTTCTTATGAAATATTATAATTCATAACAAATCCTATTAAAACTACACCAAGGGCGGAAATCCATTGGAAGCTGATTTTGTCTCCAGCGTTACACAAGTCCGTACTGCAATAACATTTTCTATACGATCCTCCCCCACTTTTATAAGTATGACATTCGTTCGAAAAGTAACTCTGCCGACTAACATCGCAAACTTTGGTAACAATTCTTGAATATCTCGGTGTGTTTTTATAGTAGCCAATCTTAGCAACGGTTATTAAACTAATACATGTATTGCATCCTTCTCTGATCCTCTTTCCCACTGAAGCACCAGAGCCTTCACGTTCTTCGCATAAATTTCCATAGCCTGCTTTCCATACGTTGCATTCGTAACATTTGATTGTTTTTCTTTGAGAGACTGCAAAAAATGTTATTTTGGTTAAAATTTACTTCATCATCTAAGAAGTATATATCATTCTATTTTGCCAATTGAAAAAAGTTGTGTGAAATTTTCTTACTATTTTTAGTAAGTAAACGTTTTTACTTTGCTTTAAATATTGAACAAAGTTAAATGTAAAAAATCAATAGAGGACTTTACAGATTTATTTACCAAAACGTGCAATTTAAATCTGTAACCTTTTTATTCTTTTTAGAGTTTATATAAAGACAGAAATTTTAAATGCAATTTTTATTGAAATCGCTTACCTTGTGCTGATAGTGTAACGTCAAGGATATTCAAGGAAATAAACAAAGCTGTTATATAATACAGGATGTTCATCTTAGCCGATTTCTGAATCAAGAGCTAAAAAGCAGGTAAACTTTCAATTAGTCCAGGTAAAGTCATAACCGGAAGTTCGGACATATTGGGATATTTTCGTATTATTTATTTGAAATTTTTAAAAAATTTAGCATTTATAATAATATCGCCTTCTTTTAATTCGGACTGATTTTACGAAACTTGTACTTTAAATCTAGGTGGCATCACTTCCGGTTCAATCGTTGGTCCGTCGATTTTTTGTATCATTAAACAAGCGTATTGCACTCATAGGACTGCGGCAAACATGTCTGCAGCAGATCAGGTGCGGGCGATGCTCGACGAGCTCATGGGTACTAATCGAGATGGTGAGATTGATTTTATTTCATGATTTAAAAATGATCACCTAAAGCGTATAATAAAGAAATATTTTCAGCATCATATAAACTTTATTATGAAAATGATTGTAGGATTTTATGAATATGCAGATGACAGTTGTAACCGAAACCGTTTTATTTTTTACCCAGAATAAGTGAAAAAATGAACGCGGAAAATAATAGGGCAGACAGTAAATCTCCGGGCATTCCGTGAGTTAATAACTTGTATCGATTACGTAATGTTTTATTTTATAACCCTATTTTTTGACAAAAAAAAATGGTTGGGTTGTAAGGTAAAAACATCTTAGGTCAAAAAATTATAAACATAAAAATAAGAGGGGTTTTGGTGAGTATTAAAAAATTCCCCTAAATCCACTCGCAGCTGCCCAAGATTAGAAATTATCGGTGTTCGTCGTGCGTATGTGTACATTTTTTCTATATTGTAATAGAGTTTAGAGAAAAGCAAACGAATAGGTCTTTTTGGGACATATCAAAAAGTTTTTCATCATAATCTACGCAACAGGTGTAATAAAGAGGGAACAGCAAATTCTTTTTGACGATCCAAGAGTTTGTAAGAGCTTTCTTCTGGGTTGCTGTCCTCACGACATTTTAGCGAGCACAGTAAGTTTATACGAGAATTATTTTTTAAAAATATTACGTTACGTTTTTAACATTTAAACTGTTATGTTTAGAGAGCTGATTTGGGTGACTGTAGAAAAATTCATGATTTGGGACTTCGTGCGGATTATGAGCAAGCAGCCAAGAGGAAAGATCACTTTTATGATGTTGAAGCGGCTGAACAACTTCAAGCTTTCATCAATGACTGTGACAGGAAAATAGAAGTAGCAAAAAAAAAATTGAAGGAGACGCAGCAAGAACTTGGGGAAGATGCTCTCGCAAAAGGTAATTGAAGTAATTAAATATTTAATTTCCTAAGAAATTACCTTTGCAGGGGATGATATTCATGCACTCGGTGAACAAATTGGAACAAAACTCGCTAAAGCTGAAGAGTTGGGCGCCGAGGGACGAGTAGAGGAATCTCTAGCCCTTATGGAGGAAGTAGAAAATCTGAAAAAGAGGAAAGCTGATTCGGAAGTTGAATATCGCAATGCTATACCGGCCTCTTGTTACCAACAACAAAAACTTCGTGTTTGTGAAGTGTGTGCAGCCTATTTGGGTATTCATGATAATGATAGACGATTAGCTGATCATTTTGGTGGAAAGTTGCACCTGGGGTTTATTGAGATTCGACAGAAATTAGACGATTTTAGCCAAAATCTAATGGAGCGTAGATTAGAAAAAGAAAAAGCCAGAAGCAGTCGACGCGATGATCGACGAGATAGGAGGTCACGTAGCAGAAGCCGTGAACAGTATCGAGACAAAAGACGCAGCCGGAGTAGGGACCGACACCGTAGAAAGCATAGAAGTCGTTCTAAGAGCAGAGACAGAAAGCGCAAGTCAAAGGACAAGCGCAAGCGGTCAAGATCAAGGAGCAGGTCTAATTCTCGCTAATTAGATAAAGAAAAGGGTTATTTTGTAATGGAAAGCTTCTTTTTTTTGAATTTTTATGTTGTGATGTAAAAGTTTCGGAATGAGAAAGAATAAAGTTATTCTGAAAAATTTACATTATTCTTATTAATGTTTACCCCCTTTTCATTAGAATAGTCAAATATTTCTTTTATAAAATAAACAAGTAATTAGGAATATAACGAAAATATATTTCTTTTAAGAGAATTTGTCTATTGACATAGAACGTTTATCTTTCAATATTATACATTTTTCATACTAATTTCATCGATAAATATATTGTATAGTGTTGCGATGCGATAACATTCGCTTGTTGTTGACCTATAACTGTATGTATATAAAGTAAGTGCGCAAGTTGAGAACTAGGACTCTTATTATGGCAGAACGCTTGCGTAGAATTCGGACACATCTCTCGGCTAAACCTTGTGCCGTAGGAAGTCTTCAACACCACCAGGATGATAACTTCCAATATACCCTTAGTGGCAAATCTGTTTTGACCAAGGAGCAGAGAGAATTCTACGAAAAAAATGGCTATTTAGTGATAAAAAAATTGGTTCCCCCAGAGAAAATTCAAAAATTTGTGGATAGATTTGCTGAAATTGTTGAGAATAAAGACGATAAAGTTCCTGGTATGATTATTATGAGAGATGTTGCTGTAGCCAAAAAACTTGATATGGAACCGCATAAGGCTATAAATAAACTTCAAGACTTTCAAGAAGACCCTGTTTTATTCCAATATTGCTCTCTTCCAGAAATAATAAATTATCTTCCAAGCTTTATTGGAGATAATATTATGGCTATGCACACTATGCTTATCAACAAACCACCAGATCCTGGTACCGATACATCTAGACATCCAATGCACCAAGATTTACATTACTTTCCTTTTCGGCCAGCCGAAAGGATAATATGTTCTTGGACGGCAATGCAAAAAATTAACCGTGAAAATGGATGCTTAGCCGTTATACCCGGATCACACAAAGGCGAACTACTTAAGCATACTTATCCCTCTTGGAAGAAAGGTGTGAACAAGATGTATCATGGAGTAGAAGATTATGATCCCAAAATGCCGAGAGATTTCCTCGAAATGGAACAAGGCGATACCGTCTTCTTCCATCCCCTTCTAATTCATGGTTCCGGATCCAATAAGACAAACGGATTTAGAAAAGCAATTTCCTGTCATTACGCCTCAAGTAATTGTGAGTACATTGATGTGGAAGGTACTGTGCAAGAGAACATTGCCAAAGAAGTTTTAGAAATAGCTTCTAGACGGGCAGGTGGACAAATTTCTGGTATTAAATATCACGATATTTGGAGATTTCGAGCAAGATTGGTTAACGGTGAAAAGGTGAATCTTTGAAAGAGAATGGTCATTTTGATTTATTGAAAAACATGCTCTGTATTTTTTATTCCCTTTCATGATTTCCTTCCTTTCAGTATAATTGGAAAACAGTAATATCGTTAAACTATCCCTTAATTTGATGCATTGGTTTAATTGATCAAATAAAACTAATGAACTCATTAAGTCGATAATTATCTATATAGTTCAAAGATTAGAGAATCTTGAAAGCATTTTTAAGAAATTCACAGATAAATGACCTACACCGCGCGACCTTTCACGTTCTCTATCGGAAATAAATAAAGACAACACATATTTATTGATTATTGTTTATTACAAAGTTCTCTTATCTCACCTGCTTGCTCTGTTTACAAACAAGTACAAGCGTCCTTTATTTATTTTTCAAACAATTTTATAGAATTATAGGAATTACAAATGGATTATCTGCTTGTTAAGAGTCTAATTTATATATTTCATTTTATTGCTATTACTAGACAGTTTAATTAACATGGACTGCCCACCTGAAAGACTTTGAAAACGTTAATTAAAAGGAAACTACATAAGGCTCCGACAAGAGAACCACCTTGATTAACCACACCACACCATAACAAACATTTCCTACCGTTATTCATTAATAAAGTGGCACAACAGACTTTAGCATAGGATAAACATGCAAAGAGTATGACAGATGTTGAAATGATTAGGCATTTCCCAATCCAACCTTCTTTAAATGGTACTTCAGGACTGTATGAAGCTATTGTCAGATGATAAATACAACAAAAACAGCCTAATACAGTTATTAAAACAATATAACATGAATTTTTCATACATTTAAACAAGGCAATGAAACATACAAGAGGGTTTGCCAACATACCAAGCCTAACGGACAAATTGTAGGCCTGATTTCCGTATGGTAAACAACTATAAGTTTGAATAGACGGAATGATACCATTTGTAAAGGCGTTAGAGACATATGTAACAGTTAAAAGTAAGATAACTTTGCCAGTTTCATTTTTATTTGCCCGATTTGATTGAATTTGAGAATCAGATTTCCCTAAAGGTCTTGTTTCATTTTTGTTATAATGCTCCATTCTTTTTCGATAATAAAAGTGAAGGATAGAAAAGGCTATACATGAAACAGTTAAAACTGTCAAAAGAAAGAGCATGAAGGCAGAAACTGAGAATTTTGGGTCTTTATATTTAGGAATCAAAATCCATTGTGTTGAATTGGTTGAATTAACAGTTTGATTAAAGCATACTGGCTCAGAACCTGTTCCTTGAATGAGACCAACCATTGAGGGCAGAAATCCACTTAAACCTTCACCAAAGTATAAAGCAGACATATATTGTGGATGGAAGAAAGCCATATAAGGCAAATAAACTACAGAGCTTGTACAATCAACAACAGCAAGTAACGATGCAAAAATGAAAAGATATAAGGATCGCTCTTTTCCGTTGATTATGGCAGTTTTGTTCCAAAAAGAATAGAGCATGACGGTAGATATCATGCCTACGACTATTATTATATATATGACGGGCCATTCCTTTATTCTTTTAGATGAAACCTTTTCAAGTAATGTATAAATGAGTGGCCCAATATTTGCTATTTGAATTATGATAACTAAGTAAGACGATAGATTCCAAGATTCTGGTAAACGGTCAACAAAATATGGCAGTTCTACCCATAATCCATTAATATCTATCCAAGAAGAAGCTGCAAAGCAGGTGATAAGAATGTAAATCTTCCAATCAACAAAAATTTTCCTATTATTTTTCAAAGGTGGTTTGTTTTGAACGAAAGAGTTTGTTAATTCCTCCATTTGTTTATCAGAGAATATTCCAGAATATTCATTTTCTGTCATCGTCTGAAAGCAATTGTTAAATGATTGAAAATAATTTTAAATTAGAAAAGTGAAGGATGAATATGCGGGCGGAAGGGAACACATGGCTCTATTTGAAAAAAAATTCCCCCAGCAGTTGTTGATAGCGGCATTTCTAATTTCGTAATTATTATAAATATTTTAATATTACATTAAATTGTTAAGACAGCTGTGAAAATATAGGTACAATAAGATTTTTACAGGTACAAATTTTACACTCACGCCTATTCTTTATACTATCGCGTAATAAGTCACCTTCAATCTAATTTCATTTTTATCAAAAATGAAAGTTGATTAAATGTGCAAGTCCTCACTTCACTATTTAAGAATAAAAATGCCAAAGCTTTTACTGCCAATAAGGTGAAAACGTGTCATCAGTTTTGTTACTTGTTCTTGACATGATGAAAATATTATGAATGAAATAGTACAAAATATACCAGTTTTTACTGACACTTTCAGTTGAGAAACTGGAATAATTGTTAAACTAGAGTAATTTGCGCAGTACTGTTTTTTAAGCAAAAAATTTTAAAATAAAAAAATAATGTTACGAAACTCAATATCGTTTATTAACAAAATTTTAAACATTATTACGAAACAATGAGACTTGAATAAAATATACAAAATTTTAGCTTGAATTCTTGAGAATGCAAAGTTCTTCAGATTCTAAAACCTGAAAAAACCTGAAAACATATAAACAAATACAATCCTACTCTTAACTATATAACAATTTTTTTCATCTTTTCATATTTTTTTCCTACATTTTTTCATATTTTTTTCTTTTTTCTTTTTTTTTTTTCTTTTCAATAAGGAGCAAACCAATTATAACGACGAGATCTGTAAGGGTAACTTAAATTTAGCGGTGGCTCAGCGTTTATAAATTTCATTAATGTAAAGCGGGGAATTTAAAGCGCAGCTGAAAAAGTAATGGGAAATTTAGAGGTTGAAATTCATGTTTAGAAAACTTAAGTATGATACAAGAAATTTTCATCAGAATTTATCGTAAATACAAACCGTTCAGGCTATTACTGTGATAAAACACTTATCCGTATGGCGACAAGAGAATTGAAATTCGAAACTTTTCATGTCAAACAAACTATCTACTCTGACTTCATGTATACAACTAAAGCCTTACAATTTGATTCAAACATCGAACACGTTCAGTGATGCAGTCAAGCCATTTTGAAACAATTATCGTGTTTTATCACTGAAAAAAATTATACATCCTTAAGATGTTTCAAACTGACCTGCCTGCTCCTCTAAAAGGACGTCTTTGGGTGAATCCAAAGAACCCTCTGCCTCTTCCTCTAAACCTCATTCCTCGAGGAGGACGATTAGTTGTACACATTCCTGGTTTGTTCGTTCGCTTTGGGCCAACCTGTTTTCATGAACATTTTATTATGATAAATGTTGAACACCCAAATATAAGACTTACTTTTATTTGTCTGCCTCTGAATAACGAGTCATCTAGCGCTTGAGCCGTGTTAACTGCGTCTTTATCACCAAATTCGATGTAAGCAAAACTAAAATGTAAATTTTATTGAAATATATGAATTGTGAACTGTTGATTTCAGATCTTTTACCCTTTTGGATGGCCGGAAAATTTGTCGCACATTATTGTTACGCGTTGAATAGCCCCGCAACCATGAAAGTGGGCTTCTAGTTCTTCTGCTGTTGCTGCATAATCCACCTGTATAATTGTTATTTTTAGAATGATTATCTATTTGAGGTGAATTTTCAACGGAGAAATAAAGGCTTTGCTTCGTCGAAAATTCTTTGCATTTTCGCTTTAAAAAAGAATGAACTTACATTTCCAACATATATTGATCTAGAGTCTGCCTCTATTTTATCTTCGGTGCTACTAGCTGTTGGACTACCGATGCTCTGATTTGTCATGTTCATTTGTTTTTCCACTTCATTTTGCATTTCGGCAAGTTTCTTAGCTTCCTCTTCCATTTCCTTTACCCTAGCCTTTATAGTTTCCAAATCAGATTCCTCGGTCGTTCCATCTTCTTCATTGCCATCATTCGTTTCATTTTCTTCACCATTTTCTTCCTCGCCGAAGGTGTAATCTACATCGTCTTCATTATCCAAGGTTTCGTTTTCATCTAACGTCAAGGACTCCTCTGGAACTTCATCTCCATCGTCATGTTCACCTAGTAAAGCTTCTTCGTTCTCAATTTCCGACATCCTTACAACGCTTCTTTGGAAAATGTCTGCTCTTGCAGTGTAAAATGGAGACAGGAAACTAACGCGACTGGTATATCCGCCGGATTGGTTAGGATTTCTCTGAATATTTTACTCATCATTCTTGGGTTCGGAATGCTGTGCCACTCTATGCAGGGCATTTCAAAACCATGATAAAAACTTGTAAACATTGGATTTTTTGTTAGTTAAAAAGATAAAACAGTTAATTTCTGAATGAAACTTCTAAGAATTGTATGTTTTATTTTATGCATCAAATCTTAAGCAAAGCAAAACTAGCCTAACTGCTGAATTCAATATACTTTGCGAAGCATTTAGCGGTAGCAAATCGTCGACGCATGCGCAATTGACAGGAAGTACCATTTATCGCCCAGTACTCAATTTTGCACGAAAAACGAGGGAAACGTTTCAGTCGTGACGGCGAATTTTATACAAATAAGAAATTAAAATGTCTTCTAAGAGATCTTACAGTAGAGATAGAAGAGATAGGAGAAGTGACGACAGGAGTGCCAAACGACGTGATATTAAGAGACAGCATAGCTCTGATTCAGAGAGTCCAAGAAGAGATTCCTATGATAGAAAAAGACAGAGAGATAGATATGATAGAAGGGTGAGTTATTTTTCAGTTTTTACTAATTCTTCTTTCTAAAGTCATTAAACTAACTTAACAGGATAGAAGAAACGATCGGCCCAAACACTCACAACACGCAAAGTCTTACTCAGATATGTTCGGTAAAAAAGAAAAAGTTGACGAAAAGAAAGAACCTGAGAAGCCTAAAGAGAAACCTAATTTTGGTTTATCGGGAAAATTGGCAGCAGAAACTAATACCTATAAAGGTGTAGTAATTAAGTATGCGGAGCCACCTGAAGCTATGAAGCCGAAGAAGAGATGGAGATTGTATCCTTTTAAAGAAGGAGAAGCCCTAAGCACACTGTATATTCATAGACAATCAGCATATTTAATAGGTAGAGATCGAAAAATTGCTGATATGCCAGTAGATCATCCTTCATGCTCAAAACAACACGCTGTTATTCAATATAGACTTATGCCGTTTACACGGGAAGATGGATCAAAAGGAAAGCGTGTAGTACCTTATATAATTGATTTAGGATCAACGAATGGAACATATGTCAATGGAGAACGTATAGAAGCTCAGCGTTATGTAGAACTTATTGAAAAAGACCTTCTAAAATTTGGATTTTCATCCAGAGAATACATTCTGTTACATGAAAATAGTGGGAATGCTGGAGGTAGTCCTCGGGAAGACAGCCCTAAATCAGCCTAATCTTGTAATAGAAATAATTGTTGAATTTTTCATAAGACTAAGTCCTTCTCTTTGATAGCATTAGAGCATATATTAAATTTTCCTATAAGTTTTTTTGTACATACCTTACGAATTACCCTTGTTGTCTAACGTAGTATATATTCTAAAGTTAAATATGAGATGGATTTTCTGTAACGTGTAATTGCGCACTTTTTTCTATTATGGTATCAACAATACTGAACTATTTATAACGACAAAAAGAATACTTGAAGAAAATTCACTTAATAATTGTTAACTGTTTATTTTTATCTTTTTCTTTTGTATGTTTCAACCAATGAAACATTAGAGTTTTCAATACATGTATATATAAATATATACATAACAAAAACGTCGAAGAAAAATACATTTTATTACTTATGCACCAGTGTAAATCAATATTTAACATTCATTTGTGTTATAAGATCTAATAGATTGTTAATTTATACTTTCCCTTATTTTCTTACAAAATGTGTTTAATGTACTGGAGAGTAAAAAGGACTGTTTTTTCTTTAGAGAAAATTTGCAATGACTACTTATTAAGTACATTATCTAAATGAAAATGTAATTTAAAAAAAAAGACAGTATGACGTATTGTCTCTATACTCGTTTTCAATTTTAGTTACAAAGGATCTATAGGTATACTATATGTAAACAAAGACTACGAGATTGAAGATTAATTATCTATAATTCTTTAGCTTGCCTATCATTTTCATCTTCTATTTTATTCATAATAATCATATAAAAATAGAATATGGGTGACAAGTACATACTCTAATAATGTTTTTCTTGAAACATCATCTAAATATACATATCTTGTGCAGTCTATATATATCTAACTATTTATAGATTAATTACATATATGGACAGTCTCTTTTTATTTTATTTAAAAAATTAATTATCAAGATCTTATTTAAATTTAAATTATTCTTCATTTTAAAACGAAAATCATAGGTATATCTAACTCTGAAGGAGATAGTATATTCTAAGATATGAGTAAAAGAAGAGTATTAATTGCTATCGATGGAAGCGAGGATTCTAGAAGAGCTTTTAATTTTTACCTTGATCAAATACATAATGATGGTAATACCGCATTACTAATTCATATATCAGAAACACCCAATTTGCCAGTGTTTACATTTAAAACTGGTCTAAAACTACCTGTTGAAGAATGGACAAAAATACTAACAGATAAAGTCAGAAAGGCTCAGTCAATAGAGAAAGATTATGAAGCTATTCTGGTCCAAAAGAAGATAAAGTATAAAATTCTAAGCGGAGAGACATTCGCATCACCAGGAGAAGGAATTGTTCGTCTTGCGGAGAAAGAAGGCAAGAAATTAATTTAATATGGTTTTCTATACAATGTTCACAATTTAATATATTATTACTTCCAACAGATGTCAGTTTGATTGTTTTGGGTAGACGTGGATTGGGAAATTGGGCAAAAAAACTTGTGGGTTCAGTGTCTGAGTTTGTAATGAGAAATTCACCTTGCGATACTCTTATTATACCTCGTTAATTGTCAATATATATTACACAATAATGTATTATTGTATAGTAAGTGTATTAATTAGAATAATAAAATAAAAATTTTTAAAGTTCTCCTAAATGATTTCGTTAGTTCTTTCCTTTTCGACAGCGAAAAGTTCAATCGCAGATTTCACTTCGAATAGTTCGTAAGTGTGGATGTGAGCTTTTAGCTCTTATGCTACTTCGATATTCATGTAACAACTGTATCCATCTATTACTGACTAGTTAGTTAAGCAAATCTACAATTTATTTATAAGTCAGGAAAGGCTTACTATTTGTTTATTTGGTAAAATTAAACAAGTGCATGATATCATTATTTATGTAACAACTGCATCTTTAGATTCTTTTATTAAATTCTCTGGTACAGTCCATAACTGAAGACTACGATCATAAAAAGAGCAAGAGGCTACTACATTGTAATTTATATCAATACCATAAACCATCGATTCGTGATGTTTATAGGAACAAAGAATTTCGGCTAAAAATAAAATGGAATTAAAGGATTAAAACTACTTTATATACTGTAAAAAAATTAACATACGTTTTGCTGCATATTTTAATATTTTACAACCACCATGCATTGCTGCAGTAGACAGTATACTTGGAAATTCTTCGTGCCAGTTTAATCGCCATACACCTCCACCTACGTTAATCTCATTTAGAATTTTCTTTACCCTTTTATCCCAGAAGTATATAACTTCATTATAACTTCCGAAAGCTACCAAGTTTTCTATTGATTTATGTGAAGCTACACTACATATTCCCATATCAAAAGTTTTACTGAAACACTGTGTCATACTCCTTTTATCCCACATTTTAAATTTGCAATCATCTCCCCCACTATAGAATATATTTGCATCTTTAATGTCTGAATGAATAGTCCATGCTTCGTAATCGCATCCTTTGACTTGTGAGCTTGAAGTAAAGGTTTTCGCATCAATTAGGTATAAATAACCTTTTGAATCACTTAAATAGTAGGTCTCTGGTGAGTTGTCAATACTCAAACATAGGCCGTCACTTAATTGTAAGTTTTTTGAAGTATCATTAATAATGTCAACCATTTCGCATTTTCCTGTGCCAGTTGCCATTATCACACATTTGTCTGAAATCCATTTTAAATCCAATGCACCCTTTTCAATATTAAATGAATTTTCTATAGAAGGCTCTTCTTTTAAATTATAAATTGTTAATTGACCTGCTTTAGTTTGTGCTTCGGCCTGCAATCAACGCAATGTTTAAGATTTTGTTTAGTAAGTTTTCAAATTTTATTTTTACATCAAGTTCATAACTCCCAACAGCTAAATAATTCTTATCAGAAGGTTTATATTGCAAACTATCGGGGGTAAACTTAGTGTTTAGTACTTTACCCTGATTTATCTCCATCAGATGCTTAGTCCCTTTTAAAATAGATTACCTTAACAAAACATTCAAAGAAAACGTGAACACTAAAGGTCAAGGCCAAATCTCTACACCCCGTTTTTAAATTCGACTTGCGCAAAACATTGACAGCTTTTATAGCACGTGCAGTGAAATGGCAAACAAACCAGAAGGTTTGAAAAATAATGCAAGCGACGAAGCTGAGTTTCTCTTCGATTCTAGCGACTCTTGTTCTCCCGAGGTATCGTCTGATGAAGGATTACCACCTATTCCAACCGCTAAACTTCCAAAACCCACAAAAGTAACAGCCAAACCGAATTTGAATTTGGTACCGTACGATGAAAGCGATAGTTCTAGTGACGATGAGAGCAATGACGAAAACGAAATCACACATTCTAAACTTGATAAGCTTATGTCAGAAGAACTTGACTCTGATGGGCCTCCAACTACAGCAGGAGAATTAACCTTAGCTGATTTACCCGCCATTGAAGAATTACAGATAACTGAAGCACCCGAAAATATGAAAGTTCTTGGAAAAATTTCCTCCATTGTAGATGTTCTTGTTGTTGTATGCGCTGAGAAAAACTCACCTGCTTTAGATATGGAGACCGTTCTCTTTTTAGATAAAGACCGTCCTCTTGGTAGCATATTTGAAACTTTTGGGCCGGTAATGCAACCATTTTATCTGATACGATTTAATACAAATGAAGAAGTTATTGAAAAAAATATAAAAGTCAACGATACTATATATTACGCGCCTAAAGATGAATCTTTTACAAAATATGTCTTTGTCAATGACTTAATGAAACAGAAGGGGTCTGATGCATCTTGGAAAGATAATAATGAACCACCTGTTGAAGCTCTTGAATTCTCCGATGATGAACAAGAAGCAAAGGCAAAACATGGACACAAAACGGAGTCAAAGTTGAAGAAAAAGACTAAAAAGCGAGAAGTAAAAAGAAAGGAAAAGCCAATACCGAAAGAAGCTAGTCCAAAAAAACCCTGGTGGGAGAATATAGAGACTCCTAAAGAAGATTCTGGTCCTTTACCAGCTTGCCCTCCCATTCCTTCAACCTCTCAAACAAGTGAAACAGTTTCTCTACCAGTTATAATTGATGAACGCTTTGTACAGCAGTAAAATATTTTGTATTTAATAATTTAGTGATAAGTGGTTAGCCTTTTGCATTATATTAGAAATAGACGAGCGGACAGACTCATCTTCAGAAGTAATACATTCATAAATTGATAATTCAATGTCCACTGCTTCTCTAAAAACAACGTTAGACAGCGGCCAGTTTAAAGTCAATAATTCTCTCTCCAATCGGATTTGGTTCGACATAACGTCGACGTCTATATTTACTCTTGCTGAGGAATCGTCAGGAAGTGGCTTTAATTTTGAGTGAATAGCATATAATTCGTGTCGTCTATCTGGTACTTCATCGTTAAATACTTCTGTAACGGGAGGAGACCTTGTTTTGGAACCAATATCTACATTGGGGCCAAAAGTAAAAGGTTTAAATACAGATAACAAAGGATTCGGTGTGGCTGTAAAGTAATGAGTACACTCTAGCTGGCCCTGGTCATTTCTTTTCAATACTGATACTTGACTTGCAGTTGTAACTGAAGCTGAAGCACCTATGCGACAAATTCCATATTTTTTATCTCGTAAAATCTTCATCATTAAAGAAGCATTAAAATTTCCTCCGGCAGAATATGTTTCTAACAACTTTTTTCCACCATTGTATCTTTCTTTGGGCATTTCTGCAGGGCTTATTTTCATCGCTTGAAATATAACTTTTTTAAAGTAACACTCTGATAAATGACGGATAGCTAACCTGACGGAGGTGTTAAATTGTAGCACTCTGCAAAATTAAATGGGGTATTTGGCTTCCACCAGCCATATTTCAAAGCCTCATCTTTCAAATTTTCGGAGTGTGAGTAAATATCCACTGTTATGGTTAAGAGATTAGATATATTTCTTGTTCCACTTTTAACTTGAAAAGTTGCCCAATGTTTCCCGCTCGTCTCAAGAATAAAGGCTTCTTTTGGATCGGCAATTAGAAAACTGTTGAAATAAGTGAGTGATCGTCTAGAAGGGTCTTCAAAGCAAGGACCACCTTGACCATATTTATCCAGAAGGTCAATAATGACTTGTAAAGCTTGTTCCGCTGTCTTAGATCGTTCCAAACCGAGTCTATCAAATAAGAATACAAACATAGAATCAAAAAAGCAAAGACATAGATATGAAGTATACCGTACTAAATCCATACCAAGGAGGCGTTTCTTTAAATCATTTTCAGCATGAAAATGTTTTGTGAATATTGCCTCATTTCCAATACAAACACCAAACTCGTTTGCGCCCATTTCCGCCCCCCACATCCAAGC
Organism: Dimorphilus gyrociliatus; assembly: GCA_904063045.1. NCBI lineage: Eukaryota > Metazoa > Annelida > Polychaeta > Dinophilidae > Dimorphilus > Dimorphilus gyrociliatus. The sequence goes on from CAJFCJ010000007.1 coordinate 4,156,830, forward strand.
AGGTTTGCTTAGAATAACAGAAAAGGTATGAGAGATTTGCTCTATACTTATATATGTGCATGATAGTTTAGCGCCTTCATCGTGATCTGCAGACGGAACATATATTACTTCTTGAACTTCAGAAGAAGGTCTATCCGAATTCTTGCCAAAAATAACGCATCCATTTTCAGTATTGGGTGGTAAGGCTACAAACGTGTCACAAGAAAACCTGAAAGAATTTACTTGCATAAAACAAAGTGTTAAATGAGTAATAATATATAACGTACGGAAAATTGTCCATTTTAAAAATCCTATTTTGTTCCTTAATGCTAAGGTCAGATGACTGGAACGCCATCTACTTGATAATTTTAATTAGTTTAAAATTAGATTCCTTCGAAAAGATCAGATTAAAAATTAACAGAGTGATTTGAGGAATTCATACGTGAAAATTCGGATTATTTTTTTTAACGATCAGCGCCATCTGGAGGATATCGAAACTTCTGGAAATCGCGCTATACTATTAATCTCTGTCTTATTACATTTTACGGCTGAACGTGAAAGTTTGAAATTATTTTGTTAAGTAGGCCACCCCCTTTAAATTAGAGAATGTCTAGATTAGATTACAGTAAATGGGATCATATTGAGGTAACTTTCTTTTACACATTTCTTTCAAAATAAAGAAAATTTCCTACTTTAGATCTCTGATGATGAGGATGACACTCATCCAAACATTGATACTCCATCACTGTTTCGATGGAGGCATCAAGCAAGATTGGAGAGAATGGAGCAAGCCGAGAAAGAAAAACAGAGTCTCCAATCAACTGTGCAAAGGTAGGAAATTTACATTTTACCTGAGTAGCAAAAATAAAACAAAATTGCTATAGCCATCAACAAAAAATGGCCGAGATTAAGCAAAAGATAAAAGAAGCTGAAGAAAAAAACTTATCTGATGAGTTGGAAAAGCTAAAGACAAGTGAAGCTGAACTGTTAAAACAAGACCAAGAATTTGCAAAAAAAGAGGAAGAATTGAAAAAGAAAGAAAGACTCACACCCTGGAATGTTGATACAATCTGTCACGATGGGAAGTCAAAAACAGTAAGAAAGTCGTATTAACCCTTGATTAAAATATAACCTACGTATTCTAGATTATCAATAAAGATATAAAACCGTCTGACGAAGAATTAAGTGACGAGCAGCGCGCAGATCGCCAAAAAGAACATGAGGCGAAATATAAATCTCACATAAGAAAATTCGGCATGATGAGACGATACGAAGACTCTGAGAAATACCTTAAGGAAAATATTGATTTAGTTTGCGAAGAAACAGCAAATTACTTAGTGCTATGGTGCATTGATCTTGAATGCCAAGAGGTAGCTTATAATTTAATTAAATTATTGTGTAGCAAAGTTTTACTCCTTATAGAAAAAAGAGCTAATGAAACACGTGTCTCATCAAACAATTGTAATGCAATTTATTTTGGAATTGGCGAAACAGTTAAAGGTTGATCCGAAATCCTGTGTTAACGCCTTTTTCTCCAGGTATAATAAGAATATTTCATTGTGTATTATCTGATAACCTATTCCTTTCAGAATAAGACTGGCTGAGAAACAGTATATGGATGCATTTAATGACGAATTAGAATCATTTAGATCACGTGTCAAAGAACGAGCGAGAATTCGAATTGAAGAAGCAATGAAAGAGGTTGAAGAAGAAGAACGACAAAAGAGACTTGGGCCAGGAGGTCTCGATCCAGTTGAAGTGTTTGAAACCCTTCCAAAAAGCTTACAAGAATGCTTTGAGCAAAAAGATATACCTCTACTTAAAAAGGTTATATCAGAAATGGATCCCAAAGAAGCTGAAGAGCATATGAAACGTTGTGTTGATTCCGGCTTATGGGTACCTGGTGGAAACGATGAACCAGATCAAGAAATCGAGCCAGACGGTGAAGCCATAGCCGAGCCAGAAGAAAACGATTATGAAGAGCCAACGAAAGCTTAAATTTTATACAATTCAATATTATCTTTTCCATTTCGATCAGTTAGAAAAACTACTTAACGCCTTAAAGAAAACAAAAGAACCATAAAAATATCGTTTTGTAAACGTTCAATTTTTATCGTTTTATTATTGAATTAACTTAAAAAAGGTATCAATGTTATTCGTCATTTGCACTAAACATAAATGTGAATTTTTGACAAAAAAAAAAAAGCTATTAATGTTAAAAAAACTACTTACTTCGTTAATTAAAAAACAGATTGTTTAAAATATGCTATTTTTTAAAATTTAAATACTAAACTGTATAAATCTTATGTTAATATTAGCAATTCTAAATAGTATACGTATATACATCACGGTTACTTAACGGGATGATAAGGGTGAGAAAATTGTGTATGGCGGAGGAGGATATTGAGTTTTTTAACTACTTCTATATCATGTATTAAAACCACTGCCATATATAAAAAATAATCAAACAACTGTTTTAAAATGATAGCAAAAAATCACATTGTTTGGATAGAAACAAGCACAGTTTCTGCATCACACAAATTTTTTCTGTTTTTTTTAGTTCTCCAAAAAAAACCTATTTCTTTCACTGCAATTTTCTCTCCGTGAATTTAGGGGAAAAAATATTTAACAAACATAATTTTTGCAAAAACAAGAAAAAACTCAATGTAACAACAGTTAAATATGTATAGGAAAATACATCTCGTAACTATTTGAAGCGGAAAAGGTTATAAAACTAAATACATACCTAAAAAATATTTTTCGCCCTCTCTCCACTATGAAATCATTTATATTCACAACAAACTTAGTTACAGATGTGATGTTAATGAAATGAAAGAATTTTCAACCTGTGTACCACATCTAATCAGAACTGGAAACTCTTCTACGACGTCGAGGGGGCCCGTCATGCCTTGACTTTGCATCATTGTCGTATATATCTTTCCGCCTCCTTTGTCTATCATCTTCTTCTCTATCTCGTCTTTTTTGTTCCCTGTCTTCTTTTTCCTTTTTTCTATTTTCATCTCTTATTCGTGCTCCTTCATCTGATAACGGCAACCAATATATTGATGGGCTTGCTTCTGTTTTGTGGAATAAATCGTCAAGTAATTTGGCGGGGGCGTCGGCTGGTTTTTCTACTCTTTCCTCTCTTTGTTGCCTTCTCGGAGAAGATCTTCTTCTTGGCGATCTTGATCTATTGTGCCCTCTTTCTACTCTTCTTGGTCCCTGTGGTGAAGGTGAATGTCTCAGTTTTCCCCGATCCCATTCCCGAACATGCTCCCTTCTCCCTCGTTCCCTGTTTTCCTTCTCAAAGCCTCGATCTCTTTCCTTGTTTCTGTCTCTGTCGCGTTCCTCCGCATCTTTTGAAGTCCATCGCTTTGGCGGATTTTCTTCTTCAGGTTTTTCTGATCTAGATATTTCTTCATCTGCCCTCCCTTTAGCAATGTCCATTGTTTTTGCTATATCAGGCTTATCAGATAATAAATGTCGATATATATCCTCTTCCGTAGCAAAATCCACAGTCAAAAGTTTTGGATTAGATGACGGCCACCTCGAATTATGTAATGAATCTCGTGTTTCCACGGCTAATTCTTGTGTTTCATACATTGAATAACAGTGAGTTTTTATATTATCAATCCAAAAGTACTCATCAATAATTGGGCCATGACGACTCAAGATATTTTTTAATTGACTGACAGTGAAAGGGCGGACCAAATTTCTCACAAGAAGTACACGAGATGTCGGATGTCTTGCGGGTGACGGAGACTTTTCTTTTATAGGCTTAAGTGAGTCATCTATATCTAGTTTTGATGATTGTCTCGTAGTAGAAACAATTCGTTTTTTTGATGCACTCTCAGAGCTTGGTGGAGAAATAGGTTTACGCTTTGTTGTTATTTGTGGATGGTCTCCATCTTTTTTAAATTCAACAACTCTTGCGTCATTTCTTGATTCCAAAACACCATCAGAAGTGTCTGAACCAACTTCCATGGATATTTCATTACTTTCATCAAGGTCAAAGTCATCGGTTCTTTTGACATCCTAAATAAAAATAATCTAGCGTTAGCTATTGATAACTACTATTTCATTTTGTACCTGAACAATGGTTCTCGTTATATCATCGATAGAAGTCAATACTTTGTGTTGCTCTCCGTCACTATCTTCAGTAGTGATTTTGCTATGTGAGGGCTGAGGTTTTATGTGTCCAAACATTTCTTTTATAGAACTAGATGTGATTCTTTTCGGGAGTTCTATAATAGGAAAAAAAAATAGAGAATATAAAATCTTGCCAAAGAATAAAATAGTAAAACTGTAAACTATTGGAAAATTTTTTTTACGTTTTCTCTGATTCAGTTCCCTTTCCTCGCGTTTTGTCTTCGTTTGTGAGATATCAATAATTCTTTCCTGTGAAATAATAGATTGTATAAGCAACAATTCAAGACATTTTCTTAATTTTAGCAAGTACAATACTTTATGACCTATGTCAATCAATTATCGTACTTACAATTCCTATAGAATCTAAATAGATGACTGTTCGTTAGAGTTCAATCAGTCAGTTATATTTAAAAACATATTTAGCATAACTAAGACGAAAAAACCTTCGTATTTGCTGCCACATATGTTCTCCCAGTCTCCCATCATTTTACAAGCTTACAATAACATGCCAATTTCCCTACTGTTAAGTTCCGTCAGACACTTAATTGAATCGTTGACTTTTTATCAGCTTATTTCATTTCTCTTCATTCATTTAAGATATATTTTAGAACCCCATAGATCTCTTCTATCTTCTTTTTTTCTTTTAAGAGTTAGGCATTGTTCACATCGATCTAACTTCAAGTTAGCCATAATAACCACTTAATAATATAACTTTTTTCTTTTAAATTTTCAATTAGGGCTTTTCGTCTTCTCCTTTTTGTTTATGTTTGGGGTTAAAATTTGTTTAAATTTTATCAAAAGTCCATAATCTTCTCAACCAGTGTCTCCATTCGCAAGAAAATTTCTTATTTTTATTTTCAAGTCGAAACCAAACAAAACCAATACACCATATCATTTTTGCTTAAATTTTTCACATCAATTTACGCATCGTCTTCGATTTCTTCTTATTTTTCTCTAAATTCTTCAGGGATGCCAATATCCAATTTCTTTTCACCAAACTAACCATACACATGTAATACTCTGGTATTAATGATCTTTACAACTTCTACAGTTAGAATTTTGCTGTTGTGCTGAGAATCAGGAAACACTTTATGTCTGACAACTATCCATGTAAGCAGCCAGTTCTATTTACCACTACGACCTTAAATCCTAGAGCTAATTGGTTTTGAACACTCACCTGGAATTTTTCCTCGTTTATGTCATCCTGAGGATCTTGTCTTTTGTCTTCCTCACTTTCATTACTAACATTCTATGAAGTAAACAATATGGTATAAAGAGAACTTGAAATATATTTCTTAGAACAAACCCCTTGTCTTTCAGCAGTTGATTCAGATTTTGAGTCACTTTCTCCCTCTGACGATGAACTCGATGATGTAACATTTTCAGTATTGGATTGTCTACCGCCTTGTAGGTCGCGAACTGCAGGCTCATCAAGTTTAGGCACAACTGAATTTTAAAAATGACATAAAAAAACACCCATTGAACATTTGAACACTCACCTTTTCCTTGTTTTGATTTTTCCTGTTCTAATTTTTTCATTTCTCCTTCCTTCTCCTTAAGTATTCTCTCTTCTTTTTCTTTGCGAATTCTCTCTTCCTCTTTTTCTTTGCGAATTCTCTCTTCCTCTTTTTCTTTGCGAATTCTCTCTTCTTCTTTTTCTTTGCGAATCCTCTCTTCTTCTTTTTCTTTGCGAATCCTCTCTTCTTCTTTTTCTTTGCGAATCCTCTCTTCTTCTTCTTCTTTACGAATCATCTCTTCTTCTTTCTCTTTGCGAATTCTCTCTTCTTTTTCTTTGCGAATTCTCTCTTTTTCTTTCTCTTTGCGAATCCTCTCTTCTTCTTTCTCTTTTCGCATTTTCTCTTCTTCTTTCTCTTTTCGCATTTTCTCTTCTTCTTTCTCTTTTCGCATTCTCTCTTCTTCTTTCTCTTTTCGCATTTTCTCTTCTTCTTTCTCTTTTCGCATTCTCTCTTCTTCTTTCTCTTTTCGTATCCTCTCTTCTTCCTTCTCTTTGCGAATTCTCTCCTCCTCCTTCTCTTTGCGAATTTTCTCCTCCTCCTTCTCTTTGCGAATTCTCTCTTCTTCCTTCTCTTTGCGAATTCTCTCTTCTTCCTTCTCTTTGCGAATTCTCTCTTCTTCCATAAGTAACCGATCTTCTTCTTCTTCTTTCAACCTTCGAGCGTCTTCTATCTCTTTTCTAGCTGCTTCCTCTCGCAGCCGTTTTTCTTCTTTCTCTTTTAGTTTCTTATCTTTTTTTTTCTCTTTTGCTGATTTCTGTATTTCTTCCTTTTCATTGTCCTGATCACTCTGCTGAATCTCTTCTCTAGACTCCCCCATTGATGTATTTCCTACTGCTGAGAGAAATATGTCAGTTTATAATCAAAATATATATTTAAAAAGTTACATTTTTCCTCATCTGAAGAAGTTTGTTCAGGCTGAATTTTTCTCTTTACTTCTGTGCGAATAGATTAAATGTTATCAAAATTTAGTTGAATTTATCTACTTACTTTTACCTTCGTGTTTTTGAAAAGTATCACTATCAGATTGTTCATTCTCACTTTCCTTCTTCAAAACCTGATATTGTTCTTTTTCGTGTCGCATTTGTGTGTATGTTCTTTGTTGTTTTTCCAGGTATTGTTTTACAAAGTCGCTCTGTTCACCAACTGATTCCGATAACTAAATTTATAACAAATAAACTGTTCAAATGGTAAATATGCGTATCGGAAAATATCTAATTTTGGAACTAAGGAACTTCCAACATTATTTTCAAACCGATTAGTTTTTGAAGGTTTAAATTAAGACATGTAAAATTCAGATTTGATATACAAAAACAATCCACTGAGCAATTATATATAATATTATAATAATATGAACAATCTTATGCTTGTAAGTCAAATATATGGAATATTTACCTTTCTATTAGGGATTTCATCCTCGCTGGCATCAGAATGCAAACGTTCAATTCGCATTTTCTGTTTTTAAAGAAGGAGATTACCGATGTTTATATAAAATACATAAAAAGATGGCGGATAGAGCGATATAATGAAAACAAACCGCTTTTAATCGTTTAATTAGCTCAGTTTTACTTCCACTCTTGGACAATCCACGACTTTCGAGCTCTTTCTTCAAATCAACAACCCTTAGCTCATTTATGGCTTTACCGCCGATCTTAAATACTTCTTTTTCCATGTTTAACAACCTCCAGTGACTCGGAAGTTGTATCTGCTGCGTACTTGCCACTTCCTGTTTTTTACAGGCGCCATCTACAGGTAAGACGTTTATTGAAATAAACTGGTAAATATCTAAGCTAAACAGTAAAAGTGTACATAATCGTTAAGAATTCGTTTATCATTATCTTTTAATAAAGTTGTCCATTTGTACTGAGCAAACTCTTTCACAATGTCATTAGCAGATGAACTCCTAGCTGATTTAGGTAATAATTGAAATTACATCATTAAAGAAAATGCAAAAATCACTTTGTTTGATATTCAGAGGATGCCGGGGATGAAGCTGTGGCTATGGATGATGAAATTGAGGACGTTTTGGAGACTGGAGAGATGGAACAAGACGTTGATCAAAGAAGTATAAGATTTATTGCAAAGCTGCTTCATAGTGATCAAGTAATATTAAAGAATTCATGAAAATTACTATAATCACGTAACGAAAATAATATTTTTCAGTTTCATGAGATGCTTATGAAAATCGAATTTTTTCAAGAAAAAAGTATACGAAAGCAAAGTAAGTCTTGGAATTTTTTTCCTCTAAGCCGATTAGCTTCTTTTCAAATTTGTAGTTATTGGACCTGTGGAATCTGATCCAGAATATCAGCTCATTGTAGAAGCTAACAATATGACCGTGGAAATTGATAATGAAATATCAATAATTCATAAATATGTCCGTGATATCTACCATAAGCGATTTCCTGAATTGGAGAGTCTCGTTCCCATTGCTTTAGATTATGTGAAGACTGTAAAAGAATTGGGAAACGAAATTACAGCTAGTAAATCATCTGAAGCGCTTAGTCAATTACTCACCCAAGCGACAATTATGGTTGTTTCCGTTACGGCCAGTACTACTCAGGGTGAACCACTTGACGAAGAAGAGCTACAAAGAATTATGGAGGGTTGTGACATGGCTATAGATCTTGTAGAACATAAGGCTAATATATTAGAGTATGTCGAATCACGTATGATGCTCATAGCCCCTAACATGGCTGCTATAGTAGGAGCTTCCATTGCTGCTAAATTAATGGGTATGGCAGGAGGTCTAACTGCTCTGTCAAAAATGCCAGCCTGTAATGTTTTACTCGTGGGAGCTCAAAGAAAAACTCTCTCTGGATTTTCCTCTACAGCAATCAATCCACATACTGGTTTTGTTTTCTTCAGTGATATTGTTCAACGGTGTCCTCCAGACTTGCAAAAGAAAGCTGCCAAGCTGGTTTCAGCAAAATGCACACTTGCGGCTCGAGTTGATTCTTGTCACGAATCACCTTCTGGATCAATTGGAGAAGACTTTAGAAAAGATATTGAAGAAAAATTAGGCAAAGCTCTCGAACCACCACCAGTTAAGCAAGTCAAACCTTTGCCAGCACCAATAGATCCATCCAGGAAAAAGAGAGGAGGACGACGTTATCGAAAAAGAAAAGAAAGATTAGGAATGACTGAATTACGAAAGGCAACAAATCGTATGAACTTCGGAGAAATAGAGGAAGATGCTTACCAAGAGGATCTCGGATTTAGTCTTGGATCTGTTGGTCAAAATAAAACAGGAAGAATCAGAGGTCCACCAGTAGATTCAAAAACTAAGGCAAAAATCTCAAAAACACTTCAGAATAAATTGGCAAAACAAGGAACTATGAGTACATGGGGAGGTACTTCAACTGTTAAAAAAGCCGTTGGTGGTACAGCATCCAGCGTAGCGTTTACACCTTTACAAGGACTGGAAATTGTCAATCCACAGGCAGCAGAAAAGAGAATAGAAGAAGTAAATGCAAAATATTTCTCTGTTACAGCAAATTTCAAAAAATAGTTAACAAAATTTGTTTTTGTTGTTTTATTATTACAAAATTAATAAAGATAATATGGAAATTGTTTTATAATTGTTATATTATATTTTCTTAAGAAGAAAAGCACTAATACAAAATTTGAATCTCGTGCCAATTTAGTGCAGCATGTTTATTGAGGGAAACGGAAATATGCTTTTTAGTAAATGCGAGACTTTCAAACCGACCGGATCAATCGTATAGGTCATTCTCTTTGCCGACGTCACGTCGTATGATAAATTTATTTTGGTCAATTTTTGCTTATTTTTCTCCTGAAATGTCTAAACAACGTGAAAGAACTTTTCTCATGTTGAAACCCGACGCCGTTCAGCGCGGTTTGGTCGGAGATATCATTGCCCGATTTGAAAAACGTGGTTACAAATTGGTAGCCTTAAAATTCATGAATGTAAGTATTGATATAATTCAATATCGCTCACATTAATAAATGATTTTTCTCAGGCATCTGAAGACCTTTTGAAAAGACACTATGCTGACTTATCGTCCAAATCATTTTTCAACGGACTCATAAAATACATGAGCTCCGGTCCAGTAGTTCCAATGGTAAGATTTGATATGCTAAGAGCCACGTGTTCAATATAAAATTACTTTTTTTAAGGTTTGGGAAGGCAAAGATGTCGTCAAACAAGGCCGTAGCATGTTGGGTGAAACTAACCCTTTAGCCTCTTTACCCGGCTCTATTCGTGGTGATTACTCCATCGATATCGGGAGAAATGTGTGCCATGGCTCTGACAGTACTGAATCTGCCAAGCATGAGATCAGCATGTGGTTTACTGAAAAGGAACTTGTTAACTGGGACAGCCATATGGATACCTGGGTCTACGAATGAATCTCTACACGGTTTCAGAAGAATTAGGTTCCAATGATAACATAAGTTTATGTATTTGAGAAAAGAATACAATTCTTTATTAAAACTGCGATATTCACTGTAGTAATAGTTAACACGTATTATTTCTAGTAAGACAAGCATTTGTCAGAAGTATTTCTTTTTATGTTTCTTTTTTGTCTTACGTCTCTTTGGCTGATTCTTAGCGTCTGGGGGATTGGGAAAATATTTAATAGAAAGTAATATTGCAGGAATGTGATTATACCATAAGGTTCAAAAGTTGCCGGAATACGTCTGCCGTTTACGTGTTGCTCTAAAATCTGTGTAGTGTCTATTGGCCTCCAATCAATCTCTGGCCGATCTATAGCTATCTGCTCTGGAATATGTGCCTCATGTAAATCGTATGCTCCCCTGTAAATGAGAATTCATAAAAAATAATTATTTTTATATCTATTAGTATAAGTGTATAGTGACCTCTCATCAGTGCTCCTTAACAGTTTAACGTAATCGGCTGCGCTATCATGATGTAATAGATAATGGCCTTCCTCTACCATATCAACGAGATATTTAAGTATTTTATATAAGTTAGTAGTTGCTTTTTCGGGACTAAACACATTTAAAAAAGAAAAGAAATTATTTTGTTACCAATTATATAAACTCACTTGAAACTTGGTTCGTAAGACTGTTCAGGTCGCCAATTTTGCAAATTACATGGTTTCCAATTGAGAACTCTTGAGTAAAAAGGAGTGATATTAGCTGTGAGTGTTAAGGAAATGTCTTTCGTAAAATTTTATAAAATCAGTTTATTTAACCTTTTAATACTGTGGCTCCATTCCTAAGAAAAGAAGCAAGCCAGGTCCGGCACATTTCACTATAGCCTTCTTGTTCAAAGCCGAATTGACTCTGGTATTCCAATTTTGGCATTATATGTAACTTTGTTAAATGCTGATGAAAAAGAAATTGAAATGTAAAAAAATTGAATATTCGGATGATTTGAACCGAAAAATTAAAAATCTTACCCTATTCTGACCTTTAAATGCTCCATGAACATTGTTTCTTACAATTAAATCTAAATCGCCTAATTTCCATAACTTATAGGAAACAAAATCCTCTTTATATTTTTGAAAATTATCTTCAATTTCCTTTGTTGTATAGGTTTTTGGTGGTTCTTGACTCTTAGGATCTAAACGCAATAAGCAAACATAATAACTTTTAAGAAAATTAACATATACAGTAGCAAGCTTACGTACCCTCAGGAACTTTTGTCTCTTTTAAATCAGTTTCTGCCTTCGTTGATAATGCTTCATTTTGCTGCTTAAGAATTGTCTCCAGACTATAATAATTACCCATGTTACCAGTAGAAGAGTTGTAGAGGAAAGAACTAGAGACGTCAACCTCTTCGTTGTCACTTCCATCATCGCCACTTTCACTCCATTCGTCTGAACTTGATTCTTCAGCCTAAAATAATTCATTTAACATTAATTGACAATTTAGCGCTATAATCAGTCGAATTAAATTGTAAATTTACTAACTACAACTAAATTCTTTAGAGATGATCCTTCGCTTTCATTCATTTTTGGGCTTGAATCTATAAAAAGCAAAATAAATATTATAAATTGAAATACTATCAGTTACAAACCCTGACTTGAGCATAGTAATTGAGAATCCTTTGTTGTTGGGTTTATAACGGGTTGTTTTTTGGGAGATTCGTTTGACACTCCAGATATGGATCTATTCCGAAGTCGCATGCCTTTTGAAGGGCTAGAAATAGAATCTTCCTCCGAACTTTCTCCAAACAGGTTTTTCTTTGCTTTCTAGAGAAATAAACAACAGACAAACACTAAAATGAAGTATTAAACACTAGTCATATATACATCGTCCAAATTGGAAAACTTCTCATCTCCTTTATTGTCGCTGGTATCCCCGAATAGGTCCATCGTTAAATCTAATATTTTAAAACCAGAATATCATTAATACAGTCTACATATTATATTTTACACAATATAACAGTTGTTTTTTAAAAAATTACCGTCGTTTGAACTTGACGGACTCTCTTTGGGCTTTACTTCTGCTTGCTTTTTTGTTGAAGGGCGCTTTTTGAATGCTTTTGCATCGGGTTCTTGTGGTCTGGGTGTAATTGAGCGATTGCGTAGACACATTCCCTTACTAGACTCTGAAGTTTTATCACCAGCTGTTAGATCTTGTTTAATAGAAGCCTTTAAAGGTGACGCTGCAAAACATTTGAAAGAAATGTTTCAAATAGACAACAGTTTAATTGTCCAAATATCAACATACTTGATTTTGTTTTACTATCATCCTTAGAATCGTCTCCTGAACTGTCTGTAATTTCTATTGACTTCTCTATAAATAAATAATAATTGTTACTGTTATAATTAATATTGCTGTCATAATTAATAAATTTACGAGATTCTTTAGATTCTCTTTTTCCTCTTTTACTTCGACCACAACCTGTAGGGTACTTAATACGTTCTCCTACCCCAAATATATCTTCATCGCTTACATAGTTATTTTCAAATATATCTCCATCTTTATCCTTTTCATTAATGTCTTTATCTTTTTCTAGATTTTTTTTGTCAACCTTAGATCGAATGCTAATTAAACAAAAACAATGAAATAATACTATAAGTTATTACTTCTGTTTACATTACAAACCTTAAATCGCTATATTTTAATAAAAATGCCTTAAGAGATTCTTTGTGAAAAGCGTGATTCTTCTCTCTTGATGACATTGTTAAAGGAAGCAAAGGTTTATTAATAAAGAGAGTTTTTTTTCCATTTTTCATTCTCCTAACAGTAAAACAAATTTGCCAACCCCTCGGATAATTTTTATGAACATTATTATCTATTAAGCATGTTAAAGCTGATGACGATAAGACTATATCAACTTTTTGACTTTCAGCTAATTTTTCAGCATTAGCATCTTGGCTTATAATCTAAAAATTTTGAAAAGTTCAAGCTAGTTTTATTTTATTTTCATAGAAGAAAAAGCGTTCCTTACAGGATGATTTTGTCGTTTACTATTTCTTAGAGTTAATAAACGAGTACCATACGTGGGGAGGCGAGGTTGTTTAAAACTTGATGGCAATATAACATCCCTCATTTTACCCTTTTTATAAATCAAAAATAAATTAAATTAATTCAATTAAATTTACAAATATATAATACAAACTATTTCAAGCAGATTCTGCACCAAGTGAAGGCGAAATGATTGATCTTCACAGTCTGATTTTAAAGGTATATGATGAATTTCTTCATAGAAGCGTGGATAAAGACTAACATACGATCTAAGCATGTCATATTTTCTCTATAGACAAAAAATAGAAGACACCATAGCGAATTTTGATTTTGAATGAAAATATTAAAATATAGTAAGAATTACCCTTAAAAATTTCCTTGCACTTTGTTTAACGAATCCATATTCTTCTCTACATAGTCTCTTCGCCATATTGCGCAGCCAATTTTGAAATTCATTTTGTTCAGAAACAATTTTCGATTTAAGAAACTGTCATCAGATAAATAATAATATATTTTATCATTAAGCAGTATTTAACAAATTAATAGTAGATGCAAACTTACCGTATATACTGTTAGATCTTTTACTGAAGGCTTTAGTTTATCTTCCAACATTGACTTGAACTTAATGGATAAATTGACAAATTCAGCATGTTGAGATGTTGAAAGGCAAGATTTTTTAGGATAAACATAATCAAAGTTGTATGGCTTAAAGTTAAAAGTTCTGAAAAGCAATATTTTAGATGATTCATTATTAGATATAATTCATTATAGTTATTGTAATAATAAACTAACTCTTGTAAGGGTCTTTTCCTTTTTTTTCGTTTATTTGGTTTTTGGGGTTGAGTCTTTAAAGACTCAGACCAAGGATGGTCAGCTGTAAAATAATGTGACTTTAGAAAAAGTTTACAATAATATTAAGAATAATGAAAAAAATTAAATGTAAAGTTTCCTTTTAAACTTTTAAAAATAGAACAGAGTTTTACTAATGTAAAAATTTGCTTTAAGAGATAAATAGTACTTTTTTCAGTTTCAGGGAGTTTACTATTGTTCTCAGACATTTTCTTTACTGCTTCAGACTCGTTTCGGATATCATGACGATTTTTAAGAAATGGCACAGATATAGTCTCAAAATTCTTGCTATATTCTTCATACTCATTCCAAGAAGCTGATTTTATGTCCGATTTAGGCCTATTGAGCGAAAATGGGTGGATAAATTAGCTTACTATCAAAAAAATTTAAAATAGAAAATAATTACCATTCAATTTTTAACGAAGACATTTTATTCACTGAAATTTTCTGCCAAACGTCTGAAACAATTGAAAATAATACAATTTTTACTGGTATTTAGTAATATTTTACGGTTGTGTACAACAATGGCGGACGCTGCGGCGAGAAGTTTACAATACGAATATAAAGCGGTAATATTATATTTCGTTATTTATTCTTACGTGAAATGTAAAATTAAATTTCAAGATTATTTGTTGATATGGGCTATTAATTTAGTTACTAAGTATTTAATAAGAAATTTCGTTTATGAGCGATAATAAGTAATCATGTCTTGCGATCAAAGAACGCACAAGCGACGTTTTATGCAAGCAATCTCTTTATAATATTAGATAGCTATACGTACGTCTAGGTATTTATTTGAAGCAAATCAAAATTATAATTTTGCTGTTTTATTTGAGATTGTTAACTTTTTCGAAACTCTTTCATATCCAAATTTCCATAACGCTAATATTTTTTCCCCCCATAGAACTCAAATCTTGTACTTCAAGCTGATAGATCTTTAATTGAAAGAAGACCTAGAGATGAAGCCACTGGAGAAGTATTGCCCCTTACGTCTGATGTTCTCAAAATTACTCGAATGGGAGATAAAGCCATTCGAGGAAAACCAACACAGAAATCAGAAGAACAGAAAGCAAAGAAGGCTAAAAAGTCGAAAGCAACTATCACTACCCACAGTAAAATAACAGGTCCCAGAGCTGGGGTGTTAGCGGAAGATGACGACTTAGCCACAGGCATTTTGTACAGACCAAAAACCACAGAAACAAAAAGAACTTATGAGATTTTATTAAGTGTAATTAACGAAGCTATTGGAGATCAACCTAGAGATGTTTTATGTGGAGCAGCTGATGAGGTTTTATCTGTTTTAAAAACCGGAGATGTTCGCGATTCACAACGTAAAAGTGATATAGAATCTTTGCTTGGACCTTTACCAGATGAAAGATTAGCTCTTTTAATGAATCTTTCAAAGAAATTGTCAGATTGGGGCGTTGAAGAAAACACACAGACATTAGGTGATACTGCAGTTGACGAAGACGGTATCAATGTACAGTTTGAAGAAAGTGATAACGAAGATGAAGATGGAATGGGGGATGAAGTTCAAGAAGACGATGAAGATGATGATGAAGAGGGAATGGAAACTCAGGACAATATGACATTGTCAGCTAAATTAGGAGATATTTCTAGTTCAAAGAGTGAAACAGATATATTAAATCCACACGACGTTGACGCGTATTGGTTGCAGAGAAAATTAAGATCTCTGTACGATGATCCAGTGGTTGCTCAATCAAGAGCCGCAGATGTAATTCAAGCACTACAGGATGCTAATGACGAAAGAGATGTTGAAAATAAGCTCGTTCTCCTTCTTGGATTTTCCAATTTTGATCTCATTCGAACTATTCGAGCTAACCGAAATACAGTCTTATATTGCAGTCTTTTAGCACAAGCTCAATCAACAGCAGAGAAAGAAAAAATCGAAAAAATTATGAAGGAAGACCCTGAATTAGCTAAAATTTTGCATGTTTTAAAAGATACCCGGGGCAAATCTGATATTGTTGTTGAAGAACAGAAGCGCCGGAAAGCTGACAGGCAACGTAAAATTGATCAGGAGATGGAATATGAAGATATGACGACGACAGAAGGGCCAACAGCTACAGTTGATCTGGATGATTTAATTTTCAACCAGGGTTCTCTACTTATGGCTAACAAAAAATGCGAATTACCTGATGGATCTGTAAGAAAGCAGCGAAAAGGTTATGAGCAGGTGCACGTTCCAAATCTTAAGCCAAAAGCTTTTGGAGATAGCGAAGAGTTAATACCTATTTCTAAGCTACCCAGTTATGCTCAACCTGCTTTTGAAGGCTATGAGAAACTGAACAGGGTTCAAAGTAAAGTATGTGATGCTGCACTTAACAATGATGAAAATCTTTTGGTTTGTGCGCCAACTAGTTCTGGTAAAACTAATGTGGCACTTCTGACTATTTTGAGAGAAATAGGCAAGAATGTGAGAAGTGATGGAACTATTGATACTAGTAGCTTTAAAGCCATTTATATTGCACCTATGCGATCATTGGTACAGGAAATGGTTGGCTCTTTTAGAAAGCGACTCGGAAATTACAACTTGGTTGTTGATGAACTTACAGGTGAACATCAATTGACCAGAGATCAATTAGTAAATACGCAACTAGTTGTTTGCACCCCTGAAAAGTGGGATATTGTTACTAGAAAAGGAGGAGCGCTTGCATATACTACTCGGTTATTAATTATTGATGAAGTTCATTTGCTGCATGACGACCGTGGTCCAGTTCTCGAAGCTATTGTTGCTAGGACATTGCGTGCCAGTGAAGCTAAACAGGAGCATGTTAGAATTGTTGGACTTTCTGCCACCTTACCTAACTATGCCGACGTAGCCACTTTCCTTAGAGTTCCCGCTGATAAAGGACTATTTCACTTTGATAACACTTTCCGACCTGTCTGCCTAGAGCAAAACATGATTGGTATTTCTGAAAAGAAAGCTGTTAAACGCTGGCAACTGATGAACGAATTGGTATACGAGCGACTAATGGCAGCGGCGGAAAAGAACAAGCAGGTTCTTATCTTTGTTCATTCAAGGAAAGAGACAGCAAAAACTGCTAGAGCCCTCCGGGATATGTGTATTGAAAAAGAAACTCTGAGTCAAGTAGTGAAACACGGTACAGCTGTAACAGAAGTTTTGCGCCAGGAAGCAGAGCATGTTAAAGACAAGAACCTAAAAGAGTTATTACCGTATGGTTTTGCTATACATCATGCTGGTATGCAAAGAGTTGACAGAACGTTGGTAGAAGACCTGTATGCTGATCGTCATATTCCCGTTTTAGTATCGACAGCAACATTAGCTTGGGGTGTTAATCTTCCTGCTCATACTGTCGTAATCAAAGGAACTCAAGTGTACAGTCCAGAAAAAGGTCGATGGACTGAGTTGGGCGCCTTAGACGTATTGCAGATGATGGGTCGTGCTGGTAGACCTCAATACGATAGTAAAGGTGTGGGAGTTTTAATAACTCATCACCAACAATTACAATATTATTTATCTGTTATGAACGAGCAACTTCCAATTGAGTCTCAGTTGGTTTCGAAACTGGCCGACATTTTGTGTGCAGAGGTAGTTCTTGGAACGATTTCCAGCGTAAAAGAAGCTGTGAATTGGTTGGGCTATACATATCTATATGTTAGAATGATGAGAAATCCCAACCTGTATGGAATTTCCGCCGACCAGAAGAAGTCTGACAAACATCTAGAACAATTTAGAACTGAATTGATTCATACAGCTGCATTAATATTAGATAAACAAGGTCTGGTGAGATATCAAAAGAGAGCCGGAATCATAGCCCCCACAGATTTGGGCAGAATAGCATCTCATTTCTATCTTTCTTCACCAACTATTAGCACTTATCAACAACTACTTAAACCGACTTTGAGCGAGCTCGAATTGCTAAGAGTTTTTGCCTTGTCAAATGAATTCAAAAATATTTCTGTTAGAGATGAAGAAAAACTGGAGTTATCCAAATTAATGGAAAGAGTTCCAATACCTATCAAAGACGGTGTGGATGAATCAGCAGCTAAAATCAATGTTTTACTTCAAGCCTTCATCAGCGGTTTATCCTTAGACGGTCTTGCTTTAGTTGCCGATATGATGTATGTAACACAAAGCGCTGCCCGTCTTCTTAGAGCTATGCACGCCATAGTGATGTGGAGAGGCTGGGCTGCTGTAGCAGGTCGATGTTTGGCTCTATGTAAGATGGTTGAGAAACATCAGTGGTCATCCCAATGCCCTCTGAGGCAATTCGGAAAGAAACTAAAATCAGACATTGTAAGCCGCCTGGAAAAGAAAGCATTGGCTTGGGATAGGATCATAGAGTTATCACCCGTTGAACTTGGAGATTTATTAAGAACTCCAAAAGTAGGCAGACAAGTTCATAAATTTATTCACCACATTCCCAAGGTTGAAGTATCTGTTCACGTTCAACCTATAACTAGAGCAATTCTGCGTTTAGAATTGACGCTCACGCCAGATTTTGATTGGGACGAAAAGATTCATGGTCCATCTGAAGTATTTTTCGTCTTTGTTGAGGATGTTGATAGCGAAATTATTGTACAACATGAAATGGTAATCTTGAAGGCACAATATGGACAAGAGTCTTATACGATGAGAATGCTTATACCTATCTTAGAACCTCTACCTCCTCACTACTTTGTAAGAATTATTTCCGAACGGTGGATAGGATCAGAAACATTGCTACCTGTCAGTTTTAGGCATCTAGTTCTGCCAGATAGGTCACCACCACCTACGGATCTTCTAGATTTGCAACCATTGCCAGTATCTGCATTGAGACGACAACAATTTGAACCGTTATACCAACATATTAAAACTTTAAACCCTATACAAACCCAGGTGTTCAACTCTCTTTACAATTCGGATGATAATGTTCTCGTTTGCGCTCCTTCTGGAAGTGGCAAAACGCTTTGTGCTGAATTGGCAATGCTTAGAGCATTTACAAACAAGCCAGACACACGGGTTGTATATGTCACGTCAAGATTAACATTAGCCGAGCAATTATATAATGACTGGAGTCAAAGATTTGGAAGTGTTTTGGGTAAGAAAGTAGTCATGCTTATAGGAGAAACAGCAGCTGATTTGAAGCTCCTAGCTAGAGCCCATATCGTAATTTCTACTCCTTCTAGATGGGATGTGCTTAGCAGAAGATGGAAGCAGCGTAAGAATGTACAGGCTGTTGGTTTATTTATTGCTGATGAGTTGCATGAAATTGGAGGAGATAAAGGTCCTGTCTTAGAAATAGTATGCTCTCGTATGCGATACATGGCGTCTCAGTTGGGCCAAGGAAAAACAACAGGAGCAGGTGTAAGAATTGTGGCCTTATCAGCACCTTTAGCTCACGCTAGAGATGTTGCTGGTTGGCTGGGTGTTCCAGCTCAAGCTTCATTTAATTTCCATCCGAATGTCCGACCAATTCAATTAGAATTACATGTTGAAGGTTTCCCAACCTCTCATGCTGCAACGAGACTGGACCATATGATTAAGCCAGTGTATAATGCTATTGTAAATCATTCACCTGATCCCAGTCAGAATTCAATTGTCTTTGTTGCTTCAAGAAAACAGACGAGATCAGTTGCTGTTGATCTCTTGACATTAGCCGCTGCGGATGAACGAAAGACTCGGTTTGCTCATGCTGATGAGGAAGATATGATGCCTTTGTTGGAAAAATTAGAGGATTCTACCCTGAAAAAGACAACCGCTGATGGCGTGGCCTATATTCATGAAGGAGTCAGTGACTTAGACAAACGCATAATAGAACAACTTTTTTCAAAGGGAGCAATACATGTCCTTGTTGCCTCTAGACCGATGGCTTGGTCTTTAAAAGTTAGAGCTCATTCCGTAGTAGTCATGGACACTCAATGGTATGATGGAAGAGTTCATGCGTGGGATGATTATCCAGTTGTTGATATTTTGCGTATGGTTGGTAGAGCTGGTCGACCTGATATAGATGACGACGCGAAGGCTGTTCTGCTCTGCCATTCTTCAAGGAAAGACATGCTAAAGCGTTTTGTTTATGAGCCCTTGCCTGTTGAGAGTCATTTGGACCACACTCTTCACGATCACTTTAATGCTGAAGTCGTAACCAAAACAATTGAAAACAAACAAGATGCAGTAGATTATCTAACATGGACCCTCTTGTATCGTCGTCTGACCCATAATCCTAATTACTACAACGTCGCTGGCGTAACTCACAGACATTTGAGTGATCATTTATCCGAATTGGTTGATGATACATTGAACGATTTGCAATCAGCAAAATGCGTTTCAATCGATGATGAGATGGACACATCTCCCCTTAATTTAGGAATGATTGCATCTTACTATTATATACACTACACTTCTATTGAACTACTTTCCATGTCGCTAAGTTCAAAAACAAAATTGAAAGGTTTATTAGATGTTCTTTCTAACGCTGCTGAAATGGCGGATCTGGACGTACGAAGAGGAGAAGCCCAAGTTTTGCAACAATTAGCTCAAAAGCTTCCTAATAAATTGCCAGGTTCATCGAAATTTAACGATCCTCATACGAAGGCACATGTTCTGTTACAAGCCCATCTCTCAAGAGTTCAGCTTCCACCCGAATTGGCCGAGGATGCCAAAGTTGTTGTCACAAACACTCTTCGCTTGGTTCATGCTTCTGTGGACGTATTATCATCAAATGGCTGGCTTTCACCAGCTCTAGGAGCAATGGAATTAGCTCAGATGATCACTCAGGCTTGTTGGTCGAAAGATTCCAACCTGAGACAATTACCGCATTTCTCTAAACCGTTGATAGAAAAATGCTTGGAAGCTAAAATTGAAACTGTTTTCGATATTATGGAAATGGAAGATGATGATCGTGTTAAGTTGCTGAATATGACTGAGGTTCAATTAGCTGACGTTGCCCGATTCTGCAATAGATATCCAAATATTGAACTGAAATATGATTTACCAGAAAACGTATACGCTGGAAGACAAATGCAAGTTACAGTCACTATTGAAAGAGAAGATGATGAAGAGACAGTAGGACCAATTATTGCACCTCTCTTCCCTCATAAGAGAGATGAGGGCTGGTGGGTAGTTATCGGTGAACCGAAACATAATTCTCTCGTCAGCATAAAAAGACTAACTCTTCTTCAACATAAAGCATCCATAAAACTCGACTTTATCGCTCCGGCTCATAGCGGAAGTAACACTTACACCTTATACTTCATGTCCGATGCATACATGGGGTGCGATCAGGAATATAAGTTTACACTCGATGTTAAGCGTGGTAAACCGAAAGATTCTGATAGCGAATGAAGAGAAAAATGAAATAGACATTAAATTTTTTTTTCTTTATATTTTTTTAAGTGGTGTGTCTTTTAAATTGTGTAAAGGACATGTTGTTTACATTTAGTTTAAGTTTACTATAAATGTTGAAAGAAAATTACTATCTGTAATTAGGACATGGAGCGATTGAAAATGTAGAATATATTGTATAAAATAAACAACATCAGATACTTCTTTAATAAATTACTGTCAAACCTTTACTTCATTATTTGCTTAGTATTAATACATTTCTTTGAAAAGATTTAAAAAAAAACTGGGACAATTATGGCTGGTTGGTAAGTTTTCAAATTTCAAAATTTCCTCATTATTTAAATATGTCAGAGGAGGATGAGGAGGAAAGCACTAAATCAAGTGCACAGACTGAAGAAGAACAAGATATTCATGAACAATTCGGTTGGTTCAGTTATGTTTTAACAGTTGACGAGAGCCTTAGATCAAGATTTATTCAAATCAAGGCTCTTGGTAATATCGTAATTTCAATTCTATCTCTTGTTGGTCTTATATTTGGTGCGATAGCTCTATCAAAGATAAATGATTATAAGGAACTCGTGAATATGTCAGATTATCAGAGTTTACTTGGAGTTTTCTTATTTATGATTCTATTTCAGAACGGTATTTCTATTATTTCTATTTTATTAGATATGAGATATTTTAAAGAGAATAAGCGGTTAAAGAGGAGAGACGCATTCTCTTTTCGGAAAATGCATTGGATGGTTTTTCTTTTAGGTTTAATTGGTTTTATCATATCATGCATACTATTAAGTAAGGATATACAAGGTGATGTAAAGAAAGAGCTAATGGAAAATATTCCTAAATATAGAACAATTGGTAAATTTAAAGCTGCCATGGATAAGATACAACAAGATGACGAATGTTGCGGTATTACTGGAATTAAAAATTGGTGGATGTCAACAGAATGGTACGATTTCAAGAATCTACCAATAAAAAACAATTATAATAGGAGTAGTCTAAAAATGGTTCCATTTTCATGCTGTATGAGAGAAAATGTCAACAAACCATGCGAGTATATGAACGCAGAAAATTCAGATACAATTTATAGGTCAGGATGCTTAAATAAAATTGTTAATTATTGCAAGAAACTATTTAAATCCGCTGGATGGCTCATGTGGACCACATCCGTTATTCAATTGATCATAGCTTTTATATCAAGAGTAGCATACTTCTCGGTAAAGTATCTTGAACACGACCCTACTCAAACGGTTACCTTAGAGATATTTAGTGGTACATTTGGTAAGTCAACAGAAAGGAGCCTTTAATATTTTTTGTACACTGTATATATACATATACTGTATGTAATATATTTGCAGTTTCGTTAGAAGATAACGACGAAGATGAATTTCGTAAAGTTCAACTTAGAACATCAAAAGATGAAAGTGAAGAATACGAAAATGAAGATGACGATTATGATGACGAGGAGCAAACGTCTCGTTCAAGGAGAAAAATAAGATTTAAATATCAAAAGAATAGATTACATAATAGAAAATTTAGAGATAATTATTATAAACTCTTAGAGAGCGATCATGATGATAATTGGACAAATAATAACATGTCAATTGTAACAAATTCATACGACGATCCTAGAAAGTTATTATTGGAAAGTAGGAAAAATAAGGAAAGAATTATACAAATAGGAAACTCATCTCTAACACCCCAGAAAGATAATGAGATTTACCAAGGTAGTTTATTCGGCGAGTCTTATCTGGTTCCCATGGGACGAAAACAATCCAATCACACTATCATACAGATTGATAAATGATTAAACTACGAATTTTTTAGATCATTAGTTTTTTTGTTACTTTCCTTTCAGTGTGTTTTGTTAACTTCTATTTAGATAATAAAATATTCAAATTATTTAAATCGCCGCTGGAAAATGGACTTTGTTCGGCATTGAACGTTTATCGATTTGAACTCATCTCATTTATCGCTAGCTAAGTTCTATTCTGAATTTTTCGACCAATTAGTGGGCTTCGCTTATCCGTATGATGATTTTGGGATCTAATCATTCGCAAGTATGTTGTCTTACAAAACGAGAATATCTATTTTATACTTACAAAAAACGACAAGTATTAACTGAGCGATAATATGCATAGTATACCGTTACAAACTACGTGTTGGTTGTTTAACGTTTTATTTTTCATTTTTAGTCTAATGCACCTTCAACCCAAGGTTTAACGTCGGGTTTAGAGTTTAATCCAAAGGAAGTTTTAGCTCGAATGATGGGTAAACAAGAAAAGGAGGTTGGTCAGAAGGCATACAAGTATTTTCAAGATGGGGAGTATCTAGCAGTCTTAAAAGAATTATCACCTCTTAGTAAAAAATGGCCTCTTGATGCAAGACTCTCGCACAATATAGCAGTAACAGAATACATTAAAGGTGGATTAACGACAACCGCAACATTTTGCCAGCAATTAACAAAAGCCGCTGAACTAGCCAAAGTAAATATTGAGAAACTATGCTTATATCCTTATTTAAATCTCATTTAATTTTTTTCTAGGGAAACATTGACCATTTAGAGACGTTAGAAGATGCTGACCAGTGTCCTTATTTCTACAATAAAGCTTTAATATTCATACATCTACGAAAATATGATTTGGCTCTAAAATACTTAAAAAATATTAATATTATCTCTTCACCTATTGAGGAACCTCTTGGAAAAGCAGCTGCTCTTGCATTAATCGAATTATATTTAATAACGTTTCAAGTAATAGTTATAAATTAATTTTCTTTTTAAAAAAAAAGATGAAGCAGTCGTAAACAAAAATATTTTTTTCTTATCAATTAGCCTCATAAAGCCCTTGAAGAAATAACAAGAATTGAACATTGTCTGTCGAATGGTAATTCAAAGTCATCAACCCCGGAATCTACCAAGGATGACGACTCAGAAAAAGATGAGCACCGCATGTCAACAAAACAATTAAACGATTATAAGGCCTCGTTAGCGGTTTATAAAGTTAGATGTTATTTGGGTTTAAAGTCAATTAAAAACTGTAAAAGAGAGCTAAAGAATTTAGCTAACTACGGGAAAATACCTGTTTCAATGTCCATACTTCGTTGCAATTTTGAATATTTGAAACGTAATGAGCAGAAAGCATTAAAAATATTAAACGGAGAAAAATCATCCTGGAAAATAACAGACTTAGGATTACATCATCCGACAGTTTTTTATAATAATTCGGCCGTTTTACATTTCGCTATTAACAAACCAAATGTAGCTCTTCATTATTTACACAATGCGGCCAAAGAAGATAAAAAAGCAACAGAAGAATTCAAGCCTATAAGCAAAGAGAGTGAATCAAACGGAAGACCAGTACATTGTTTGAATATTAGTGTTAAACATATCATAAATTATAACACGGGTATTGCTCTGCTCTTCGCCAACAAATCAGAGTTAGCGTTTGAATATTTATTACAATCAACCGAAGTATTTCCTCATAACCCTCGTTTATGGTTACGATTAGCGCAATCATGCGTTCAATTACAACAAGCAAAAGATGAACTACACGATCCGGGTCATCCAGTAGCTAAGGTTATTGGTCGAGGTTCGTATAAGCAGAATAAAGGTGGTAAAGAAAATAAGAATTAATTATTTTTTAAAAAGGTATGCATCGAAAATTATTATTAAACAAAGGAAATTGGAAAAATGAAATGGCAACAGTATATTTAAAAAATGGATCTGAAGTACCATGCTTAGAATTTGCTGCTCAATGTTTACGTACGGCGCTATCACTATTACCAAAACATCTACCGGACGAATCAAATATAGAGTAAATCACTTATTTTGTTTATTTTTTATGTTTTTAATCACATTGTTTTATTGTTAATTAATTTTTTTTTAATAGTGATTTTAAAGGTGAAGAATTAATTTTACCAGCTCCACCTGCCACGCCTTTGAGGTTTTTTGAAATAATTCATGTAAAGTTAGTTGACTCATCAATAATTTAAATATTAATGTAAATAATAATATATTTATTTTTACTATTCTTATGTAGAAACGAAATTTTAACAACTTCGGCGTATGTTCATCTATCCTTAAATAATTATTTAGTAGCAAAAGAATATGCCGATCTTCTTCTTACCCAAGCGTACTTATCGCCTGCCCAAGAGTATGTTATAAGCATTTTCTCTAGTTTAATTAGTTCGTTAATGAAACGTTATTTTTTATCATATACAGGTTTGCTGGAAAAATGTACTTGGCTGAAGCTCTTGTTCACACCGATTACGTAGTAGACGCTATCGCCTGTTTAGAAGCTGATGACGCAACGAATGTCAGCACCGTTCCCCCTGTACCAGCAGACGTTGAAATAACACCTCCTAACCCTACCAACTGGCCACAGGTAGAGGACGCTAAAAAAGCCAGAAGTTTAATGACGTATAACTTGGCGGCAACTCAAGCTATTAGAGGCGACTTTACCAGAGCTCTTAGCTCTTTAGAAGTTGCAGAAAAAGAACTAGGACGCCGCGCACCTGCTCAACTATCGTTTTTACGTCTATACTTATTGCTAATGGACGGTAGAAGGCAAGAAGCCGTAGACTATGTATCAAAGACTTTTGGACAAATTGGACTATAATTAGGAAAATGTAGATTTATTTTTTTTTGTTTATATTTAATTGTCATAAAATTTACAAAATTTAAAAATGATAGGCACTTCTTTGTAAAATTGATAGCACTTTAAAAAATAACCCTCCATACAAAAACAGTTAAAAAGATATGATACAAATTTATAAAAATAACGCAAGTCTTAACAAATTTACATACTATTTACAATAGTCAATAGCTTTGAGATCGATTGAGTCATGATTATGTCACAGTTTATATATTTTTTTTCTTCAATCGTTCTATCAATCAACTTCTCCACTTGAATCTTCTACGACTGATTCCTAAAATTACAAGGGAAATAAGAGAACAGTTAGAAAGGGGAAAAATATAAACTACCAACAATATTAAGATACTTACCCATCCTCCTTGACTTGCTATCATACCAGATAATTTATCTTGAAAGAAACGAATACAATTCTCTTTTATCCTAGAGAATAACGTTGGCTGAGCATTTATTGCTTCTGATGTTATATTAAACAATACGGCCACTTGATTAATTGGTTCTTCGTTGACTATCACTCTATTCATTTCGCTTTGAAAAGTTCCGTAACTACCCGATCTAACTATATTATTAACTGTCAACTCTAGTGACGGTGACCTAAATCGACGATACATATTCGTTGGAGCATCAGGTATACTACTTCTTCTCTTCGGATCTAATAAAACAAACGTAAAAAATAAGATAATTAACTATTCTTTAAAAATAGGCCTATTTGTTTTATTAAATACCTGTAACATTAACATTGGAATAATTTGAAGTTGAAAGACTTCTTTTCCTTTCAAAATGCTTTTTTTGAATATCATCACCGATCTCTAAAACTTTTTCGGCAATTTTTGCATAAAGTTTTTCTTGTTTATCCCTAGGCAAATCATGGAATGATCCCTTTTTAACAAATCCACAAGGTGAAAGATCTGTCTGATCTGTTAATTAAATTAATTAAATTACAATAAATTAAACGTATAACTAATAAAAATTATTTAAATAATTATTAAAAAGTTTTTTTTTTAAAAAAAAAAGATAAAACGAAAAACTAATAATAGAAAACTTGATTAAAAACGATTAACATTATGATAAAAACTTATATACATGAAAAAAAAACGATTCATGAGATATTTCACGTGTTTCAAAATATTAAATAGGTGTTTTGCAACAAGTAAATTTTACCAAAATATGATTAATAATAAAGTTAAATAAAACATGACTTACCTTGAGTAAAATTCATTGCATCCGTACAATCAACGCCTACGCCATCGGCTTCATCGTTTGACATAGGACGATGTTTTTGTAAATCCTTCAACCCCATCGTCTTGACGGGCGGCTGCGAATGAGCGAACTGAGCGAAATCGCGCTTAACCTCGAAGCGATGGTTTTTGTCTAGAGAGTGAACTTTTCCCGTCGGCGTGTAGTTAGCTAATATTTGTTGTTGTTCCGCGGAACTCGTAGCATCAATACGGAACATCGTTTCGTCCGATCGACTTCGCTTTTCTATTTAGTTAATTAATATTTCTCAATTAATTATCTAATAAACATTAATTAATTTTTATAGTTTGACAATATAAGAAAAAAATAGATCAGTTTTCGTTTAAACAAAAAGAATACAAAGTTCTTAAAATAGAATTTGCACTTACTAGTTTGATTGTTCGATTCTGATTTCTTTGGTTTCAGAGCATTTAGAAAATGATTAAAGATTTTACGATCCTTGTCTTGAATTTGAGCTTTTTGAACAGGAGCAGTTTGTCTTCTTTCAATTGGTAGTTTTTCACGACTATTCCTCTTAAAAGTTTGACGTAATCGCTCTAAAACTCGTTTTTTTAAACTTTTCTTTTTTCGTTGGATTCTATCATTATCATCATTCGATGATGATGATGATAATGCGTCGTTAGATGATTGCTGTTTTCCATCCGTCTCTTTAATACCTGGAAGAGCTTCCACATCGTTTGAGCTAAAACACCTCTTCATGAGAACGCATTTTAAAACGATTTTCGCGTCCTCGGTCGCTTCTTCAGCCGGCGTCAGAGCTCGATTGTGTGGTAAAGAGCTAGTTTCGTCCACCATATCTTTCCTCATTAATTCAGGACTATGTTCAATAGATGAAGGCTCAATATTAAAAGTTGGTAGTTGCTGGTAATGATCTTCTCGTAATACTGATTGACTCATGGTGGGCGCTCTTATATAGGCTTCTATAACCGTATCGGTATCAGCTTTAACCAATCGCAAGTAGAATTGAATTATTCAAAAAGTATTATTCACAGAGATGACATAAGACATAGTAGGTATTTTCTAATATATTTTATAAAAGTCACGGTAAATAACCGTCCTTCACCTCTTCGTATATGATACATCCGGTTGTGACCGCAAAAACTTCGTATTTCGTGTATATTTGTCCAATCAGCGTCAAGAATTAGGAAGGGAGCCATGTTTTGGACCGGACTACCAAAGAACCACCAAGCGTATACAATTACTATTCATGCGTTAGCCTTGTTTTACTATAAATATTAATAGATATAAACAAAGATAGACTGGTCTACGTAATAGTATGTGTCAATCATGGAATTTCTTAGTAGCGTCGTCATAATAACCTCCAAATGTGTCAAATCTTGGCCACACAGAATTGAGTGCTTGCGTAAAATTTAACAAGAAACTGCTTATGTTTACAAGAGCGTCAATTCACACTAAACAACAATACTTTGAACGCCTTTGGCGACGATAAAATTTCTATTGTAATTTCTAAAAGTTAATGGGCGTTTTGCACGCTTCTTTTACGTCATTTGGCAGGAAATTTACATTTTTCTCCAACTCCCTTTAAAATGTGCACTAGTTATATAAATAATTATATATTACGTAATTGGTAAACAGTTTCCCCAAGTTACTAAAAATCTGTTTACCGTTTAAGAACGTGTTGGTGAGAGATTATCACCTGTTTATTATTACCTATTACATTTTTAACCATTGACTAATTAACCAGAATATCCGCGGTTTTATTTGCTCTAATAAATAATGTACTTTCATTAAAACGCACTTAAAGAGTCTTACAAGTGTTAAGAGATCGAAAAGTAGATAAAAATGTAGATTTTTTTCCAGGGTCTTCTCTTTCAAGCAAATGTATTTAATTTTAGAAAATACAGAAACAATAGAAAAAATGAAACAGTATTAATATAATTTTAAGCGTATCTTCAGACAAGTAAATGTTAGAAGAGATATACAGTATAGCATTCTATTGGCTTGTTAATCAAAACGAAATAACATGAACAAAATCAAAAGTATAATTAATAATTTTCTGTTTATAAGAAAACGATTGCGTAATTACTAGGTATTAAATTTCGTAGGTCAAGACAAAGATTACGAAATTGATATTATAGCATCGATCCTAACGACTATTTTTTATGCTTATTTTTTAATGACTATTAAAAAAATGATCTTTACAGGTGTAAATATACATTTGCATAGTAGAAAAAATAATTTTCATTCATAATACACAGTAATGTATAGTATGATACATAAAATATTACATATATATATACAGTATATATGTATAATATATACATATATTTACATACATATACTACATTGAAAGAAGGGCTTTAAAACAATAAGCTGAATCGATTTTAAAAGATGGAGAGAAAAAGAAGAGGCGGAAAAAGAGCTACAACTTCTGTTATAACATTACACTTGTTTATTGTTGATGTTGAAGTGCATTTGCTGTTTTTTGTTATAATAATTTCTCGCTCAATAATTCATAGATCATTCTTCGTCGAAAATAAGGCATATGTTCCTAATAATAGAAACGGTGATTAATTTCTTTGGAATTGTTTTTGTGAAATAGAATATACCTGAGTGAATGTAAAATCTGCTCGGCGGGAATAATATTCGGCAAATTTACACGAAAACATCCCACAATCTGATCCGTTCATTTGTTGAGGTATATCCTAATAAAAAATAGAAATTTAATATTATTGATATATTTAAAATATATTAATTTCATACTTTTATATTCTGAAACTTCCATCCAGTGAGATTCATTGTTTGCTTTTTCTTATCTTCCATCTCACAGCATAGATATTTCTTCATAATATCTAGGCAGGTTTGATTTCTACCGCCCATAGAATCAAAATATTTTACTTCCTTTTCTTTCAAATCGATGACACACATACACCAATGCATTCCCAAATGAACAGGTACTAAGATTATCTCTTTTGAAAATATATCAACTCGTCTCGTCCATCTTCTTACTGCCGAGTATCCTTTCGACTCAAGGCTTGAATAGAAAAATGTATTAAAATTGTAAACTTTTGGTAAATTGTCATTTTCGTTGCTTCTTTCGCTTATTAAACTCAAGTAAAAATTTATGACCTGAAATATTTTGCAAATGTTAACAGGCGGTTATTAACTGTAATTTATTAATTCTTACTTCGTCATTTAGCCAGCTCAAACCTTCTAAAGTGGCAACGTCCAAACGTCTAATTGGTATATTAAATCTTTTGACTAGCTCTTTTTCTGATGCCGTTATTTGCAGGGCTTCATCGATAACATTTTCTTGATCAGGTGTTAATTCTAAAGACGTGCAACTCTTCTGTAAATTAGGTTATGCAATACAAATTTTTATTAGCTAACCTTTAAATTCCTCACTTTCTTCGGCCTGATCAAAAGATTCTTCCAAAACAACTGGTTCCCTTTCAGCAAGTGTT
Source organism: Dimorphilus gyrociliatus (assembly GCA_904063045.1). Classification (NCBI taxonomy): domain Eukaryota; kingdom Metazoa; phylum Annelida; class Polychaeta; family Dinophilidae; genus Dimorphilus; species Dimorphilus gyrociliatus. The sequence continues at coordinate 4,187,368 of CAJFCJ010000007.1, forward strand.
AACTTACTTAATAAACGTTGTTGAGCCTCGACATGAAGTTTCTCTCTCTGTCAATTAATTATATATATTTTCATTTTAATTCAGACAAAAGTAAACTGAATAACCAACCTCCTTAGAGTAATAATCCGACTGAAATTTACAACGTTCAATTTCCCTATCCGCTCTACGTTTGTCTTCAGAATATTTTCGCTGACTGATTAAAGATAACTTAAATGAAAAAATAGCTGATATAATTATATAAAAAACACCTTACAATTGTGTGAGCCAATTAGGGTCGTTAACAATTTTACATTTTTTCAAATTTTCTTCAAATTTTTTTGGAGCACTTTTATCAATCTTATCGTAATTGATTGATTCTGAAAAAGAAATTTGTTTTACTTGAGAAATATTATTGTGTAATTAAGGCTACTTTTAGAATCGAAAGTCAAGTCTATCACACTTTCAGATGGACGTCGTCCTGTCGCTGGAGTTGAAGTAAATGCATGAGCTGGTCGGAAAGTACTATCAAACACTTCCAACGTCCTTCTATGTCATCAAAGGTTTCACATTTTAAATAATAGTAATTGAATTAAAACAATTTATTACTCATTCGTGTAAGGACTCATAAAAGAATTAGGCCTTAAAGAATTATAATGAATAGATCGGGAACAGTGGGATTGAAGCAGTTTGGCATATTCTTTTTTCTCTCGCAATCTAATACTCTGCGAATCAATTATTTGAGTTAGTAATAGCAAAACCATTTAGACTTTGCAACTTACATTTAGTGCAACCGATAAACCATATTTAGAATGTATTCTTGGAGGTGACGCTTTTGATGTTATTTTAGAATAGACCGACACATAGGGCTTTGCTGGCGTAGACGTTGGAGGTGCTGAGAACTGATACATTTCGTTTGTTTTGCTGAAAGATATATTCGGTCTGAAAGAAAAAACATTACATTATAGCTTTTTATTAAGGAATTTTTTTGCTCTTTTACTTCATTTGAAACATTTGCTTGGGAACATTTTGCTGATGTAAATTGGGATTGGAGCCCATTTGCAATTGGTTATGCTTTTGTTGATCCGACATTATTCCACGATCAGAATGATTCTGAGAGGACACGATGGTGTTTCCAAAGATTTGGCGATAAATCCAGCCTGTAAATTTGCTTGAACTTGATTTAGCCGGCAAGCCTATATCGAACTTTCCTCTCTTGCTCTCGTGCTCGCAGGATTCTCTAAGTAAGTGGGGAGAATTAAATACTATAATTTACTACAGTCAATGTTGACATATCTATTAACCCATCATGTCGCCTTTTGCGTGATATACATGGCTCTGTTGATATTTTTTCCGTGTTTGTTGAAAATAGGGATTTAAGTTTCGCTAGCATGATCGGAAACGGAAATTCCAATATGGACATCGTTGTTAAAGGGGTAATCAGGATAAGTTTTTAAGCCGCTTTATTAATAGATTGGACCATTTTACATTTTTATAGTTATTAAGTAAATCGCTGATATTTTATCTTTCACGATATCAATAATTTTTAGAATATACCTTTTGATAGATAAATTGTCAATTTTCCATAAACAAAATCTGGGACTTTCTATTTTATAAATATTATCTCTCTGGGATAGGATCCATACTAATAATCATGGCTGCCTTAGCGCGAACTTCTGTGAACAAAGTTTTTCCTCTAAAAAATTATGATTATTATCGAGTATGTCTAGCAATAACAAATCATTATTATATGCATTGATTAAACATTCCTAAAGAATTTGCAAAATAGTCACTTTTTGAGGCGATGTTAAATACAAAAAACGTTAAGCGATAATAGGATCTTTTATCTTTCAGCATGCTGTCAACATAGTTCGTTTAGCATCAAACAAAGATGATAGTAGTAAATACGAATTATCAACCAGAAAATTCAAACATAAAGATGATCCAGAACCAGATTTAAATCTTTTTAGACGAACTAGACCTGATCCTGCTGCAAAATTTCCAGAAAAAGAAGTCTTTCCTGGAGAGTTTTCATTGGAAAAACCCAAAGGAAAAATATATGATAAAAAGCCGTTTAAGATATTTTTAGAAGCGGGAAAGACATATTCTTACTGCACATGCGGCTGGAGCCGATCTCAAGTAAGATAACTTGCACAATATTTAATAAACCACATAACAAGATCTTTTTATTTTAAATATAGCCTTTCTGCGACGGGCAACATAGGAGAATAGATGGTACTTCAGAAATAAAAAGAACACAAAAATTTAGGCCAATAAGATTTACAGTAGAAAAATCTAAAGAGTACTGGCTTTGTAATTGCAAGCAATCGAATAATCGTCCATATTGCGATGGAACACACAAGAGACAAGATATTCAAGATGCTATAAGATCTTAGTGTATTATCTTCAATTCCTATATGTATAGTTGATGAAAATAGATTTTGAATGTTTTAAATACAATACCACGCTTTTCAGCTGTCAGAATTCAAGTAAATCCGATAATTACACTTTGTCCTATTATTAAATTACACGATACTCAGCCATCTTAACGAGGGTATTTAAGAACGTCAAAGACGGCTTAGTTACCAAATCAACAACGAAAATGATATATTTTAGTAGAGTTTCGTCACAAAGTGAATAAATCTTTCTTTACATAGGTTATCAATAAGAGGTTTCTGTTTAAAAAACCTGTTTTTTTTTCTTTTGAAAAGATTCCAAGTATTAGAAATACTAATTTAGTTTTCATAAAGAGAAGAACTTGGTTAAAATCAATCATTTGATAAATTTAAAAAACAGCTCCTATGATGAGTTGAATAAGCCTTAAATGCTTAATATTGAGTTAAGGAGGGTAACAATATTGATTGATAAAAATTTAGTTGTATTTAAGATTAAGGCGTTTCTACCAATGGAGAGCTCTAGACAACCACCTTATTGTACATTTTGAAGGCTACTCCTTCAAAGTACACAAAAGCGATATTTGTGACAAGCAGTCTCTCGTTTTATTCACAGTTGTGAAAATGAGATATCTCTTGAAGCTTTTTATTGTTATAATAAGTGTCTCTACATCGTTATTAACTTCGAATTTTGATCAAGCTCAAAAAGATGAATTCGTTATTAAACATAATACTTTAAGATCAGGAGAAGCTGGTTCAAATTTATTAAAAATGGTACTTGAATACAATCTTCTAATTTTATTCTATCCTATTAATCCTTTCTATAAAGTTTCTTTTCAGTATAAATATTCAATTTTCGGCACTCTTTTATTCAAATAAACATTTACGTAATATGATTATTAAGCTAACTCTTGTGTTTATTTTAATCTTGAAAAGCGTTGGGATGATACTATAGCAGCTAAAGCTCAGGAATTAGCCGATAAATGCGTTTTTGAACACGATTTGACCTCCAATCTAACTGGTACCTTTAGTAATGTTGGACAAAATATTTTTGCTGGATCAGGTTCTCTTGATGTGTCGTATGCCGTTCAATATTGGTTTGATGAAAAATATAATTTTACTTTCGGTAGTCCTTGCACATGTTCAAAAGTTTGTGGTCACTATACACAAGTTGTCTGGTCTGAAAGTTATGCTATTGGATGTGGTTTCAAGGAGTGTTCCCCACTAAAAAATAGTTCTAATAATGATCTATACGGTGGGTCCACCGCACACTTTATTGTTTGTAATTACGGTCCACCGTTAGTATACTTCTATAAAATATAAAACAGTTAATTCGTTAAAACTTTGTAATAAAATTATAGAGGAAATACTCAAAGTTGTCCGTACAATCAAGGAAACCCTTGTTCTGGTTGCGGTATAGGCAAGACGTGTGAAACAAATTTATGCGTTGACAGTAAATACAATTGCACTAAGAGACAATTCTTTGTGCCTGAAGCTTATTAATATCTATCTTATAACAACAACAGCGGTAACAACAGCAGCGACAACAGAGGCAACAGAAGCAGCAACGACAGCAGCAGCAACAACAGCAGCAACAACAGTAGCAACATCAGCTACAACAAAAGCAGAAATTGCAACAACAGCAACAAGTCAAACAACAGCAGGAAGTGAAACAACAGTCGGAACACTGTCAACAAGTATTTCAGTTTATTCTTTATTTGAGTAATTATCCGCTTTCTTGTTATATAACCAAACAAAAATACTGCATTGACAGCCGCGACTAAAGATGCGATAACGACAGAAGGTTTGACATCATTAATAATTCGCAATTATGCTTTCTGTTACATAATATTATTACTATAATCATTATGCCCGCTTCGTTCTCCTCCTCCTTATTCTCCTATCATTAATAATTTCTTTATATAGTTTGGTTTAGAGTATTGTTACATAATAATAAAAATATTTTCTTATTTTTTGAAAGTAATCTGCTTTGTTTTCGCTTTCTTTTGTTGACAACTTGGTTATAATTGCTTTTAATCGTAAAAGATATTCGATACTAATTAAGGTATCTAAAAAGATATAAAAGGCGTTTTTATCGTTCTTAATGTATACATGAAGTCTTCAATACTCAATCAGTGCCTTTTTAACTCTTCTTTTTTATTTATCCCCGACTGAATTTCACAGATGGTACTACCGCCCTCGAGGGACATACTACCCAGGAAACGACCACTGCAGGTCCGCTCCTTTTATCTTTTTAAGTTAGAGCTGTTTAATTTACTCTTCTTTTTTCTACCCCTTTTCTCAGTAGGTGGTGGAGGCACAACGTCCACTGTTACTTTTGTTAAGACGTCGGCGGTCACAGGTTATAATGCCGTTATTAAATGCATACCTAGTAACTTTCCCTTTTTACTTTAGATTCTACTGGCACGACTAGGAAGATTACAATGTCAACAGAAAAAGGTACTTTTCAATAGGGTTTCGTATATAAATTATATACTGTATATATAGATATATATGGAATTTATCCTTTATAAATAAAAAGATGTATGCTCGCTTTTAAAACATTCATATATAACTATTGATGCAGAAACAACCGCTAAGAGAATAACAACAGAATCAAGTATACCTATTTTCATGAAGGGCGTTTCCTATTTTTATTCAATCTCTTCTTTTTGTATTATATTTTAGGCGTTACCAGTCAGAGCACACCTGTTCAAACTGAGACAGAGACTTTGGGAGGATCAGTAACTACCATAGGTAATTATTATCTTTAGTCTTAAAGATCCCATCACTATAATCAAATGCTGTCACTTAGGTGGAACAAATACAGCCTCAACCCACATAGGTAGGGGACTCTCTTCTTAATTCTTTATACTTTCCGTCTTTTACACCTTTAATACCTCTGTAGGAGGGAAAGAAACTACTTCTTTTGTTACAACTGCGACAAATAAGGTTACAGACAAAACATCGACAGGTTGGCGCAAATTTTCCTTTTAAAGTAATCTAATATTGGTGAACCTCTTATAACAATTCATCTACTTTAGACGGACAAACCACAGGAAAAGCAGGTTCAATATCAACAAAGGCGGCAACAGCAGGTTCTTTACTTAGTCTCACCCTTCGAAGTATATTGTGTTAATTTATATGTAACAGCGGATAAAACAACAAAAGAGATAACTACAAAAGTGGAAACAACAGCGTTACCCATTACTCAGAAAACTTCAAAGACTACCGCAACAGTTAAAGGTTCTGATATTACAAATTAAAAAACTATATGTTTTATAGGCACGAACTCGTCTTAAAAAATATTAAACAAACAGAAAATCCAACCACAGTCAAATCGACAGAAAGTCCAACAACAGTTAAACCAACAGAAAGTCCAACATCTACAGCCAAACAAAAAGAAACCACAACTGGTTCGAATTAATTAAATCATTCATCCAAAAAATTCAATTATACGTCGTTAAAAACTCATCTTCTTCAGCTGAAGATGTTACAACTGTGGGAAAGAATGATGAAACTACTAAAGCCAGAATTCTCGTCGAACGTTAGAAATAGGCCTTTTTAATTGTCCACTACTACGATATGATTCTTTCTATTTAATTACCCAATATTTCTTTCTATAGAAACAACTGTTGATGACTCACAGCCATGTTCAGTCTGGACTTATCTTTGTAAAAATGGGGGAAAAGTTGTAATTAATAATAATGAATGTACTTGTTTATGCACAATTAATTGGCATGGGAAATACTGTAAAAGTATATAGCTTCTTTTTCTGCTGACCTATCTATTATACTCTTCATTCATTTGTTAATTATTTTTTATATACAATTTCTATTTGTACAGAAAACGTACAACAACTTAATAATGGATGGCTTCTTAAAATTTATAGAGCGTCTTTGACCATTGTAATATGCTAATTAGTTCAAAAAATTTACATAAATTTAAATATTTTGCTATTATTTTTCGTAGTGGGCAGAAATAAAATCAGCTATTAAACTGAGTGTAAAAAAGGGAGTTAATGGTTATTGTAGAGAAAATGTTCACGAATGTTGTCCTGACATCGCGCAAACTGAACGCTACGCTTCAACTTTGTTGGCCTTCACTGGTGAGGATGGAGTAAAGATTGCAGATGGATATCCCGAAGAAAAGAGTCCTGGTTTGCACGTAATGATTTTTATAGAAGTAGAAGAAACGAACGAATTATGCCTGGAAGCCTTAAAGAATCCGACACGAAGAAAGAGAGGTTTACCTATTACAACCAAAAGCCAAGAAATTACTGTAATAAATTGTTTTTCTTTTGTTTTGTAGCAACTACAAAAATAGTTTTGCCCCAGGAAACTTTACAAAAAATTTTGGAAAAATATACGGGAAGCATTAATCAAACCCTTCTTAATAACACAAATGCATCTTTATCGGTAAGATTTCCATTAGACGTCTATAAAGTTTACTATAACAAACAAATATATTCTCATTTATAGAGTATTGATAAACCCACATTGGAGAAAGATATTGAAAAAGAAGAGGCATCAAATGCTATTATCTATGTGATGGTTACGATTAGCATTGTTGTTCCATTGATTATCGCTGTCATCGTAGCTTTTCTCTGTTATTGGCAACAAAAGTATATTTTTCAAATTAGAAAGGAAATATTTTATATTCCCTGACATTTTTATTATTTAATCTAATAGGAAAAAAGGATTAGTTGAGAAAGACGCTTTATCTACTGAATACGCATCGGATGTACCAACTATACGAAAAAGAATGGACCCATATAGTAGATCGTATTTGTTTGGACGTTAATTTGAACGTATGAACATTTGCCATTTATTTTTTTCTTTTAATCTATCCTTCTGTTTTGATTTGTTTCTATTCTTTGGTTATTCCCTATTTTTCTGAGTTATCTCTGATTTTCTCACCAATAAACTCTTTTTCGTGGGTATACATACCTAGACATAATTGTGTACTGTATAAAAAAACATACATTATAATAGGTCAAATCACTTTGTAAACTTTATATGTTAACAAGGTTTACAATCTTACCTGTTTATATATTGTATATATATACTGTATATGTTTGTACGCTGTTTAGTTTGAGTTTTTTTTCCATTAGGTATATATCTAGGGAGGAAAGGGGAAGGTGATAAAAGTTAAAGAATAGGCCTGGTATTGCAGTCACTTTTCCCTTCTTAATATAAAATCAGAAACAATTGAAAATCGAATCTATACGTTTCTGGTATTGAAGAGAAGCTAAGAAAAATACATAAAAATAGAATATAAAAGTACATGTGAATATAGTATGATAATTTACACTTGATAAACTGTACAAAGTTCATAGGCTTAGTTATTTGTCTGCTTTGGGTGGAATTTTACGATTCATTTTAATTCTTGTGGTAACTGGTACCGATAGCATCCGTTTTTTGGACATACGTCAAAAGACAATAGGCTCGATGTGATACCATAACTGACGGAAGTTGGAGCGAATGAACAAACTCTCATTTAATTGTTAATCAACCAATTAGGCTGGTCATAAAACTGCTATAAAAAGTAAGAGTCAACACTGGTTAGTTTGAAGCAGATAGACAAAATTGGCGAGATGAGCGATAGTAAATCTGATGGTACGTCCAACAATTTGTTGGAGAGGAGCGATTCGCTAACACCACCGGAAACACCATTAGCCAACAGAGTTAGAAATCAGTTAAGGAATCTACGAAAAGCTTTACGGGAGAGTGTTAATGAAACCTGTAACTCAGCAATGAATGCTGCTGGAAAATTTCGCAGACCAAGCAGAGAATCGAGTCCGAATCCACTGCAAAACTTTCGACAAAGGGCTGGTTCAAAGGATATTTTTAAGTAAGTACACATTTTTATTGATACGTTCAATAATAATATTGATAAATACTACAAGTAGAAAGTCTAGAAAGTCACAAGTAATTAGGAGAAATAAAGTACTTAACTAATTACTCTCATTGTCATAAACCGTGTTGTTTAATACAAACATACGTCATTAAAAAATACTTTGTAAGCCTATTTTTAACCTAAAATTATGTCACGTAATATGAAAAGGAAAAAGGATAATTTGATGTTTTTAGATTAATGATTTGACCTTTTATAGTTGTCCTGGATGCTCTAAACCTCTGGCTCAACCAAAACTTCTTCCATGTGCTCATACTATATGCCATCAATGTTTAAAAACACTTGCTGAACAAACTGAATTCAAATGTCCAGTTTGCAAGATGAACGTTCCTCCGGGAAGTTTCGAAGAGAATCATATTGTACAAAGTCTTTTAGATATGTATAAGAAAGTTATTGGCGAAGGAGGTCAATGTTCTAATGAAGGCCTCGTGACTGGTACGCACGGTACCGCTGTGTCAATCTGTCTGCAATGCAGAGAGGATTTGTGTGATCAATGTTCTCAGCATCACACTCAAACTTCCATAACTGCTTCTCACGATGTCATCCAACATTCAAAATTGAATGCAGGCCATTTTAGAGCATTACAAAGAGAGAGAAGGATGTTTTGTACATTTCATAAGGGCAAGGTTCTTGATATATTTTGCAGGAACTGCAAAGAGTGCGTGTGCTCACAATGCTTGGTTGGAGAACATCAAAAGCACGAATGTACTTCGATAGAAGAGGCCGCTGAAATAGAAAGAGGCAAAATAAAAGAGGCGTTGTTACTTGAAGAAACAAATGTATCCGAAGCATCAGTAGCTTTAGCCAGGGCTAATGATGATCTAAAGAAAGAGATGACCACAAATTTAAGCCAGGTTGAACAAATGGTAGATTCTGTTGCAGATGAGCTGATTCATACCTTTTCGAGAAGTGTAAATATATTATTCCGTAGTTTATTTTCTTCAATTATTGTAACTAATCGTTTGATTAATTAGGTCAATAACAAGAGAAGAGAATTGCTATTCGTGATAAATAACTTTGAAAAGGAACAGAAAAGCCTTCTAAAGAAGCATAAAAATTCTTTATTAGCTCACCACACGGCTGTTAAGAGTATGCAGGTATAAACTACTTTGTTATCGCTTTGGTCTATGATACTAATTTCTTTAATTGTTTTTTCCTTTTTTAATTAGGATTTAACAAGCTTAATTTATCAGCATGGCAGCGCTGTAGAGATAATGAAACATTCGGAAAATCTACAACAAAAAGCTACTGAACTAAGAGATCAAGGTTCACAGCTTAAGGATGAAACTTGGAGGAGAAAAGTTCTATTTTGTCAAGTGGAGGGAGAATATGTTCCAAAGCCCAATTTAATCGGTTCAATAACTCAGGATAAGTATCCTAGCCCAAATAGTTGAATAATCATATTGTTTTCTTTCTGTTTTTGCTAGAATATTCCTATAGACTTAATCCAGTTAATATCATTACTTTTCCTTGTTAGAGTAATAGTCATGTTTTATTACTATTATTATCATTATAAATTTTATCCATTGAAATATATTGCTTATTTAAATTACACTAAATATGTTTCATTTTAACGATGTAATACAAATGTTTTTACCAAAAAAAAACAATATTTAGTTAAATAAGCCTTTTGTGTAAAATCAATAAAGTAAACTAGTTGTGAACATTGAGGATTTCAAATTATTGTGGACACCGCAAATTATATAAGTATAGAATCTAGTTCGTATTTCTGTTTCTGATATTAACTTTAAATATTCTACTATTTCCCTCTAAACCTGGCAATCATCTTGATAGAACATATAATGTTACTACAGATGATATTTTCTTTCTATTTCTTTGAATTGAGCAAATTAGCAATGTCAGAATAAATTTATTATAAATTTATTACATTACTTTCAACGGTCGATAATAGGAGGCGTTAAACCTGTTGAAACGGCAGATTCACCACTGTCTAGAAGATAGTGAGGACAAAAAGACGACGATCGTTCGATAAAATCAGTGAGTAATATAGATTATTAAATATATTACATTACATAGCGTAAAAACAAGAAAGAATTAAATTTACTTAATAAAAAAAAATCGATTTCTTTTAGCCAAAATAACGAAAGTCGGAAATACTTCTACTGACACAACAAAGAAAGATTTAAGAGCTTAGATGAAATTATTACTTTTTAATTATATATTAATTGAGAATATGGATTCTAAAACAATTTTAGTTTAATTATCGATTACAAAGAAAGAAAGAATAAAAAATAAAACATCTGTTGCTTGTTTTAATACTAAGCGAAAGCATTTATTTGACGCTGTAGCTCTTCTGACAATGACCAATATTCTCCTTCAATTTTGTACACTTATTGGAGGATTTCTTCTCCTTCTAGTTTTTATGGTCATACCATTAAAGGTGGTTCCTCTCTTCGCTTCAAAAAGATCAAAATGCTTTCAAAAAGCTCTGACTTGGATGAATTGTATCTCTGGTGGAGTATTTTTGGGAACCTGTTTTATTGCCTTATTACCAAACAATCAAGCATTTACTAGGAAAGCTTTGGAGGCAAAAAATATCAAAATTCACTATCCACTTTGCGAATTAATTCTTATGCTGGGATTTTTTATGGTTTTCATTTTGGAACAGTTTATGCACGCTTTCAAAACTGAAGAAACACCTACCACATCAAATGAAGAGACAGTAGAGGAGAACAACAGCGATGGTAGCGATGTTCAACTAATGCCATACAATCAAATTGGTCAACAACACTCTCATTCTCATTCGCACATGTCGGGTTTATCTAGTGCCACAAATCTTAAAGGAATTATTTTGTATCTAGCCCTTAGTGTCCACTCAGTTTTCGAGGGGATAGCTCTCGGCCTACAAAACGAAACCGACAAACTAGTGGATTTATTTATAGCTATTATCCTGCACGAATGCCTCGTTGCATTTGCCCTCGGTACGAATCTTATGAAAAAGAAATCTCCAAGATTTGTTGTTAAAGCAGCAATACTCTTTAGTTTAATGATACCCGTTGGTCAAGGAATAGGAATGATGATTGGAAACTTTAAGTCACCAAATGCAGATTTAGCGTCTGCAATTTTACAGACAATTGCAACGGGAACGTTTATTTATGTCGTTTTCTTTGATATTTTACCTGAAGAATTTTTTGAAAATCCGCAAGATACTCTTCAAAAGTGTTCATGCGTATTCCTAGGATTCGGTATAATTGCAGCTCTCCAAAGTATATTTGTGCACGATCACCTAGGATAAATGAAGAATGTTCTAGTTTCATTTTTCTTTCCCTCTCTACTCTATTAATGATACTGTATAATTTATACAATATATATATATTAGTATATATATATATATATACAGTATATATATACATATTTGTATAAAATTTTGTGGTAATACTGCCTATATTATATAAAATATGTTCTCGTTTGAATAGTAATTTAATAAAAAATATATAAAGGTCATGGCCACGGATTTAGTTAATGTTAACAGTTTTCTTGACAAAACGCTAATAAGATAAAAACGAAGAAAAAACAGCATAATTCTCATATTAAACAATGGAATGAAAACAAATACAAACAAAAATTATAACATCAATTTACTGAGCATAAAATATCAATAGTAAGTAATAATAATGATAGTTAATACAAGTAGAATAGGTGGCTGCTTTTTTGCTAGGAGTTTCTTTAAACCTAAGACAATTTTATAACGTAAATAGAATGTTAAGTATTTAATTTCATTATTTTTTGGAGAGGTTAAACTTTTTTTTCTTTCAAGTCTATTTCTGAGTAACGAAAGGATCGTCGACTGGAGATTTGACATTTTGCGGTTGATATTCATTTTTACTTTCTGGAGGCTGATTCTAAAATGTTAAAAAGTAATATAATTATCTAGTTTTATATTCAATCTAGTCATGAAAGAAAATCTCCCTTCTTTCTCGGTTTTTTCTTATTACCAGTTAATATAAATTTAAGTTTCCTTTTCTTAAAATAGGTGAATCGAGTAAAGCTTTATATATATATATATATATATATATATATATATATATATGTCAATATAATAAAACAATTATAATAGCGTGGTCAGGCCTAAGCTGATTTCAATAGCATTGATTTGAGGCTTTTAAATGAAGGATAAAAGACAACGCAATTATCTAGAATTCTATTTCAAACTCACTGGATTTGTCTTTAAATTGTTTGAGTAGTCGTTTGATACTGTGAAGAGTTCGGAGAAATTTGGTCCTCCTGTAGGCGCGTAATCAGCTGGTATTAAGAAAAAACGATTGTAATTATTTAGAAAGATCGTCGACCATCTCTTGTACTACTGAAATACTTCATCTATTTTTGAAATAGTGTTGGCTATTCACAAGACTTTGTCGATCTATATTAACTTACCCGCACTCGGAGCGTAACTATGAGTGGGAAACGAATCTGTGTCCGCTCCTGCAGTTGTAGGTATCCCGCCAGCTTCGTGTGGAGCATTATGCATTACTCCAATCTATTTAATTTATATTAATAATTGATTGAATAGTCTACTAATTACACGAAAAAGATAATTTAACTCACTTGAGTAGTTCTAACGTGATATGGAAAGTTTGAATTAGCAGCTGACGGCCTCGTCAATATCTAAAAAATGGAATATTGAAAGAAATAAGGTAATTATAATCACGATTTTCGTTTGTCAAGTGCTTCCAAAAGAAAAAAAAAGAGAGAGAGAGATAAAGAAAAGACAATAGATGTAAAGATTAAAGAAAACTCCAACAACAAATAAATCATATATATCAAGCAAAAACAACTTTAAAAAAGTAATAGCTATACGTGTAAATAGCAAATATACGAATATTAATAAATTAATTATTCATAATTATTAAGTTAGTGCATAAATGAATATTTCCATCTAATTTTAAGAATTCTCAATAGCGAAAAGTAATAAGTCTAAATTTTTCAATATTTAAAATGTGCAAAAAGAAATATAAATAATGAAATTAATAAATAAATTCCAGTGCAGAAAATATTAATTTTGTTAATTTAATTAAAAACAATCTCTTTTTATAAAAAAAACAAGAAAAGGAAATTTTTAATTAAAATTTTCGTTTTTAATATATAAAATAAAAAATTGTGTTAAAATGTTAATTAGTATCGTTTTATATATAAGAAAAGATGTGAGGTTTTTTATTAGTTTTATATATATATATATGTTTTCCTACCAAAAATGAGATATGAGCTAGGAAAGCTATAGAAACTTCCACTCCATTTACAACTTTCTCTCGAGCCCATTTATCAATGGCATAATAGGCGATCAAAGCGAATACAGGCATAGCCAAAAACCTGAAGATAATATAGAGATTGAGGAAGCTAATAGAAGCTCTTTTTTCTATGTACCAAATACATATACAGTAAATATCTAAAAAAAAAGTAAACTTATACATAGAGTTGACTATGAGTTGCGTTGCTTAAGCATTTTGTTTTTAATAGAGGGCACTAATAATCTTCAAGACAATGTAGAAGTTAAGGAGAGAAGAGAATTTTCCCCTTTACCCACATTCTATCAAATTTCACAGAGTAACTCCTGCCTAGCATTCTTAATTAGGAGAACTAAACAAGGAAAAGGGTGGAGTTTCTTACGCCTCTATTATAAAATTGTGGGCGTTTAAAAGAATAGAAGGGGGCAAGAGGGGGAAATGTCTCATCTTTCCTTCACATTATTTATGAAAACTTTTTTTTTGTCCCTCACCAAAAACAAAAAATAGCCACCGAATTGACATGAATTTTCAAAAATGACCACAACTTTTTCCCGAGCCCATTTATCCATAACATACATCGCAATCAGAACAATGACGATCAATAACCAAAACCTAATACATATTTACAAACCAATAAATAATAAAATACTTATATACTTGTTTAGATATAAATATATATAAATTTTATATGTAAATATATAGGGAGGTAGCAAATCTTTTAATCATAAACACTGGATGCTTTAGCTGGTATAACAGCTGGGTTTGAAGCAAATTAATCATTAAGAATTATCATTTTATCTAAAATATACCAATAAAATTGAATAGGTTAATGTTCATTAATATGCCGAGCGGTGGAATGGTACGGCTGATTTTGGGGGAGGAAGGCAAGATCAACTTCTTTATAACTTAATGCTCTTTTTTTTAAAGATAACTTACTAGAAAGACAAACGAAAGGAACGCTATTTGAAGGCGAAGTGCAAAGTTAATAGCAAATGGTCGAATCCATGGTTCAGCTGCCCAAGTCATAGTGAAGAATGTTACAGGAAATAACCAAAACCTAAGTTTAGAAAGTTGTGTTTTGCAGGTGCCTAATTAATATTCAGCTTCGAAAAAGCTCTTTTTTTAAAGACAATTTGATTGATGGAAAAATAAATGATCAACTCTTTTGGTCCTAGATACAGTAGATTGATAGGAATATCCTAACTACTTACCATAGAGTATAGAAGATAAAGAAGGGGTAGTAAAAGCGAGACTTTTCTGGATAATGCTTTAATGTAAAGAAAATTGCATAGCAAAACCATATCCACCCCACTAATCGAAGGCCAATCAATCCGTAACCAGCTGGTGATTCGTACAGGTATAAGACAAGACCAGGATCAAAGACCTATTTTATAGTTGTAGAGAAAGAATATTATAAATATATATGAGTCGATACTCTAATTACCTGTGTTTGATAAATGAACAATCCAACATAAACAAATACGTAAATAGTCATGAAAACGGCAATTTTTATCGTTCCCCATTGACTAATTCTTCCTCTTGTTATGGTATAACCTTTTCCCATTAGTATCAGCATAAGCAAGAATAACAGTGTTGAAAGCGATTCGAAAATTCGTCCTATATTATTTAAATTGTTTAAGAAAAAGTTAACTTTTCTTTCAAAAGTTAATAATTCAAAAAGAACTTACCAAAAGTCTTTATTCCTCTGTTCTCCAAGCCGTCGTTAGCGTATTTTCCAAGATAGATGCAAGTTATAAATAGGAATAACACTTCGCATACTAAAGAGACCATATACATTTTATAAGTTGTATGAAACAGTTGACGCGCTTTCAGTCGTACTGCATTAAAACAAAATATTTAGTATTTACTATACATGTAGTTCCCTCTATTGGTATTGCTTAGAGTTAATTTTCTTCCTTTCATATCATATTAATACCTTTAGAGGGAATTATGTAAATAGAAAAAGAAAAGAAAAATATTATGTCTTAAGAGAAAAATAAAAATAAAATCAAGAAATGAATGAATAAAAAGAAATAAAAAACTAACCAGCGCAATAAATTGAAAGACAGAGCATAATTGAAAAGATGACCAAGAATGCAATATCAGTCTCTAGGATATCTGTTGATAAAATAAAAACAAAAGAAAAAAACCATGCATTAAATATTTCTGTGCAAAAAATTGTATAAGTTTTTTTTTAAAAAAAAATGAACAAAAACTATAATGTATCTATTTATGGAAATATCAATACCTTTATATACTGTATGTATGCATTATAAACTAAGTTTTTTGACAACTAAATAATAATGATAGAGAAAAACGAAATTAAAAGAAGATATGAAAGGGATAGAATATATATTCTCTCCCTTTCTTGAAGATTAGTGAATTTTAGTTGCTTTTCTCTTTAATTGACCCTTTAACTTACAGGCTACATATGTAGACAATAGTAAAATCATCCAATGAGCTATTAAGAATCCCATATTCGTTTCTAATATATCTGTATCATTTTAGTTATGTTATTATAGCAAAAAGTTGAAAAGTTGACTTGTTAAAGGAAACTGGGCGGAGCTATTATAATTTATTTGATTAGCTTTACAAATCTTGACTTTCCATAAGAAAAGTCGCATTGTTATGTGTCAATTACTCTTTCCTTATTTTTTTTAAACCTGATATGGCTAAATACCCTTTTACTTGTATTTATGTTAAAAGATAGGCCGTTTTTCCCATAGTAAGCTATCTATTGTCAATATTATTAATGAATGAGCTAATTAAGGTTATTCAATAAGGCAGGATAATTGGTATAGTTTAGGAAATATGAGAATGTCTACTTACAAAATTCATCGGCTGAGAAATGTTTAGAAAAGAGACCATTTCCATTAGTCATAGTAATGTCATATTCCAAAAATAAACCCTGAAAATATGTTCATGATTTCCATTGATACATAGTAACTTAGTCCAAAATCAATATTACTTACATATTTACTATTACAATTGGAGACGGCAATAAACCACCAACGTTCTCTAGCTGACTTAAAGCTTCTTGAACCGGAGCAATTATATATATCTACTCCATTGTCTTTTTCAATTCTGCAGCCAGACCAAGCGTATCTGTGAAAAACAAAAGCGAATTTTCTTATCAAAAACCCATTCTAAAAAATTAATATAAGATCTAAGTACCTCGTGGTTAAATTTATTACTTGGTTATTCTCCGGTTTTAGAACGGATTCCTTTTCCGGGCAGCTCTGTGTCAATTACATAAGAAGTTTAGTGACTGAAATATCAAACATGCTTGGGCAGAAAAAAATAAATAGAAAAAGTAAACTATTAAGACCAATGAAAGATATAACATGGTGTTCAAGAGATAAAAGGCCTATTCGCTCAGTAATTAAAATAAATAAAAAAAAACTAAAGTTTTTGATTCATTGTTTTTGTCATATTTTACAACATCATATGCTTTTGGAACCTTGGATGATGTCTTTTTACCATAGACATTAGGCCATTGATCGTCGAAATATAAAAGAACGCGTTGATGGGCCTCATAGCCCATGTCGTATGTCTGTGGAAATGATAAGAATATAAATAAATTTGCGTACTTTTCCTTGTTTGTAGACATTCGGCCATTGGTCGTCGAAATATAATAAAATATTTTCTGGTTGAAAGTCCTGTAGGTCAATTTATTGACATTCTCATAAAGCAAAAATGTAAATTTAACAGCCATCTTTTGCGATTACAGCTTAAAACTGAAAACAAGGTACGTACCAGAGGATATTTAAACTTAAAAATCATCTCCCCGACATCAGATAAGAAGCAAAATCTTGTTAAAAAAGACCAGTCCTGATCATATAAAGTAAATTATTGTACTTTTCTCTTCCATATATATATATTAAACCGATTAATCACACTTACATCTCTTGTCAGTATTCTCCCTTTCACAACCTTGGATTTAACACTGTTTAAACTAATTACTAAGAAGCTGATAAGTAATAAAATTTTCATATTTTCAATCACAATTTCTTATCTATATTGTGCACTGGCATTTCCTAAGTCACGTGTCTTCGTTTCTACGGTAATTTTCAAACAAAACGAAACAAGTCGATATTTGAAGGCCTTAATCTTTAATAAAAATAAAACTCGTATAGCTATGACTAAACGATTCGTGAATAAAATTCAGCATCATATAATTTTTCATTCAATTTTTAAGGGAAAAAAATACGCTAATAACTTTATTTGGCTTATTTTTTTTGCTATTAACTTATATAGCTGGAATAGAAAATCGTTCAAAATAAATAGGCCTAAACACGTCTTTGTTACCCCTCTATTCCAATATACGTCAAGCTTTGTTTTTTTTTTTATCAATAATGTAACTGGAACCACGCAAAAAAATAGGAAATTAGCAGACGAATTATATTAACGTAACCCTTAACAATTTTTCCGCATTAATATTTTCAACTTTTAACATAGACCTTTGTTATACTATTATTTGTATTTAACAGCTATTTACATGATTGAAAAAGGAAAAGGTATTGACGATTTTCTATACTAAAAAATCATCGGGAGTTTCATAAAGAACAAGAATAGAACTCTTTCTAAAAAAGAAGAAAATCGTAAATCAATTGATTGATGAATTCTCTGGTGTAATCAAAGCCTAATGATTGGATTTATTTATACGTGTAGGGCGTATTATTCGCGTTAAAAGAACTTAAGCCACATTGTATTGAATATAGTCTAAGCTCTTCTCGGAAAGCAGTCCCTAGATAATGATTATTCATGTTTTTCTTCCTGATTGTCATCCTGCCTTAATTATGACTATTGGTCATGAATTCTACATCGCCAAGTCTATTGGGTGTTCAATTGCACAGAATGAATTCTATGATAAACTACATATATTCAATGTAATATAACTAGTAAATTCGATGTTCCTGATAATAATTGTAAAAAGTTATTTCATACACTTTCCAGAATTGAAAGGTTTACATATTAACCGTTCAACAAAAATTTGATGATCCTTGCTTCTAACTATATATTTAATATCAAGAAATGCTTCGTCACCTTTGTATGTTTTATCTTGTATTGAAATCTCTACGAAATCCTCTGTTGCGTTTTCAGGAACACTTAACTGAACAAATGGACATTTTAATATCAACTTTTCATCATTTTGCCAATGTCTTTTCACTGGAGAGACAGGATTTTCCATTAGATCTTTCTCCAAATCAAATACAATACTTTTAAAACCACCAACTGAGGATTCTGTTAGCTTTATGAATCTTAATGAATCTGGTGAGCAGGATAATCCGTCACTATTGTATCTGGGAATAGCAAATTCATAAACTGTATGGGCAAAATATTGTGACAAAATATCCTTTACCAGGTCAAATGTAGCATCTTAACGAGAGTAACAAAAAGATCCTTTTAGCCGTCAATTGGCTGATTGCAGCTGAAAAAGATGAAAGCAATGATAATTTAGACTCTAGAAATGCATCTTTCTATTTTAAGTCACATAAGAGGTCAGACGATAGCTTTTGAGAAACATTATTCATACGATTCATTTCATACTTGAAGATTGACAACTTTTTCTTCATCTGGTAGTAAGGCTTGCGAAAAGAACTAAATACTATCATGCAACCTAAGCTAGGCGAAGGAAATAGTGAACTTTAGGTCGTAATTATATTTTTGCCAAAGAAAGAAAACCTCTTTAAGCCTTTCTAACTGACATATCACATGCACATCGTTCTCCATTGTGAATCTTTCAGGGCTTATGGGTAACTTTTTTCCATCTCCCAACTGGATTTTTCTTAAGTAAAATAATTGGAAATTTTATTTAAAATTATACTTATTGAAATATAGATATATTTTTTATTATAACTTAAAAATCAAAGATATTTTTACCTTAAAAGAGCTATTATATAATTAGACCAAAAGATGTCGCTAATTAAAAAAGAGTAAGGTTCAGTGGTCCTCTTCAAAATGGATGAGAAAAGCAGACAAAATTAAAACTTTTCCAACCATCCATGCTAATGTCATTACGAAATGTTCTCTAGATCTGTTGAACACGTGAACCCGTCCAGTTGACAGCACGTGCAACTTCAAGTTTTTACTACAACTAGTTTATTAAGATCGAAACTGTTATTTTATTAGTGAGGTAAGGAAAAATAATATATATAGCTAATTAATTCAAGGAAAAACTTAGAATTGAGCCTTAAAAAAGGATTTTTGTTTGGTGTATATCTAGACATGAAAGTTTAAATTTAATCGCATCTTTTTAGTTGTTTCTGAATATTTTCGTTACAAAATGCAAATATAATGCCTTTATCATCAAAATTAGATCGCTTATATCATAATTTGCCAGAAAATTACTTTTCCGCCAAATAAAAGTAGTGCCGTTATTTTTCGCGGGCAAAAGCTTTTGTAGAAAAAATTGGCATTATCTTTCTAAATGAACTCAGAGATTTCAATAAAGGACATAGTGAAAAGAAAACAGCTTTAGCTGGATATAATTCGAATTGAAGTTGCAATTATAATTGTCATATTATCGGCCTAACACGTGCTGAGACAACTGACTACTCAGACAGAAAGCGCAAATTTTTTGTTAAGGTATTTTCTGTATTGAGTAGCAAACATTACTTTCCTAAGTTGGTATTAGTATATATATAACGCTTTACTTTCTAAAAATTGCATTATATAATGTATGAAACTGAAATTTCATTTCATTCATATTGAGTGCGTTGATATCTTGATCTTCAAAGATTGCTTCAAATCAACATGAGTGACGATTGGGAAGAAACGCCTTCTGCTGAACATTTCTCATCACGTAAGTATATTAGTATAATAATTATTTTCAGACATTTGTAAACCCTTTTTTTTCAGACAATGATGACTCAGGTCGAAGTGGTGGCAGTGGTTTTGGAAGGTTTGAAGTTTATTTTACAATAAAAACTTTATATTAATTTATTTCACTTCTACAGCAGACCTTCTAGGAGAGAGCCTGAAAGGAATTCGAGAGGTGGCAATGGATTTGGTAATGACGATGAATTTGACAGAGGTCGAAAACATCGGTAATAAAAAGTATATTGTTATTAAAAAACATTTCATAAAATGACTGAACCATTAACAGTTCAATGGAAGACGATTTTGATAGGAATAGAGGCCGCAGTGGATTTGGTGATAGGTTGGAAAATTAAAAATTTTTAATAATTACTACGATATTTCTAATTGTTATTTTGTAATACCTCAGAGGTCGTAATGATGATAATGGTTTTGGCAGAGGAGGATCTGGTAAAAATTTTAGGTCATACGACAGAGATGATGATTCGGGAAGAGGATTTGGAGACCGTGGCGGTAGTGGGTTCGGAGACCGTAGTGGTGATCGAGGCGGATTCGGAGACCGTGGCGGTGATCGGGGCGGTAGTGGTTTCGGAGACCATAGCGGTGATCGGGCTGGTAGCGGTTTCGGAGACCGTGGTGGCGACCGAGGCGGTAGCGGTTTCGGAGACCGTGGTGGTGACCGAGGCGGTAGTGGTTTTGGTGATCGTGGTGACCGAGGAGGTAATAGTTTTGGAGATCGGGGTGGCAGTGGTTTCAGAGATCGTGCTGGTGACCGAGGCGGTAGTGGTTTCGGAGACCGAGGCAGTGGCGGATTTGGAGACCGTGGTAATGACCGAGGCGGATTCGGAGACCGTGGTGACCGAGGCGGCAGCGGATTCGGGGACCGAAATGGAGGTGGTTTCGGAGACCGTGGTGACAGAGGTTTTGGTGATCGTGGAAGTGACAGAGGAAGTGGTTTTGGTGATCGAGGCGGAAAAAGTGATGGTTTTGGTGACACAGGAGATGGATTTGATGATAATAAATATCATGGAGTTAATTCTGGTGGAAGAAAATGTTTCAAATGTCAGGAAGAAGGTCACCTTTCCAGAGACTGTCCTAACCCCGAATTAGGTGGTGGAAGAGGGAATAGAGGTGGGAGAGGATTTGGAGGGAATGATAATGATGGCTTTGAGGAAGGACGATCTAACAAATGCTTTAAATGCCAAGAAGAAGGACATATATCAAGGGATTGTCCCAATCCCTCTGCCGATCCTGAGCGAAAGAAACCTGTTACATATGAACCACCAGCGATTAATGACGATGAACTGCTCGACGATCAAATGACAACAGGAATAAACTTTGATGCCTATCAGCGCATCCCCGTTAAGGTAACAGGGGATGACCTACCTGAAAGCTTAATAAAAGGAGTTGCTAGTTTCGAAGAAGCAGAATTATACGATAAATTTTTGAATAATGTGCGAGAAGTCGGGTATAAAAAACCAACTCCAATTCAAAAGCATGCTATGCCAATAATCATGTCTGGAAGAGATATGATGGGTTGCGCTCAGACAGGATCAGGAAAATCAGCTGCTTTCATTTTACCTATTATTTCAATGATGATGAAATCTGGATTACAAGGAGGAAGTGAATATGCTGATATTCAAACACCACAAGCTCTTGTTGTATGTCCAACTCGGGAGTTGATAAACCAATTATATACAGAGGCAAGAAAGTTCTCGAAAGGTTCAAGACTGAAAGTTCAAGTAGCTTATGGAGGTACATCTGTCAGAGTCTGTAGCGAAAGAATCCGATACGGAACAAATTTACTATGTGCTACACCTGGTCGATTGCTCGATATTATTTCGCGAAATTACATCTCACTTGAAAATTTAGAATTTTTAGTGCTTGATGAAGCTGATATAATGTTGGATATGGGATTTAAAGATGACATAGATAAGATCGTGCGAGCATGCCCGGAGAAAGGTATCCGACAAACGCTGATGTTTAGCGCTACCTTCCCAAGATCAATTCAAGAAATGGCTTCAAGGTACCTGGCTGATGACTATGTATTTGTTGCAGTTGGTAAGATAATCCTTTGTTTTTCATTTTGTTTATAAGCCTAGATAATATCGTTATTTTCTTTAAAAATAGGGCGCATTGGGGGAGCATGTGAATTAGTCAAACAAGTCATTGTACAGTGTGACTCTTTGGAAAAAAGAGATAAATTGACTGAAATTTTGGAACAACGAAGTGACAGGGACAAAATTTTGATATTTGTCAAGATGAAACGAAATGCCGATTTTCTTGCTTCTCTCCTGTCCCAAAAAGACTTTCCAACTACGTCTATTCACGGTGATCGAGAACAATTTCAACGAGAGGAAGCTTTAAGAAATTTTAAATCGGGTAGTCGTCCAATTATGGTAGCAACATCGGTAGCTGCAAGAGGCTTGGATATTCCAGGAGTGACTCATGTAATCAACTATGACTTACCCACTGAAATTGATGAATACGTCCATAGAATCGGACGTACAGGTAGATGCGGTCACGAAGGAAAATCAACTAGCTTTTATTCCCCTGGTGAAGATTCAAGACTTGCCGAAAGTCTAGTCAGCATTCTAGCCGAAGCTAATCAAGAAGTTCCACCGTTTTTGGAGAGCGCTCGCGGATATGGTGGTGGACGAGAATCTGAAGGAATATATGGCGGAACCGACAATCGTAGGAACGATCGTCATGAAATCCAAGAAGAAGAGTGGTAAGCTGACAAGAAAAGGACATTCAGTCAAGATTTTGTATTACCATTTTTTTAACATTTGAACTTTTGAATACACAAAAGTAAAAACTGGTATATTTGTTACTGAGTGTTTTACCAAAACATTCCTAGAGACGCCGTATGACAACAAATCGACGAGATTCTTATTTTCCTCTTCAATCAAATTTTCTTATTGAAAACATGATAAATTGTTATTAAAAGATATAACTTAGTAAAAATTAATCGTTTTAAAAGTTTTTGCAAGAGCAAGTTTGAACAAGTCAACGTTGTCTGCTGTAACTTGTAAAGCGGATCCGAAAATTTGTTACAATAATGGATAATATTCCAACACTCGGTACGAGTAATAGGAGAAAGTTCTCAACGAAGGAGAATGGTGATAATAGCGAAATTCAATTTAGATTGCTATTTTATAAAAAACTTTATAATTGTATAGAAACGACGAAGAAAATTGCAGCTACTAAGTCAAATATATCGAAATGGTCACGGGATGAATTAGAAGATAGGTACCTCCGTATGTACGAAGAGGATATTATGCTTAAGAAGCATGCAAGAAAACAAGAAGACAGGATTAAGCAGTAAATTTATATAATAATCTATAGTAACTTACTCATTGATCTAGAGTAATTTATGCAATAACTTATATATCATATACAAAAGTATTCTATATGTCTCTGAGGATTGTGCATAAAGTCTTCAAAATTACAGATTGGAAACGAAGCTATCCAAACTCAAGAAACAGCTAATAACTAGTGGAACAAGTAAGATGAACAAATTCTATGAAGAATACAGAGAATTACTTTATATTTAAATTTAATATTTAGCTCAGGACTTGTCAAAAACGAAAGGCCGAGATCTCGAATTAGAAGAAAGGTTGGATGAATATCATACAAAGATATATGACTTAGAAAAGGCTAATAACATTCTAAAAGAGAAGGTATTAAGAATGATAAATCATTATAAAACTTATTTTATTATATAACTTTTAATTTTTTTAAGTTGATGGTTGCCAAACAACAGTTAAATGCTCAACCCAAAAGACCAACACCGTATACGCACGTATCGTCACGGATAAATACGGTGCAGATATTTATAGCCTACACCATCTCTTTTTAATTTTAAATATTACTGACAACAGGGAATTGTCAAACAAGAAAATCGTATGTCTAAAAGTTTAAGAGTAACGGGACCCTCTTCTCCTGGTAAACCCTTTGAAAAATATCCTCGATACGGTCATAGTTTATTGGAGGAGAGTCGTGCTGAAATAAATCGATTGTAAGAAATTACTGTAGCTATCGTTTATTATTTTCACAACGATTTTATATAATCTAAACAGAGAGAGAGTTATTGAAGAGCTTAATGAACAGTTGAATATAACCGATCAGCATTTGGAACAAGAGAGAGAAAGAGTAGGCCTTAAGTTCTGTACCTTAAATTTCTACTAACCTTCTCAAATTATAATTTATAGTATCGTATTAGAGAAATGGAATTTGAAGAGGACTTAAATAAGATAAAACAACAAATGAGTGAAGGACAGAGGGTAGCCATACAGGAAAATATTGATATTATCAAACTGAAAAGGGACGTTAAGGAAAAATCCACCAATTTAATATCGTTACAATCTAAATATTCAAATGTTGAGGAGGTAAAGACAAAATAAATCATATATATACATATATATAGAAAAAGTCATAGTATTCGTATTTATTTTAATGTTTATTACTATAGCAATTTCGAATGGCAACTGCAGCTCGACAAAAGCTTATTGATGAATTGGAAGCTATCGGTGTTAAATTCAAATCGGAGCAGAATAGAAACTTGGCATTAGAACAAGAATTAAAGGAGACTCATGCATCACAAAGAAGAATAGTTGAGGTAAATATATTTAAAACTACAAAAATTCACATTTGTTTATGAGGTTTTTCCGTAGTTACAAGAGAGAACTAAAGATTTGGAAAACGAATGTGCCATATTGAAAGATAGCAATGAAAAGTTAGTTAACAGTGCCTTTGATATGGAAAGAGAAAGAGACTGGCGCAGCAGAGAAAAAGCTCTCAAAGTTCAAATTGCTCAGCTAGAGGCAACTTTGAAAGCTGATGTTGGAGAAAAAGGTTCCATATTAGATAAATTAACAGAAGAAAGAGGTATAGATAAACCATTTTGCTTATTCGAAAATATAAAGTGATTTTGACCAAATTTTTTCATCAGAAAAAAAAGATAAAATGGAAGAAGAACATAAAGACCTTCGTATTAACTACTTCAAATTAAAACACGAAAACGACGATTTACAGCAAAAAATGAAGTTTTTCACAAAAGAGTCTGCAGTTGATATGCAAGAAATAGAAGAAGCTCTTATTCTTGTAAAACGACGAAAGGAGAAGGAAAATCAAGAATTAGACTTTTTACATAAAGTTGATGATGAGAGATCTTCAGATATACAGAGATCTTTGGAAGAATTAAACGCTCAACATGCTGATACAATAAATGAATTGGAAAAGACTCGAAATATGCTAATTGTACAACATAAGATTAATAAGGATTATCAGCAGGAAGCTGTAGCTTGTCGAAGTAAATTAGATGAAACTAGGCAAGATTACGAATCAAGGTTGGAAGAGTACGCCCAACTTTTGGATATTCGTGCAGCTAGAATAAAGGTTGGCCAATGTAACCAAAAATACAGTATATATTATTATAATCCTGTTATTTCTTTCAGAAACTCGAAGCACAACTAAGAGATGTCGCTTATGGAACTAGGAGATATACAGTAAAGAAAGACTTAGACGTAAGATAATACATGCACATCTAAATATAATGAAACTAACTTGTTTATTCATTTTTTTACGCAGGAGGATGAAGACATGATCATAGATGATGCTATTGAATTGGAACGTGGACATAACATGTTTGAAATACATATAAAACGGGTTGTTCTAACTCCAGAAGCAATTGAAATGATTGAAGATGATGAAGCATCTGTATTTTGTACTTACGATTTTTATGAGTTCGAAACTCAAGCGACTCCAGTTTTGAGAGCTCCAAAGTAAATATCTTAACTATAAATGAAATATCTTCTTTTTCTAGCACATCTTTTTATACAGGCCAGAGTTTGAATTTACATCTCAGTACATTGTAAAAACTGATGATTTCTTCCTGTATTACCTGCAAAAAGAATGTTTGATTGTTGAATTACATCATTCAATGGGCACTGATTATCAAACAGTCGCCGTTGCCAAAATTAAACTATCAGATTTACTAGAGAAGCATGATGGAAAATTGCATAAGTCAGTTCATTTAACTGCCTCTATGCCAGGTGAAGACGCTATTAGTTTTGGAATAGTTGAATTCTGGATGAGACTGAGAGTTCCTTTAGAGGAGGCCTTCAATCTATACAAGCAACGTATAAAATCTAAGGGATATATAGCATCCAATATAGAATCAGCCGGACAAGCTTTGAAAGCAATGGATGACGAAGCTGCGGAGAGGGAAGCTGCTGATAACATAAACGTTCTAACCGTTAAAATAAAACATGGATCAAAAATTTTTGCTCGTTGCGAAGGAGTTCAGCCTTCCTCATTCGTTGTCTATAAATTCTTTGATTTTCCCGATCACGATACTAGTATTGTTACGGCTTCTAACGATCCTCAATTTAATGACAATAAGTCTTATCCTATTACAATGACAAGCGATATGGATTCCTACCTGAGAAAATCCAATTTGAGCTGTTACATTTTTGACGAAACAGACCCTGAAGAAACAGAATATTTGGGAATAGCTAAAATTCCATTGTTGCCTTTGGCTAATGACAAACCTATTCAGGGAATATTTGAGATTATCAAGGTAAAAATCTTTTTCCTCCCTCTTTATGTTACATTTTTCTGTTCGAACAACAATAGAAAGATGGCTCTACTAATGGTTATCTAGATGTTAGTCTTAAGTGGAGAAATGCATATTTCCCGCCAAAAGGAGTTACAGTATCTAAGGTAAATTTATAAATATACTGAATGCTTTCTTCGTTGAAACGATCAAGTAACTTTTCTTTGTGCTGCAGGATGAATCGAATGAAAATCTTACACTTTTGCCGGGTGAAAAAGATGAACTAGAGAAAAGAACATCAGCAAAGGAAAAGGAAGACGCAATGTTAAAAGAAAAACTTACGCCCATAGTAGCGTCAAACGAACCGGTCAAGCATAGACCAAAACCTCCACCCGTAGCCGTAATATTTTAAATAGAAAAGTAAAAAAATGTATACATAAACATATATAATTTATAGGCCAAGTCTACCAGTGACTCGGTACAACACTCAATTATGACAAGTTCTATTCAGGAGGAATCAGAGCCGGATACTGAGCCACCAACTCCCAGACCAGGTAGCTATGACTTCCATATTATGATATAAAATCTTTTCTAACTGTGATAAACTTTTAAAATTATACTTAAATATATAAAAGCACAAAGGAAAAATTTACCACTAGTCACCGTTGAGCACGTGGCCGAAACAGGTATTTTTTTGTTGATAACCCATCTAAACTCCAACAAAATGCTATGGCGCACAAACTAGAAGAATAAAACACATATGCTAAAAGTTAACAAAAACAACTAAAAGACATCTATCAAAGCTTCGTATTTTCACTAAATTTAAGTCTATTTTTTAACTTTCAATTAAATTGAAAAAGAGACAAACGAGAGAAAAACGAGGAAATAATTTGAATAATAATTTTTATTAATAAGTCTATTTTGCCTTCTATTGGATATAAACCATTCTTTTTTAACTTTTCTATGAAAAAGAGACTGATTTTTATTAATTCTACTACGGAGATGATTCTCACCTTTAATCTTCTTAAAATATTTTTATTGTGCTCGTAAATGTGTTACTTATCTTTTTTAATAAGATTGATGTCTAAGAAACAAAAAGAACTATATTGTCTTGCATGAAAATTGAATTCTCAACAATTCCCTTTGATTAAGTTATGCATTTTTCCAAAAAAGATGCTAGCAAACGATTAATAAACGAACAAGAAGAATACGAAGAGGAAGAAGAGCGCGAGGAGAGTGAGGAAGATGAGGAGCAGTATAATAGGGAACAATATTATGATGAAAACGAAAGTATTGAGGAGAAAGGTTCGATGTTGCAATAATTGAATCTTGAACTGAACTCTTGCCTTGTGGTTTCCTTTTTAATTCTTAGCTCTAATATTTTCAAGAATTCCAGACAGAAAAAACCTTTTTCCTCCATTCTTATTCCTTAAAAAAGGATATTCTCTAAATAGCAGTCTAAATGTCTTAGTACTTTTGAATGAACAAATAACTAAAATTAACAATATTCACCGAGAATGCTTAGATGTAACTAATTGTAAACATATGTATTGCATGAATTTCTCTTTAAAGGGTTTAATTAGATAAGAGAAAATATATTAACTGTTTGTCTTTAACTTACTTTGCAGTTTCTAAAATTCGATCGGAATATGAAGAGGACAAAAATGAAACAACATCACAAGTTTCAGACGTATCGGATATGGTTGGTTTTATGTTTTAATATGACTTGCTTAAAGATCAGATATTTTCAGCGAAGAGAAGCTCCAAGAGATGAGCCTCAACCTATAACTCCTCATGATAGTGATGTTGATGAAGAGAAATCATCCGGTCGTTCAACAGCTGGCGAAGACAGTGATGCTGTTGTTATACCAAAACACACAGAGCAAATTGTTGATAACGTCACAATAGCTATTGGAGAATTGAGTCTTTGTGAGGAATCACCTCTATTAGAAGATAACAGCGTTACCGACCTATATGTTGCCTATCAATTCCTTGGAATTGATCCAAAGGAGACTGAAACACCTTACAGTCTAAATAAACCAACAGAAGCTAATAAACCAATCAGTTTTAATTTTGAACGAAGTAATTTATGAAATTTATCTAACATACTTCAACATATATTTAATTATTTTCTCCATTTTCAGGCTTTGATGTCGACTATGAGTATAATCAAAAGAAACGAAGATACCTAGCTAGCATGCTTCTTCCAGAAGATGCAGATAAGGGAAGGTAAGATAATGGTCTAACTTAAGATTTTCATAGTAAATCGAATATCATATCGTTTATAACTTTGTAAAAATTTTTCCAGAATAAGATTTATGATTGTTTCCGAACCACAAGATGAAGAGGCTGATTGTGAAGATGTCGGAATTGCTTTTGTGTCTTGCATAGATATTCTAGAGAAACAGTGTGATGTGATAGATGAAGATATTCCAAGTAAGATTAGTCGGCTTTATTAAAAGTTCAATTTTTTTTAATACAATTTCTCTTTATATTTTAGTTTTGGCCTATAAAGACGAACAAACTATTGTTGGATATTTAAAAGTAACAGTTAAATGCTTACAAGCTTTACAAGCTGTTCGTGAAGAAATGCAAACACCACCGGCAACGCCTACATAGCTGTCTCTTTCTGTCGAACTACATTATATGTCTTTATATTTCGTAATAGTTTAGTTTATTCTGTTCTTTTCAGCTCTTCTTTATTTTCTTACATTTTTTATCGTATTGAAAGAGATAAAACGATCGAAAGTTAGTGTTTATTTCAATTTTGAAATAAATTACATAGGCCTTATTTTATTGGTCTGAAACTATTTTGACAAACTTGCATTTTGGACAAACTTTTAGCGTGCGTCTATAAACAATGTTTAATTTAAGGGAGAATATATTATAGCGTATTTAACCTTGACATTCCGGTATAGAGGCCAGATTTCTGGTTTATACTATATTGAATGTAATATATAAAAAATGGCTGTTCGTCTACTCTATTCAAGGATTTTTTCAAGAAAGATTTCTCCAAATATTTTAAGATCATTGTCATCTCTTTCTATATGTGCTGATGGATCGTTAAAGAGTCCATATCCAGATATTGAAATTAAAAAGCTTAGTTTCCCAGATGCTTCCTTTTCGGCTTTGGAAAAATTTGGGCCAAAGGTTGCTTTAGTGAGTATACTATTTGTAAAGCTTGAAAACTATTGTTATTTGTGTATGGGAGGATAGCTTGCAGACAGGATAAATTTTTCTTGCTTATTCAATGTGAGACTCTAGATCGATCTAAATTGAGGACAAGGTTTTTTTTATTCTTTACAAAAGAGTGCATAGGATTTTGCGTATGTAACAATCTTATAATTTTAAGTATAATTTATGATAGAAAGCTAATAACAAATCACTATTAGTTATTAAGAATAAAGATAGTTGTATTAATTAAAGATTGGCTTTAAATAGAGTATAAGAAAAATGATATCAATGATAAAGTCTTGTATCAATAGAAAAAAGATATTAGTTTAATTTAATCTTTCCCTATCAGATTGATGTTGAATCACAAAGAGAGGTAACCTATTCGAATCTTCTGGACCAGACTGTAAAAGTAATTAGCTCCTTAAAGAAACTTGGACTAGAAAAGGATGATATCGTTACAATATGCTCAACAAATAACTTAGAATATTTTACAATATTTTTGGCAATAGTTTCAATAGGAGCCATTCCAAGTACGGTTAATCCAGCTTATCAACAGGAAGATTTACAGAGAACTTGTGAAGTTACAAATTCAAAATTCCTGATAGTATCGAGCCAACTAGCTAATATTGCTAAGAATGTTAAATCCGAACACTTAAAAGCTGTAATGACCCTTGACCAGCCAGTTGATGGATGTTTATCATTTCAACAATTATTAGACGATGATGGTTCAGCATTCAGCGATAATTGGAATTTTAAAGTTGAAGAGGATACTCTAGTTTTACCATTTTCCAGCGGAACAACCGGTTTACCTAAAGGTGTAATGCTAACTCATTACAATGTCTACTCAAATATAAGACAAACATTGTAAGTTAATTAACTGGAATCTTTTAATTTATTAGATATAAAAGTGAATTCTTTCCCTTTGTTTTTTTAGCAACGAACACACAAAAATTGACTTTTTCAATAAGAAAATATTAGGAGTCTTACCTTTCTTTCATATTTATGGACAAGTTGTTATACTTTTGGGAACGATTTTTCAAGGAGGAACCATTTTAGTTCATTCTAAATTTGAACCCCAACAGTTTTTGAAAAGTTTAAATGATTATAGACCGGAAATTCTTCCACTCGTGCCACCGTTAGTCCTATTTATGGCCCATCACGCTAAAAACGCTTGTCCTGAATTTTCAGCCTATTGCGAGATGGTTCTATGCGGAGCAGCACCATTGAGTAAAGGTTTAAGTAACAAGTTTTGTTCAGAATTGAATTTCAATAGATTACTTGGGGCTTATGGTTTGACCGAGACAAGCCCAGTAACGCACGTTAATCCTTACGATGCTCCCCGTGCAGATACTGTTGGCTTTACATTACCGAATGGTTACACCAAACTTGTTGATCCAGAAACTGGCAAAACTGTTTCCGAACCGAATGTCGAAGGTGAAATATGTATCAAAGGCCCTCATGTAATGAAGGGCTACTATAAAAATCAGAAAGCCACCGATGAAATGATTAAAGGAGAATGGCTACATTCAGGAGATATTGGACAATTTCATACAGATGGTCATTTTAGCGTAACCGACCGTATAAAAGAACTTATAAAGTATAAGGGATATCAGGTAGCACCGGCGGAATTGGAAGGCATTCTCCTAACGAATGAGTTTGTAGCTGACGCAGCCGTCATTGGAAAACCAGATGAGGAGGCAGGTGAACTACCTACAGCTTTTGTTTTATTAAAACAAGGTTCTGAAACAACCGAAGAAGATTTATTACAATACGTGGCCGGTAATATATTTTCGCTTATAATATCTCTTTTTAAACAAGTTTTTTATTGTATTATCTTTAAAATTAACAGAGAGAGTCGCACGTCAAAAGAAACTTAGAGGTGGAATCAAGTTTGTCAAAGAAATTCCAAAAGCACCAAGTGGTAAAATTTTAAGAAGAGTTTTAAAACAACAATTAATTGCGAAATCTTAATAATTTCCCAAATTAATTAGTTTTCTCTAATCGATTTGTTAAAAATTGGTAATCTATATTTTCCTTTAATTTTAAATTTCAATCATTTTAATCCTTTTGATTATAACGAATGTATTAAAAAATTTGAATAAAACATAGAATATACAACTATTACTAATACTCATAAACAGAAGGAATATTACAGTAATTTCGTGACTATAAATAGAAATTTTGAAGAGTAAAAAAAGATGGCATTAAAAATTCCTTTAAGCATAAAAAGCACATTTATCGCTTTAAACTGAAATATAAGATTATTCACGTGTGACTAATATTTGCATTTTCTCACATTAAAGTAACCAAAAAGTAACAAAAAGTTGAATCGTACAGATATCCTGCTTTATCATTTGTATAGGAGATGTAAAAGTTTATAAGGAAGAATCCTTGATATGATGCACATTATAAAATAAAAAAAAGATATGATAATTGAGTTCGTGACGAATATTGAAAGACAGTTTATCAAATATCATAGCTCTTATATATATACGTAGTCGTTTTTACGACTCTTCACTTCTACTCAAGGTTTTCAAAGAAACAAATGGAATTTCTTACTAAAGTATGCGTACATCTGATATATTTTGCATCCTTATACTTAACAATACTTGGACAACCAGGTAAATAGAAAGTCAATAGAAAACACTTTAAAATTCATAATATATATAGATATCAACTGTATTGGCTATTCGTTAAATGGAGAGAATGAAACTTACAATTGTCCGGATATTACAACCTCTGATAGAGGTAATCTTTTTAAATGTTTCGTTGAAAACGAAAATGAAAAAACTCCAAAATTGTCATGGTAATACAAGTACCTTTATTTATAATTTATTCACGTAAATTATTGATATTAGGTATAAAAGAGGCGATTTAATAAAGAAGATAACAGCCAATAAATCTTGCATACTTGATGAAGACTATACATTAACAACTAATTATTCATGTATTGTTGAATGGGCTAATGGGAAAACCCAACGTTTTGATATAAAAGGAATTGACATTAATATACCAAGTTTGGTTTTTCTTTAATTAAATACTTTTATTCTAAAACTTACTTATACGAATAGTTGGTTGGTGGACTAAACATATAAAACCCCCTATGAATGTTCTGCAAAAACTTTGCATTAGATCAGACCAAAAAAATAGTGTCACTCTTAGAGGGGACGTTGAAAGTGCTCTTAAAGGTGATCCAGCTGAAGACTTTTCCTGGATATTAGCCGAAGCTCCTGGTAAAACCAGATTATTAACCTATAATGACATAATATTCTCAAGTAAGAATTTATTTCATATCTTCCTAACAAGAATTTGTACTTTTATTACATTAATTCAAATAGATCAATCTTCCAAATATGCAATAGATAAGTTTTATAACTTGGTTATAAAAGATGTTGAACCATATGACGCAACGAAATATATATTTGATTTTAGACCAGTTTCACAATCATTATCAGCATTTTTTGGTGTTGTTGAATCGGATCTTCTCTGCAACGGCCTCAGACGCAATTCTGTATATAATTCTTTCAGATGCCCTAACCTTTCGGTACCAGATAATAAAGATGCTATTATCTCTTGTACGCTTAAATATACCTTTCTCTATAAACCAGTATTTTCATGGTATTATTCATTTACATAAATTTGCATACAATTTGAATACTATATAATTTTTATATCTAAATAATTAGGAAGAAAAATGGTGAAAATTTAAACACAGTTGAGCATTTGCACGAAGGTGAAGGACTACTTACATCTTGTATTTTAGCTGAAAATTTAAAAGATGAAGATGAGTATGAATGCTCGGTACAAATACAAACTAGTTGAATCAGCTGAGATTTTTATAATTGTTTGTCCTTTTGTGGTATAGGTTGAATGGGGGCCTCCTACAGAGACTCCTCAATCAAGTCCGTTTTGCCAACCAACACAATTCTACTGCGTAGAAGCTCCAAATTCACCAGGCTATAAAGATGTTTGCAAAATCAAAGGCAGTCAAGTAACAACCAATGAACGACGTAAGATAAACAAGTTTTTTTTATAGAGATAATAACAAATATAGAAAATCGGCTATTTAACTAATTAATTATTAAAATTTATTCAGAACACTCCACTATCTTTTCAAAATTGGAAAATGTATTAGCAAAACCGGGTGATAATATTGTTCTAAAATGCGAAACCGGATCTAACAATTCTCCGAATAAATGGTATTTCTATGGCAATGGAACGAGTGTTCAAATTTCAAGTAGTTCTGATATATTGAATGAATATAAAGATAAATATGATATTGAAGGAAATTTCAACTTGAAAATAAAATACATGACTCCTTCTGAAAGTGGAAGATACGAATGTGTATGGAACGTTGATGACTGTACACCTAGAGGATTACATGTTTATCTTGGCTTAGGTTAAATTAATAAATAGATTACTGTATAATGTATTTAAATTCTATTAGAGAAAATATCTTTATTCACATAAATAGCCGATCAATCTTTATCTGATTCAACTCTTGTGAAAACTCAGTCTTCAACTGTTGTCATTGAATTTGTAAGTGAAAGAACAATAAATATGTATATTTATATATCAGTGTAAAGTCTATTTATAGATGAAAGAGTCATATGATGATAAGGTAACAACGGAATTGAAAGGTTTTTTAAGTTGCCAACTGAAGTATAAATATCTAT
This sequence comes from Dimorphilus gyrociliatus, assembly GCA_904063045.1. NCBI lineage: Eukaryota > Metazoa > Annelida > Polychaeta > Dinophilidae > Dimorphilus > Dimorphilus gyrociliatus. The sequence continues at coordinate 4,222,124 of CAJFCJ010000007.1, forward strand.
GGCAACCAATGATTAAATGGTTAGTATCATAAAAAATTTGGCAAAAATGTATAATTTGATCTATTTGGTTTATTAGGTATGAAGATGACGTTCTTATAGATATTGATTCGGTCACGGCTAAGACAGATGACTCAAATGAAGGCTATAGATCTTGTATACTTGTAAATTATAACATTAGCAAGACGTATAGATGCGATGTAAAGTGAAAATAAGTTTCATTACATTTTAACCTATTAACAGCGTAATAATTACAGATAGGATGGGAAGAACCTCCTCTCAACTTAATATGTAATAGTACATTCAATCCTGATGATAGTTGTGTAGATGCAAATAACTCTCCTAACTACGCACAAGCAATAATCTTGAACATATCAAATACCAATAATATTTCAATAGTAACCGGTATTACAAAAATAATTATTTATTAATTAATAATCTTTAGATCATTAATTAAACTATTTAGAGGATGATATTGACAAGCTTTTAGAGAGTTGTAAAGTAGTGCCTCAAAATTGGACGTATCCCCCAATCATTATTGAACAGATTGAAAAAAGTATTATAAATCATTTAACTAATGAATATTAGTTGATACATTAATTTCTTTCAATATAGATGATAATAAAGCATTAATTATTGGTTTAACTGTAGCAGCTGGACTTATAGTAATAATATTGATAATATTAATAGTAATTGCCTGCTGTAGGGAAAAGGATAATCGAAAGATAGCTACAGCCGAATCTAATAAAATTGATAAAATATCTGATGGTAAATTTAACTTATTAATGATTTTTTAGCATATGATTTCTATCTTATATTCATTTCATTTGTTCATTTTCTATTTTCTGCTTTATTTGATTATTTATATAGTAAATTGATTACAGCAAATTTTAAGATTTATCAACCAGAAAGTTATTATGCAAATATGGTTGTTTATAAAGTGAGCTTTATAATTGAACACATTCTCAAAGGTGTTATTTTTCTTTTATACTTAATTACTAATTATTAATTATTATATAATCATCTACTTCATTTAGGTCCAGAGAAATTATTCATAATACAAAGACCAGCGTCGAACAATATTTACAATTCTCACCGTAATTGCACCTCTACAGAAAATATAATTAAATTTGAAGATGTTGAAATTGGGATGCATGTTTCCTAGTGAACGAAATCATAATAATCATAATAATAATATTGACTGCTGTGGTGATAGTAATATATTTATCTGTCCAACTATCATATAGAAAATATTAATGAACGTTTAGAATCCATTATAATTCCTTAATTTACAGAAAAGGAAACATGAAATTCCTCGATATAGGAAGGATTTCCCTCTGAAGAGAAAGGGAATAAAATATTAATAACAAGATAACAGAATCTATACCATCATTGATTCTTCATTAATTACAATCAAAATGTTTAAGTTTTTCTCAAACTCTTCCTCTATTTCATACGTTATATTTTATAATAAACAGCATATTTCTTATGAATATATTTGTAAATACACAGTGATTAATCTCGTTTAGCATAGATTTATATGTTGTTTTTTTAGTTATTACTATTTCAAAACTATAGTCAAGTTGCCAAAGGGTCAAAATATTACCGGTACACCTATTAATTGTAGTTTATCAGTCAATACTTAATATAGTAAAAGGTGAAGGTCAGTTTATTCTGAGAAAGTGTGTATAAGTTCAAATCTTAGAGTAGACCAATAGTAAGAATGTCTCCCAGCGTTCTGTTAACACTATCGAACCCTGTGTTTGCAAAATTTGTATTCCATGCTACGCTATGTCTAGCGAAGATGTTGAGTCTTGGAATATTGACATCTATAAAGAGGTCAGCAACGTTAGTGATGAGTAGTCCAGAGGATAGATCGTGGTCTTATTTTGTGGGTAAAACTCCTAAAGACGCTAAAATTATTCACAACGACGATAGAATTGAAAGAGTTAGAAGGTAAATCTTTGCTAATATTAATTGTTACCATTTAGCTTATAATGTCTTTCTTATTTTTACAGAAATCACCTGAACGATGTCGAAAACATCTACTTGTTTGTCCTAATTGGCTTTTTTTACGTACTAACTCAACCAGACCTTTCTACTGCTACGTGGCATTTTAGAATATTTACCATCTCTCGCTTTATTCACACACTCGTCTATCAATTAGCAGTTAAACAACCAGCGAGAGGTTCCGCATTTTTTGTAGGTGTTTTGGTAAATGTTTCTATGGCTTTTAGTATCTTGTTTAACGGAGCTTTGAGCTTTTGATTTATTCGAATTCTATACAAATTTTCCATAGTTAAACTTAACCAACTTTTCTGCATATTGAAATATAATTGACAAATAAAAGTCTTTAATACAAGTTTTTAATCAAATAAAATGTTATACTCTATTAATTGCGAAATATCTTGAAATCAGTTTGATAATTTAACAACAATTTTTATCTCATTCCCAGAAAACAGAGTTCTAAACAAATATACGGTGCTGCCATCTATATCGGACTACACAGGCAACTTAATATGCAAATAGGCTGCTCAGGTGCTCAGAGGAAAACAATTTATACTAAAGCAGTTAATTTTCAAATGGAGGTTATCTTCGCGCAGGAGCAATTCCGCCACCAGTGAAGTTATCTGAGGTGCGGATATTGCTAGTTGAAAACTATACCCAATTCCCCGCGATATTCGCTTGAAATATTAGTGAGTAATCGCAATTTTTGTCGGCTAGAAATAGCCAAATATCTAAATAATAAAGACGAGAGGGTCTAAATTGCCTGTGCTATTAGATCTAAACAACGGGCACTTTTTCTTATATATACTATGTAAATAGTGTATATCATATTTTCCATAGAGCTCAAATACACTTAAATTCATTATCTATTACACAAACGGCTTTCAATTTTGATGATCTTTTTTTATCTTCCTTATTCTCATTGAATCATATCACTTGGAATATTCGTGCTACTCTTACTAATTGGGTCAACATAAAATAATGTTTGGTAGAGGGGTTTACTCCCTCACAACAGATTTGAATTTATTATAGAAGAGACTATGTCTAAATCTTTTACTCGTTAAAATTCAATATGTTGCTTGGTCTTTAAGTACTTTATATAAGAGACTTAGCAGATTAATTTGCTGCATCTATACTTTCTTGACTTTGAGGTCCTGGCTATTTTTTAGGTTTCTTATGATTGAAACTGCAAACTATTTGCAACCATCAGAAGGGAGAAAGAAAAGCGTGAAATAAATGAAAATAGAATATTTGAGGTTGCAAGATGTAGGAGAAGATGTAAACTTTTTGCTGATACTTAAATGGGAAAGATTTTCAAAATAATCTGTCACAAATCTATCTATAAATATTATCTTAAAGGGATATTATAGTTTTTACAATCCTCTAGATGGCATTTTCTTATTTGATAAATATTCATACCAACCTGTTCTGAATAAGAAAAGACCACTCTACAAAATCAATAGCGCCGTGAAAATTTAAATTCCGCTTCTCCCTATAAAAGAGTAATAAAAATCGGCTTTAAGGTGCCGGCATTTTTATTCAACTTAGCCTTTTGAGAGTTGTATCGATCAAGTCTGATTAGTGTTTTATTCTGGAAAGCGAAACGATATTTTTAATAATCGCCTATCGGCCAATCACTAATTAGATTTGAACACTTTTCGCCCAGTGCTCTCAGCTGGTCTACGTTCAAAGTAAATAATCTACGCCGTAAATCCTCTCATTCTATTGTAAAAGAATCTTTTTTATACACAAAAAAGAAAGAAAATCAAATGAAAAATTGGCATTGTACAAAAAATGTTCGTTTTGGCAACAACTACTTTTGAAAATCTTACGATTCATTTTATACAAATAGAATATATCCGCTTTAGATAAGGATTTCATTACATTATGAGTACTGCATACCAGAGGATATTGTCTATTGCTTGTAAAAGTGATGGAAATAGATCGGATAAGGATATTGAGGAATTGAAGAGTTGGCTAAGGAAAACTTCGGATGTATTCAAAAATCAGAAGGAAGAAATTGTTGAGGTTGTGGCTAAGAAAAGTTGCTATGTCTCACGTAATTTAGACGATGTTGTTATAAGGCAAGGAGAAGTTGGAGATATCGTCTATATTGTCCTTCGTGGAAAGTTGTCCGTTTACGTTAGACCCCAAGCATCAGGTATCGACGATGCTCGCTGCGCGGAACTTCTGCGCAGAGTTGAGGCGGATTGCTCTCAAAAACGTGTACCTTTGGATAGAAAGGTATTCGGTAACGCCGTCGTCACTTTGGGACGAGGTTCAATGTTTGGTGAAGTAGCTCTTTTATCGGAAAACTCTATTAGAACAGCTTCCGTTATGTGTGACGAAAAGTGCGATTTGTTAGCTATCGACCGGCAAACGTACAATCAATCTCTTCGCTCCTGGCAGGTATCTATAATCCCTTTATTATTCTGACCACTCCTACTCATTGTTTAATCAAGGATATATTATTACTTTTAAGGAGGAAGAATTTAAAGAAAAAACCGAGTTTGTTAAGGAGCATTCACTGTTCAGAAACTGTTCTTTAGATAATAGGGTAAACATGGCTATAAGCCTGAGAAAAGTTGTTATTCCGTATGCGGGTAGTATTTGCCGACAGGGGGAACCTGCCAATACTGCCTATTTTGTATCGAAAGGGGAATGTAGAATCGTTATGACGCCTAAAAATCATAATAGTCAATTCCATAATACATCTTATAATATTAAACATTCAAAAATCCCTGAAGCCTATGTAGGTGAATCTACAACTGGTCTAAGAAGGCCTAAATCAGCTTTTAATAAACTTCGAGTCAATACAGAAGAAAGTGACGACTTCGAAGTTGGAATTTCTTGTGCCGATACTATAATTGGCGATGTTGAATTAGTCCTCGAACTGTCTTCCTATATTGAAAGTGTTGTGGCAAATACTCATTGCGTCCTGTTCTCTTTGGATAAGAGGAATTTTGAGCGTTTAATAGCAAAAAAAATGATTCAAACATTTGGTCAAATTCGCCAAGCGGCTGAACTTAAAGTTCAAAGACGATTGGATAGAATTCCTTCCCAAGTCACTGATTTATTGAAGCATTGGCACGACCGGTTAGTCGCCATGAGTCCGGAAGTGAAAACGTCCAAAAAGAAATTAGCATTTCAGAGAAAGGTTGAACCTAAACAAAACGACTTGAAAGCGTTAATGAGAATCAAACGACACGAAAGACTTCTTCATAGGGGACCAATAATTCAAATGGATAGGATGAAACCGCGTAAGCCTAGAAAAAAGATTATAGAAGAGAAGGAAGAACATATTCCTTCTACCACTCAAGTAGTTCGAAGCAGAAAGAGAACAGATTCTGAAGATGAACGAATGATATCTGCAAGTGTGTTTAGATCAAAACGCCGGTCGCAGAATCAAGACAAAGAGAAAATATTCATTACTCAAAGAGACGAAAGTGATGATAATGATGAAGATGATGAAGATGAAGATAATGAAAATAAAAACGACAATTCTGATGGTTTCGAAAAGTACGAGTTGACTTGTTTTAGAAATCATGAAGCTTCGCAAAAGGCTATGACTGCGCTGGAAGATAAACTTGGTCGATGGTACGACAAAGTCGGAAATCTAGTCAAAGATGACTCAACATACAGGAAGGCAAGCAGGGTACGAAGTTTATCAAGAGTTAAAGAACGTTCACCTAACGATGAGCCATTAAAGCACGGAATGGTAATTATAATGCGGCCCCATTCTCCCGTCTTTCCTAATGCACAAAGAGCAGTATCAGCACATCAACATCAAGTATATAGACCAATCGAATGGGGTTTAGAAGAGGATAACGTGAACGAAATACGATTCTTTAGGGTTCAATCGGCTCCTGCAAGAAGAGGAGCTGACGGATCTGCGAAAAGCAGGCCTAAATCTGCAATATGCTGGGATAAATAGTTTTATTAATCATTTCTTAAAGTAAAAGCGTCAATACGGTATTGGCCTGCCAAGAATAGAGTTTCCGTTCCATTTGAAAAAACCGCAGCAGAATATAATCTATTAAAGTTTCTGTTACTTATGAGTTTTCCTTCCGTAGTATAGATTGATATCTTTGTAGTTCTCCTCTTTTTTTGGCAAAGGAGAAGTCCCTGATTATGTCCTAACAAATAAACATTTCGAAAATATGAGTTTTTGTTGACTTCTTTAATAGTTTTAAATATGCTGCCATCAGTTGAATCCAAAAGCAGTATACCTCGTATTCCAAAGATATCAGCGACCGCTACTTTATTATCGATTATCGCTATATTTGCTCGACCATCTGCTGTTATATTAGTCTTCCAGACAATAGTACCATTCATATGTAATCCTAATATATCGCAAGGACTAGTGGTAGAAACAATTAACATTCCATCCGCTGTGGAACGAATTTGGGAGATACTATAATCCAATGAAAACAGAATTTCCCAATTAGCTCCTTTATCATGGGAAGAAATAACTACACCTTCCATTATATTGTTCTTTGTTGAGCATAAAGCTACTATTGTGCCATTCAATGTGATTGTAATAGATCTTAATTTACAATTTTTTTTCACTTGAACTTGTTCTATTGCCCCAAATTCAGGATTCATTACGTATAGACCTCTATTAATCCGATCGTATTTTGCCACATAGTATAAATTACCTTCTGAAATTATAATATCATATATAAACTTTCCAAATTCGAATAGTTGTTTGGTCAATTTTAATTGGTAATTATTTAAATCCAATAGATGGCGTTCAGTAGTTGTTTGAACCGTTGGACTTGAACCAATTGTGAAAAAGTTTGTCAAAGTTGATAAAGTTTCCAAATTAGTTTCTTCCGTTGAATTCAATTTGGTTGCCGTATGTTCCGCAGTTGGGAATATTTCAACGGATTCGGTTGTGGTAATAAGTTCTTGAGTCTGAGCTGTTGAAGTTTGCTTCACTAAACCTAAAGTAGCTTCACTAGTTGTTTCCATAGAAGTTGTAAAGGACTTGGTAGTCTTAATAGAGTTATTAAGTAGATGTTCGCTAGTAGAAAGATCACTATTGGTACTACTACTTCTACTACTACCACTACTGCTACTACTACTACTACTACTACCACTACTACTCTTCAAGACTTCAACTTTTTTAGCTTTCTTTAGATATCTTGTAACGTCGCTTTCAATAGGCCTAGTAGTTGTAGATAAGACAATGCTTTCTTCTCTAGTAGAATGACTATCTTTTGAATCGTGTGTATTTCTTTCCAAGTTTATGGTCGAGTCATTAGATTTAATAAATATGAGTTTACCAGTTGAAATTTTCACATTGGAACTATCATTTATTAATAAGGTATTCGTAGTCACTTTTGAATTGCTCTTAGAACGTCCAGTAGTTAAGACTTTTAAAATAAAACTACCATTTGTTAAATCATCTGCAGTTGATTTTGAATGCATTGCAAAAGCTTTAGGAGGTCTGTTAAATAAAGTTTTAACTGTTGATAATTCTGTAATATATCTACCAGTTTTATAATCATCTTGAGAAGTTACTATATTTCCTTTTATCTTGGTTTTGATAGGTTGTGTTATTTGAGCTGTACTTGATTTTATAGTGGAAGCAACAGTTGTTAAATCTTCATTATTTGCTTGTAAACTCGTTGTCAAGTTAACTCTGGTAGTTGTTTCGTTATCGCGAAAAGGTATCGGATTTGGGCTTGTCGTACGCCTGTCACTTTTTAAACTGGATTTAACCGTTTTTGTATTAGATTCAATAAAAACTTTGTCGGTACGATTTAACTTTGTTTTATTGATTAAATCCAGTTCTGGATATAGTAAATCAAGAGTTCTCGATTGTTTAATTACCGATTTTTCGTCCACTTCATAATGAGTCCTTTGTTCCATTAGATTCGTAAGTGAACCTCTTAAAAAGTAGAAATAGATGATATTCACACAAACACCAATAAAAATAGCAGCAAGGAAAGTATAAAGTGAGCATAATCTATTTAATCTTGCTTCTTGCTTTTGTAAGCGTTTCAAAATTTTCACTTGAAAGAATATAAAGTTCCTCGTTTCGTAATGTTCCCTTTTCATCCTATTATCCAAATTACGTACGTAATTCTTAATTCTATACATATTTCTTTCATCAGTCATTCTTGTTTGCCAGCTATTATGTAAATGGTATAAACTTTCATAAAGTATAGATGGAGTTTCTAATTACTTGTTACAATAAAAAAAATTATTAATATACATTTTTTTATTAATATAAAATATAGTTCATATTTCAAGATTAATCACTTCTCTTTTATTAATATTAACTGTTATTATCGGATAGTATTTAATCTTTAATTATTTTATTTAAGGTTAAACAATTCGTGTTTGATTTCTTAGTTAGTTTGTTTATAATCTGTTTTTTTAATAGATTTATATCTCTTTTACGGATATTATAAATATTTATATTGATCGATATTAAGATATCAATTTTTTAAAAAATCGATTTAAAAGATCTCATCAAAACTTTGCAACATTAGACTATTAGCTAATAAATCAATTATCGTGTTAAAAAGTTCTAAAGTTTAATTTCATTTACATTCTAATTTTAATTAAATTCCATTTCAACTGTAAAATTAAACAATTAAATTTCATTTAACTTTAACTTATTTATATTTCATATATTCTCTTTTATTACTATTGAATTTTATTCTATTGCAGCAGTTGTTGATAAATCGAATTTCTTTTCTGATTATTTAAATATATTAAATGTGAAGAACATATATATAGACACTTTTTAAAGGTTTTTTTGATAATTAACCGTCTCAACTGTCTATATTAGATATTTTCAGACCTTACAACAGATTTAAGAATATAGTAAAACTTTATAAGAAAACTACAACTTATACGATCAGATAAAATGTTTGAAAAGTTTCTAATTAAAGGAAATTAATGAAAGAGAATATTAATAAATTATCGTTGGTCATATTCTCAATTCGTATTATTGGCGCCAACATATCGCGCCACACTACAAAGGTACTCTTAAGAAATATGTAAACAATTCAAAAGGTTCAACTATGTCGAATCGGAAGCTTCTCTCCTATGAAAACGCGTATGTGAAACAGCCACCACCTTATAAAAAGACAGATTTTCGATTACAACTTTGGAAAAATGAACGAAAAGAATTAAGATTGAAAGTAAGAAGAGAAAATTTTCATGTTGCTAGAGGCGATAACCTAACGAATGCTCCGGTATCTGTCGACACATCTAAAGCTAGATCTAATAGCGATGTCATTCGACTTTGTCTCAGGGAACTTGGTTGGAATGAAAAGGAAACGGCGTCCAAAAAGAAATCTCATATTTACTGGTAACGCTTATTCCAATGTGATATCATATTTGTTAAATTTTATATATATTTATAGGCATAGCCTCTCCTATGAAGATAACGATAATATACCTCCAGCTGCAAGAGTCAATAAATTTCCCGGAATGATAAATTGTTTAAGAAAAATAGCTCTATCCAGAACACTTGACGTTATGGCGCGTTTGTATCCAACAAGCTACGATTTTCATCCACAATCATGGATATTACCTACCCAATGGAGTACATGGTTTGAAGATTTTGAAAGAAAACCATCCATTTATATTGTAAAACCGAACGACGGTACTCATGGAAATGGAATTTACTTGTTAACCGATCCCAGACGCTACGACGTTGGGGGAAATAGAAAGCATATTGTTCAAGAATATTTGTCAAAGCCCTTACTATTAGAAGGCAAGAAGTTTGACTTAAGAATTTATGTCGTGATTTCCAATTTAGAGCCTTTAACTGTTCACGTCTGTCGAGAAGGTCTTGTTAGATTGTGTACAGAAGATTATAGATCACCGAATACTTCTAATTTGCACAAGGTTCACATGCACCTGACAAACTATTCACTGAACAAATCCAGTCCATCCTACGTTCACACGGACGATGTAAACGACGGTAACAAGAGAACTGTTACAGCTTTATTAAAAACTTTGAGGAGTTGCGGTTACGATGTCACTATGCTTTGGTCCAATATTGTTGATGTTGCAGCAAAAACTGCCATATCTATAGCCCCTCAACTGCAGGTAGAATTGCGTGCAATAACAGCACCTAGACCACAACCTTTTCAAATACTCGGCTTCGATCTACTTGTTCTGAATAATTTAAGTGTTTCGTTACTTGAAGTGAACGCCTGTCCATCATTGAGGATTGATTATGATCAGTCTATTGCTCCTGGAATAACTGAAACTATACATAGTGCCGTTGATGAGGAAATCAAGAAACCTCTTGTGCAAGAGACGCTCAAACTAGTAGCACCTCCTCACGCAAACGTCGATTGTGATGACACTATTCTGGAAGAGGTCTTACCCTTGAGAGCTGACGAGTACAGGTGTTATTGTATAATTGATCGTATTGTAAAGATATTCACAGCTAGTCTTGGAGTGAGGGCTACCCTACGCATGAATCATACAGCTTTCAGGAATTTTGCGCGAAGATGTAAACTAACAGGAATTACTGGAGGTGTTAGTTCAGCTTCGATAGATTTGTTATACTTGGAAGTTCAGAGAAGGTCAGAGCATGTTGAGGACTCTGGTAAATCAGGCTTGTGCTATCAAGGTTTCCTAGATGCTTTTCTCTCTTTGGCAAAGATTAAGTATTCATCCGCTGATAATCTACTCGAATCAGTATTAAGTTTGATTGGCTATTGCGAAACTCAATTAAATAATCACTCTCTTCCCCCGGCTTACAAGCCTCTTCTAAAGAAGAGAACGTCGTCTGGCAATACATTTACAAAGCAACTTGTAGACGATCATTAATTTTTTGAACTTTTCACAAAAAAGCCACATAAAACATGCAAATAATAATGATATTAATGTCAATAATGATAATAATAATAAACACGCCCTACTTGAAACTCACAACAAAGAACCAAAATAAATTTAAAAAGAAAAAAACAGAATTATTTATTTCATTGTTGTTCCTCGTAAATGACGTATTCACCATCCTCTTCTACATGATCTATTATAACTTCCTGCGGTTGATTATTCGGATCAACTTTCTGAGGTGCATGTAAATGTTGGGCTAGGACATGGCCAACCAATTCATCTTGATTAGGAAATGTTAAGCTACAGAGATCACATGTTAATTTTTCTTCACTTCCTTCCGTCGCACAAAATTGAACACGTCTATCAGTGACTTCTTCCTGCTGTTCTGTACTTTCAGATGTTCCAGGGCCCTCTTCATGACGTTTCATATGTAATTTCATAGTCATAGAACGTTTGGTAGCAAAAGAGCAAAGGCTGCATTCCAAAGTTTTACCACTATCGTGAATAATTTGATGGTTTTTTAGATCCTTCTTTGTTTTGAATGATTTATTGCAATCGTCGCAAGTAAATGGTCTCCTATTTGAATGGGCAACTGTTAAATGCCTTACTAAAGATCCTTTTGTCAAAAGTTTCTTGTGACAAACGTGGCATTCGAAGCCACGTTCGGCACCTGTTTGATCATGCATGACTTTATGAGCCATAAACCCAGAGTAGCTTCCGAAGGAGCGATTGCAAATATCGCAATGAAAAAGGCAAGTGTGCGATTTCATATGCTGATTTAATGACATTGGAGTTCTATAGTACTTGTGGCAATATTGACACATGTAGTTTTTGCTCGTAGCATGAGTAGTAGCATGCCTTTTCAAGTAGGCTTCATCTGGATAGCGTTTTCCACATTGTTCGCACTCATAAGGTCGGGCAATAGAGTGAACTCTTTTTGTATGGGCATTTAAATCGCTTTGTGCAGCAAAAGCTTGCTTGCATAAATTGCAACTGAACTTGTGAACAATTTCATTAGTTTTTGTATGCTCTGTCATATGAGCCGAAAGCTGAAGGTTAAAGACATTACAATAGTTTAGAATAAAAATAAAAATAGATTTTTTTTTCAATACCAACCTCCTTTTTAGTGTTAAATTGTTTAAAACAAAGGCTGCAAGAAGCTTCTTTACTGATAGCGTGCTCTTGTAAATGTTCTATCATATCATTTCTTATTTTACCTTCAAATATATATATATATATATATATTATGTATATAAAGTCATAAATGCATGATTAATTGCATCTTACATGTAAAATCGCATCTATTGCATTTCCACGGACTAATATCTGGATGATCAGCTTTCACGTGCTCCAGAAAAGTCGTCACGTTCCTGAATAGATGATCAGCGCAGATATCGCTTGAACAAAGCTTGCACATATACATGCTACGGACTTTAAAAGGGAAAATAAAGTTATTCGCGAATAAATAGCAACATATAATACTAATTTACCATGTTGTCCTGTTGTTGTAACATGTTGAACCATGCCACAGTAATCAGCCAAATCTGGGACATATTCTTCAACAGCAGTCATTTTTCCTTTCGATCTTGGCATTCTAGCGATAGGCTTTTCCGTAAAACTAGTATTTCCTGAATTGTTACTACTTTTAGCTTGCTCGTTGACCTGTAAAACAGCAGTTCCATCACTTTCGTGTTTCACAACAACTTCTGAAACGTCTTCGATCGGAACATCTAGTTGCACAGTGATTTCATCTTCATTACCATCGCTTTCTATAGACATGCACTCTCCTTGAGAAGTGGTTCTCATTTTTTGTTTTCCAGGACTTCGATTCTTTTTCCCCTGCTTCTTAGAATCAACAAGCATGAGAGAACCATCTTTGCATTGGATGGTCTTATATTCTGACAATTTTGCCTCTTTATCTTCTCCCACTTCAAGCTGAACAACATTGTCTTCTTCAAGGGACAGATTATCAGTTTCTTTCAGCTTTTCGACGTACTCCTCGTTGACTATTTCGATACTAATTGTTTCGGTTTTTTCTTCACTTTTTGTCTTCTCAACATATACCTGTTCTTCTTCTAAAATCTGTCCACTATTTATAATTGATTGCATTGTATCTTCCGTAACCACAATCGGATGTTTCTTCTGAGATGTATCCTTTCTAATTAAACCTTCTCTGCAATGAGAAATTATCAGTATTATTTTTAGAATCTAATTTTATATCAACTTACTTGTAGCCTTTAGTGTATTTGTCAGTTTTTACTGCACCTCTGAGCTTAACACATCTTGATGCCGAGTATGTTCCACATATATCATTAGATTTTGGGACCTTCGATAGTTCTTTGATTTCTGCTGTAATAATTAAAGATCGAAATTAAAAATTTGTATACCCCATCAGCCGCTTTAGATTGTATACCTTTAATGGTTTGGTCTTCGCTTCTTTCTTCCTCTTCAGCGTTCTTCTAAATTAAAATTTGAAAAAAATTATAAAATTTAGCATCACAAGCTGCATCCAAGATATATTTACAATGGTTTCGACCCTAATCACATGATTCAGTTCAGGTGGTTGTGGTGTACTCGATGAAGAGTTCTTCATAGCTTCCAGTTGTTCTTCAGTAACAAGATCTCCATCCAAAGTAAAATATTCAGGTTTAACCCATCCTCCTCTTTTAGAGCTTCCTGATAAGGTATACATTTGGAATGTTAGGAAGAAAACAAGAAAATTGTGATTAAATACTGACTTCTATCCAAATTATGAACATGGAATAAATGAGTCTTCAATGTTTTCAGTTCATGGAAAGCCATGGCACATAACGGACACTCTTGATCTCGAACATTTAAATGATACTTCATATGCTGTTGAAGTTTTTGCTTAAAATTAAATCCTTTTCCACATTCTGGACATTCGAACAATTTTCGGTGACAATGGACATTCATATGCTTAACAAGAGTCGAACGAGCAGGACCTATTGGATGGATCATTAACTATTTATTTAATAAAGTTTATATTATTCCAATATACGTACATCCATATGAACATACAGGACAAGACCAAGGTTTATACTCTATTTCTTTATGAACTGATCGCATATGTGTACTCATTTCGGTCAATGAAGAAACACTTTCACTGCAATGTCTACATTGTCCAAGAAAGGCCCTTTTGGGAACTTGACGCATTTTGTCTGAATGTAATTGTATCTTGATTGGTACTGTCGTTAAAAAATTGAAATTCTTACTTTTTCGATAATCTTCGTCTTGGAAGTCGCTTGAAAAAAGTTTCACGTGTTCTTTTACGATATCCTTATTCATTTTCAAATTGGAAATCATATAGGACAGCTCTGTAGGTATTTCAGGTGACTGAGCTGCTTCGATATTTTCGTTGATGTAATCTATCGTTGCCATTTCTCCACTTTTTAGCATATGTCTCAATTTTTTCTCAGTGACATACTCGGGAACTTCTTCTATCTCGCGACGTTTAATGCCACGAGTACTTGGCGAATCTTCTGAAATCTTTGGTGTTACAATCTTTATCCACACTTCTTCATTTCCGTCTACTTCAAAAACAAAAATATTTTTACTTGGACATTACATTTAATCAAATCACCTGTAGTCATTTGAGCTTCTGCTTCCTCGGCTGCCTTAAGAACATTACTAGAGGCTTCATCAAGACCGTAGCCTTCTTCACATATCTCACCAACTTCAACAACCTCTTTCGAGCTATGACTTCCTATAAAGTCAAATATAAGAACAACACAGTATCAATAATATAAATACTACCTGGTTCTTGTTTTGTAGCTGCTGTTTGTTGAAACTTTAAAAGTTGGCTGGCTGACTTCACCGACTTTGCTTTTCCTAAATTTAAAATCGTATGTTTTTTTGAATCAAATGCTATATTTTGCAAGAAAACGCGTAAGCACGTAAAAAACTGGGTAGTGACTGAAAACGGGCCTCCCCATTAATATTAAAAAAATAACAAATTCGATGATTTTTTGTCGTAATGATTAGGAAATGTTAGATTTAGTCTTTTCCATATGAAAATTTATCAATAAAGTGCCTTAATTAGTTAAAATTTTACAGTTAAACTAAAATCGGAATATTTTACCTGGTGTCGACGCCATCTTTTTTCTGTTCATAAGGTCAAGGTCAACAGTCAAAAATTCTTTATGTTTGGCGGGAAATTTCGAATTTCTCTTTTTTCTAAGTTGAACAGCTGTTTAACAATAAATATTATACCATAAATAGCTAAAAGGCATATATATATTTTTACCTTCTCATCCTCATGCGAGACTATTGACTTTTCAGTTTTGTCGTTTTTTATTCTAAAAACTACTATCAAGCTAGAAAACAAAACATTTATTCAACATTAATTATAGCAACCATTTTGTCAAAATATCTTGTGAGACAAAAATTAAATATTCAACAAATTTACAGAGTAATTTATTTTAAATATGATGTTTAACAATATAATTAACCCTAAACCGCACCAAATCAATGGGATCTTGAAGCAATGCTAATAGTAAGAATAAAGAAATTATAAAAGCACCCATCACATAATAAGGGATATACTAATTATTACATTTATCTTTCTGGTCTTTCTGCCAGCGGAATATGCTTAATTAATTCTTTCCGGCTGATCTGTGACTTTTTACAAACTCCGTATAATCGACGAAACCGTCCGCATTTCTATCATCTGAAGTAAGGACTTGATCAACCATTTCCGTAAGTTGTGCTTCAGAAATTGGTGGTGAACGATCTTCAGATTCTATTGAAAGCATTAGCCCTTGAAACAATAAGAAACAGAGATCTTTGATTTGTTTTTACCTCTAGTATAATGTGTCATTGCACTCATAATTTCAAGTCCATCTAATTTATTGTTTTGATCATAGTCATGCAATTTAAAATAATGAAATTGAACTTCTTCGGACGACATATCTTCTAATTTCTTGCCAGCAACACGCTCTAAGTCTTCATTAATATGACTAAAAATGTTTTTTATGTATATCTTGATTGCCTAACAAAAAAATTAGAATATATACCCTCGATCCTTCAATTGTTCGTCAAATTGGTTGCTGTTCATATTTACATCACTGCATAAAGCCGGCGCCAAAAACAGCAAAGACGAAATTAGGAGCCAGATGGACATTGGGACAGAATGTGAGCAAATACGACACTATATAAATTTGTTCAAATGAAGTTTTGATACAGTAATAATCAATGATAAATAAATCTTCTTCCAATTACCTTAATATCAATAGTAAATTGTTCAAAATGAAAGTTTTCTGACTTTTTTGATATCACAACGTGTACAATTGTTCACCAGTTTTCAATGGCAAAAATGTATATCTCGGGAAAGGTATAATTTATTTCGACATCCTTAATAACTGAACAGACCACCAGAATACAAAGAATCATTGCATGCTTTGTACCTTGGATATCATAACATCATTTTTGTTATTTGAGGAAATTGGTTGGTAAATTTATATTTATGCAAAGGTATTTTACTGTATAATGTCGTTTATCGCTCAATTGTTTGACCTAGGTCTACGTGGATGAACAAAATAAACAGTATCAAGATAAGATGAGTGTTGCTTTAGAAAAGGTTGGATCAAATGATCTATTTGTCTCTTTTCGTCGTCTAATGACACCTTCTAGATGGATAATATTAGGAGGAACTCTAGGAGCCGGTTTGGTTGCTGTATTTGCAGTAGTTCTAAGACGAAAAAGACGTCGAAAGCCGTTTCCTAAGAATTCTGATGGAAGAAGAAATTACGTCGATCCAAGTGTGTGTACGAATTCAACTGTCCGAAGAAGATACACCGGAACATCCACTCCATCGTCTGCATATACTAGAACCCCAGTACCGCCTTCTCTTAATTCATCTCGTAGTCACACGCCAGCTCCAACTAGTTTTGGACAAGATCTTGAAGATTCAACGTTAACAGGATCTATTGTACAACAACATTCCCCACAAATTATCGGGCCTGAGAAACTTTGTTCTCTAGGACTTGACTCACTTGCCCAAGCTATAAAACATTGGGAAGATGCTCTGGAGCTATTGGAAATGGATGATGCTGATTCAATAGTTAAAAGCTTAAGCGAAATGGATATCATGCCTTTACAAGATCAACTACACAGTTTACTCAGCAGAACCTACAGAATTCGGGAACAATATGAAACTAACATATATAACAAGATACACTTTAGTGCTGCCGTTTCATCTGTAGTCCAAAGCTTAGAAAAAGCCGAAGAAGCAGCTATGAGAAGTGAAAGCGAATGCTCTGATACAGAATCATTTGTATCTGCTGTAGATATTGCAGATTTGTCTGACTTGGAAGAAGAAAAAGCAAGTAGTAGTGTGCTTTCTCAAGACCTGTATAGAATAGCCTTGAATGAATTGGATAATGGGAATATTCCCTGTAGAACGCTCAGAACAAAAACATTTGGCTGCAAATCGGATACTGAATTCTTGGCAAAAATGTATTGCGTTCGCCTTGCTTTCAATGAAATATTCAAGTCAAAAGAAATCAAAGACTATTTCACAAAATATGGAAAACTAGTTATTGGCGAAATGATGATTAAATCAGAGAGAGATCCAGAAGATTTTTATAATGAATTCGATTCAATGGTTGAATGGGTCTCAGATGAATCAAACTGGAAAAGTATGAGGGAGGAGTTAAAAGCAAGAGCCGTAGCTGACTTTAATTTTTTCGATATCGTATTAGACTTTATCGTATTTGATGCTTTCGACGATTTGGAAAATCCTCCATCTGCCATTACGACCATTATGAACAATCGTTGGCTGACCAATTCATTTAAAGAGTCCGCTTTAGCTACGGCTTGCTGGTCGGTTTCAAAGGCAAAGAGAAGTCGATTGCAATCTTCTACTGGTTTCTTAGCTCATTTTTACACAGTAACGGAATGCTGCAGTCCAATGTTTGCCTGGGCCTTTCTAGGGCCCCAGTCACCGGTGAAAGACTTATGTACATTCTTTAAGGATCAAGTAATATCCTTTATGCAACGCGTATTCAGCTTCCAACACGTCCGATTTACTACTGTTAACGAATTAGCTACTGACATACTAAAGCAAGGTCAAATAGTAACAACGAATCTATTAGAAAATCTTAATATACCTACCGATGAGGCAGTTGTTGAATTGAAATTAAATAACTGCTAGAAAGACTGGTTTACTCTAAGCCTAATACACAAATCCAACATCAATAAAAAATTGTTATCAATATTCTGACGTCCAGAAAATGCCACATCTGCATTTAATTAGTATATATTTCAATTCCATCATCAATACATGATCTATTAGTAAATTATGTTTTAATGTTACGCTGATATAGGGTTTTATACACTTTGAATTTAGCGCGTTCGTAGCTTCAACTAATGAGCTTCTAGATTTTCTATATTAACTGGTTTAAAATATTTTGCCATGACGTTTTTTTCATTTATTGTCGACCAGCAAGTGATTAATCATGACATTATTGTTTTGCTAACTTAAATAACTAAAGCAATAATATTTGTTACTAAAACAGTGGATTAAATATGATGGGAAAATCAACAATATTCATATTTTTAGTTACAATTGCGTACTCTATATTAATAACTAATTGTAATAAAGATATTAAAAATTCCAAATTTAATCCCTTGGTAAAGAAGAATAAACTGTTTGATAAAATATTTGAAAGACAAAAGCGAGATGGATCTGTTGTACTTGAGAATGCAACAACTCAAGACGTTTCATATAAGTTAGTATTTTATATGGTTTATAAGCCATCTGTTTCCGTCTATATCTAATAATATATTGTTTTTACTTTCTCTAGCAATACCAGTACACTAACGCCTGAGATTACAACTGAAGAAAATAAAGGATTGCCACGGGAGCCCAAAAAAGAAGCGGAAAAGGAACATCAATACAGTTTTTCCATATTTTTTATTCTTCTTGTGATAGCCGGTAGTATTCTTCTAGTTCATTTGCTCATTCAAACAAAATTCCACTACCTGCCTGAGAGTGTTGCTGTTGTTTTACTTGGTAAGTTGTCACAAAATGTTTTTCCATTTCAAATTATATGTGTAATTAAAATGTAATTTTTAAAAATATAGGTGCCCTTCTCGGCCTCATATTGCAGCTTTTGGCTAAATATAAGCTGGGCAATTGGCAAACTGAAGAGCATTTTCCTCCAACTATGTTTTTCTTGATTCTATTACCACCAATTATTTTTGAGTCTGGTTACAACCTGCATAAAGTATTATTCATATTCTTAATAAATAGCAAACGTTTTCAATTTTACCAAATTACAGGGGAATTTCTTTCAAAATATTGGAACAATATTACTCTTTGCCATATTTGGCACTGTAATATCAGCTGTTATTGTTGGAGGTGGCATATATCTTTTGGGTAGAGCTCAGGTAGCTTACAAACTAGAATTAGAAGAAAGTTTTGCTTTTGGATCTCTAATATCTGCCGTTGATCCAGTGGCTACTTTGGCTATCTTTCAAGCTATCGATGTTGATCCAGTTTTGTATATGTTGGTATTTGGTGAAAGTATTCTAAATGATGCAGTCGCCATCGTTCTTACAAATACGGTGCTCGGTTTATCGGAATTTAAAGAAATGAGTCCAGCTGCTACATTCTTCACGGCTGTAGGACACTTTTGCATGATGTTTTTCGCGTCTGCCGCAATAGGCATAGCTTTTGGATTAATATCTGCTATGTTGCTAAAATTTATCGACTTGAGAAAGACACCTTCATTAGAATTTGGTATGATGCTTGTCTTCTCTTATGCTCCATATGGTCTCGCTGAAGGAATACATTTATCAGGCATAATGGCAATTCTATTTTGTGGTGTTGTAATGGCTCATTACACGCATTTTAACCTTTCTCCAGTCACTCAAATAACTGTACAACAAACTTTTAGAACAATCGCTTTCATAGCAGAGACTTGTGTGTTTGCTTATCTTGGGTTGGCCATATTTAGCTTTAAACACACTGTACAACCAGCCCTAGTCATTTGGAGTATAGTTAGTATATTCAACATTTCCTATTTGTTTATCATTAGTGATATATTGTTGTTTTAAAGGCCCTAATCTTACTTGGAAGAGCATTCAATATATTCCCGCTTTCCTTTTTGGCGAATTACTTCAGAGAGCATAAAATAACAAAAAAGATGCAGTTTATTATGTGGTTTAGTGGTTTACGAGGAGCCATTGCCTTTGCTCTATCCTTACATATGGATATTGGAAACGAAGAGAAACGTCAAGTTCTTGTAACCACCACACTTATAATTATCCTATTTACTGTACTTATTCTAGGTGGGTCTACTATGCCCATTATGAAGGTAATGTTTCATTTATTAGCAGAAAAAGTGTTAGATGAATAGATTGCTCATAATTTATATATAAAAACCATAGTGTCTAAATGCTGAAAAGAGAAGGAGAGTCAGAAAAGGAAAAGAAGTTACTTTATCTAAAACTAAAGAGATGGGAGAAACTATTGACTCTGAGCATTTATCAGAAATAACGGAATCAGAGGATGTAGAAGTTCATATCACTCAACAATCGACCCTTACTGGCTTTATGAAATTAGATAAAAAATACCTCCGCCCGTTTTTTACTAGGCGTTTAACCCAACAAGTCAGTTTATTTTATTCTAAAATATCATATTAAACTAATAATCTTTGTTTTACAATTTTTTTATTTTATAAATGTAGGAGGTTAGAGATGGGAGAACTCAAATGAATAATTTGACAAATCAGTGGTATCAGGAAGTTCGTAATGTACCTTCGGAATCCGAAGATGAACAAGAGGAATTTGTTCAAACAAGATAAATCTTTAATCATGTTGATATTGTTAAATGTTGTCGTATAATCAAATGATCTTGATAATTTTTCTTGTCCACCAAGAAATATAAATGTAATAAATAATTATATTAATAGTCAAAATAGTAATTGTTACTTTTCATAATAATTGTTGCTGTCTTGTCACTATTTTTCTTCTTTTTCAAGGTCATTTTCTTGAAGAAAACTTTCAATAATATTTTCAATTGCTCTGTCTTGTAAAATTTTCTTTTTCCTCCTTTCATGAATAACAATAGCAACTATTAAACTAATGATAACAACCACTAATATTATTATTAGTGGAGCAATTGCAATTTCAGAAATTTCTGACTTCTCTAGCATTATTGAATCGTTTTTCATTTCCCTCTCAATGTTTTCTAGACGATAATCATGCAGTTCTTGCTTGGTTGTTTAGTCTTAAAGGTCTATTTAGACATTGTAAAAGATGTATTTAATGTGTATGAATATATATATATATATAAATGATGTATTATTTTTTTTGAATACAAAATGACATATTGAAAAAATCAAAGTATTCCTTTAGAGTTATTTTTTCATTAACAAGAAGAGAATTAACAACTACTTCATTGTATCTTTTCTTATAGTCCTTATCTTTTTGATCTCTCTGTATATTACCCATTGCCGAACTGTTTCAAATATATTCGTTTAGGTATTGTATATTAATTTACAAGTTCTTAAAACTTACTTGTTGGATCTAGGCGGTATAATTCTAATTTATCACTTAATTTCGGCCGGAGTGCTGCAAATTTATGACCGGTTCCAGCTAAACTCTCCAAGAGTACCAAAACAAATCTAATAAAGAGGAATAAATGTATCGAGTTTTTCTATTCAATATTTCTATATGCAATTTGGATTATTAAAGAAATATTAAGCAAAATAGTAAAATAAATATAATTTTTAAGAGGATTTTGAAGGGTAACATTATTCGAAATCAGTAAATGGTTATTTTTAAGAAATGTAATTGTTAATAGACATCGAAAACAGAAAAAAGTTATTGCTATGTATTTTATTTCGAAATATGAAATATAACCTACTTTCCACTAGCACTCATATTATCTTAAAAAAATAACTTTATTCTATTTAGTAGCCACTGTGGAGGTCAAGGACACTAAATCTTTTGCACGTGAATAATCTATTTCCGTTTCCTGGTTGCCACATTATTTTAATAAAATTAAATGGAAAAGTTTGTCAGCAAATATATTAATTATATAGAATAAAATTTGTCTAAATATTCCCCATAACCATAATAATTAGAAATATAAAATAGATTTAAGTGGAAAACTTGAGAGTTTTATTTGAAGTAATTGTGTTTTTTTTGTTAAAACATTCGCAAAAATATATATAACATTAAAAATTCAATTTACTTAAATTTCGTGTTTGGTTTATTTTGTGATGTAATTGCTTTAACTTGTCAATTATTGAGAGATACTCTTATTTGTTCGACAGTTTTATATCTGACAAATAAACTTCTTCGCTATTTCCATATTCAAGAAACTTGACCACGCAGGTATTTT
Organism: Dimorphilus gyrociliatus; assembly: GCA_904063045.1. NCBI lineage: Eukaryota > Metazoa > Annelida > Polychaeta > Dinophilidae > Dimorphilus > Dimorphilus gyrociliatus. Next base: position 4,244,316 of record CAJFCJ010000007.1, read on the forward strand.
CTCCAACAGCCTCAATTTTTGCATTGTAAAACTATGTTTAGACAAAAAGAAGAAATTATTTAGTGGCACAAAATAAAAAGTTGATAAAGTTTAATATTATTAAAGTTTTTTTTACCTGGTTGTCTTCCCAATACTTTGCTAAGCAATTTTCGCCAATACTGGGTATTCCTTGACGAGGATTCCTTCGTCCTCTCTTTCCGTTTTGATCGTTTCTTCTCCTACCTGGATTCCGGGATCCAGGATTAAATGGATCAGCATCCCAATGGCCGAAATCTTGGTCATTAGCTGGTGTTTGTTTTTGAACAGGAGGAGCATGTTCTTTCATGTTATGTAAATTTGGAAAAGAGGCGTTGTAGTTTGAATCACTTGCTGCGGCATTAAATCCTCCACTTCTTGGAGTGAAATGAGCTGTTTTTACGAAATTCTTCTTTTGTCTACCATATCTACCACCCCCTTTGTCTTGATTTCTCTCATAACGTTCAGATGGCTCATATGATTTATATTGTTGACTATCGTTCGAGACACTCTTAGGCTTTTTATCATCTGGAAGGAAATCGAATAAAGTAGCAGCTGCATTTTTTGGTCTTGAGTAATGATGCATGGTTTCGTCGTCTTCCCTCTTTTCTCTTCGACTACGTCCAGTAAATTTTCTCTCGTTCTTTTCATGTTGTTGAAGCGCAGTCTTTTTCTTTACGTTTAGCGAGACTTTATCTAATGAAGCACCAACTTTTTCGACACTAGCTGGATCGACCTAAGAAAATAGGGTTTATATTATAAGTTTATAAACATATAAATAAAAACCTTTTTTCCCGAAAATTTCTTTTTTGACTCCTGAGCAGCCACATCAGCAATATGAGCTTTTCTAGCTGCTTGAAATTCAGCATCTTCTTGAACAGGTGTGCTGGTTTGATTTGTTGCTTCAAGAGAACGAAAATTACTGTTGTGTTTTGGAGATGGTCGTTGTTGAAAATTCTTTCGTAATCTCTGCGAAAAAGGCACAAATTGGGGTGCACCATGGGAAGAAAAATGTCTAGATTGGGAGGCTAGTGCCTTTTTTAAACGCCAATTGTCAGCTAAAGTTTCCACTTCTCCTCCCAATAATTGACAGTTGCGATCATTTAGTAAAAGTATAGCAGATCGCACGGTAATAGGTCCCTTCAAAAGCATCTTCATTCCAGGAATTGTTCCAAGGCTACATTAAAAACAAGTATAATTTATCATTTAAAAGGGCTGGTTAAGTATTTTTCAACCTTAGATTTTTTATTGGTGTCAAACAAATCGCTTGAACAGTTGTATGGCCGTCACTGAGTGATATTCTAAAGAGGGGTGGTGCAACACCAGATTCTTCGTTATCCTTCGGAGATGATATATTCCGTATTTTGGCAATTTGAAGTACAGATTTTCCTTCAAACTGTCAACATTATGTTTCTTATTATTATTTCTTACATGCTAAATAATTATTACATAATAATATATACAATTAAAATATAACTGATTATAATTGTCGTAGACTTCAAAGTTAATTAAATAACCTACTTTTTCTTGTTTACCACGTGTCCAGTCATCTTGAAATTGTTTTTCCCCAGAATGCTTCAGATCGTACTAGACAGTTGAAAGTTGTAAAATAAATTAGAACACGCTTTTGGAGCTAAATTGAAACCTTACATTCAGAGCTTTCTTAATCACACTTGAAACATGTTCTCCTCCACATAATTCTGTAACCCATCCTTCTTTCAAGTGCCTATTACAGATAATCGGATAAAAATAAAGTAATTAAGAATATTAATTAAGAAAGTACATTACTTCTAGTGAAACGAATATAAAGAACTTGTTGAAAATTTCGCACAATTGATTTCAACTACTTTTTATCTTTTAAAAGCTTATTAAAGTCTTTATTTTTCACCTACTCTGTACTTTTTAAAATAAAGCCATAGCATTTCTACTCACCAGCCGGCATCACGCAGTTTTTGGTGGACAGACATTGCATCCGTAGACGCAGATGCGAATAAATTTGAGGACGTCTAACATATGAATAGATCTGGACAATCTATAAGATATTGGTGAAACTTGACGCAAGTAGTTTAAAAGGTTAATCATTTGACTAAGTCAAATTAATGGATACTAGATCCTTTCCTTCAATAAACTCTTTGATTTATATATTTTTTTGTTAATCTTATTAAGAGTCTTTGTTTGTTAAAAATTTATCCTTTATATGTAAAAGCTTAAATGAATGAATGAATTTTGTTTGTAAAAGAAGTTTCTTAGTCAAATGAACAAATAATATAGACTTTTTAAGTAAAAAAAAATTGTCAATCAAAATTTAGCCATACCACTTTGGCTGAAATAATTCGGCTTGAGTGATAATGAGTGCATGAGCAGAAGATGGGGACAAAACGTCGAAAAATACCTGAAGTGCCTAGTGCAGATCCAGTGAAAAAACGATCAAAAAGCACAAAATCACATTCCCAAGTATCAAATAGCAGTTTTATTTGGATTCTGATCCTGTCATCTATTCCCTTGGTGTTGATTTACGGGGCTTTTACCTGGTATTCATACTATCTTTCAACTCTGGTTATAGAGCCATTTAGTGGAGAAAATGTCATTCAGAGTTCTCGTAATACGCAAAATATAGAATGGGGAACTTTCCGACCGAACACGTACTTCGGTATCAAAGCAAAAATGCCAAAATCGCCTATATTTGGGTTGATGTGGATGCCTCAATTTGGTGCGACAGAGAGGCCGCCCCCGATAAGGCATTGGTGTGATCAAGGGGACGGTATACTGAAGTATGGCTGGACCAAACACGATGGAGAAAACTTTGGACGACAAGAAATATATGATAAATGGCTTGTACTTGTTACAGATTTCGTTCGAGTTGAATCTGGTTGGAAAGCTCGAGTTCGAGTGAAACCAAAGGTAAGTCTAACAGCATAAATAGATTATAAAACTATCTATCTAAATGAGACATATTTATAAATCTAATCTTTAAACTCAACATTCCAGCCGGGTATGGAACAAGGTGTCTTCTCGCTGTTCTTTTACGTAGCAATAGAAAATGATGGAGAACTCCTTCTCGATATAAATAAGAGAAATTTGAAATCTGTATCTGGTCGAACTAATAGTATCGGTTCATTTTCTTTAGAGTTCCCTACTGCGGAAAATGTAATACATCACGACTACCTTGAAACCTTAACACCAGGCTTTCATCAGTTAAAAGAAGGACTTATTAATGGTATGGTTCTTAAGAAATTCAGAAACAACGATGAAAAGTATATAGCGTTGAATGGTCTTGTTGTTCCGGAAGAATTCCAAAAGTATCCCAGGAATTTTGTAGTCAAACAATACACTTTTAAAGGTAGCTTTGATATGGAAGTTCACTTTCAATCTAGTCCAGTCCCTAGTGATGGAGATGAAACATTTGATGATATTTTTAATAAATTTGCTACAAATTTTGACAAGAAATTCGAGGAAACATTCCAACTTAAGAAAAAAAACTATGATGATGCAATGATCAACTTTGCAAAAGCAACCCTATCCAATCTACTTGGTGGAATTGGTTATTTTCATGGTTCAAGTAGAGTTAAAAGTAAACACGTTAAAGAAGAGCCTTTAGATTATTGGGAAGCTCCTCTGCTTACAGCGGTTCCATCAAGATCATTCTTCCCAAGAGGTAAATAGTACATGTTTATTATAAGAATCCTTATCTAATCGTAAAAATTTCTCATCAATTTATCTCTTCATCATTTGTACAGGGTTTTTATGGGATGAAGGTTTTCACAATCTCGTTATTTCAAGATGGAACCCAGATATATCCAAATCAATTTTAGGTTATTGGATGGATTTAATGAATAACGAAGGCTGGATTCCACGTGAACAAATTTTGGGTGTAGAAGCAAGGGCAAAAGTACCCGATGAATTTGTTATTCAGCACAATGAGAATGCAAATCCCCCAACAATTATTTTGCCTTTGGAATATTTGATGAATTCTGGATTTTTAGATCAATCTTATCTTAATAGAATTTATCCAAGACTAGTAAGATGGTATGATTGGTTTAATAAAACTCAAACAGGAGATTTACCAGGTAATATTTTTGGAATCGTTTCTAATGTTTTTAGCTATCTCTTTCATTATTTTTAGGATCCTATCGATGGAGGGGAAGAGACGAGAAAACTAAAAGAGAGTTGAATCCCAAGACTTTAACTTCTGGCTTAGATGATTATCCAAGATCTTCAAATCCTTCAGATAATGAGAGACATCTAGATTTACGTTGTTGGATGCTGTTGGCCTCTAAAGTTATGGGAAATATTGCAGAAAAGATTGATAAGGATGCAAAGCACTATAAGGCAACGTACGATTATTTGATGGATGAAGATCTGCTAAACAATTTACACTGGAGTGATAAAATGAAAAGATATGCTGATTACGGTTTACATAGTGATAGAGTGACTTTAGTTCGACCTAAGCCAAAACAACCCAATCCTCATGTACGACTTGAAAAAGAAAGAGTCTTCAAATCTGAGCCTAAAAATCAATACGTTGATAAAACCTTTGGCTATTTAAGCTTATTTCCATTCGCAATGAAAATGTTTAAACCAGATTCAGATAAGTTACAATGGATATTGAGAGATTTACGAGATGAGAATTTGCTATGGACCAAATACGGATTGAGATCTCTTGCGAAGTCATCTCCATTGTATAAGAAGTATAATACAGAACACGATCCACCATATTGGAGGGGTGCCATTTGGATAAACATGAATTATATGGTTGTGAATGCTTTACATCATTATTCAAAAATTGAAGGACCATACCAGGATTCTTCTAAAAAATTGTATTCTGAATTACGTAAGAATTTGATAGATAATATCTTCAAGCAATACGACCGAAGTGGCTTTGTTTGGGAAAATTATGATGATGCAACTGGGGTCGGAAAAGGATGTCATCCTTTTACCGGTTGGTCAAGTCTAGTGATAAACCTTATGGGAGAATTGTATTATTAGACTGTTGAATCTTTGTTTTTGTAAATTAAAAAGGAAATGCTGTTTTTTTTTCAAGCTTAAAAAAAAAATGTTCGCTAAGCCTCTTAGCCTCTTAAACATATTAGAATTCAATTCGCATTGACACAATAAAAAATGTTTGTTGCGTTTAATTAACAAAAAAAGATCAAAAGTTTTCAAGCGCTCCATACATATATAATTCTGATATTTGATTTTAGGACAAGTATTATTTGCATCAAACTAAAGAGGTATTATGGCAGCAAAACATCTTACTCAATACATTACACTCGACATATATAAGACAAGACATACAAAGACATATTTTTTTGGGATGATTTCGTGCTTGTTAGACATAAAGTACAACAAAAAAAAGTATTGATAGATAATTAATTGTTAATCATCTTAAATGATATTCAAAGCCAGAGAGAAACATAGTTTTTAAGGATACGGTAAAAAAAAATACAAACGATACAAATTGAGAAATCAGTTTAATAAACTGGGTACGTTGATAAACATTTGCCTTACTTAGCCTATAAAATATGAGGCGGTGATAATACAATTTCTTCAGCAATCTAGAAAATTAGCAGCCATCAGTAGTTCTAGAGCTATTTCTGGTTCAATGGGGAACTCTGGAATTTCCGTTGAGCTATTCGTGTATCGTATTTTATAGGTGAAATACATGCAAACTTTCTCGAGAACGTGAGACGGAATTTCTCTAAAATTAATCACGTTCGTTTCATGTTCGGCAAAGGTTCCTGAAGACGAATTATATTTAAATAATATATAATATTAAAATATAAAATAGCATAAAAGTAGCCAACCCGGTCCAGATAACATAGCCTTTATCGTTCCAGACGTAAGCGCATGCTCTCGTTTTACGATAAATTCATGGTCATCTGAGGAGATAAGTTTGACAAACATGGCCTCAGGCCCTTTGCAATCTCCAATTTTTATCTGTTTCTCTTGTTCCGCCATAGCGACTGTTGAAGGAGAAAAAAATTAGTCTTTGTGAACAAAAAATATAAGCTTATAAGGAAAATTTTAAATGATGATGTTCTTTATAGGTTTAAGATATTATTAAATTTGAAAAAAATAACCCTTTGTTTAACTTAAATACGATAAACCACTAAACAATGAAACGTGAATATCCTATGACAGTTTTTTTAATTGTAATCCCGAAATATTCCGAAGCTTTGAGAAATCAACTTACCAGTTTTTAATTGTTTGTGATCTCGGATGTTTGTATAAATTTAGCTGAACTATGGAGTCTATGCCGTCTTTAGAAGACACCCTTAAAGCTTTAAATGCACTATATAACAACCCTGACACTTCTGTGAAAGAAGAGGCCAATTGCTGGCTCGAAAAACTTCAAAAATCTGTAAGTGACCCTGTTATCGCTCAAACTCAATACCGAATTTAGCAATCTTCAGGTGTATGCTTGGAAACTGGCCGATCAACTTTTGCAGACCCATTGTAACCTTGAATCATGCTATTTTGCCTCTCAAACAATGAGATCAAAAGTAAGTTAGAATTCTTTTTTTTTCGATAATTTTCTCATCCAAGTCAAACAATCAACCAGATGCAATATGCTTTTCACGAGTTACCTCCTGAATCTCACAATGTACGTATTAACTATTTTAATGATAAACTAATATTAATTATTCAATATTATAGTCGCTTAAGGAGTCTTTACTAATACACGTTAGTAGAATAAGTTCAGAAACCCCTCCGGCCATAAACACTCAAGTAAGGCTTTGATTATATTCTTTATTACCCAATTATTTAATATTTATTATTTTTAATTGCTACAGTTGTGTTTAGCGTTAGCAGATTTAGTTTTACAAATGCCGTCTTGGAACCATTCTTTGACAGAAATTATGAATAAGTGATGACATTTAATCGATAAATCAAAAATGTTTTTTTTAACAATTATGCTTTCTAGGTTCGATTCAGCAGAACAGCATATGAATTTTTTATTGGAATTCTTAGTTGTTTTACCGGAAGAGGTTAGAAAATTAGCTGCGTATTTAAGTTTGCAATAATGTTTCTACTTTGTTTATCCTTTTAGCTAACATTTAGCAGGCATTTAAAACTGGGTGCCAATAGGCGAAATGAGCTGATGGAGGAGTTTGATCAATGTGCAGAAAGAGTTGCTGAATACTTGGCAACTTGCATAAGAATCAATAATACTAAGCAATTGGGCTTGACATATAAATGTATCGGCAGTTGGTTCTCTATTGGGGATAAGTTTCACAGAGAAGTGGTTCAAAAGAATCTACTACATGCTGCATTTCACACACTTGTCGACGAACGTACACCGTCATCTCTTCACGAACTGGCTGCTGATAGTATCTGCTCGGCACTGTATTCGTGCGAGGTATGTATTATATTTTGAACAAAAAATATTAAACGTGGCCATGTAAAAAATGCTACTTAATTGTTTTTAGGATGTCGAAAGGCGGTCGCAATTGGTAAATTTAATATTTGATCGAGTTTCGGAATTAATGCAACCGTTTCTCATGACTGTTGCCAGGGAAGATTATGACAAGTTAGCTATTTTTTTATATACTTTTGAATAAAAACTAAATATTTTCTCCATTGAAGGTCAATGAATTTCTGTAGAATATTTACTGAATTGGGTGAAACACTAATGGAGAAAATGGTTCATTCACCTAATAAGGTTAAATATATTATTTTTTCAACTAGCAATATTAACTCTATAAAAAAGTTTTCTTTCTTTTACAGGGCTTTGGCTCTCTACAAACTTTAGAACTAATTTTGTTATGTGTCGGTCATCATCAATATGAAGTAATTTAGAATTATATAATAAGAATGACAATATAATTATCGTTTTATAAATAGGTGGCCTTGATTACCTATAATTTTTGGTTTCGTTTAGCCGAATGTTTATATAAAAAAGACGACGATGAAGTTATTAATCATTTTAAACCGTATATTGGTAGGCTAATTACGGCTCTTAGCAGGCATTGTCAAATGGATTCGGATTATGTAAGCTTTTAATTAGTTTAAACTAAGAAATTAACTATCTTATAATATTTGAATTTAAGGATTCTCTTTTGGAAGAAAAGAGCGATTTTGGTGATTTCCGAGTAAAGACTATTGAATTAGTGAAGGATGTTGTTTTTATAGTTTCTTCTTCCGCTGTTATGATGCAAGTTGGTATACTTTGATTGATTGAACAATTTTTAACTATTCTCAATTAATCATATTTGTTTTCTATCTTTAAACAGATGTTTGATATCGTAAAATCCTCCAACTTAAGTCAATGGAATATCTGTGAATCAGCTATTTTTATTATGTCGGCTATTGCTCGTAACATTGTGCCGTAAGTATTGAGATGTCAAGTTTGTTATATATAGGGATAGTTGATTAAAGAAAAGCGAATTTAACAGGAAGGAGAATGTTATCATGCCACCAATTTTACAATTTGCCATAAACCTCTTTAACCAAGATATACATATTGCACTTAGATATGTATGTTTACAATTTATTGGTCAAATTGGCGAATGGTTAAATAAGCATCCAGAATATCTACGTAAGAATGAATAAATATTTATTAATTATGTTTTTAATTTTCTTCCCGTTAAATTAGAAACTGTTGTACAAATTTTGTTATCATCACTGGAAAATAGAGAACTAATGGCAGTATCTTGTCAAGCTTTGCAATATTTATGCGAAAATTGTAGTTCTCATATGGTACCGCACATGGATGGCTTATTACAACTGTCCAGCTCATTACCTGCTCAACATTTATCAACTGAAGGAACTGAAGCACTTTTAAGAGGTTTTACAAATTAGATATTGATACTTATCTTTAAAGCCATTTGAAAAAAGTCGATAAAACTCAATTAAATTCTAACAGGAACTGCGGCTGTCTTATCCAAGCTACCTCATGAGCAAATCAAACAAGCTTTGTTAATCTTGTGTGAACAACAACTAATTCCACTTCAAAAAGTACTCTTTGTTACTTTCTATATAATTTTCATATAAATTACACTCGTTCATATAAAAAATAATGTGAACAATTTTACGTTACAGTTGGTGGAGCAACCTAACGTTAAAACAGATCCAACTTCTTATATAGATCGCCTTTCTACTCTATTTCGAGCTACTCGTGTTAAACCTAATAGTCTTGAACATCCTGCTTGTCCTGCAATTGGCCAGTGTTGGCCTATTATATCGGCATGTTGTGAAAAATGGGCCGCCAATGTGAAAATAAGTGAAACTTCTTGCCGTTGTATTCGTTTTATGGTTCGATGTATTGGTCATCAGACAGGAGTATGGTTAGGAGAGTCCGTAGCTAATCTTGTGGTGAAGTTATACGGCGGTCATAAACATAGCTGTTTTTTGTATTTGGCTTCAGTTTTAATTGATGAGATGGGGTCAAATGAGCAGTATACACATGGATTGGTCGGGTTAGTATCAGCTCTATCAAATTCAGCTTTGGAGCAGTTGGGTAAAGGAGAAAATGCTCTGAGAGACAATCCCGATACGGTAGACGATTTCTTTCGTATGTGCCTTCGACTAGTTCAAAAAGTCCCTGAGGCTTTCTTTGGGTGTGAAGCTGCTGAAATGATTGTTTCTTGTGCAACAGTGGCAGCTAAATTGGATCATAGAGATGCTAATTCTTCCGTTTGTAAATTCTTTGGCCAATTAGTCGATTGCGCATCCAGTGGTATGCCAGCAGCAAGGCAACTACTTCTCAAACATGGACCTTTCTACGTTCAGAACGTAATTCATGCTTGTATCTTTGATTTCCCTAGTTATATGATAGCAGGAACAGCTGAAATTCTCTTCGATATAATTGAACTCGAGCGACAATTAATGACTCAGTGGATAGGAAATGCCTTATCATCTCTTCCCATCACAAATTCTTCTGGAAGTGTTACAGTTACACAAGAACAGGTTGTTGATTTTAAAACTCAGTTTATCAGGTAAGGAAAGTTTAAGCTTCTTTGATTTACTTAATAACACTTGTGTTTTATTTATGTTATAGCGCACAAGACTTTAAAACACTCTCAAGAGCAATACGGGAATTCAGATCTTTGTATCTTTGACTTTTGTTTGCTTGCACAAGTTTTCCTCTTTTTTTTGTTATATCGATGTTCATTAGGATAATAATCATAGTCTGCAGAGTATTGTAATCCAGTATTTCAACTACCCTCCCTCTAGGATTATTTGTATACAACATACAAGTCAAGAAGCCTAAGACCAAGAACATTTTCAACCGCTCTTATTAAAAGTTTTGTTCAGTCTTTAACTTATCAAGACACATAGCTACGCTAATGTTAAATGAATAAAATAACTCCTCTCATTGGTAAAAATAATCGAATCACGATCAAAGATGTATTTTCCATCTAGGAAGTGGAATCTCTAATTAAAATAGTCATAACAAATTTTGCATGTTTATCTTTAACTTAAAACAGAAGGTCAAGAAAAAAATCAAAGTTTACTGAGAATTGAATCGCTTAGTGTTTCACTTTTCTGCAACTTAGGAAAAGTTTGGTCAAAAGCGTATAGGATTACCTCTCGGACATTTTTAACGAAAACAAACTCGATATCATCCTGCAAAAATAAGCATAGATCAAAATTAAAGCAAGATTATTAGAGACTTTCAGCTCACCTTTACACTTTGTGGTACTTTTACCAAATTCTTTTCATTCTTTTCTGGTAAGATGACTCGGCGAATTCCAGCTTGGTGGGCAGCAATGACTTTTTCTTTGATTCCGCCGACGGGAAGAACGTAACCTCGAAGAGTTAATTCTCCGGTCATGGCTGTTCTGGAACGAACTACTTTATCTGTAAAGAGCGATACGAGCACTGTTACTATTGTAACTCCTGCAGATGGTCCATCTTTCGGAACAGCTCCTGCCGGAAAGTGAATATGAACGTCACTCTTTTCAACTGTTTCTGTGACAATATCCAAGAGTGGAGCATGTGACTTTAGCCAGTTTAGGGCTAGAGTAGCACTTTCCTTCATTACATCTCCTAGTTGCCCAGTTAAAGTTAGCTTTCCTGTACCAGTGATACGAGATGCCTCAACATACATTATTTTTCCACCAACTGATGTCCAAGCCAATCCAATTGCAACCCCAGGTTGGGTAACGCTTTCCCACTTCTCGTATTCAAAATTCTCCGGCTACAAATCATAGCTGTTACCGAAAGATATTGTAAAAAGCTTGAAATATTTACCCCCAATATTTGATTGATTTCTGTCACATCAAGTGTGAAATTAGATGCCTCAGGATTTTTACTTTCTGCAACTTTAACCGCAATAGAGCGACAAACAGCTGCAATTTGCCTGTCCAGGTTCCTAACGCCGGCTTCAAGGGTGTACTTGTTGACTAAAAATTTGCATTAGAGTTGATTACATGAGTTAATATATGAGCATTTCGGAAACTTACTTATTTCCATTAAGGCTTCATCTGTAAATGTAAGATTTTTATCGGTTAATCCATGTTCCTGTAACTGTTTCTTTATGAGATGTCTCTTGGAGATATGCAGTTTATCATCTCTTGTATACCCTGGTACTGTGATTACTTCCATTCTATCAAGAAGCGGCCCTGGAATAGTACTCTGTTGATTTGCTGTTGCTACAAAGAGCACTTGAGAAAGGTCAAAAGGGGTATTAACATAACTTTACGAGTTAAGGAATCCTTTATAGGTTATTGTTAGAAAAAAAAATAAAGAGAATAACATAGGCTAAGGATACTGATCAGTAAAAGAAAAATTTTGAGCCGGATCTAAAACTTCAAGAAGCGCTGCAGCCGGATCACCATGAATGCCTCGACCCAATTTGTCAATTTCATCCAAAAGTATCACTGGATTTTTGGTCCCTGCTTGTTTAATCCCTTGAATAATTCGGCCAGGCATAGAACCGATATAAGTTCTTCGATGACCACGAATATCAGATTGATCGCTACAACCTCCCAGAGCAATTCTTTATTTTAACAAAACGAAGTTTTAGAGTGAAATTTTTAAATACTTTTAACACTAAAATTTAATCGACAGAGGTATACCTATGAAATTTCCTTCCAAGAGTTTTTGCTATGCTTTGACCAACACTAGTCTTGCCAACACCGGGTGGTCCAATAAAGCACAAAATTGGACCCCTTAATGAATTTTTTAAACGTCTGACAGCCAAATATTCAACAACACGCTTCTTTAAGTCGTCTAAGCCATAGTGATCTTCATCTAAATCCATCCTATTGGGAATAATGAAAAAGAATGTATTGATTTGATTGCAATAAAGGAAAATATATTTTTATTTGAATAACTTTGCTTTTTCAATATTTAAAGAATCTGTAGTTGACTTATTCCAGGGTAGATCAGCCATTAATTCCAGGTAATTTCTTTTAAAAAAGAGATGAGATTTCAGTACTAAATAATGTTTCGTTTTTGCTTTACCTTAACATTGCGTGTTCTGGCATTGCTGGAGGCATCTTCTTCAATCTCTTTAATTCCCTATCAGCAATTTTCTTTGCTGCTTCAGGTAATCCTGCATTTCTGAAGATTTTTTTAGGACAATTAAATTCGTATAAGAAAACTTGTACTTAAAATTGTATAGATATATGTATATATTAATATATATATTTACGATAATTTCTCATCTAAGTCTTCCGTATCATCTTCATCATTTGATCGACCTGGTAATCTAGTATCAATACGTCGCCCTCCTCGAATAGCAATTATAGAATCTTTGTCTTTTGGTGGTCGTTTTATTGATTCTAATGCTTCGATTTGTTTTTGGACAAGAGGAAGTAAACGACTGATTCTTTTGTTTAAATCAATGGCGTCTAATATGCTTAATTTTTCATTGTGAGATGCTTGAACTAAGCTTAAACTAGCTGTTATATCTGGTAACTGGTTGTTTGGAACTTCCGATAAAATTTTCTGTTGAAATATCCGTCAAATAGTATATAATAACAAACAAAAATAAAAAATACCTTCATTTTTTGTAGAACGTTTGGGGATAAATTGAGCATATCAACTAATGTGTTAGCCTTGTTTCTTAATTCTTCTATAAGATTTGTAACGTTTTCTTCGAGAACTTCGTGATCTTCGGGCAAATGATCTAGTTGAGTAACTGCTGCGACAACATAGGGTGTTTCTTGAATAATGGAGTCGATCTTGAATCTACATAATCCTTGAACTAATAGAGTATAGGAAGTTCGTGGCCAGTTTGTACCAGTCACCTGAACAACAACTGCGGCAACTCCGATAGGATGTAAAAGAAGGTCATCTGATGTTTGGGTCTGTATTTTGAATATATAATTAAAGATGTTTAGTCTCAAGTTTCAGAACTTTACGGTATTATCAGTGTACTCTGAAGGTACTACTCCAACAATTGTGCTTGCCAATGTATTCCTACCAAGAATTTTGCTCTGCACCAAGTTTAAACTGAATTGTTGTAAAAACAAAATTAGGGATTTTAAACAATCCTTGTTGGTAGGACCTACTTTTTTGTTGATTGAACAGGAAGACGCATATTTGTTCCTGGAAGAAGTACTTTATTAACCGATAAAATCGGCAATCTTCTAGGAATTGCTATCTCCGTACTCGACATTTTTAGACTATTTTAAAAATTTTATGTTCCAGTTTTCGTCCTCTGTCGCTGGTAAAATGCTGCATATGTTAGGCTAGGAAACCAGATGTTTTTGCAGACGATCTTGTCTGGTTCGTAAACACTAGCGGTTTTAAACACAAAAATAATAGTAACCGCTATGATTTATTTCATACTTTCCAAAAAATTTACCTTATTGAAGTATTGATTATACATTTTAACCAACTTAAAAGATTTTTCAATTCTTTATACAGCTAGTATTTAATATTTAACTTAGAACCCATATTATCCATATTATCGCTCATATATTTTAGAATATTTCTCAGCTATAATTCACACTACATTCCTTATTTAATTAAATTTGGATCTTTGTATAGACTGCATAGTTATAAATAAAATAAATTTATAGCTTAAAAAACTTTTTATAAAAACTGGAAAACAAAAAAAGAGCAATAACATTCTATATCAATAATTGTATTTACATTTTTAAAAATGAATACAGAACTCAATAAATATTTACTTGATTAATGTAAAATTTAGTAAAAGTAAAAAAGAAACAATAAAGTATGATCTTTGATTTAGAAAGTAAAAAATGTTTAGCTTTTATTTTATATGACAAGGATAAAATAACTCGAATTTTTATTTACTGCTTTCACAACACCAAAAGTGTTTTCTCATCAAGATTAACTTTTTAACAATCTGTTCGTACCCTTCAAATGATATTTATAGTAGTACTGCTAGTAGAATTATAGCAATAAGAAGGATCAGGAATGGTAACCACTGTTTTAGAGCTCCGATAAGGCTAGAGAAAAATAAAGTTTAATAAGTTTTTTGATAATAGATTATATAAATTAAAAAATTCCTATCAACCTGACATATTTTGCTTTAAAGAAAACTAAGAAGCAAAGTTTTATCATATTCCAGGAGCGACTTCCATCATATTCCATTTTATTCAGTGCCATAGCTACGTGAGAATGACAATTATCACAACACAAGTTGTGAATACGTCCTTTATAAACTTCAGATGCATCGTCCACAGCTTTATCAAACGTATCATGTGATCCTCCCATTCTATAGAGCGGTAACTGCAAATATCTTGTAGGATTTCCGAAAGCCATATCATCTCTCTATAGAATTATGCAAAGATAAAAATATGTGTTATATCTGTTTCAAAACTTACAGAAACGTAATAGGGACCAGCGAAATCTCTTATTACTCCATCTGTGTAGGCTATACCCATATGACCAATAAATGGAAATAACCACCTGAGAGGGAAAGAAAAGAAAAAAATCGAAATAAATGCACTTCACGAAATTAGGTAAAAAATATTTACGTTAGACAAGGAATTGGTGTCCATACGATACAGTGAGGATATCTCAGGTTTTTATGATCAATTTCCCTCATGAGGTCGGAGTTTTGGATGGCTTTAAATTCTTTTTGCGAATGCTGAAGACTACTTGGAAAATCCATTAAATGATCAGTCACCAATAAGAGCAGTTATCTGCAATCTATATAATGCATTTTTTTCTCTAAAGAGTGAAAAAAAACAATGAATAATCTCAAACATTAATATATAATTTTATTTTATAAATAGGCTTCTATAAGAAAATATATATATATACAACTACATTAAATTATGAGCTTATAAAGAAAAAATTCTAAGGAATAATGGAACATATAGGCCTATCTTGAGAGAAAATAGAACATTTTCTTAAAAGATGTAAATGTTTCTTTTTTCTGTTTTCTTCAATTAATTTCTTTATTTAATGAAATTTTTTAAAAAAGAATAAGACAGACAATGAGTTGAATCAATTATCCTTATTATTATATAATGTATATATATAGCATCTATTTCTTAAAAGCGGGAAAAGATGGGTTTTATTCCATTTCTCTTATTCTTCTTTCCATAAAATTAGTTACGAGGCATTGGGTAGCTTTGTCTCGAATTATGAGCTATATTTCTTGTGGTAGAACTACCCCAGTTGTTTTGTCCTCTTTGCATGGAAGCGTAACCAGAAGGTCCAATGTTGGGAAGCATCTTCTCTCGGTGCAATGCAGCCATATTGGCAGGAGAGCAAGACGAAAAGTTTACCGAGCTGCTCACGCCGTGATTCGAGCAAGAGCATCTACCAGCTGATCCACCGCAAGGGCAACCTGCTTTGGGTAGCGCCGTTGCTGTGCTTTGGTATAGTGGGGGCTGGCCACATGGAGTAGTTTTGCAGTAGTTGGTCATATCTCTTTTAATTGGTACGCAATCCGATACCCTTGGTGCGTACTTGATTGTTTCAGTTACGACAACGGGCTTACTAGACAAGCTACAAACAAAAAATTAAAAGTCGTTTGTTTAGTTTACTCATGGTAACGTATTAAAACGCCATCTACCGTTTTTCTTCATTTTCCAATAGAGCGCGGTACGTATCAATCTCGTGTTTCAAAGTTGCCTGAGCCTCCTTTGCCGCGTTACATTCTCGAAGTTTACACATTAATTCTTCCTGAAGTTGAGTAAGCTTCCTTTCCAGTTCAGCTATCTTCTCGGCACATCTAGCTCTTTCCTGTTCAAGCGCTCTCCTAAGATTTTCATTCTCAGCTCTACAAGCTTGAAGTTGGGCTAGCAGTTCAGCCTCACGTCTCTGCAGTTCTTGAATTGCCGATTTTAAGCTCATATTCTCCTGGCGTAGAGCATCTCTTTCTCGTGCATCAGCCTCCCTTTGAGCGGCAGCCTCTTGTCCAGATCTTGCTAATGCTTCGTCCATTTGCGCTTTGTATCGTCTCATTTCTTCGGCATTAGCATCTCTAAGTTTTTGCAGTATAGGACCCAACTCATCGTTAGCTGGTTTGCTAAGCTCCGTTATACGTCTCTCTAAACAACTAATAATCTCTTGTTGTGATCTTATTCTATCTGCTGCCTCTTGAGCATCTCTTTGATTCTTTTGTTGAGCGTGGTTTAGTTCATCAACAAGTTGTTTGCAGCGCTGGAGAGATAATGATTTTTTTAAAATGTATTAAGTTTATTGAATTAAGGGATTGAATGCTTAGTTACCAACCTGTTCAAGCTGAGCCCTATTTGTTGCTTCACAATCGGCTCTCTTTCTCGCTTCGTCTAATTCTCTGCAGCATTTTTCCAATTGGGGTCTAAGAGATGTTACTTGCGTATCACAAGAGGCCAAAGCTGCCTTCAATTCGGCAATTTGTCTATCTCTATCTGCCAACAATCTTCTCAAGTCGTCTAGTTCTTGCATACATGCCTTATACTTTTGACATTGATCTTGAAGCTGACTCTGAAGCTGAGCAAGAGCCCGATTCTTATTTTCCAGATCAGCCGATAAGGCACCGTTCATCTGTCTGCACTTATCCAACTCGTCTCTCAATCTTGTTAACTCGTTTTCGTAGTGGCATTTTAAGTTTTCCAAATCTCTTTCCAAGCCTCTAATCGACTCCAGATAAGCTGGTTCGCAAGCGTTACCTCCTGCTTTCATTTGGCGGACATTATTTAGATAATTAGTTAGTCTGTCGTTTAGACATTGTAAATTTCCTTTCATTGAGTCCGTAACCTGAGCAGCATCGGAACAAGGTCCGGGTTTACAGCCATACATGTTCATTTTCTTGTTTAAAAGTAGCAAACTTGATGCTTTTTAGACTTTTCAAAAGTAAAATAAAATTTGAAATGCTTAATGCTCGTACTGAGACTGACGAGACTCGATTGAAGTAGTGAACGTACTGTTTGTTGCTTGGCGATAGTAGACGCCATAGTAACGTTCATGCGGTTTCTAGCAATGTCTTGGATTAGAAATGTTCGGCTAGACTTTGAAGAACTCAACCCAAAAGTAGATATCAGTGAAACCTAACCAAGCCTCAAATCGTTAAATGATAGGCTAAAATCATAATCTGTAGGTATTTTTCAAAATTTTAGGATGTTTTTGTGTTAAAGACTATAAAGTGTTTCAATAGAAAAACTAAGGTAAATATAGAAATACAGTATATAAATTTAAATACAGAGATTCCAAGTGAAGTAATTAATGAGAGGAAACTAATTAAAAAGAAAGTTTAAATAGGTGATGTAGCTATAATAATTCTTTAAACAGTCATTTTTTGTTATATTTTCAAAAAGTACTTAATTCTGAGGTAAAAGAAACAAACAATAAATGATAGAAGTAAAATAATCTTATTGATTGCTTCTATTTAAACATTTAGCATTTTATGATTTCATTCAGCGGAAATAAATTATAACAGGCGGAAGTGAAAGTTCAAAAGCCTGAAAATTCTCTGACCAGATACAAAAATAAATCTGAAAAAAACAATTATAGGCTTTCAGCTACTTTTTTTACTACAATAGATATTATTTAATAGTGTGATTGAATTGTAATTTATACCTAAGAGAGGGAAGAGAGAGAGAGAGAATGAAAGCAGAATGTCCTATCGACAACAGGAAATAAGTATTAACAAGAAACATTTTAGGAGTAAAGCCTATTTAATTATTAATAACATTAGTAAACAATTACATAGAATAAATACATTTATTTATGGAGACATTTATAATTGGTATCTATTAAATAATCCATTAATTAAATAACATATTTTGAAAGTATGTCTCATAAGTAAGCTAGTGTATACAGGAAGGAAGAAATAGAAAGTGATTTTTAAATATGAATACATACATAACTTCAAAATTAATTATATTCACATTCAAAATCCGCTGTTGTCATAACTACTGAATAAATATCCAGTTTAAAAAAAAAATAAATCAGTGATAAACAAGCCTTTCAATAATTTTGATATGTACTTTATATTACATGTATAGGTTTTTTTTATTACTAATAAAGAAGATTTACAAATTCATTAATTAACCTTTTATTAAATAGATAGATAAAATACAGTATATAAAAATCTATTGAGTTGTTCTTATTTGATTTTGAATGTGAAGAATTTAATGAAAAAAAAAATCAATTTTTTCTTATTTGTTCATTGAATTTAATGCTTTACTTACAAATTGTAATGAATATTACTTTCTGAAAAAAAAATTGGTACTGTTCATTAACATATTTCCTTCTTCACATATAATGAAAGCGAAACAATGAACATACAAAGATATTTAGATATTCTATTGTAAAAACACTAAAAGGATAGTTTCTTAATTAATAAATTTATAGTACTAATTATATCTTAATAGTACCTTGGTCGTTATAACTACTGTGGGTAAAGTCGATGAGGAATTCCCATTGAATATGATTGGTTTCAAAATTTTGATTCATAAAACTATTTAATACCTAAATATCTTTGGTTGTAAATTATCTAAGATAGATGAATTGTATTCAATTTTTCAAAAAATATTTAATGCTAAAATCATAAAATTGAAAGAAAATAGTATAATTAACATATTTTATTTAATGAAAATTAACACATTTTATACAATCAGCTACAAATTAACGTATTTAGTTTACTTATTAAGATTTTCATTTTTGAATTTCTATACCAGATGTCACTTTCAATTGGATTATTTGGTGTAAATAAGTTTTCTTATGAATCATTTAAATGATTACAAATATTCCTATTGCTATTAAAAACTAATATCCTATTACGGCATAAATAATTATATTTCCTAATATTTTCAAGTTTTGCGCACTATTGAATGTTTTACTTTATCACGTGACATAAACAAGCATGGCTGATCTCGACGAAGTAAAAACGAAATCAAGCGCATTTTCGTTTAAGAAAAGACCTAATACTTTTACAAAGCGCACCAGAGTAGTAGATAAAGGTAGGTGGAAGAGAATAGATCTATAGGATTAATTATAAATGTTGTAAAAATTTCAGATAGTGAGAGCAGCGAAGATGAAACTGAAGTGTATAGACCGGAGAGAAAAAAGAAAGTCAATCCTATGATACAGGCAACGAAAATCAAAGGCCATAGAGAAAAAACTGATGATAGAGTTGATGAGTCTATAGTTAGCGGCTATAAATCGAGTAGGACAGGAGTAAGTTTAAAATATATTAATTATTAATAATTGTTAAGAAAATTGACTTGAATTACCAAATTTTATTCAGAAAAGAGAAGGTCCAGAGGATATGGGAGCTACGAGAGAATATAATCTTGATACGGAGAAGAATGTGGATGCTCAGGCAATTTTTGAAAGAAAACAAAAAGTAAATGAAGAACTAGAAGGAAAGGAAGACGATAAAATTTATAGAGGAATCAACAATTATGCTACTTATATTAAAAAGAAGGATACTGCTCAGGGTAATGCGTCTAGTGGACATGTCAGGTAGATAAAAATGAGATTTTGATATAATTCAATTTGATTACTAATTCTTCTTCAATAAACTTATATAGAAAAGGACCGATGAGAGCTCCCGCAAATATCAGATCAACAGTAAGATGGGATTATCAACCAGATATTTGTAAAGATTATAAAGAAACTGGATTTTGTGGATTTGGCGATTCGTGTAAATTTCTTCACGATCGAAGTGATTATAAGCACGGTTGGCAATTAGAACTTGAAGAACAAAAGGTAAACATAAACAAAGAACGAATTCGCTTTTAATTTTTGATTTGTTATATTTATTAAGAATATTAACAAAATTCCATTTTTATTCAATGTCATTTTACAGGAAGAACCCGATGAAGATGTAACTAAATACGAAATTTCTAGTGATGAAGAGGATTTGCCATTTAAATGCTTTCTATGCAGAGATTCTTTTAAGAATCCTATTGTTACTAAATGTAAACATTACTTTTGCGAACAATGCGCCCTAAAACATTATAGAAAGAGTAAAAGATGCTTTGTTTGTAATCAACAAACTTTTGGAATATTTAATCCAGCTAAAGGTAGATTCTTTAAATTATTAATTGCCAAATTGTATCATTTTACTAAAGAGCCTCTCTTTTTATTTAACTATTCAGAATTAATTGAACGTCTGAGTAAGGTTACAAATAATGATAGCGAAAATGAAGAAGAGGAAAATAATGACGAACAGAATCTAGGCGTTCAGGAAAGACGTAAACTTAGAAAAAACAGAAAAGCAGATGACGAGGATATTGTTGAAATTGATGATGAAGATGATAATGACGACGACGACGATGATGATATTCAAGAAGTTAAAGAAAGATCAGAGAAAGAAGCCGATGTTGTTTGTCTTAGTTAAGTGTCTCTATCTCCTTTAACCAACTCCGTATTGTACAGTTCTGTCTGTAAAGGATTTATACTTTTCTTCCTAGGAAAATTATTACACATTATGGATATCATTTGAAGATGACTCCTTTTATAAAAATAAATGAGCATATAAAGAGTTCTTTTTAATATAATACAAATTTTTCTGCAGTCTTATGCAAAAGATTCCAAGAAAAATATGGCAATATTCTTAGACTTTAACATCCATTACAACTTCAGTCTCCTTTTCTTTTCTCCCTTTCTTATTTAATATCAATGAAGTAATGTTAATGATTGCATAAATAGCTGCATAGCTCACTAAAAGGTAACCACCTATTATAAAATTATACCTATACGTGCCAGTAATATCTCTGATTTTACCTAAGATTGGATAAAAGTAGTTACGAGTATGAAATGTATAAAAAACAATAGTAATATTTATAGGTTACCTCCAACGGTAGGACCAATAAGTAGTGGAAAACTATTTGTAAATCTGTAAATGCCAATAGCGTCTTTGACTTTGGTTCGATCAACTTTATCAGTTGTAACTGTGACCATTTGAGAATATATCATACTATTTACTAGACTTCTTGCAATAAAGATTGAAAAAAAGTAGATTCTACTTGTAGAATATCCCATAAAAGTAAGTAAGATTCCAGAACAACCAACGAAAGATACGTAAAGTAAGGTTCTATATCTTCTTATGGATTTTCTATCCATAATGAAACCAACAACAAGTCTAGTAATAACATCAGGAGGACAAGTTATTAAGATTAAATTAGCCATCGTTGACCTCTCAATATTTAATTCTTTAGCTAATCCATAGCTGAATAAATTAGTTCCCGACATAATGATTTCCACTAGGAATAGGAATACCAGAAATAATGTAAATTGAACATCTTTAAATAGGCTTATATCAACGCTGGAGCTTTTTACAATATCTTTAAAAGAATGAAAAAGACTTTTTTTTTCCATAGGAGTTTCTTTATCTCCCTTATCTAATGGTTCTTTTGGTCGAAATAACATACCAGAGATACAAACATTTAGACTGATACCAGCCAAAATTAATAGAGTACCAGAAAATGAGTACCGATCAAACAGTTTGGCAATAACAAGAGATCCCAAAATACCGCCAACTGGTGGACCACAAAAAGTAATTGCCATGGCTTTTCCTTTTTGTTTATCGAAGTATTCAGATACGGTAACGAGAGAAGATATTTGAAATAGAGCAGCACCAACAGCTAAACAGAATACAAATGAAAAGCTAAAACTTTATCTAACATAGAAATTAAAAGGATATTTAATTACCTCCAAGTATACTGAAACCAAAAAAAACTACTTTCAGACACGATGCGAAGGCAGTGACGATTATTCCAGTAGAGTAGATAAAGGTTCCAATTATAGTTAGCTTCCTTGCCGAAATCATTTTCAACAAGCCAGCAACTATAATTCCTGTTTTATCCACAAGAAAACTATTGTTTCCTAGAAACTTTTTGAACATGCGTTACATTTTAAGTAGGAGATTCGAAGTAAAATTATTCACTTTCCTCAGTATTTGTATTCTCTTCTGTATTTCTTAATATTATATGCAAACGCCTTATTTTTATTTAAAATTTTGTAGATAATGGAATACTGTACTGAGCGAAAGTTTCTATCCGAATATAGTATGCTCACCCAAGGAAAATCTAATAAGGTTATGAGTTGCCGATAGCCATGCCGTACTCTGAGCTGACGATTGAAACCTTTCTCTAATTTCTTCATATAAAATTGGGTAAATTCTCAAAAAAGATGTATAGGAGGCAAACATCAAAAAACTTCCAAAGGCAACTGCCCATCCCCATCCGCCTTCTTTCCTCTTAAATTCTTTCTCTTCGGTCTCTTCTGTCTCTGGTACTATAACGTGAAGCGAAGAGTCGACCGAAGTAAAAAGATTTCCATCAAACTTTGAAAAGATTACCTTCTTAGCATCTTCACTATTCTTTCCACTTTGACTTGTCACAGATATACCCCTGTTTTTTATTACTACTTCATTAGCTGCCATGTTTTTTTTTCACTTATCAGTTAATAGACTCCCACTTCTTCTGATGAGCATGTGATAATAGAAAATGTCGTTGTAGAAGTTATCGATTCGTCATTGTGATATTTAAATTCCTACTTTTGTTGACTAATCAAAGAAAATTTGTTGTCTACTGTCTAATAAAATATATTTCATAAAGCGTTAAATTATTATTTATTACTATAAAACTCATGACCTATATTGACAACTAATAGTAGTGTTATAAATCTAGTTTCTCTTATCTATTAATAGTATCTATTCGCTATTTTCTTGAGCTTTGGCAATTCTAACTAAAGATTTCAAACCCTGAATTAATAAGAGAGTTAATTAAAAATTTAATTAATTTATTAATCTTACTAGATTTTCTGTATTTAATTGAAAATTCTTCCGTTTTACAAGAGCTTCTTCCTTTTTTAGATAATTTAATTCACTCTTATAGTTATCCAAGGCCGTTTTAAGATTTTCGTATTCTAACACGTTGTTCCTGTATTTTTGATCTAAACTTTCGCAACTTGCCTTAAGAATTTGTAACTTTGCTGATAATTTACAAATTTCTCCTTGCATTATATCAGCTTTAGCTTCTAAAGTTGCTTTTAATGTAAACAAATAATCTCTTTCACTTAAAAGCGTCTTATCACTTAGAATTGAATACGATTTGCTTAATTTATCGAATAAAAAATCCAACTTGTTCATATTTTCTTTAATGTTTTATTGTTTTCTTTATGGTTTTCATTATTATAATTAATTTGAAATTTTTTAAACGAATTTGATTAAATATATTCCCTTAAATAAATAAATTGCTTGTTATTCGAATTATATTGATTGTAAGCTTTATTTAATAAGACTTTAATTAACTTAAAATCAACTGTTATGTGTTTCTAGGGCAGTTAGCAGACGACATAATTAAGAAACGCCATGTTCGTCAAGAAGACTGCAATACTGAAATGGATTTAGCATTTAATTAGCAAAACGGATTTTCTAAAATGAATATTAATGATTTACCTAATGAAGTTAGTATTAGAATATCAAATTCTATAAAAAGATTGTATTTAAAATAAAAAGCGTATTGTAATGAAAACTTTTGCAGATCTTATCAATTATATTTAGCTATTTAAATGTGAAAAATCGATACTATAATAGATTTGTCTGTAAAAAATGGAATACATTGCTTGCTGCTTTATTGGGCGATGATGGATGGATAATAATTCATAAGGATATCAATGTACCAAAAGTTTCTAATAGATATAATATCGCTCTATATGATGCTGACATTAACATTAATCAACTTCTTCCATATGCAAACCGGGTTAAAGGTCTAAAAATAGCTTGTGCTATTAACTGGGAATCACTAGTTAATTTCCTAAAAAATATAAAAGAGCTAGAGCATTTAGATCTGACATCTTGCTCAGCATCTTCCTTTCCAAATATTCCATTGCATCATCTGAAAATATTACATATTGGTAGCCTATGTTCATTTGATTTGGGAAAAGTCCTTAGCAAAGCATCTTCTCTGAAACATTTAACCTTTCATCAAAGCCATTATAATTCTTCTGTGGACAACTTCATTCGAAATTCAAAGTCATTAGAAGGAGTTCACTTTGAAAGGATTGTAGAAGAGAATAGAGATTTAATAAACCTATTCGAAAATGGTATTAATCATTTGAAAGTATTTAAACAAAGCGGAACTTTAACGAACGCCTTTCTTCCATATTCAAATGAAGTTTTAGAAAAACTAACTATTAGTGGAACGGGATTAACAGGGGATCTTTCATTGATGCTTCTTTTTAAGTTAGCATCTCAACTAAAGTTTCTCAAGTTAGCTACACCAGGTTTGAGAATTGATTGGAATATTCTTAAGAAAGTTACACAGTTAAAGGAATTACATATATCTAACAATTCAGGAGAATTAGATAAATCGCTTTCCAGTTTAACATTACTTAAATGTCTTGACGTTGCGTCATTTTCTACAATTACCTCATCAACATTGAAAATATTACGAACAAATTGTTCCTTATTATCTCATTTAAATATAAGCGGAACTTCTAATATCAACAACGAAGATGTAAATGAACTGGTAAAATGTTTACCAAAATTGGAAACATTATTCTTGGATCATTGTTTCTCATTAACCTTTCAATGTTTGATTGACGTTCATATCTTCTGTAGAAATTTACGAGCTCTAAGCCTACAGAAATTGAAAAAAGACGAGACTGCTTTAGAAGACGTTGCCAAATTAAAAAAGCTTGAATATTTGAATATAGCATTCTGTAAATTATCTAATTCATGGTTTCAATCGACCTGTTATAAATTATTAACAGTTATAAAACTAAGTCATACGAATATAACTGACGAAGGAGTTTTACATTTAGTTAAAAATTCCTATAGAATTAGAGAAATCAATTTAATGGCAACTGAAATAACTGGTGATTGTTTACGTTATCTAATAACTGTTCATTCATTACGAGTTCTTGATATAACTTCTTGCGAAAATATATTGGAAGAAGTATTAAATGAAGTTAAAGACAACAATAGACTTAATCATTTATTTTCTTCAATACCAACACCTATGGCTTTGGATTGTCCTTGTATAGCTCTACATCAAAAGTCGAATGTTCCTTTTCATAAAATATTTACAATAACTTAAATTCAAACAATTTATATATTGGCAAATTTTTAGTTATTGTTTTCTTCTTTTATAAAAAATATAACAAAATTTTTAATGACTACCTATTAATTTAAGAATCCCCTGATCCATATTCTTTGAATATACTAAAACTTTAAATGCAGTTGGAAAACAAAACAATACTTATTTGTATTTTAATACAAAATATGCTCCACGGAGCGAAATGCTGTTGTTTATTGAAAACATACAACAGTTAATTGATTCCAACGAAAAAAAAGGCTACGGCGAAAAATGGGTTAGTACTTTTATCATAGATTCCCAATATTTTACAACTAATTTTAAGAGATAAGATAAGTAGGCTTATTTTGAAATTGAAATTTTAGGCCATTGATACTTTGCTCTTTCGAATTAATAAAAACACAAAATGTCTAAGAAAACTATCTTCGATTTGGTAAGCGCCCCTTTTATTAATATACAACCGGTTTGTAGCATAGATCAATTCAAGGTGAACCACACAAGGTCAATTTTGCAATCTTTGTGAAGAGTAAATCTTGAGAGAAAGTAGACACTAACAAGTAATTATTTGCAAAAGAAATTAGTGACGTCTTTTTAATTTAAATATCTCTGATAGTCGAGCTTATATTTGTATCCAAACACAGAAAATGACTTCAGTAAACCCGGAAAAAACCAGGAAAGAATTGATGTTGAAGGCTTCTGAGATCCACAGCACACCTCATGCAAAAGTAACTGTTGTAGGACTTGGAGCAGTTGGTATGGCCGGAACATATGGCATGATGATACAGGGTGTAGCATCTGAATTAGTTCTTATTGAAGCTGAACATATGACTGACAAACTGGAAGGTGAAGTGATGGACTTACAACATGGAATGACTTTCTGCAGAAATGTTAACATAGTTGGAGGATCTGATTATTCCAAGACTGCAGGATCTAAAGTTTGTGTTGTTACAGCTGGATTGAGACAAAAAGAAGGACAAACTAGATTGGAGCTTATTCAGGGAAATGCACAATTATTTAAAAGTAAAGATATTTCATAATTTTTTAATTATGGTTATAAAATCTTTTGCTTTACCTTTCAGAAATTATACCTGAACTTGTCAAATACAGTCCAGATTGTACTCTGATAATAGTTAGCAATCCAGTTGATGTTCTGACCTGGCTAGCTTGGAAGATAAGCAAACTACCTTGGCAAAGGGTAATTGGTACTGGAACTATGCTGGATTCTTCTAGATTTCGCTATTACGTCAGCGATAAGCTGGGGGTTTCACCAAATAGTGTCCACGGCTATATTATCGGAGAGCATGGGGATTCCAGTGTACCAGTGTGGAGCGGATTGAACGTTGGAGGCACAAGAATTGTGGAAGCAAACCCAGACATTGGAACTGAAAAGGATGACGAGAATTGGAACTTAATTCACAAGGATGTTGTAGAAAGTGCTGGAACAATTATTAAGAAAAAGGGGTATACCAGTTGGGCTATTGGAACAACCATTTCGCATTTGGTACACAACATTTTGAAGAATACCCACTCAGTTTTGCCATTGTCAATAAATGTAAAAGGGCTTTATGGTATTAAAGAGGATATGTTCTTGAGCAATCCATGTGTTATTGGCGAGAATGGAATTGAACAAATTTTCAAGTTGAGATTGAACGCTGAGGAGCAGAGTAAGCTGCAAAAGTCTGCCGATGCTATCGGAGAAGTCATGAAAGGTGTAAAACTCTAACTAGTAACACTCTTTGTCAACAATTTCGCTTTCTTATTGCTCCTATGTCTCACCCGTGTTTTTGGCCAGTTACCACACTCTATCCACATTTACGTTTGTCTACCGTTTGAAAATAAGTTCTGATATGCTACTTATAAATTATAAGGTTTAGCAAATGTCCTAGATATGACATTTAGCAATATACTCCAGTGGATATAGATTCTTTCTAGTAAATTCGATAATTTATGTGAAATACAATATAAAGATACTGATAATATTCGTTTATAACAAAGTCTTTGTAAAACATATTCTTTATTTATTATTTGACTACAAGTTGACTTTCCACAAAAAATAATACCTATAACATTGAATACTTTATTTATATTGACCCAAGCAATTTTCCCTCTAGTCGTTTTTTATCCTCGTCCGTCTTTTCCTTCTCTAGCTGAGTTAATTTAGCTAATTGGATACGTACAGTTTTTTCGAGGCTGCTATCGAGTTTTGCCACTCTCTCAAAGTCAGCTCTAGCTTCTTTAGGATTCCACGCACCAACGTTGGCTTTGGCTCGGCGGAAGAGAGCTTTAACGTTATCTAAATAGCAAGAGAAAATATATGTATAATAATAGAGATGTTATCATAGAGCTTTTGCTCTACCTGGCTCACGGTCGAGAACTTCGGAAGCAAACGTTATAGCTTTGTAGTAGTTTCCTATATTTAACTGGCATTGCGATAAATTGAGAAAAAAGGGTATCTTTTGATTATCTAACTTTATCCATTCTACTTCTCTTGGCTTTTCTTTTAAAGTTAAATTTTCCAGAATGTCGAGGGCTTCTTCATACTTTGCACCTGCTTCCTTATTACAACCGCATTTGTAAAGTTCATTTCCTTGTTCCTTAAGACGTGGGATTAGCGCCTCCTTTTCGCTGCTATTTAATGTCCAATTTTCCCTTTCATAGTCTTCTTGATCCGTGTAAGTCAGCAATTCAAAAATAAATTCCAAGTCTTGAGGTTCTTTTAGTAATTTATCCAAATCATCGTAACCTAATTGCAGATTTTGAAGACCACCGCAACAGATAGACGTTTTAGTAACTGGTTTTCCAGCTCTAAAAATTTGGCAAAAATGATACTATTTTTTAAATATATTTTAATAATTTTAATTAAGAGATTGTATATTGTACCTGATATCTCTCAATTGCTTCATTGCCATGGGAAAACTAAATAACAAACTCTTATCCACGGTAAACGAAGATACTTCTCCAACACCCATACTTTTTAAACATACTTCCCAAGATTCAATTTTAAAGCTATGACCCATAATGAGCTCCATCGGTTTTCCATTGTCTTTTCTACTATCGTCTATAACGGTGTGATCATCATCGCATAGACGGACAACATAATGGAATGTAACCTGGAAAAGTAGCTGATTATTACAAAGGGCTCTCTTTCAAATTCTAATCTTATACTTTTGCCTCATCTCTAAATTTGGATGGAGGATGTTTAGAAGGAGCTATAAATTTCTTCTTTATTCCATAATTACTGTCATCAAGGTGAACATCCGTCATTGCGAGTATTATGGTACTCTAAAGTATATACCCTACTATTCGTTGGAATTGCAAAATATATTTTCTACCTGTTATTTTTAAAAGGTTATTCCTAAATAGCAGAGCGTACAAAGGAGTATGGTGATCGAAAGCAGAAGCTATAAAACTATCATCAGAAACACATATCTATTTGCATGCTATAAATACCCAATCTAATGATCAATATATTACAAATTCAATCTCTCAATGGGTTTTAGTTTGGTTTGTTATAAGTTTGTTCAATATTTTCAACAAAACTATGGCATTCCTTATTAAACCATAAAAATCGTGTTTAGGTTATTAACTAAAGACGTAAAAATTCTTCTTAAACTCATAAAAAAGATCTTTTACAGTGAGGCCTAAATCAAACAAACAGAAAATTCCGTGGAAATTGTCAATATATTTAAAGCTAATAATTCAAAACTTTACTACAAAGAAATGACAAAAATTGAAAAGAATCTAGGGATAATGACGTACTAAAAACAGTCATTGAGAAGAATTTTTATGAATATATATAGATATATAAATTACAATTCGAAATGTTACGGTTTTTGAACCATGGTGGGGAAGTATCTTAGCAAGCAACAGAGAGAGAGAGAGAGGGCGCAAAAGTATGATTAACTTCGATAAGATAACAACATAAAAAAAGAAACTTGAAGATAGAGTCTCAGCAAATTTCGAAAGATAACTTAATAGCACAAAAAAAACAGAGAAAAAATCTTGTGTTTTGTACAGTTATAAATTTTATATTATAGGTTTAATAGGCCTACATAAATAGGTCGAGAATAACGAAGTGGGATAATAAAATGTCTATGATTTCTATTAGTAGTACACTTAACAATTGTAATTCATGGATGAAAGTGAAAAACTAACGACAACTCATTGAAATTGTTTATGAAATTTTTCATTTAAAACGAATATTGGAGTATAGCCTTGTGTTTTCTCTTCGTTATTCTTAATTACGAACGTCGATACAATGTAAATAGATGTAATTTCCTTTATTTTATCTATATTCTAAAAAAGATCAAATTGATTTTAATTTATTAAACATTTTTAAAACGGTTAATTTAAAAACTGTGAAGAGAGAATTTTTGAATAAATTAATAAACTTAAAGTTAATTTTAATTGGTAATCAAAATATTATTATTAGTTTTAAGAGGTCAATATCTTCTTTATGTTTAGTTTTTTATTATGGGATAAAAGTATCAGCTCAATGTAACTTTTATATATATATATATATTTACATATATAGAAGACATGCCTAGCTTATGTGTAAAGTTGGGGGCAGTAGCTTTCAGCAATTAGGGGTACCGATAGGGGTCGCTTCTAGGTTGAAATATCGTTAAACACGCCCCAAGCTGTCGCAGAGTTTTTCCAAATTATAAATATCTCATTTATGCTAATATAAACCATTTAAGATAAAGTAGGATTTATAAAAGGATGCTATTAGTTATATTGTATTGACCAGCTGAAAAAGAACCATAAGGAGAATGTTTTTCTGCAATAATACAGCTACTGACGGAAGCCGGAGATTGTGCAAGTTTGATATCTATAGTTTTTTAGTCCATTTAGTGTTTAGTGGTATATTTCTGCTTGGAACATGTTACTTGATCTGGAAAAATTGGAATAAACGACTTGGTGAAGCGTGGCGGCCATTCTCCCACACTTCCCGCTATATATGTACCATTGCTTTGATATATATTCATGTTTTGGAATTGGTTGAGGGAATAATAGCCGATTTAGAATTTCCTGGACGTCAGACACATTTGCACTTGACGACGTCTTTATCGATTGTTTCGGTCATTTTGTCTCTTATTTACTACAATCAAATAGAGGTGAACAGAGCTAGAGGTTTCCTCTTTTTTTTGCTATGCTATTGGCCGACAACTAGTGCGCTAAATACATTGCGAGCCATAGAATTATTGAAGTTAAATCTCACTGTTAAAAATGTGAGGTGCTGTCTAGTTTTTGCGTCAACCTTATTACGATATTATGCTGGAATCTGGGAGGTTTATCTCTTTATACGGGAGAAATACATCTGTTGTAGATTTAAAAGGGAAAAATCATTTTTCGATAAGATAAAAGGTCACGAACATTATCATGCAAACTTTTTGTCAAGGTTAACGTGGAATTGGATAACACCTTTACTAGCTGGAGGTTTTAGCAAGAAATTAAATCTAGAAGATCTTGGTCAATTTTATCCCACCGAACAATCTGAATCAAATTCTCAAAGAATGAATGAAGAAATGATGAAACAAAGTTACAAAAATGGCGGCAAAATTAATTTATGGAAATTGATAATTAAATGCCATGGAAAATATTTTGCATTGAGGTATTTAAATTATTCGTTTATTGCTTATTACATTTTTCTAATTTATTACTTTTTTTTATTTAAGTGGTTTATGCAAACTGATTGCTGATATGTTATTATTCTTTGGCCCATTTGTACTAAATAGAGTCGTTATTCATGCTGGATTGTATTCTGAAAATAAAAATTTCTTGGGAAATTATTCAATGTCCTATCCAATTTCTTTCCATAGAAATTATAGCAATGAATACAATACTACCGAAGACTTTATTACTAATTACATTCCACCTCAAAAACCTGTTTATCCTACTTGGGATTTATTGATGCAAAATGGATTTTTTCTTGCTGTTCTTGCCCTTGGAGTACAACTTATTCAAAATATTTTATGGCAAAATCATTTTTTCCTTGCTATCCGAGAAGGTATTCGCTGTAAAGG
Source organism: Dimorphilus gyrociliatus (assembly GCA_904063045.1). Classification (NCBI taxonomy): domain Eukaryota; kingdom Metazoa; phylum Annelida; class Polychaeta; family Dinophilidae; genus Dimorphilus; species Dimorphilus gyrociliatus. The sequence goes on from CAJFCJ010000007.1 coordinate 4,275,766, forward strand.
CTCCTTACAAGGTCTTATTTATCAAAAGAGTTTGAGGTTAACTTTATTTTCACTAAATGACGATGAATTCAGCGGAAAAATCCTCAATCACATGTCGCTTGATGCTTATCATATGTATTTCTTGTTCTATCTTGGTAACTGCTCGTGGACAGTTCCAATTCAAGTTGGTGTTACAATTTTCTTATTATATCAACAATTGGGTGTTTCCGCTATCATTGGAGCTATTTTCCTTATTTTAATTCTCCCTCTACAAATAACTGTTGGAGGTGTGATGTCGAAATTCCAAAAGAAGGCCATGCGCTACACTGATAAACGTATTAAACAATGTAACGAACTACTACAAAGCATTAAATTACTGAAACTTTATGCATGGGAGTTGGTTTTTAGGGATAAATTAGAAGTCACGAGAATGAAGGTATTGTATTTCAGATACTGTATTATTCTCTTGATAGATATTCATTATTTCTTTATTATCAGGAATTAAGAATGATGCTGAAAGCAGCGTGTATGAGAGCTATTTCACTTGTTCTTACAGAGAGTGCACCAATATTAGCTATTATGGTAACATTTCTTCTCTACTCTCAAATGTCTGGAGAATATCTGACTGCTAATAAAGTATTCTCAGGTGTGGCTCTGTTCAATTTACTTCTTATACCGTTGGTTGTAGTGACAATGATTGTTGGAGCAATAAGTCATGCAAAAGTTAGTTGTAGAAGAATTAACGATTTTCTTGAAATGAACGAAGTTGAAAAGGCAATGACATCCTTCTCTAATGCTGATCATCAAGCAACGGCTGTACAAGTTGCAGATGGTAATTTCAGCTGGAAAGTATCAGTGGAAGATGACAACGAGGAAATTGAAAAGCATTTGAGTGATATCAACCTGTCGATACCGGAAGGAAGTTTGACTATTGTTGCTGGTCCAATAGGAAGTGGAAAATCATCACTACTATCAGCCATCCTAGGAGAAATGACTACAATTTCTGGATCAGTTAAATGGCAAAAAGGAGCTAAGGTGGCCTATGGATCGCAAAGAGCTTGGTTAATGAATGCCACTTTAAAGGATAATATCGTGTTTGGTTCTCCTTACGATGATTATAAGTATCGGAAAGTTATTGAGTGCTCTGCCTTGAAACAGGATATTGATATATTACCTGCAGGAGATCAAACTGAAATTGGTGAAAGAGGTATAAACTTGAGTGGAGGGCAAAAACAACGAATCAGTATTGCCAGAACTTTATATTCAAACTCTGATATAATTCTCTTTGATGATCCTATGTCGGCATTGGATGTTCATGTTGGAAGGCATATATTTGACGAAGCGATTTATAAATATCTTATAAAGGAATTGGGTCGAACTGTTATTCTGATTACTCATCAAATGCAATATCTACCGAAGGCGGATAACATTATTGGTATGAGTAAAGGAAAAATTATTGCTAAGGGAACTTATGAGGATTTGAGTGAAAACCACCCAGAATTGATTGCATCATGGGAAAAAGGATCGTCTGAAAAAGAAGAAAAAAAGTCTCTCGAAAAACGTCGTTCATTAACAGGTTCCGAAACCGATCTAGTTTGGAGCAGTAAATTCGCCCAGAGTATTTCTCGCTCAGGAAGTATTGCTACTCTTCATTTAGTTGGAAATGATCTTGATAATTCGGAGGACGTTGAAACAACACGAAAACAGAAGACTATTATTGATGAGAAAAAAACTGATGATGAAGCTGGAAAATTGATTAATGAAGAAGAGAGAGAAGAAGGAGCAGTATCTCTAAATGTTTATAAACAATTCTTTTTAGCTGCTGGCATTCCTGCATCAATTGGAACATTCATGGCTTACTTTATTAGGCAAGCCCTAAGAATTGGTTCTGATTATTGGTTGGCTCATTGGACGGAAGCATCGAAAGAAGTTCCTCATCTTCATAATATAACTTTAGACGAATATCATCATAAATCTGTCTCAAATCTGATGTTGGTTTATGGTTTGATATGCTCTGGATTTGTTCTTTTCTGTATGGTCTGTGGATTTACTATTGAATTTTCATGCTTGAAAGCTGCTAAATTTCTACATTCGTCTATGCTTTGGAGAATTGTTGATGCTCCCATGCGTTTCTTCGATACAACACCTTTGGGCAGAATCGTAAACAGGTTTACAGGTGATACAATGGTTGTTGATGAACGACTTGCGCAAATTTTGGATGCCTTTCTTTACTGTACTTTCTTTTCAATTGGTGGTCTGGTAGTTATCGCTTCTTCAAGTTTTTACTTTCTGATAGCCGTCGTACCGCTTGCCGCTGTATATATAGCTGTCCAACGTTTTTATATTGCATCTTGCCGAGATTTACAGAGACTTGATAGTCTTAGTAAATCTCCCGTATTATCCCACTTCAGTGAAACTATCGGTGGCCTAGCTACTATTAGGGCATATGATAGACAAGAAGCGTTTTTGGAAAAGAATTTCGAAGTAGTTGACAATAATAACAAAGCATTCCTTAACTTACAAACTGCAATTTTATGGATGGGAATCAGATTGGACTTTGTCGGATCATTCACTGTATTTGCAGCAACTGTATGTAGTTTGGTTTCAGCTTTAAATGGAGGAATTACGGAAGGTGTCGTTGGTTTATGTATAACGTATTCTTTGATGATTTCTGCAAACTTGAATTGGATGATGAAAGCGATGTCAGAAACTGAAATGTATTTCAACGCGGTCGAAAGAATTTGTCATTACACAACAATTAAAAATGAAAATTTTGAAGATGGAGAAGCTCCAAGAGATTCTTGGCCAGAAAAGGGTGTCATTGCTCTGAACGATTTATCTCTAAGATATGATGAGAGTCTAAACAACGTTGTAAAGAGTCTTAATCTGAACATTAGCGGCGGAGATAAGGTTGGAATTTGTGGTAGAACTGGCAGTGGAAAATCTTCACTTATGTTGGGACTATTCCGATTGATAGATACATCAAATGGAAAAACAGAAATCGATGGACTTGATATCAGCAGAGTTCCATTAAGACAATTAAGATCTAGACTAGCTATTATTCCACAAGACCCTGTATTGTTCGCAGGTACAGTGAGGTTTAATCTAGATCCAGCCCACAAGTATACAGATCAGGCTATTTGGAAGGCTTTGGAAATTTCTCAATTATCACCAACTATTCAAAAAGAAGGTCAAGGCTTAGAATTAGCTGTTTCAGAAGGAGGCGAAAATTTCAGTTTAGGTCAACGACAGTTATTCTGTTTGGCTCGGGCTTTATTACGTAATTCTAACATCTTAATTATGGATGAAGCTACTGCATCAGTTGATATGGTTACAGATAGAATTGTTCAAGAAGTTATCAAGCATCATTTCAAAGATAGGACAGTTTTAACAATCGCCCATAGAGTGGCATCAATTCTAAACTATGATACCATAGTCGTTTTACAAAACGGCGATGTTATTGAGACTGGTTCACCCGATGATTTAAAAACTAGGGAAGGAGGCATCTTTGCAGGCATGATCCGAGATAATCTGTAAAAAAACAGATCTTTGTATTTTTTATTTCTCTTTTTTTCCTTCTTGTGCTTGTTAGAATCTCATTACTAAACTTTCTTACTGCCAAACGTTCTGTTAAAAGAAAAGAGAAAAACATAGCTTTCGTTAAAAATTTCCCATTACTTTTAACTGGTTTGCTTTTTTGTTCTGTGCTTATTATCCATTTCATATCTTTTGTCTCTTTTATACAAATTATACTTTATTTTGTCATTCATGAAGGGCAAATTTCATTCCAACTACCTTGATGCATATTATTACTCATTAGAAAGTGCTTTCTTTTAAATTTTCCCTATCTGTCTATTAAAATCTTTCACTGTCTCTTTTTTTTTGTTTTTTTTTTTTTTGAAATTTACCAAAACAACGAATCAAAGATTTTTGTCTCCGTAACAGTTCAATATTTCCTTGTTTCTTATTCGTAACTAGATATTTGTTACTATGTTACATAAGATTTTATGAATTAACCATTTATTTTGCTGAATGTTAATTTCGCCTTTAATACAATTGAAACGAGAAAAACAATTATTTAGAAAAGTTATTATTCTGAGAATACTGTCAAAGCGAGATCCTTTATTCCGATAAGATTTTAAAAGGTTGTTCTCTGACATTTTTCTTATAGAACTTGCAGATTTTTAAGTGTTCAGTAACTTTAGGCCTATCCATAGAAATCCAATTAACTTTTGAAAAAGCCGTTGTAAAATGCCAAGTCTTTTTTGTAACTTTCCAGCAACTTTTTGCATCTTTTTCCCATGTAAGATCGATTATACCTCTCTTTTTTACTACAGGTTCACATAATTCATGTAGTTGATGGCAAGTTGATGATAATCTCCATAGAGACGATGAATCCAGGTAGCTCATGATGATTAAAAGAAGCTCTATTGGCAGACTTAACAGCTGAGACTGACAAAAAACGTTGGATGATGCTATCTCTTTAGGGGTTGATGAGCGACAACGATCTCTAGCGGGTGTTGATAAATCATTTGCAGTGACATTCGAGTTATAATCGCAAGAAGTATATATTTCAGGGGTTCCTTCTCTTGTTTTATGCATATGAATATCAACAACTGTCTGTTTGTTTTCATCATTTTTTTTGCAATTGTTCAATGACGGTATGAAAGCATCAAGCTCAAAATCATAGTGCATTTGAGAATTGATTCCGGGTGCGAATCTATAAGTATGCCAGTTACAGCCAGCATAAGCCAGGGGACACCTTATCTGATACCATCCATTGATATTGGATTGGACTTCGTTGTGAACATCTTCGTAATGTGAATGAATTTCATCGCGACGAAAACGTTTATTACAGAGGAGGATATTGTCAATTGAAGATATTGAGTATGCGAATGGGAACTCAATCTGGAGATCCAGTTTGACAATATCTTTGAGCTTTACCTCTTCAGAATTATCCATTTCTTCTTGAGTTATAGAACTGTTTATTTGAGCATGATCTTTCACAGTCTGAGTTGTTGATAAGAGATTTTGTATAATGCTTGACTTTAAACCAGGTGGATACTTCTTTTTATTCCAAACAGAATTACATCTATCATCATCAAACTTGAATTGCCTTGGAGTATCAGATCCAATGCTTGAACGTCGATTTGAATTTCTAGAAAAATTCTTAGTAGCTCCATTCCATGAGCATAATTCAATACAGCTTGGTGATGAGTTTTCCTTTTGCCTGAGAAGATGGTCATCTCTAACAGCAAGGGCAACATCTAATTGACTAAAGCGAACATGGTAATTCTTAAAGCCGCATCGAACCTGTTTTTCCTATATAAATAGAGATAAAGAAAACAATTTGTTGATTAATATTTTTGGTATTTTTACTGTACTTTTAGATACAGAAAATACTACTATATATATAGCATTTATAAGTAAACATCTCTATATTGTCTTTCTATTAAGAAATATTACTTTTTATACTTGCTGATAAGACTAGTATCCTATTCCCTATGATTTTTACGTATTAATCATCTGTTGAATTTATGATTTCAAAGAGGTGAAAGCAAAAATACCTCAATTGGCCAACGGCACCAAACCCTTTTACAAAACACTATATTAGCGGGGCAATGGGGAAGATGGGAAGCTATTTGTCGGCGGCTCATGAAAGATGGGCAACCATAGACAGCATTTATACAGGGTATTTTATTCTCTAAGCAAATAATCAAATGATCTTCTAATTTCCAATCGTGCAGTTTAACCATACATTGAGGACAATTAATCAGAGGATTTTCAGTATTATTGCAATGTATATCAACACAAAATTCATTTCTGTGATCTTTAGCTTTCTTAATAGATTTATCCGTATCCTTTAATCTATAAATTTGATAGAGATCCTCATTTTCTGTATTCATGTTCTTTACTTCTGAAAGTAAAATAAGAAAAGGCCTGAATAATATAAATATTTAAGACTTTTCGTTAACCAGCCTTCCTTTTATACAAGCTAAGCAGAAATAAAAAAAAAACCATACATCACGAACAGTATTATACAGAGATTAGATTTCAGGATTTAACATCATCTTAATCACAACGTAACATCCCATATATCAAAAATTTGTTTACTTATACAGACTTACAGACATGAAAGAAACCATAATTAAACTGAATATGTTATATTTCCTTCCTTATTTTCTACTTTCCATCACTCTTATCTTCTTATCTGTTTTTTTTTTTCAAAAGAAAAATAATAAACAAAAAATTTATTGTAACACTTCATTAAATTATTTGCTTTCTCTAAGCGATCTCTTTGTTTCTCTTTGTTGGGTGAATTTTAAAAGCTTCTTTTACATTTTATTGTTGCATTTGTTGAAATATTTTTTAAGAATTTTTATCATGATTTTTTTAGAGAAAAGTTTTACACTATTATTTACTATATGATTTATTGTTATGCACGACGCCAATGTTTATTAGAAAGCCAATACTACCTCAATCTATCAGAAAATAGAAGAATACGGGAAGAGTTTATGTACAAAAATAGAACACTGATAGCGTTCTCAATACACATGGACACTGGAATATATTTGGAACTACATTCTGTTTTCGCCAATGACAACGGCGTAAACACCCGCTGATTTTTCTGAACATTTATATTCTTTTTCAAGAGTAAAATGTCGGCCAATTCTTCTACTCATTTGCAAAAGAAGACAAAGTTTGGAGGGTAAAATTATATGAACTATTGTTTTGAAATTCTTTTACTTATCTCTGTCTTTAGGTCTAACATTCACTCAAACCGAACCAAGTATAGTCAAAAATCAACGAAATGGAGTAATCAACGCTCTCAATTCGGCGGATCTAGCGTACTGTCAGCAACATCTAGGAAAAATCTTGTTTTAGATAAGACTAATACAGAATTATGGAAACCAAAGTGTAGGGTAAGTAAACTAAACTGTAATAGTAATCCTTTTATCAAAAGTTTATCTGAACTTATAATAGGTCTATAATGAATCTGGCGACGATGTTACTCCTCTACCTTTGTATGCAATGGATCCTAACGTTAAGAGGAATCAGAGTTTTCTTATGGGGGATCATTCGGATGGAACGGTAATTATTGACTTTTATATGAATTATCATTTTTAATCAAACAATGTTCCATATTAGCCAACGGATCTTATGTCCCAACCTGGATCCAATATGGCACATCAAAGTACATTCGGTGCAGGCCCATTTACAAGATCAATAATCAGCGCATCCCAATCTGGAATATCTCATTCACCGGAGGAGTCGTTAATCGATGATCTAACTGCTACTCAAGGCCCAAATGAAGATCAATCAAACTTTGTCTGTTAGTAATTATTATCAATCATAACTCTCCCATATGACTCCCAATATTTTTGTGCTATTTATTAGTTTCAAGAAAAGTCGAAGAAAAGATAGATACTTTAACAGAAGAGGATTTAGAAAAAGCTATAAGGCTAGATTTATATGAAACAGAGACTATAGATATGTTTGAACTGCATCCTATATGTTTTTCTCAAGATTCTGAAGAAGCCAATCTCATTAGAGAAAGGAATGAAAAATATGCGGAGGTTTGTATTCATTATTATAATTGATAAGATCATCAATTATTTATGCTTTTACCTTCTTCTTGGTCAGTTGAAAACGAGCCGAGTTGGGAACGACCGTTATGTTGATAGAAAAATGAATACTTTCAACGAATATCCAAAGAACAAAACAGTTCAAACAATGAAAAGAACTTTTAATGTAAGGATATTCGTAATAACCATGTACTTATTAATAACTTCTTTATAATTATATTTTAACAGGAAATTGGGGTTACTGCTACAACTTGGGATATGTATGACACGTATAAAGCTCTTGAACCTCCACCAGGTTTAATAAATTTTGTAAATTCATCTCCTTGTTTATCTTTCAACTTAATTCAATCACTTTATAGAAAAAACTGATGAAGAAGACGAAGGTCTAGATGGTGATGAAAAATTGGATAGACTAGATAGGCCTCAAACAGGTTCAAAACCATTTGGAAAGAGTAATACAGAAATGTCGTTAGGCGATTCTATGGCTCAACAAACAGGAGTATCAACATTTGAAGACGATTTATCTGTTAGAACCAATTTAGGTTAGTCGTTTCCTACTTTTACAGAATTCTTGACCAATTAATAGATATCGTTGTATCCTAACAATTACTTTAATCCAAACCACTGCTTCTATCACCCTTTAAAAGGGAAATTTTTGGATATACACTGTATATATACAAAAAATATACAGCGTGAAAAAAGCTTTAATACATTAAAAGCTAAATACTACGTTCACAATAAAAAATAAAAAAACTATTTTCTTTCCTGTTCTACATAAAATATTTCCGTATAAATAACTATAGCAAAGACAATGGCCACAACCACTATGACGTCCAGCATGTTTGCACCTCTGCAATCTACTGTAGTTCGTCCTGGTACAGGTTCGTCGTTATTATAAGCAATTGATTTATGTTTGCAAAAAAAAAAACTATATGGAGAAAGACGCAGCCTCACAGCATGATTCAAAACACACGATTTTTGCTGATTACTATTTAATTACAAAGATATCTTCATTTACTGTATGCCGTATATAAATATTTATACATGTAAAAGAAGTTATAAATTGATTAACTATATTACAATTAAACTATTTGAATATATAATATTTACATAATATTGCACATAAAACATGTTTACATATACACGTATATATATACAATATATGGGGTACAGTATCTTTCGGTATATCAATTTCCAACCTTTTCAATATTTGTCCTATGGCTTTTCTATTAAATTTATTTACTATCAAAAAGTAGAAGGAAAGGTGTTCGCTTTCCTATGCACTTAAATATATTTTATTTATTTAAAAAGCACATGATATAAATTTCTTATCCCTCAGATTTTATATGAAATTCATTATATTGAACTATTATATTATATACTTATATTACTGTATAAAATATGCTTATTCTCATTTATTATTTGAACAGAGAGTCGCCTAACTATAACATCTGAATCAGCGTCTGTTCAGGCAAGAGCAGGAACATTTGAAACACTTAGCGAAGAAGCTAAAGATAAATACAGAAAGAAACAGTTTGGTCTAATTTCTAAAGTAAATTTTCATTACTTGCACTTTGTTTCAACAATTTACTAGTAAACTATGCTTGCTATCTATTTGTTTAGTTACCAAATTTCAAAAGGGATTTAGTGATTATGGAAAGAGTTGTCAATTTAAATACTTATCAACCAAAATTAGCTACCTACCGAGACCTTCCAGTATTTCCCCCAGGTTAGCTAAATTTATTAATTTATACTATTAAAAAACTATAGTTTTTTCTTATTTATTTTTTTATTATAGATATTGAAGAAATTGTTGAATCCTTATCAGAAAAACCTGATGTTTCGAAAGACGGTACAACGTTTACTATGGGCACTCCTACTCCAATTCCAAAGAGGGAGCCAACAGAGACTAGTATTTTGGTAATAAATAATTTTACTTATAATAACAGAAACTCTTTTCTCGATATAACCGATTTATTCTTTCACAGTCTAAGAATATACAGGATGCCGGGGCAACACTTACAAGACTATGGATGTATCAATGTCCATTAACTAGGGGCCGTAATGTCTCCTGTATTGCATGGAATAAGAGTAATTTTGTTCGTATTCGCTTTATCATTTAAAAGGTTTTAGATTGATTAATGTATACATTATTCAGGATCTTTTGGCTGTTGGGTATGGTCAATTTGAATACACTAAGCAAAAACCCGGTCTTGTTTGCTGTTGGTCTTTAAAAAATCCTGAGGTTTTTATCACACATCTCTTGTCATTTTCTACTTTAGTTTTGTTTTAAACGATTTAGTTTCCTGAGAGGATTTATTATTGCCACGAAGGAGTAACGGCTCTAGACTTTTCCAAGGCACACCCAAGTTATCTTGCCGTAAGTTTATTCAATATATTGTTTATGACCTAGTTTTTATTAATAATGGCATTAGGTTGGAATGTACGATGGCACAGTAGCAATATATAACGTAAAATCAACTAGTAACGAAACAGTTTTGGATACCTTGTAAGTATATTTATTAACATTTATTCATTTAAAATTCAATATCTTTTTTTATAAAAAAAAAACATTTCATTTTTCTTTTATTATAAAAAAACTCCCTCAACAACTATCTCTTTTATTCTTTACTTTTTTTTTATTAAAAAAAAAACAAAATGTTAGAAAGGATATGAGAACGGTCGACACGTAAGTAAAAATAAAGTAGTAAAGTTTTTTATTATTATTATTATTAAATAACTTAGAGGTTGAGGTTTGCATGAGCACAGCAAAAAATATTTAAAAATAAAATATTATAACTTTAATTGCTTTACAGTTTTCATATTAATATTTATAATTAATTTAATAATCAATCATGTGTATATGTGAAGAATATTTATATAATGGTAACCATAATTAGTATTTTTATCACCTAATTACTATTCATATTTATACTGTTTATATATATATATGTAGATATAGATATATATTTAATAACAATTCGGGTATAATGTTAACAACTAACTAATAGTGATTTTTTTCTTCGTTCTTCTGCCCCCTCCCCCTCCCTCTCCCCTAACCTAAAAAAATATCTGAAAAATCCTTTTCTCTCTCGTTCCCAAAAAAACAAACCCTTTACAGAATCTTAACAAAGAATAAAGCTCAGACGGTGTATGCACAAAATGTTCAATAGTTGTTTTATTGTCTTTAATATTATTCACACAAAAGTATACAGGCATGGTTCACTTGTTTTTTATTAAATTTTAACAATGAATGATTAACTGTTTATTATACAAATAGGTGTTTTATGTTTAAAAAACAAACAAACAAACACACTTTTTTATTTATTAGTACTCTTAATGAATGTAGCGAATGCTTATACACTGGAATTTTTGATAATAAAAGTTGTTCGGTTCGCCTAATTTTTTTTATTTTTTATTATTTTATATTGTTAATTTGCATCATGACGATCTCTAAATAAAATTAAAGATATGTAGATTAATTTCATTGTTACAGAGAATCGGCTGGTAAACACATTGCTCCTGTTTGGAGAGTAAATTGGGTAGAGAAGAATAGGGAACAAGATAACGAAAAATCTGAAGTTCTTGTTTCTATAGCCACTGATGGGCGAGTTATTCAATGGTCAATACGCAAAGGATTTGAAAGTTATGGTTGGTTGATAAATAGAATTTTGATGATAAGGAACCATTAACATTCCGATGGTTTTTTTTTTCCTGTTATTAGATTTGATGAAATTGAAAAGAATGCCTCAAAAGCCTATATGCCAAGGTTTAAGAAATAAAGAAAAAAGAACAGAAGCCTTTATATCCAAATTAGCCGGTGGATTATGCTTTGATTTTTGGCCTGTCGATACAAATATGTAAATATTTTCTTTAACGTATTTCTTATACATCAAATATAATATACAATAAATGAAACAGATATATAGCTGGAACTGAAGAAGGTTACATTCATAAATGTTCTTGTTCTTACAATGAACAATTCCTGGAAACTTATACCGGCCATGCTGTAATTAATACTATCTAATGTAATTAAAAAAATAATAAAAGCTCCTTGATTTTTTGTTTTAGGGACCAGTTTACAGAGTTAAATGGGCACCTCACCTTAAAGGTTGATAATCATAATTATTTTACTTCAGTTTTTAATTACGTTTATATAAATCACACTTTCCTCTCCCCCACAAAGATATCTTCATAAGTTGTAGCGCTGATTGGACAGTTAAATTATGGCACCAAGAGTATACATTCCCACTAATAAGTTGCCAATCTTCCATGGTAAGATATTTTATTTCAATATTTCCAAATCAATTTTCCTGATAATCCGATTGGAAAATAAAATTTTCTTATAAATATACTTTAATTATTCTTTCCCTCTAGAACTCTATTCCGGATATTTGTTGGTCTCCTAAATGTTGTAGTGTATTTGCTTGTGTCAATGAAAGAGGCATAGAAATTTGGGATTTGGCCCAGAATACACTGGATCCTTGTATAAAAACTATACCAGTCGGAGAGGAGAAGTTTAGTTCTATTGTGTTTAGTAAAAATTCAGAGGTAAATATTCTTCAAAGAAAAAAACAGTTTGCGACACTTTTTTCCATTACTAATTGCTTTTGTACTCGTTTGTTTTTTTTACTTAACAGTGCGTTTTAGTTGGAGATAGCGAAGGAACAGTTTCTGTTCATCAACTGCAAAGTGTATATGAAAGTGATGAGGCGCAGCAAAAGACGTCATTTATGAAAGTTATCCACACCGCTCTTGAGACAAGTAAGCAAGATCAGACAAGACAACAACAACAGCAACAACAACAACAACAGCAACAGGCTCAAAGTGAAACCGCGCCGGCTTGAAATGTTCGTTTACGATAAATAACTTTTTGATATTTCTATTAAATTTAATAGTATAAGTTGTATATTACATTTTGAGGTAATAAAAGTAAAATATTGAATTATTTACGGTGGTTTAAAGTGAAAACAGTCTTAACTTTAAAAAAAACTAGTTCTTACGGACGCCGTAACCAGATTACATGCGGAATATTTCGCTTAAAAATGTCGCGGCCAAGATTTCCAGGCTGCCCTGATGCTCGTTTTGGTAGGGAACTAATCACATATACACATTGCGATCAAGCTACTGGTGATGTTAGTGAAGTAGAAGCTTTTGCAGAAAATATTCAAAAAGCAGTGCGAGAATTTTCTGCTTTATTTCACGAGGATGAAGGTGTAAGTAAAATTTCCTTAATAGTAAAACTCCAGCTTGTCTTTTATCTATCCTGCTCTTGCGTAATGCATAATTTTATCAAAACTATTCAGGGAGATGAAGCAGACTTCGAAGGTTTCACTTCCGCAGACTTAGAGGATGCTGAGTACAATTTAAAGCAAACTCAACCACTTGATTCTGATGAGGAATTTTCGTCTAAATCAAGCGAATCCGAATCTCATTCATCCGATTCTAATGCATCAACAACTCCTTCAAAAGTTAAACAAGACAATTTTCACATCAAAAGTGTGACATTTTCCACTGACAAATTAAAGTTATCTAAAAGAAGACGACACTCTGATAATTTAGACAAAAAACATAGCGATAATGAAACAGATTCTCTCGTTGAACGTGAAAGAACAGTCTCAAATGAAAATAGACGGGAACGTCGTCCAAATTCTAAGTTTGTCGGTGGAGACTTTCTAAATAGTTCTATTTCAATTAAACGAAAAAATTTATTGAAAACTACAACTTCCCTCATTCGAAAGCTACCTTATAAATCCAAGACTGTAGCAAAATCGATTAAATATTCTAAAACGAAAAAGAACGTTAAAAATAAATCGCCAGGTAAGTTTATTCCCAAATAATAATTAATTCTTAATTCTAACTGGTGTGTGCCTGCAGGTAAAGAAATTAATCTTAGTCATCTTATTTGTTCCTGCTGCGGAGTGTCAATTTCTGCAAAAAAGAAAAACACATTCAAAGAGTCAACAACCTATTGTCTACAATGTAAAAATTTGTATGATAATGTACAGAAAGGATTAACCCAAGTTGAATGTCCTTATGCAAAGGAATGTAAAATTAGTGATCTGGAAAAATGCGACGCCTGCTGCTATCAACGTTTCTGTGAACTTTTGTCATTAAATAGCGATTTTACTTTGACTGTTCCATCAGAGGTTTTTATTAACAACTCTACTAATTTCTGCTGTTTGCTTATAGTTAATAACATTTTTTTATAGGAAGAGAATAGTCAAACCAAGAATTCAATTAGCGAGGACACCGATAACAAAATTGATTCAATTTCTCCTGATGTTCATATCGAAGCTATTTGTGAAGTTTGCAATTGGAAAACAATAGTTAAAGAATATCTTGGTGTTTCATCCTGTACAAAATGTCGAAACTTGTTCAATTACAATAGAACCAACAGAAAGCAGAAATTATTTAGAAGAAACGTTAATTGTACAGGAAAGTGTGACATTCAACCTGTCAAATTTGGCGGTTGTAGGTATTGTTTGTCTCAGAAATGTTATAATATCTTTGAAGAGGGTCGAAAGGTGAAGCTCAGTATATTTCTATTTTTATTTCATTTTCTTATACAAATAATTAAACTTCCAGAGAAGCAAATGCCAAGGAAAATTTATATTGGGTGAAAAGAGTACAACGCCTCATTTAGCAAACGTTGATTCTACTGCTTTAGAAAAAGATACTATGGTATTTATATATTAACTACTCATTTCAATGATTTATTCATTATTTTCGAAATAAAAAGGATAAGTCAATGGAAGAAAGTAGTGAGGACGAAGCTAGCGGTCAAAATGGTCCAAGAGTTAAGCACGTTTGTCGAAGTGCGTCTGTCGTATTTGGTTTACCATCAGCAAATTTTGAAGATGAAAACGAACCACCTGCACCTCGCCTTAGCGCCTTACCAACAAACAAAAAACAACGTATTGCAAGGAAATTCTTAGCTCGTGATTCTGATTTAGAAGAACTAAACGTTGACGATATGATAGGTGAAGTTGCAAACAGTAAAAAGAGTACTCCTACTCCTAATGCTACAAAAAAAACCAATCGATGCGGACGCTGTTCCAATTGTAAACGAAAAAATTGTGGAAATTGTCCTAATTGCAAGTTTGTATTACGATCAATCATATGACATTTATTTAGTACTTTACCTAATATTTTTTTTATCTAATTTTTAGGGAGCCTCTAAAACTAGGACGTGTTAAACTAGATTGTTTGTAAGTTTTACAAAAATAGTCTTATCGTAGATTTTTTCTTATCGATTAAATTTCTACGTGTACAGGGAGAGAGTTTGTTTGGCAGTAATCGATAGTGAATCTGAATTGGGAAAGTTAAGGGGTCGAGAGTCTATTCGTCGCAAGCGATACAGAGCATTTGAAGAAGACTATGAATATAGTGAGTTATCAACTACCGACGATGATTCGGATAAGAATTGTATTTCCAATGAGGAAGAACAAGATGAGACTACTTCTCGAATATCAAAAAGTAAGCATAGTCTTTGTCAGCCGTTGAAAAAATTGTATTATCGCTTAAATTTATCACCAATTCAGTTGATCAAAATGGAGAGAATTTGAAAATTAGGAATTTCTTTCGTACCAGCGATAGCGTGCCACCTGAAAGTCTGATGAAACGGAATCTTTCACCAGATAATATCGGAAGTCGAAATAATGCTACTACAACGCGACTAGGAAGGCATATTAAGCCTAAAGCTCGCTATTCAGATTGCAATTTTTCTAGTATAACTGCTTCTTCAACTGAGAGAGCAGATACTAATGATAAAAAAGATAGAGATATTAAGAAAAATCAAAGGTTAAAATTGCTAAAATCCAGCAAACTGCCTAAGAAACCTGAAAAGCAAGAAAAGCCGTCTGCTCCACCTGTTCCAAAGGTATTTTAAAATGAACTTGGAGTTTAGAGTAAATGTTTGTCTTATTTCAGCAACCAAAAACGATTAAGAAAGTAGAAGAAAAAAAAGAAAAACCAGGCAACAAAGAAAAGCCGAGAAGAATAAGGACAAAGAACGTAGTTTGCGAAGATAATTCAAAAGTTGACCCAAAATTGATCCCAAGATTGAAGTGGCCCCAATCCGCAGGGGAAGATTACATAAATTTGGATTTTAATGCAAATCTTTCCCTATCAGAATGCTGGGCAGAGGGATTTAGTGTAATAACAACTGCAAATACTAAAATTCCATCAGTTCTGTGCTACCTATGTGGCTCCATTGGCAACCATAATTTGATATTTTGCAATGTATGCTGCGAACCGTTTCACTTTTTCTGTTTAGAAAAAGGTGAAAAACCCATAAAAGGTGCTTTGGACACGTGGATTTGCCGTAAATGCATCTACTGCAGGGCTTGCGGTGGTTCAAAAAAGTCGCAAGAATTAAAAAGATGTAAAATTTGTCAAGACGGTTATCATATTAATTGTGCAGGTCAAAATCATTTATCCTTCGGCCCTCAAAAGTCTTGGATATGTCGCCGCTGTGTTAAATGTAAAAATTGCGGTATCAAAAGACCATCCGGATCGTCTGGAAAGTGGTATAATGATTTTACAATGTGTCATAAGTGTTCAAAATCACTAAACCAAGGAAATTTTTGTCCTATTTGCAAACACTGCTATAGTGACAGTATTTTCGACACAAAAACAATACAATGCAGCAAATGCGATGTTTGGGTTCATGCAAATTGCATGAATATTTCAGGTACATACCGTTTATAATTTATAGATAAGGTGTTTCACTGTTTCTTTTTTATATTATTAGATGATATTTATGAGATGATGTCAAATCTTTCTGAGACTCAAGCATTTCGTTGTTCGAAATGCTGTCCAGATAAGGAACCTATTTGGCTTTTAGAATGTAATAATCAACTTCGTGGTGGGATGACTTCTATTCTGGAAAAGTTGAAGGAATTTGAAAATGTTTTAGAACCCTTGTCTCGTGATAGCTTGGTAGGTATTCAACCTTCTAAAAGCTGTAAATATTTTACTAAAATATTCTTTGATGTTGTTTTAGGTTTTATGCACTGAAAGTAACTTAAATAAACATCGCTCTACGAAAGAAACCCATCCGTACACTTTTGATGATATAAGTGAAAAGATGATTAAAGAAGATTATAGCGTCGTAAGTAGTTTTATTAATATGTTTTTTTTTATATTTTGATACGCTTTTAAATGATTTCATTCTAATGCAGGATTCATTTTGTGATGATATTGTAAGAATTATAAGATTTAATCAAAACAATTGTCGTAATCGAATGAACAAAGAACAGGACATAACAAATTGCGTTGTTAAATTTTTAGAGGTTACTTTCATTTTTTGAAAATCACTTTAATTTAATTACTCATAATGAATGTTTTTTTTAGTTAATGAATGAAAATTTCCCTTGGTTTGACTCAAGAAAATGTAGATTTTGGGAATTTAGTCAAATTTTTCCGGAGTATGTTTAATGATATTCTTTTTATATAGTTTCAATTCTGTTGATACACTTCCTAATAATTCTGTTATTACTTGTTTTTTATTATATATAGCTGTATGCTACCAAATGCTTGTATGCCACCTAATGAAGATCACACATATGCATCATGGATGAACGACAGTAGGGAGATATTTACAAAATCAAACAATAATTTTGATTTATGCGACGCATCAAATTTGGACATTTTAAATAAAAATGATTCGAGGAAATGCAGCTTTTGTCAAGTTGTCGGAGATTCTCCTGTTGAAAGTGCAGGTAGATTATTATACGCTGGACCTAATGATTGGGTACACGTAAACTGTGCCTTATGGAGCGCTGAAGTATACGAAAACAATGATGGACAAATATTCAAAATACAAACTGCCATTTGCAGAGGAAGTCAATTGGTAAGAAATAAACAGAGAATTCTATATTTTCAAGATAGATAACTAAATCGTTTTTTATTACTTTCTGAAGAAATGTCAAAAATGCAGTATCAGAGGCGCTACTGTTGGGTGTTGTAAGCCAGGATGTACCAGCAACTATCATTTTATGTGCGCTCGTAGTGTTGAATGTGTATTTCAAATTGATAAGAAGATGTTTTGCTCTAAGCATCGCAATTCAATTAGTAATCAAGTAAGAATATTGTTATATATTTTATCAAGTTATTAAACTTCTTTTCTCTCTTTTTTCCTTCGTTCAATTAGATTTTATCTCTACAAGC
Source organism: Dimorphilus gyrociliatus (assembly GCA_904063045.1). Taxonomy (NCBI): domain Eukaryota; kingdom Metazoa; phylum Annelida; class Polychaeta; family Dinophilidae; genus Dimorphilus; species Dimorphilus gyrociliatus. Next base: position 4,293,504 of record CAJFCJ010000007.1, read on the forward strand.
ATTTCCAGTTCTGAGAAGAGTGTTTGTTAATTCTCAGAGTCGTAAGTCATACAAGTCTGTATTGCCAAACGAAGTGAAAGTTCTAGTTGGTTCATTGACTATAAATAGCCTTGGCCATCTAATACCATTATCTGACAAACCTGACCATCTTCTTCCGAATGAATTTCTGTTGCAACGAAAATACTGGTCTTATAATTCAATAAAAGAAAAGATAACGTACTCTCTAAGAGTACATTTGGTTCAACCAATAGATAGAATTGAAGTGAAGGAAACAAGAATAGTTCATGATGAAAATCATCCAGATTTCGATATTAACGTGTTAAGAGATTATGAAGAAAAAGGAATTCATATCAGTAATAAGAATTCAGAGAAGGAAAGAAAACTATTTCATTTAGATTTGGAAAAACCTGATTTCGATTATAGAAATTTAGCTCCAAAAACACTAAAGCTGTTAGGCTTTCCGACAAACGATAGTGATAATTTTAGTGTATCAAATAATCTCATAGATTTAACTAATGCTGATAATCAGGACGACCTACCTTCTTCCGATAATGATGGTGACTGCTATATTATTGTTAACAACGGAGCTGATGAAGCAGATATTGCTTTAGAGTTTGAATCATATAGTCAAGATAACATAAGAATAATTAATGAAGACGAAAAGATAATTATACCACAAATTGATGGTGCTAATGATAAAACAAATACTCAAGGGAAATATCCGAATATTAAAAATTGTTTTGTAAAAATTTTACGTCTTCCTGATGTAGCAGCAAATGAATATTTAAAAGGAAATTACAAGAAAAGTTCAAACGAAAAATTACATCCAGAGATTAAAGAGTGTTCAGTTAAACTTGTTCGAGTGACTGCTCAACAAATACGACAACTTTCCAGGCCAAAAAATCTCGTTGATTCTACGGAAAAGAGAGATTATTGGTATTGTTCAAAATGCTATGTTGTTTATAAAACGCAAAAAGCTCAGGATTCTCATCAAAAACGTTGTGCGTTCAAAGATAATGAAAAGGAAAAAAATTCTAACAAAGTTGATAAAAATGACACTGATACGGATGAGGAAGTGGATTTCTTTCAAAATGGTCCCATGGATAACAGTAATAATGTTAAAAAAATGGATACTAATGGGTTAAATAACAAAGTGAAGCTTCCTAGTATCCATTGTTTTGGTAAAAATTCTGCTTCTAATTTAACTTCAACAACCTCACAAAATTATCGTTTTCAAAATTTTACAATGGATCCGATTCACGAAAAGCTGAATAGTGAAAATTCTTTCAGTAGCAAACGAAAAATTAGTTGTAACGCTCAAAAGATTGTAGTTTGTAAAACATTAAATAATCAGCCAATGACGAAGCTAGATTTGTTTTTTCAATCAATATCTAATGATTTCATGTCCAATGTCAATAGTTTACCTACAGAGGAGGAAATTTCTAATTTGAGTGATGAACAATTAGTATCTACATACGATGCGGATGGTAGCTTATCCTCTTTTATTTTGAAAAAAGCGCAATGCCATAACTTAGATATTGATGTTAAAAAAATTCGGTCACTAATAGCCAATCAAATGAAGAAAATGGTTGAGATGAAAAAATTAATACCTCATTATAGAAATATTGCGTCGAATAATTCGTTGAAGAGAGGACCAACTATTATAAAATTAAACACACCAGGGCATGATCAGGTTGAAAGAGCAACGTTTGAAGTACAGGGAAAACGACGAAAAATATGTGATTTACCTAGTACTTCAATAGAGAAATCTCCTGATAAATCGTGTATATTGTTACATTCCGAAAGAAGAAAGCTTAGACTTCCGCCAGCAACTCAGGAAATAGATGTACCTAGTACAGATTTGCAAAATTTATACGGAAAAAATAGTCATGATAAGGTTAATTGCTATTCTTAAATATTTAATTGTTAGCTTTGATTAAATCTAACCTGTAAACTTATTTATAGAGTAAAGATCCTAATTTATTTTTCGAAATAAGAAGCGAGGGAAAAGTTTTAGTAGAGAGCAAAGCCGTCAAAGAAGCCTGGATGACTTTGTTTAAGAAAGTTGCCGAAGTTCGGTTAGATTCTAATTTACCTCACTTATCATTTTCATCTTGTAAACCTACTTTATTTTCTGGATATGGTTTAAAATCTGTAACTTTTCTTACCGAACAATTGTTCGGCAACACTTTTTGTCGCCAATATACTTTTAAGACACGTAAAGTTTCTCCAGTGGATTTTGTTCCCGAATATTCTAATCCCTCAGGATGCTGCAGAGCCGAGCCTTACAGGGACAGAAAAGCAAAAGATATGTTCAATTTTTTACTTTCAAAACACCGAGTATTTCCGACAACTCACTTCTCAAACGATGCTCCCCATCATATGTTGCAGAAGAGTCAAATTCGAGCAACTGCATCAAATTTACCGCTCGTTATGAGACTTAGACATCTGCCAGATATGGCTAAGCAAGCTGTAACGGTCCATAGATCTCCAATTCACGGTCGGGGGTTATTCTGTCTTAGAGACATTGAAATGGAGGAAATGATTATAGAATACGCAGGAGAATCTATCCGAGCAATCCTAGCCGATAAAAGAGAGAGGGAATACGAAAGAAAGGGAATAGGATGCTATATGTTCAGAGTTGATCATGATACCGTTATTGATGCAACTATGAGTGGTAATGCAGGTCGATTTATTAATCATTCTTGTGAGGTGAGAAATTTCAATAGTTGCCCATAAATAATTTGAATTAAAAAAAAATTTCTTTCCTACAGCCTAATTGCTATTCAAAAATTATAAAAGACACAAATAATCAAAAACGCATTGTTATATTTGCACAAAAGAGGTTAGTTACCTTCGCGCAATTATATAATTTCGCAAGATAGACAGTTAATTTTCTATAATCCTTTTTTCTTGCATTGTTACAGTTTGAAAAGAGGAGAAGAGCTAACTTACGACTACAAGTTTCCACTCGAAGATGTGAAAATTCCCTGTTTATGTGATGCCAAAAAATGTCGGAAATACTTGAATTAGTCAAGAAGCTGATAAAAAAAAACATTTTTTTGGTGCTTTTCTATAAAAGTGCGATAAGAAAAAAATCTTTTCACTTCTTTGCCTTTGTTATTCTTTATCTATTTTTTCCGTTTTGTTTCTTTTATTCGGTTCTCTTAATTTTTTTTAAGTCACCCTCAATAAGAAAAAAGGACGTGTGTTGTGTTCACTTTGCCTATTTATATCAATGCTATCATATTCTGAAAATATGTTTTAAGTATACTTGAAAATGTACTTTTAGATAGGAAAAGGAAACTAATAATGATAAAAAAAATTATTAATACTTTTGTAATTAAATTTCGTTTTCTCAGTAAAACTTGACATTTTTTACAATTTTAATGAAACGTAAGTTGAAAAACAGTAATGCATGCAATACACAGGTATAAATTTAGTTTGAATTATTCGATTAATATTAACAATTATTTGTTATTTATTAAAAAGTTATTTAATCCTTAGTCTAGTATTCCCATATTGATTTTTTTTCTTTAAAATGGGAGCACTAGGTTTAGAAAATCTAATTTATTAACAATAGCCTTTTCTTAATTACAACTATTTACTTTGTTTTTTAAATTTGTTATATTTAACCAATATTTTAAAAAATTATGAAGAAATTTTCTATAATAGTATAACGAATAAAAGACAATAAAATAGATGTAGGATCTATTATCATGTTTTTACTGAGCAATAAGCATACATTTATATACATATATAGATAGTTTATCAATATTTTAATATTGATAAAACTAGTGTAATTGTTATTGATTAATGAAAAATTTATGCTAAAATATATATGTGATATATTTTCAATTTGAGCCTATTATCCGCAAGTCGTAAATCTCAAATCTTTTATCTATTTACAGTTATTTCTCTTAAAATAACTTGTTATAATAGTATGGTTCTTGTGCTTTACTAATTTTTCTGCAATATAATTTTATAATTGTTTTCGTCCTAAATGGAATAAAAAGCAACAAGTTAACAGTTGTTTATACTGTATATTGTATATATTTGTTATGAGAACGAAATTTATGTATTAATCAGGAGATAAGTAGGCCTCAGCACATGTTTCGATCTCGTTGCTAAGCAATACTGTAAACAGGAAAAATTAGGTACCCCAATCCGTTCATTTTAGTTTTAGTGGCAGTTTCGACAGGAAAATTCTCTCGTCCGAATATTTTCTTTCCACAATGAGAGAAAGTGATATCTAATCCTGAAAGGAGGACAATTTTTCATGAAGAAATCAAATACAAATTTTTAAAAGGATATTTTCAGGAGAATAATTCAATCAAAATCGGAAAAGAAATATTTATTAGTGAAATTTATAGCGATATATATAGAAAATATATATATATATATATATAATTCTAAGTGTATATATCAATATATATATATAGAATATAAAATCAAAAAAGAATCAATCGTTCATATCTATAACTTAAGTGAAAATTGGTAAGTTATAATGTTCTATTCAGAATGTTTTTACTTCTAGATTTACGTTGCAAAAAAAAGAAAAAAAACAAAAGAACAAAAAGAAAAAAGCCTTAAATTTTTATGAACACATTAAAATCTACGTCTTTTTTCCTTCCTATCTGCTACATTTAAGATCTGCATTTACTTTTTGTTATCTTAAATCTTGAATGTTCCCTCCTTTATTTATTAACTTTTCAACGACAAATATTCATTTAGGTATACTAATTGACTGCAAAGATGGCTGAAGCTGTAAAGGTTATCGTAAGGTGTAGGCCTATGAACACCAGAGAAAAAGATTTACGTTGCGAATGTGTGGTATCAATGGATGGTAAAATAGGACAATGTTCAATAAACAATCCTAATGATAAAAAGGCACCACCAAAATCCTTTACTTTTGACGGAGCGTTTTTTATCGATTCAACCACTGAACAGATTTACAACGATATTGGCTATCCCTTAGTAGAGGTGAGTTCAAATTTTATAAAGAATTATCAAGTTTTCACTTAAACTGTACAACAGTTTGTAAATGTCTTAAAAAAATTTTGAGTATTGTATGAACGTACTATAATAATACTATTAGTTCACCTTTGACTATATAATTAATGAACATATGAAAAAAACGTCAAGTAGTTATTATTTACTCCTAATACATAGGGCGTCACTGAAGGCTATAATGGTACAATATTTGCCTACGGGCAAACAGGATGTGGAAAAAGTTTTAGTATGCAGGGTATAACAAATCCAGCAACGCAAAGGGGAATAATACCAAGGTAAGAAATCTTCTTTCTTACTCTATTATCAATCCTAATATGTTTTGTAATACGACTAATTGAATTGTTCACTGTGTGTCTCTTATCAATTCCCGTATTTTTCCTATTCTTATTAAAGCTGCTTATTACGTAATCGACTCATTTATTGATCTTTTTATTCACAATGTTTTAAACAATCTTTCTATTATACGTGTCATTTGAAAGTTAAAACGCAAGAAGTTAATTTCTTAATCTTGATCAAGTGCTGTGTTATTGAGTTCATATATATGTATATATATAAATTTATACATACATTTTATATATATATATATATAGATGTATATACTAATTTATTAATATATAGTATAGATAACAGTTTAAGCTTGATATTTCCACTTAAACTTCACCAAAAAATTCGTTCATTTGGTTATGTATTACTCAATTTTAATCTACAATTATTTAAGAATTAACACAGGCCTAGTATATATTTTCTTAAACACGAGAAAGATCGTGCTTTGAGGGGGGTAAAGAGGAAGAAAGAGAAGAAGAGAGAGTTATTTGCCTATTTTTACATATGTATATATATATACAAATATATAATTTAGAAAGAGAAAGAATGTTTAAACAATTAGAATTGTAACTTGATATGAAGAGATATAAAACATTAATATTTGGAAAATGCAGATTAGTATGTTTAGCTCTTCGAAAAATGGTGTAAAAAAGAAAAAAAAAGCCGAGAATCGAAAGATCGCCAAGTGAAAAGCATAAATATTTTTATTCAATCGATCCTAATGTCATTGTGCATTAGGTGTTCGCCATAACTTGAAGATTTCCTTATCGATTTTGTTATATTTATATCCTATAAATATAAAAGAATACACATATAGCTCTATTTTATAAATATACATAGAAATTTATATACTATATATATATATCTATACATAAATATAAATACATATTTGTCTTTACATATATAAAAATTTGAAATATATCTTGTTTCCCAGTTGAAACCACTACATTCTTGTACTGTCTTCTCCCCCACACCAATTCCTTAATTAGCTATGTATTTTATCAATATTATTATAATTATTAACCTTTAATTTTTATTCTTATATATATGGTTTATGTATAAAACAGTGAACAATTCATTATTAGTCATTAAATGAGAATGATTTAGCTATCGTTCTTAAAATATCGAAGAAGAAATTATAAATTGCATTTAATGATTTTCTTAATAGGGCATTTGACCACATTTTCGAAACTGTACAAGTTACGGAAGGCTCGAAATATTTAATCCATTCTTCGTATCTTGAAATCTATAATGAAGAAATAAGAGATCTACTTGGTAAAGACTCCAAAAAGAAACTAGATTTAAAGGAGCATCCCGAGAAGGGTGTTTATGTTGCAGGTCTTAGTTTACATCCCTGTAAAAGTGTTATAGACTGTCAAAAAATTATGGAAAAGGGTTGGGATAATAGATCTGTGGGTGCAACACTGATGAACAAGGATTCGTCTAGGAGTCACTCAATATTTACTATACATTTAGAAAGGAGCGAAGTAGATGAATCTGGAGAAGAACATATTAGGGCGGGTAAATTAAACTTGGTCGATTTAGCTGGTTCAGAAAGACAGGGTAAAACCGGGGCAACAGGAGATCGTCTTAAAGAAGCCACTAAAATTAATTTATCACTTTCGGCACTTGGAAACGTTATTTCCGCACTTGTAGATGGAAAATCAAAGCACATACCTTACAGAGATTCTAAATTAACTAGGCTATTACAAGATTCTTTGGGAGGTAACACTAAAACTCTTATGGTTGCTTGTCTTTCTCCCGCCGATAACAACTACGATGAAACATTGTCAACACTAAGATACGCGAACAGAGCCAAAAATATAAAAAATAAGCCTAAAATTAATGAAGATCCTAAGGATGCTCTTCTAAGAGAATACTCAGACGAAATTGCTAAGCTAAAGGCTATGTTGAGAGGTGAAATACCTGTAGATCCAGCCCAGTTAGAAGGTGGAGTAGGCGGTAATTTCAAAGCTAATGCTCCAGCACCTCAAATAAAAGAGAAAATCGTTGAAAAAGTTGTATACGTTAATGGGACAGAAGAGCAGGAAGAAGAAAGAAACCAATTAAGAGAGGTAGGTGTATTTTATTACAAGGTATTACGTAATTATTAAATAAGCCTTAAACAATTTTTTTGTAAGTAAATGAATAAGATAAAAAAGAAAATGAGAAACAAGCAAGCTTATTATCATATTGATTAAAATTAGTAGCTAAAATAACGGGCACTTAAAAAAAGCACTTTTTCTACTAATTTATTTGTCTTTCTTTATGTTTAAGAAAAAAATATCAATAAAACAAATATAAAACACTTTAAATCAATTAATCGAATTATATTAAGGTCTTTGTTTTATAGACCTATGCAGCCGCAATATGTAAATGAATTTATTTATTATTAACTAAGTTAAACTCACCTTTTATTTTATTTTTTATTTTTTATCTATTTTTTTTTCAATCGAAAAATCACTTATACAGAAAATCACAACGGTAAGAATATAAATAGTAATAACATCTAAGAATTAAACTAAATCAAACCAAGAAAAAAAGCATTAATCATATATCAGATTTGTTTTTTTTTCTCTTTCTATCTTCCTTTGTCCCCTTACCTATCGTTTTTCTGTCTTCTACTTACCTTTACCATCTCTCCATCTTGAAATAATTTAAAAATATGCTTCAGACAATTAATATTTCTTTTAAGTAGTTAATTTAGTTTAGTCTAGTAGTAAAGCTTATTACGATTTTTTGTTGCATACGATATCGTATATCAATAATTTGATAATATTATATAAAACTTTATGTAATAAAAATTATATTAGAAAGCACTTTCTGTCAAATATTTGATAAAAAAAATACTGAAAAGTCTTTCTAAAATACTTTTTTTTATCCTTTGATTTTACTGTTTCATTCTGTCATTATCTAGTTTTATTTATAAATTAAAAAGACTAATTATTTAATGTTTTGTTCATTCTTCTTCACAAATAATTATCTCATTTATATTTTAAGAGAGAAATTTGCTTCTAATATTTTTTTATTTCAATATTAATTAGATATATTTATATTAACTTTTTATTTACATTGTTAGGAATATGAGGAAAAGATTGAAAAATTACAAAAAGCATACGAAGAACAAAAACTTAGTGCAGATGCAAGAGAAAATGAATTAGAAAAGTAATTTTTTGTTTAATTTTAATTCTTAATTCTATTTAATTTATTTATAGATTGAGAAGTCAATACGAGGCAGATATAGAGAGTGTTAATACAAATGATGCAGAGTTAGGTGAACCAGGTAACAAAGTTTTTACAATATCTTTATTCCTTTATTCCGTTATTTAATTCTATCGAAGACTATAATTAGAACATAGATAGGATCTCTTGGCAAAGGCTTTAGCACTATTATGGCATTTTATTATTTATGTTCATATATACAATATACTGTATTTACTTTCAACACACATTTTTTTGGGTTATACAAGATTAGGCGATATCTTTCAATTTTTTTTTACTATATAAATTATTATTTGGGGCGTTAAGTTCGTCTTGCTAAACCGTCGTCAACTCCTCGAATAACTTCATCGGGTAGTTTACATTTTGTACCGGAAGAGGAAGAAATGGATTTTGAACCTGAAAGTGTTACTAGGAGTAGAGAACCTTTAAAGAATATAGCTTTAAAAGCAAAAATAAATAGAAGAAAAAGCCATCAAAACATTGTTCTTGAAACCGACGATAGAATGGATAGGCTTTATGCAGCCCTGGATGGTGAGAGGGTTGAAAATTAATTGAATTTCTCTTTAACCTGATTAAAAGCAGATTAACCTAGTTATTTCCAATAGAAACAGTTTAAAAATCTCATGCTTATTATTATCTTGCTATTTCCTTAGTTTTATTGAACGAAGGCAAATTTATTTTCCATTAAGAATGATTAATTTCATTCTTCTATTTTTATATACTCTATTTTTTCATGATTCGTTTATTTTTCAATCTATCATCTCTAACAAAATGCTAAAAAAAGTTGTTTTTTGAAAAATTAAGTTGCTGGTACTAAAGGATCAAAGAATGGTAAAAGTCCTCGTAGTAGGAAAGGTAATAATACTGTATGGTTCACGAATATTTAATATGGATTGTCTTTAGTTGTTTAATTTGGTTTACATAAAAAAAAGTCGGGTTGATGAAGGGAATAGTTATGCTATTCGTTTCATTACCATAGGGGAAGAATAAAATCAAATGTAGCGGGTGAAGGAGATTAGAGAAGAAAGAGCCGTATATTTCTATTCATTCTTACTCATAATAAGAGAATAACAGAAAGGATAAAGATCTTGTTTAATACAGTATGGTGAATTAAACATTTCAAACTGAAACTTTCCAATAGTGAAAAGAAAGGAGAAATATTATTGTAATATATATGATCAAGTAATAACATTTAAATGCTATAGTTGAAAGTTAACATATAGGAAAAGTGTAGTTCTTTAAAGACGATTTCGAGTCATGTAACCTATTTCAAGACTATCAGGTTATTATCCGCTATATTCTATATGTAGTAGAAGGATATGAATATCAACTTTAAACTAAATGATAAGTAGGAGTATTTATTGTATATCGCTATTTCTTCGTTTATTGGTCAAGTCTACTTCAAACTAACATTTACAAAAAGAGGAATGCTTACAATAAAAGTACTTTATCTCAAGCGTCAAATTTGCAATAATTTAATAACGTGGTGAATATTTAGCTCAACTATGTAAAAAGGATTAATAAGCTAAAGAAATCTTTTATAAAATTATTTTATTTATTACTTCTTATGAGTAATAGAATCAATGTTATATACTAATATTGGAGGCGGTCTATTTTCAATAAAAAATCCAGCCCCCTACAATATCCCAATAATTTTCTAGAAGCGAATATAAAATTAAATACAGGATTTAACAAGTATCAATATAATTAATTAGCTTAAGAGAAATATAAATACTATTTGTTCCTTCCCTCTATTTGTTAAAAATCAATTTTTTTTAATTCTGCACAACTAAAACACAGATGGTGTTTTTGATGAATTAACAAATCTTTATGTGTTTTTTTTATCTTCTCAACTTTCCTTATTATCTATCTACCTGTTTCTCTCTTTCTCTCATTTTACTCTCTTACAAGGTTTACCCTTGAAATATTTATTAGTTAAATATATTCATTTCATATTATTTTTTTTTAACAGCTAAAGCAAAGTCAACGACTCTTCAAGATGAAATTGAAGAGGTAACAGATTAACTTCTTTTACCCAAATTTCTTGTCATTTATTCAACAATACCCCATTATGCTTTAAATATTACAACTATATTGTGGTGCCATCTTGAATTTTCTTATACCTTAAATATTTTCTTTTCTTTGCAGATTGGTGAGGAGGATGAATCTTATAATGGCTCAGATGATCGTCAAGTTCAAAAAGCCACTAGAATTGTTGAAGGAGATGAAGAGATTCTTCAAGAAGAAGCGAAAAGAAGGTATAAGTCATAAGCATGAATAACTAAATACCAGTTTTAGATCTTATCTGAGATAATCTATCCATGATTTCATCTTATTAAATTCAACTTAGTAAGATAGTTAAAAGGTTTATTTATCAGGAAAAGAGCCCAAGTTTAAACCTAACAAATTGCGTCTAATCTATTCATTGATTTAACTAAAGCTTAATTGATTATTTGAAAACATAAAAAACAGACCATCTAAAGTGGAAATTGAAGCGGAAGCTCGACACAGGTAGAGCATAAAACTGCACAAAGAGAAAATATTTATTTTATTATTATTTGGGTCACTTTTAAAAGCGAAGGCGTTTTAAAACGTCAATTTTTTTTCTGTTTCTTTTCCTCTTTTATTTTGGCTCAGCTTTTTTGAATAACAAATCTTGATGTTATATTGTGATTTACATTTTATAAAACACTCTATTCCTTATTTTTCAATTTGAAATAAACCACAGAACAACTTATATAACTCACATATCACATATTTATTTATATATTATATATTTTACTTGTATAATAATGTTTTTTTTATCACGAGTTCATCAACTTACTTTTGTGTAATTAGTTATCTATATTATTAATGATTTTACTTATTTCAATCTGTTAGATTGGCTGAACTTCAACAAGCCATGGTCGGAGGTGAAATGAAAAATAATGAAGAAGTCAAAGAGCGTAGAAGAAAGAGAAAACATCATGCTGAAGAAAGAAAACAAAAATTAGCAGGTAAATGATTGAATTTCCAATAGTTTTCACAACAGTACAAAATATTTAATAATTGTACAGAGGCTCTTCAGAATATGGATGGAGATGATATTATGCTACAAATATATGATAATGCGCAAGATGAAGTTCGCATTAAAGATAAACAATTAAGAAAAGCGCAGAATACTGTAAATAATATATTTATAATTATATTATTCAGGTGGAAAAGCTCTTAAGAACTTTATTTAACTTTCAGATGATATCATTGAGAAGCGAAATTGCAGATTTACAATCAGAATTTGAATTCGATCGCAGTACTTATCTCGATACCATTAGAAAGCAAGAACAACAATTTAAACTAATCCAGTCTATACTCGATAAAGTATCTCCTACAATAAGGCGAGATTGTAATTATGCTAATCTTGATAGAATAAAAGCGCAAAGCAAGTAAGTTAAATTTAGATTATAAGTTTATTCCTCTTTTGTAATTACAACTATTTTATCAACTTTATTATATTTATCATTAATTTATAAGATGGGATGAAGAAAGTGAAACTTGGATATTACCCAAAATGACTATTGAAAGAACAGTCTTGCCCTCCGTACCTGGAGGAATAACACCAACTGCTAGACAAGAGAATCCTCGAATGCGAGTTAATGGTACTGCTGTTTATTCTGAAGAAGATAGAAATGCTGAAGATGCTTATTTAATGAAACTACAAGAAAGAGGCAATAGTGAGTCTCCAAGTTATTTTGCTAATCGGAGACAGGATACTCTCATATCAAATGCTCAACAAGATAGAAACAGAGGTATATTATAATGGAATAACCTACTAAATTGATCTGATTAAAAATAGTGTTTGTTTTTAGTTTTAGGACGATCCAAAAGCCCAAATGGACTACTAACAAATGGGAATACTCAAGTGGGGGGTGAGCTTAATTTTCAAGATAAAAGAGCCGCTGAAGTTCACGGTCAAATGTTGGGAGACGGAATTGATAGGAAGCCGATAAGATTAGAATCGCTCCCAACAGCTTCGGCAAATATGAAGAAGAATAAAAAGAAGAAAAATATTAACACAATGGAATATTATTAAGCAATTTTTCAGCATGGGGATAATTGAAAGAAGCGAAACTTAAAGTGTTCACCCCATTGTTTTAGTTTATTTTATTTTCGTTATATAAAGCTTATGCAATTCTATTTTCGTCCATATATTAGAGTATTTGTTTACTTGATTATATTTTAAGAAATCAAATAACAACAAATGTCACCACCAGAAAATGTTGACCAATTAACGTCAGACTATCTTTCACTCAACTTAGGTAAATTATGTCCCATTATCAGTTTTGAATCACTAGCAAAAGCTGCTGATATACTTTCTGAAAGTCTTTCTATTGAGGGAAGTAAGATTACAAGATAAATAAATCTCTTTGAATATTCTAATTGGGACTGCCGACTATACACTATACATCAGCTTTTGATATGATTTAACAACTTTAGAGGGTATTTCTGTATTTCTATGACGTTAAAGGTAAATTTTACTCCTGAAGAATTCTGCCAACGATAGTGTTTTCTACTTGATTTTTTTAGCCATGTTTCCCAGTCAGTATTTAATACTGTTTTTGATTAAATGTTTTTTGGTGTGTGTTTTTTTTTTCACTTGATATTCACTAAATTTCAAGATAAACTCAATTAAAAAAATATGAAAAACAATCTTTTTTTAGTTCTCTTCAAATGTAAAATTAACAGAAAACACAAAGTACTTTTATTAACTAAACGCTTTTTCTTCAACTTATTAAAGTAGCTGCAGATTTCGCAACAACAAAAATATGGCCGAAACAGTATGATAAAAGTGAATATTTAAATAGACGAAAAAATTTTAGTCTCTAACATCTTAACGCTTTCGTTCTTCTTTCTTTGTTTTTCAGTTTTAATGTCGCGCAGTAGCATTAACTTCATTTCTCATTGGACATTCTCTCGTTACTTGATTTGTGCTTTTAACTTGTAGACCTGCTTTTAGAACTGCACTGCGAAATAACATTGATTTCATTCTCCATTCGTAATCTTTACCAACTTGAATAGCTTTTTCAAAAGTTGTCTTCTTTTCATCAACTCTTTTTGCATAAAGTATCTAAAGAAATAACAAATGAGCAACATTACATAAATATAGTAATATAGAACTTTTTACCTTCAATTTACTATCGATTCTTGCATTAATTTGCCCATCAAGAATTAATTTCATTAGCTCATCTTCCAAATTCGAAACTGTTGTATTGAAAGCCTCCGCCATTTTATGCATATTTGCACTTGTATATGGTCTAAAATATTGTTTTAGAGCTCTCTTCCTTATTTCGTTGTAGAGAATTTCAATATGTGGAGCTAAGTAGATATCGAGTAGTAAAGCATCTTTTATTTTATCCAGAGTTTTCAGGCATTGGGCATATTTAGAATTATAGAAATCGTATAAAACTTCGCGTAATTGAGGTTCAAGTTCGAGAAACAGTTTAAATGAAACTGAACTTAATACCATTCTTTGTAATTCCTGCCGATCAAAAGTTGCTAATGAAGTTAATACTCCCAATACAGCTATATTATTAGCGCTAGTCATATCAGGAATGTCAGAATATTCGAATTGCGCTTGAAGGAAAGCCTTAGCCGCTGATTTATATTTACCAAGAGAGAGCTCAGCTAGACCAGATGCACATTTTAGACGAGTAACAATATTCGGATGACTATCCTCTAATTCAACGTTTAAAGAAGTTTGAGCCTTATTTACGTAACTTAATACGTGCGACCAGTTTTGAAGATATACGCTAACTTTAATAACATTTAAGCACATATAAATTATATGTAAAGGTGCCGTACAGAAATCTCTCGCTCTTGAATAGCATTTTAAAGCATTATTTAAATCTCCACAATCCAAATAATGATCACCCAAATCGTCAAGTCCTCTTCTAATACTTTCTTTTATTGAATTTGACTTATAATTTTTTAAATCAGTATCTAGTTTTTCCAATTTTAGAGCAGATTTTTTAGTTGTTATTTCAAGCCAATTGTAATCAACGGAAACCATGTTCGGGCACGATACCTCCAATTGCTGAACAATTTGCTCGAATAATTGAACATTGAAAGTTTGCATACATGTATTTAGAGCCAGTTTCAAAGCTTCAAGTCTTATAGAAGGACAGTGTTGAGCTATATACTGCAGCCGGTAAATTTTAGCCAGACCTGAGAAATTTGATGTTAAAGATTCTAGGTCAACATTTACATTTTCAACTAGATGATTTAAAGCGTTTGCATTATCGTTCTCTTCAGGGATCACGTCTACCTGCATAGGCTCCATTACTTTCAAGTTGTCTGAGGGGAAACGCGAATATAAAGAACTACACGAAATTATAAACATCGGATAGAATTTATATAGTAAATACTTGCTAAATCAAAGCTCACTTCCAATAGACAGTTAACTATTTTATTATTTTTGCTTGACGTAACGCAACCAAAGACAATTAACTTATTATTCGTAAATAATTCCAGATATTCACCAGAAGCAAAATTTTAAATAGGAAGTAGACAAACTTCCGGAAATGACGTTGTTATTTATAGTCACCGTCCGGTATTGAAACTAAAAATTTAAGGGATAATAAAATTTACTTAACAAAAAATTGTGTGCACTTTATAGCCCAACTCAAATATTCTCTGCTCTCTGATTCTTACGGGCAGCCAAGCTTCTCGATGGATTAACATAGCTGAATGCCGAAACAATACTAACAGCAATGAGCAGTAGCAGAACAAGAAACAAACAAACATCAGCCAAAAAAGATCGGCCTTCATCGGCACCGCAAAAGAAGGGTGCAAATTCTAAAAGCCTTGCCAAAAAGCGAGCACACAGTCATCCATTGACATCAACGTTGCCAAAATTGAAAAATCAAGAACTTTTTCCCGCTTCTGATGTTGCCAATATTGCTACATTCGAAGAGAATTTGATAGATGAACACTTTGAAAAATTGAATATAAGCCATAGATGGAAAACGGAAAATACTAATTTAACACAACCAATGACAAACTATCCTATATCATGGGAAATTGATATCAAACCTTTCTCAGGAAATTCTAGTGCAAAAGGTACTTAAAAAAATCATTTTTAAACATGTTATTTATTATTTGACTGTAATTTCCAAAGTTGAAGAACAACAAGCATATTTGCCAAAATTAGATAGCGTAGAGGAGTACGTAGCTCCCCGTTGTACTTGTACATCAAAAGATATCTCTCAGAGGAAGGTACTAGATTTGACAAGATGGTTTGTATAGTAAATCTAATAGAATTTATTCATATTTATATTTAATATGGAATTTCTATTTAAACAAGGCATTGTATTAGCCGACCTCAGTATTCAAAATCATGCGGTATGTCTTCGCTAATTTCTTGCTGGAATTTCTTATTCTCTACTTTGGGTCACGGCGAGTAAGCTTTACTTTTCCTTTGACTAATTAAATATATTATCCTCTAAACTATATAAATATTTGCTAGTCGGCGCCCAATCACCCAGGAAGAGGCTTTACTCGCTATTGGTTTTAAACCGCCTTTTGAAGAAATAAAGTTTGGTCCATTCACTGGAAATGCTACATTAATGAGGTTTATATTTACATTGTAATGAATGAGCTATTGTTTATTTAATTATTCATTCATACATTATTTAGATGGTTTAGGCAGTTGAATGATTATTATAAAGTTAGGGGAAGATGTCATTTCATGTATAAACCAAAGGGAATGAATTCAACAACTGGTATTGATGAAGTAATTGGACTTCAAAAATTAAAGGAAGCGTTAAAGGTAAATTATTAATTTATATTACGCAATATTTAAAAATTCTCTTTTATTCTGTTTATTTACTATATTTAGAATCCTAGATGTGCAATCATCTATCACTGTTATAACCACTATATGTGTCCTATTGGTTATGAAGATACTCCTATTGAATCTGAAAAAGCATATTCGTTAGTAAAATATTACTTTTAATTGTATTTTAATCTTAACCTTTCTCTTTTAATTAATAGACGCGATTATAATGATAATTTTGAAACTTGGTTAATAATTGGTGATACTAGCCGAAAGCATCCTTCAATGCATTGCAAACAGTTTGTTTATTAGTTAACATTTTATATCAAAACATAAGTTCCTTTCTTATTAGATGGAAAGATATTGTTATGGATTTGAATACGGAATCCCCCGAATATTTTGATATAAGGAAATCTGAAAAAGGTTTACAAACATTACAAACTGCTAAGAAACCTGGACGCAATCTACATTGTCTTATGGCTTTTGAGAAATGTAAACCAGTTTAAGATTAATAACAATTCTTATTTTCTGTCATACTTTGTATACTAAATGGATGGGATTTTTCTCAACTTTAGTGATTTTAAATATATATTTTCGTTGTAATTTTATCTTATTTTTAAGAACAATTCAAACGTTTAAATATTTTATCAGATCTTGAGCGATAAAACAATATTATTAGAAAGTTTATTTCTAGTTGATTTCTTATAGTTCTTCTATTTATGTTATTGATGCTCAAAACAATTCAAGTAGATTTTAATTAAGAAAAAAGATATATTTACGCAAGAGTGGATGCTTTTAAAAGAAACTTTTAAGGCCCGAAACAATTTTAATTAGAAATGTGCAATAATTTCCGAATTCATTCCATGTTCTGTCCGTAGTCCGGATAATAAAGCATGCCTAAGAAAAACGATAGCGATTTCATAGGAACAATAGAAGATGATGACAATATATCAATAGAAACGGAGTCATCTGCTGATGAAGATGAGGTAGCGTAACTGAGACTATTTGAAATACATTTGTTTTTAAGTATTTTAAAAATATCAACTTTCTATTATTTTATCGCTCATACAGACAACACATGCTCGAAAAAAACCAAAGATAAATAACAAAAATAAGGCTCCAGAATTTAATACTGAATTCGAATTTAACTTTGGACAAAATGATAAGATTGAATTTGATCGGGATATTGCAACTGAATGGGCAAAAAAGAAAAGAGAGATTACTAGCCTAGAAGAAAAAATTGCAAATGCTAAGAAAAAACACAAAAATGACACTAAAGACAATGATGAAGATGAAATGGTAGATGAATTAGATGAGAGTAGTGATTCAGATGTAGAAAAACAAAAACCTGGTTTGTATTTATAAAATATTATATATATATATATTCTTATTGAAAAGTTTTCAAGCATATTTACTGCTTATGTTTCAAGTTAATTATCTATAAATAATTAATATTTTAATAGATAAATTGAAGCTTAAGGAGAAGAAACTTTCAAAGAAGCGTAAAAAAGAAATGGCAGAAGTAGAAATTGTAAGTTGCTAATTGATTAAAACAATCATATGTTATTCAAGAATTTCTTTAATTCAACAGGATAAAATACAATATTCTAAAGAAATTAATGAATATGATAGAAGTTTAGGATTTTCCGATATGAATATATCTAGACCTATTTTAAAGGTAGTTAATAATTTTTATTACTATTACAAATAACTTTCAAATATATAAAATATTTAAATTATTTTAAATAGGCATTAAGTGGAATGAACTTCAATAAACCAACTCCCGTTCAAACTGCTTGTATTCCTGTTGCTCTTCTTGGTAAAGATGTATGCGCTTGTGCCGCTACCGGTACTGGTAAAACTGCAGCTTTCATGATTCCAACACTGGAGCGTTTACTGTATAGGCCTACCCAAACTCCAACAACTAGGGTTTTGGTGTTGGCACCTACGAGAGAATTAGCTGTTCAAATTTATCAAGTTTCGAAGCAATTAGCAGCCAATGTAAATGTTCATATATCTTTATCTGCTGGTGGTATGGATGTTAAAGCTCAAGAAGCAGCCTTAAGACTAGGTCCAGATATCGTTATAGCAACACCTGGTCGTTTAATAGATCATCTTCATAACGCGCCTAACTTTCATTTAAATTCTGTAGAGGTTGGTCAACACTATTTCTTTTTATACCAAAATAATTCAATTTTTTGTAGGTTCTCATTCTTGATGAAGCAGATAGGATGCTCGATGAATATTTCGCTGAACAAATGAAAGAAGTTATAAGATTGTGTTCCAAAACTAGACAAACTATGCTATTTTCTGCCACAATGACAGAAGCTGTCAAAGACTTGGCGGCTGTATCCTTGCAAGATCCCGTTAAGGTTTTTGTCAATCAAAATACGGACGTTGCGTTTAATTTAAGACAAGAATTTATAAGGATTAGAGAGGGGAGTGAAGGTATAATCCTAAACGAATTTCTATAATTATCTAATCGCGATAAACTAATTTTCTTTTTATATTTCTAGGCGATAGAGAGGCAATCATTATTGCCCTTCTCAAAAGAACATTTCATTCGGAAGTTATACTCTTTGTACAAACTAAGAAGCAGGCTCATCGATTGCATATTTTACTTGGTCTTAGCGGTATCAAGGTTGCCGAACTTCATGGAAATCTTTCACAGGCTCAAAGATTAGAATCTTTATCCACATTTAAACATGGCGAAGTTGATGTTCTTATAGCAACAGACGTAGCTGCAAGAGGATTGGATATTGCTGGTGTAAAAACTATCATAAACTTCACGATGCCCAATAGTTTACCTCATTATATTCATCGAGTTGGTCGAACGGCTAGAGCTGGTCACATTGGACGATCTGTTTCCCTGGTTGGTGAGAGTGAAAGAAAGTTGCTTAAGGAAATCATTAAAAAAACTAGAAAAGGTGTTAAGAATCGTGTTATTCCGGCTAACGTTATAGCAAAATATCGCGATAAAGTGGTTTCATTCGAAGGGGATATAAAAGATATCTTGGAACAAGAAGATGAGGAGAGAGAAATTAGATCGACTGAAAATAAAATGAATAAAGCGCAAAAAGTTCTTGATGGTGATGACGAAAGAAAAAGAACTTGGTTCCAAACTCATAAAGAGAGACAAGAAGAAAAGTCAAGAATGAGACTTACTGAACCAAAAAAGAACTCTAGAGTAATGATGAAAATGATGAAAAATCAAGATAAAGCAACAGTAAGTATCCAGTATATGCTTCAAATTATTTCATCGACTAAAACAATAACTATAATGGAAAATTTATTTTCAGCCCGAAACCAGAGTAAAACAAGAAATTGATTTATCTTTAGCATATTCAATCAGACAATCGAAACGAGACGGAAAGCAGAAGAGGATACGCGCTTGTGTAGAAAGTACGTTAACTGCAAACTAATAAAACAAATTTTCATTTTAAATAAATATGAATTAATTTAAATAGGTGAACCGCCAAAAAAGAAAAAGAAGACTTCTAAGAGTAACGTCACGAGAAATCTAACAAAGATTGACAATAGAAGCGTCAAACAACTACGACATGGGTAAGAGTCGTTAAAATAAAACTTAATAATTATAATATATATATACTGTATATAGATCTAGTAGTTGTTTTATCGTAAAACTGGATGACTGAAATTGATTTATAGATTTTTGATTGTTCTTTTTATTTTATGATACAGTGAAGGAAAGAGTCAAAACAAAACGACAATGAAGAAGAAAGGGAAGAATTTCAATTCAAAGAGCAGATACAAAAGACGATAGAGGAAAAATTATAGGATTGAATACAATTTTGTTCTGTATATTCCTAATTACGAAGAAGGTTGAATAGATATGTGAAAAACTAACTTCAACTGTGTTATAATAAAGTTTATAGAATAATTTAAAAAAACAATAAAATATTGAATTTGAGACTCGAAGCAGAAAAGTTTTTTAATGAAGTTCACTAATTTGCGCAAATCAGAGTAATAATTATTGAAATTTATAGTTTAGGTAGACATTGACGATTGATCCGTCTAGGACAATTTGATTAGAGCCATTATCCGGGACAACGCAGAGAAGGCAGTAAACTCTTTTCTACCAGTAGTTTTGTTAAGTAGAAATGCAAACAGTCATTTTCAGTGATATCAGTTGACGGTGTTACGTTAAAAAATGAGTATGGAGCAGTCTAAAGTGGAGAAAAGCGAAAAGTAAGAGTTTAAGAATTTTAGCATACATGTGTTGGATATATATATATACAGTGTATATATATAGTCTTATAGACTATGGAAGAAATTTCTGTATAACCTATTATTATTCTTAATTATACGAAATAGAAATTTTTTTGTGTATATTTCTATATACTGTGTATTTTCTCGCTATATTACTGTGTAAAAAGCTTGTTTAACTTTCTTTTATTAACAGACATAGACCTATTGGAAGCGTCGTTAAACGTATTCTTTCCGAAGTGTTGACATGTCCAAGGTGCGGCCAATATTTTAACGAACCGCGAATTTTACCATGCTCCCATACACTCTGCTCGAAACCTTGTCTAAAAGAGGCCTACAACTCTAAGAGTGAAAGTCTTGATTGTCCGATTTGTAAGAAAAGTTTCTCAAGTTTGAAAGAAGATTTCGAGAATTATCCATTTAATTTGAACGTTATAAATGTTCAAAAGATCATTCCAAATCCTTTAAACAGACATGTGAGTATTTTATTTAATCTTTACAGGTACTTGATAATTGATTTCCATTTTTTTCTCAATAGTTATGTGTTGAATTTGACAATTGCGTCGCCGAAGCAACTCATAGGTGTCTCACTTGCTGTAATTTTTACTGTGCCAAATGTCGATTACATCACGAAAAACTACTAGCAGATCATAACGTTATGACCTTAAATGATCTATATTCTGGTGGCAAGATTCAAGAATTACTTGAATCTGCTGAACTTGCTGAAAAATGCCAACAACACAATAACATACCAGTTACTTTCTTTTGCGTAGACGATTCCTGTCAAATAGCGGTTTGTGATGCATGTATTGAAACTGAGCACAAAGGACACAAGATCAAAGATCTACAAGCTGTTCGTAAATCGCATACTTTAGACTTAAGGAAACATGGGCGAGAATTGGAACTTTATATTTCCGACAATGAAAAGTTGGTAGAAAAAGAAATGGTGAGAATTCAAGGAAGGGTTGATCGTACAAGAGAAAAAATTGAACAAGAAGCAGATGGTTTAAAG
This sequence comes from Dimorphilus gyrociliatus, assembly GCA_904063045.1. NCBI lineage: Eukaryota > Metazoa > Annelida > Polychaeta > Dinophilidae > Dimorphilus > Dimorphilus gyrociliatus. The sequence continues at coordinate 4,315,112 of CAJFCJ010000007.1, forward strand.
AATATCATTGAAAAAATTAAAAATGATAGATTATCCGAATTGGCAAAGATTAACGATGGAATTGCTGATTTGGGTGGAAGTGTTAATGCGAAGCTTAAGAAATTGAATGATACACGAAATCAACAAGATCACGTAGTTCCTTTGGGAACAGTTTTTGATTTGCAAACTATTGGTGATCATTTTCATTCGAAAGCGTCTAGCTTACAACAACAGACTCAACGCCATTTGGAGAATTTATACGAAATTAACTTATCATTTGAAAAAGGTAGCTCTTTCAATCGGATTCAAGAGATCCTCGAAGCTGAATTCGGTAAGGTTGTTCCAAGAGGCCTGCCGAATGGTCAATATTCATTGGAAAAAAAATATTCTTTCGGTGGCATTAGCTTGGAATCTGAAATTCGGGTTGGAAACGCTTCGGCGATAGACGTTTATGGACAATGTTTATATGTTGCGTCTAGGCAGGACGGTATTAAGGTATATCATATGGGCGATGGTCAACAGATCACCAAATGGCCTATGCCCGAAATAGGAGAGGGCAAATGGAAAGTAAGCGGGGTCGCCGTGTTAGATAATAAAGTCTACGTAACCTACGATAACAGCGACGGAATCGTAAGCGTCCATGAACTTAACGGTCGGGTTATTGAACTCTGGAGGAAAATTTACGGAAAGAATCAAGTAAACGTAACGGCTAGGGAAAATTGTGTTGTTCTATCAAGTCCTAACGAATCAAAAGTTCTTGTATATTCAACCGATGGAAGACATCAATTGACCATTTCCGAACACCTAAAAACACCAATTTATTCTCTACATTCAAAACAAAAATTCTACGTTTGCGATAGCTCTAAATCATCAATACTTGTTTATGGACCAAGTGGTCGCCATTTAAACAACATACCAATCAATTGCCGCCCGTCAAGCCTGCTGGTAAATGACCAAGGTATAATTATGATTACCGATTGGCAAGGTCATAGAATTTTATTTACTACGTCAAGCCGTTTCGTAAGATCATTAATTAACCACTCTGAGCATGGAATATGGGCTCCAACTCAAATTCTTCACCGTCAACCGTCCAAGATAATACTCCTTGAATCAAGTCGAAATGTCGTAAAAGTATTCGGTTACAAGACAAGTTAAAAAGAAAGAGAAAATGGCATAATTTCGATTTACGTAAGCCTAAAATACTATATTTTTCAATTGATAAGAATTTATGTAAATAATGACAAAAATAAAAGAAAAGAGAAGAAAAAATAAGTACAAAAGGTTCTTCTCTCTTACTTTTTCTCTTTCGAATTTACTTTTTTTCTTGAATACAAAGATATATAATAAAAAGTACAAAAATTACTCCAGACCAAAATAGCGTAATGTATTATTATATAGCCCTCCTGAACAAAAAGAAAGAAATTTAAGTCACACTTGTTAAACAATACACACACGATTATACTGTAAAAAAAGCTACTGTGCAGGTTGGATCACCTAATAGTTATCAGTTCTTTTGTATCGTCTAAGGTGAATATCTTGTTTCTAGTCAATCGCTGTATGTAAGAATCTAGAATATAAGAAAATAGTTGCTAATCTAGATTAACTGCACGATTGTCAAGAAATATAAAATAGTCACCCGAAAGAAATGATATTGGATAGGATAAGGTGTAAACTGCACTGTGCATTCAAAATATGATAAACTAAAGCAGACTTTAACAATTAATAGTTTAGTTACGCTGAGAGAAATTTAAAGAATTTCAATTTAAAGCAGTTGAAATTGAAATTCAAAGAAGTATAATAAATGCAATTATGGGTTATTATCGCTTGCCTGTTTGTACAGTACTGCCAATAGTCACTGTTACAAAATGAAAATCTTATCATTCTAGAGAGAATATATCAATGACAAACGGCCGGTATTGTATAATTAAATATTCACCCATCTCTTTAGTCATAACTAGTAGTTATTGTTTTTAGTCTGCTTTTTCCAAAACACAACTAATTTAGAGATGTTAATTCTTAGCAAGAACACTTGCCAATAGAGCCATTCTAACGTACATTCCATATTCTGCTTGTTTGAAATAAACTGCTCGAATATCTGTGTCGAAAGTATGACTTATCTCTTTATTACGCGGTAGGGGATGCATAACTATCATATTCCTTTTCGCTTTGGACATTAATTTTGGTGTAACAATCATAGAATCGGGATATTGAAGTTTCATGCCGCCGGCTCGTTCTGTCTGAAATCTTGTCATGTATAAAACATCAGTTTCCGGTAAGACGCTTTCGAGAGAATCACATTCGCGATAGTCGCATTTTTTCGCCTCGATATAGCTAAGAATTTCATCTGGCATCTTATAATCTTCATAGGAAACGAATCTTAATGAGACTTTATACAAAGTCAGGAGTTTAGCCAAAGAATGAACAGTTCTTCCGTGACGTAGATCACCACACATTGTTACAACCAAGTTATTTACTGTGCCGATTTCTTCACGAATAGTGAAAACATCCAAAAGGGCTTGAGTCGGATGTTCACCGTCACCATTTCCAGCATTGATTACAGGTTTTTGAGAAACTTTTGCCACCGAATCAAAATCATTCTGGCCATGTCTTAAAACTACTAGATCGGAATAACCAGCCATAATCCTAATCGAATCAGAAAGACTTTCTCCTTTCATCGCAGAAGAACTCATTTTGTCAATAGATATTACACTGCCACCTAATCTTTGCATGGCAGCAGAAAATGAACACGCAGTTCTTGTTGACTCTTCATAAAAAACTGATGCCAGTACTTTTCCTTTAAGAATGTGATCGAGGGGCCTCTCTTTCTGAACTGCACTTTTCATAGCATGAGCTAGATTAAATAGATGATGAAACTGCTCCCTTGTGAAGTTCATAACAGATAAGATGTTCTGGCCAGTGATGCCTGGAATAACTTGAGAATGAAGCGAAAGATCATGAACACTGGGCAGATCAGTAGGCGTTAGCACTTCGGAGAAGGAAACCTCGCGAGAGTCCCTCGCTGCTCTCTTTGGAGGTGATAAAATAGCAGCAGTTGCTTCCGATTGAAGAGAGGGTGGCGGTGATGGAGTAAGAATTGTTCGGGAAAGTGATTTAATATCTTTGCCACTTCCAGGTTTTGCCATTATCACACCATCAATAAATGCAACTTCGCCCCTAAGGACAACTTTAAGAACTTTTCCAGACACCTTTCGTCCAGCAAACGGTGACCATCCAGCTTTTGTAAAATACTTCGTTTGTGGTAATGTCCATTCTTCGTCTAGATTAACTTCAACGTAAGTTTCTTGTTGTGATGGCAACTTGAAAATTTTTCTTGGATTTTCGTACATTTTCATCTCTATATCTTCTATGGTCAATCTGCCGTTTTTAACAGCTGTTAAGAGAAGGGGTAGTATTGTTTCCATACCAGGGAACCCTGGAGGTGGATTGTCCGATTGCTTTTCGCTTAAGGTGTGAGGAGCGTGATCTGTTGCAAATATATCAATTACAGACATATTTTCCCATAGAGCATTTTGATCATCTTTAGTTGCTAATTTAGGACGAACATCGCTCCTCTTTAATCCAATTGAGTCAATATCGTCTTGGCAGAGGAATAAATGATGAGGCGCAACTTCACAGGTCACTTTTATACCACGTTCTTTAGCTTTCTTAATAATTTCTATTTCCTCCCTTAAAGCGACGTGACATATGTGAATTGGTCGCTCGTAAAGTTGAGCTAAGAGAATTATGGCAGCAGTAGTTCGACTCTCTGCGTGAGCACATATGGGTAAAGATTTTGGCCAACTTGCCATATGTGACGCCCAAGTATCCATTTTATCCATTCTTAAAGTTGTAAAAGTTTGATTTAGATACATCTTAAGAGCGCAAGCCTTTGATGCTAATTGTTTAGCAAACTTATAGTTTTCTTCACTGGCACCTACAAAAATACCATAATCGCATCTAGCATTATTTTTAGCTCTTTCTTCCACAATAGCAAAACTTTCTAAATCAACTATGGATGGATTGGTATTAGGCATAGCGAGTAACATAGTAATACCGCCGGCAAGAGCTGCTTGAGTTCCTGATTCCCATGTTTCTTTATGCTCTCCACCTGGCTCTCTCATGTGAACATGGACGTCAATCAGGCCTGGCAAGCGAATAATATTTTTATGAGACAAATAATCAAAGTGGGATCTCATAATCGGTGGGTGCTTATGGCCGCATTTAGCCAGAGCTGCAATAAGCAGTTTTACGCATTTGATATCTGTTATCAAAGGAACAGAATAATCAACAGCCATCCTTCTTGTTTTGTAACCCTGAGTTACAAATGCACTAGCAGCTCGACTACCTCCGTTTCTCATTGGCAAATTCACAACTAAATCGAATTTCTTTTCCGATAAATAATCCGCTATATTTCTTTGTTTAACAGCACTCTTTCTGCGAGATTCTTCAGAGTCTTCGTAAGGCCAATCAACAGTCTCAATTTTAACATTATGAGTTGAATAAAAATCAGCTGTGCCTATTGAAGCATATAGGTTGAAATTCATTTTTTCTAATAGCTTAACACTGGGCAAAAGTTCTTGTTTGTGTTTATAACTTCCAATTGATAAAAGAATATTCTTGTTAGGGAATTTAAAGCCTGATGATAACTGGGCTTTCAAATATGCCTCGTGATGATTTTCTCCGAAACAGGCAACTTCTCCAGTGGAAGCCATCTCAACTCCCAATAGAACATCTGCACCTGCCAGTCTAGAATATGAGAAGACAGGAACTTTAACACCAACCAAACCTCTTCCAGTCAGCATGCCTAATTCTTCAACATGTTCATTCATCACGACTTTAGTTGCAAGAGCAATTAAATCTACACCCAAAGTTTTGGATATAAAGGGAAATGATCTTGATACCCTGACATTGCATTCGATAACTTTTAATTGATTATCTTTAGCTATAAGTTGAATGTTAAATGGTCCATTAACAATTAATGCTTCACCAATAGCTCGACATATAGCTTTAATCTGTTCCAAAGTTTCATCGTTCAAATCGCGTGGTGGAGTTATCAAAGAAGCGTCACCAGAGTGAACTCCGGCATTTTCTACATGCTCGGAAACGGCCATGGCTATAACACGTCCATTTTTTGCCACAGCGTCCACGTCAATTTCCTTAGCATCAAGAATAAATTTCGATATTACAATGGGATAATCTTTTGAAACAAGAGCTGCCTGTTCCAGATACTGTCTGAGATCCTGATGTGAGTGAGCAACATTCATAGCTGCTCCTGATAGAACGTAAGAAGGTCTGACTAAACAAGGGTATCCAACAGTGTTACAAAACTTTTCTGCAGATTCTATATCGCTTAGTTCTTTCCATCTTGGTTGTGAAATTTTAATAGAGTCCAACATTCTACTGAATTTAAATCTATTTTCGGCATTATCAACAGTGTCTGGAGATGATCCATAAATTTTAGCACCTGCTCTCGATAATGGTACTGCGATATTATTTGGTAATTGTCCTCCCATACATAAAATGAGACCAGTTGGATTTTCTATCTCGTAAATATCCATAACGGCCTCTAAGGAAATTTCATGAAAGTAGAGTCGATCACACATATCGTAGTCTGTCGAAACAGTTTCAGGATTGAAATTTAGCATGATAGTTTTATAGCCCATTGATTGTAACTGCCATATACAACCAACAGCACACCAATCAAATTCAACTGAAGAACCAATGTGATAAACCCCGGATCCTAAAACCATAACATGCTTTTCTTTAAAATTAATGTCATGTTCGCTACCGTTGTATGTCAAGTATAGGTAATTAGTCTTAGCTGGCCATTCAGCAGCCACTGTATCTATTTGTTTCACAAAGGGTCTAATGCTTAATTCTAACCTTCTTTCCCTCACATTCGTTTCTGATGTTTTGAGACAATTTGAAATTTGCCGATCTGAGAATCCGAGTTGTTTAGCTCTTAATAAAGTAACTTTATCAATACTTTCTGGTCCATCAATATCTTCTAAAAATTTTTGCATAATTACTATATTTTCCATTTTATGTAGAAACCACAAATCAATGGCTGTAAGCTCATGAAGTTTTTCAATATCCCAACCATGATATAGAGCAGCAGCTAGAACAAACATACGGCTGTCTGTGGGCTCCCTTAATTCTTGTTCATTTGGCTCAAATAGCTTGGGATCAAAGCCAGTATTGGAAGCGTTGGTCATTCTTAAAGCTCGTTGAAGGGCCTCTTCAAAAGTTCTTCCGATGGCCATAACCTCTCCCACAGATTTCATGGAACTACCTATCTTTTTGGATACTCTTTGAAATTTACTTAAATCCCATCTGGGAACTTTAACAACACAATAATCCAACGATGGTTCGAAACAGGCTGTAGTTTCTCCTGTTACATTGTTTCTCAAAGCTGCTAGAGAATATCCTAGAGCTAATTTGGCTGCCACGTAAGCCAAAGGATATCCTGTAGCTTTGCTAGCTAAGGCGGATGATCTAGATAATCTAGCATTTACTTCTATGATATAATATTGAAGACTTTTTGGATCTAAGGCATACTGAACATTGCATTCTCCAACAATACCTAAATGTCTTACAATCTTAATGGCAGCCGTACGCAATAGGTTATATTCTTTGTTAGTTAATGTTTGGCTTGGAGCTATAACTATTGATTCCCCGGTATGAATACCCAATGGATCAACGTTTTCCATGTTACAAACAGTCACACAATTATCATAAGCATCTCTAACGACTTCGTATTCTACTTCCTTCCACCCTTTAACTGACTTATCAACAAGAACTTGGTTAGTATGAGCAAAAGCCGTCGTAACAATAGATCTTAATTCTTCGGGATTGAAAGCAAAGCCAGATCCAAGTCCTCCTAAAGCGTATGCAGCTCTAATCATGACAGGATAACCAATTCTTTCGGCAGCTGCTAAAGCCTGATCAACGTTGTAGGCTGCTTCGCTTGGCGCCACAAATTCGCCAATTTCAGACATCTTATCAGCAAAAATCTGTCTATCTTCCGTTGATTCAATGGATGAGACTGGAGTTCCAAGAACAGTTACTCCATATTTGTCAAAAACATCATTATTTCTTAATTTTACTCCGCAATTCAGAGCGGTTTGTCCACCAAAAGTCAAAAGGACTGAATCTGGTCTTTCACTTGCAATAACTTGTTCAACGTATTCTGGAGTTAATGGAACAAAATACGCTTTGTCGGCGAGAGACGTTTGTACTGTTGCAATATTAGGATTGACCAAAACAGTCTGAACATTCTCCTCCTTTAGAGCCTTTATGGCTTGAGAACCCGAATAATCAAATTCACCAGCTTGGCCTATACTAAGACCACCAGATCCCAAAATAAGAACTTTTCTGGGTTTAATTTTGAGGCTTTCAACTTCTATTGGTTGTTCTCTAGATGTTTTCGTTAATCTAGTTGTTAAACTCTGTTTCAAATTAGAACTATTCAAGGTATCAATAAAAACGTCAAAAAGCATCTCCATATCTTCAGGACCTCCTTTATGTTCAGGATGAAATTGAACAGAAAAGAATGGTTTTGTTCGGTGAAAGATACCCTCGTTGGTCCCATCGTTTTCATTTATAAATAATTCTTCCCATTCATCAGGTAACGATTTATAATCGACAGCAAACCCATGATTTTGTGTTGTAATATAACATCTCCCTGCAGCTACGGGCCCCAATGCTTTTGCAACAGTGCATGGTTGATTGTGACCTCTATGTCCGTATTTCATCTTATAAGTCTTTCCTCCGGCAGCTAGAGACAATAGCTGGTGACCAAGGCAAATTCCAAAAATAGGTTTATTTCCTTTCATAAGCTTTTTTAATTCGTTAACTGTATCAGAGCATAATCCCGGATCACCAGGCCCATTGGAGAAAAAGTAACCATCTACTTGTGATACCTCACTAAACTTATAATCCCAAGGCACAACAGTAACTTCTGCATTTCTCGAACATAAGCATCGAATTTGATTCAGCTTCATACCACAGTCAACGGCAATTATCTTATATTTTCCACCTTTATTATAAACTTTTGGTTGTGGTATTGAAACCTCTTTACATAAATTTCGAAGATTAGGATCTTGATATTCAATAGCAGAGATATCATCCCGATCCAGGACAATCTTAAAATTGAAAATTATTAAGCATCATTAAACCTTTGTAATAAATGCTTAAATTACTTTTCCTAGAACGCTGCCATGGTTACGCAACTGTTTAGTTAGAGCCCTGGTATCGACTCCAGTTAATCCGGGAATATTATACTTTTTCAACCAATGTCCAAGAGATTGAACAGCTGACCAATGGCTGAATTTATTTTCAGTAACCTATTGATGGAAGGTGGAATAAGGAAGGAAAATTTCAATATAATTTTAAAAATAATTGATATTCGTCTTTAATCATACCTCGCCGACTATAAGTCCAGCAATTTGTACTTTATTCGATTCGAACCAAAGCGATATTCCAAAGTTATCCTTATCATTTTCATTCGGAATACCGTAATTACCGATCATGGGATAAGTGAGAACGAGAATCTGATCTTTGTAGGATGGATCGGTAAGGGATTCAGGATAACCAACCATCCCAGTTTGGAATACTTTTCAAGCAAAATGAAAATCAAATTTACTAAGATATTATAGTATATTTATACCTATTATAACTTACCCACTTCTCCTGAAATACTTCTCTCAGCTCCAAATGTCGTACCACTAAATTTGGAACCATCTTTGAGATATAATGAAGCAACTGGTCTATTTACTAATTCTGCCCTGGAAAATACCATATCTTGTCAAATACACAGCTACAATTTGTACGTATGTACGCATATAAAGTAGGAGTAGTTGGAATCGACTTAAAGTTTTTCTTATATACTAAGGCCGAATACCTTTTAACAATCCGAGCTTATGGTATATAGTATTACGTAACTGAATAATGCTCTAACATAAAACAATAGTACATAAAATGTTTGTCATTGAAATTAGGTGTATAATATAACTGTCTTCAACAAGTGTTTCTGGTCGCATACAATCAACAGCATGGCGAGCACGTGTTTTCTAATCAAAAATTCTATAAACCGAAATTCCAGAATATCTCAGATTATTTGAAAAAATGAACAACTCACATTTAATTTTACTACTTTTTTCCGATTGAATAGTCAGAAAAAAGATGTACAGCAAAAGGGCAAAAGGTAAAAGGTATTTTCTGAGCAAAACGGAAGCCTTTTTTTAGATATTGCGCAGAACGGAGGTGCACCGAGGGAACCAGTCTATGAGAACACGTGTTCAATAAAGCTAACATAAAGAATTTTGTGTTTTTTTTGCTTGCTTCCTTTCTATTGAACTAAAAAATTTTTATTATGTGTGTAAAAAGATAAAAAAGTAAACCTGAAACTCTATATCGATACTTTTAAAAAGAACACATGTTCTTGATATTATCAGGTCCTTCTTTATTTTGTATCTATTTCAACTTTAAGTAGACAAATCAAAAAATATCACCAATAGTTTTTTTTACTACTGATATACAATGATCGATTGCTTTAAGTATAAAAGTATTACATTTATCTTCCCAGACAAATTTAAAAACTTTTTGCTTAAGCCAATAAAATATTCTATTACTATTCGATTTTTCTGCATATTTTATCTGTTTTGGAACTTGTTTGAAAATTTGAAATACAAGATATGATAATCAACAATTTATTAGTGCAGTTGACTATTATTGCATTCTATGCCATTAAGTGTAAAACTGAAGGTGAAATTCATCTATGGAATAGGTATCATTGTTAATAATATGTCAGCTATATGTACAGACATCTTTAGATATACGTTATTATCAATAAGGAAATAAATGTTTTCTAAAAAAAACTGTTTAGGCAATAAGCTTTAATAGATATAACAATGTGAGCAATAAGTGAAACTCGTCTAGCAACAACAATGTCTTTGTGCTTACAAATAAGGAAAGTTCTCTGATAGAGTAAAATGATAATCTTCAATTAGTTGTTTTTTCATTAAATATACATTTATTCTATATAAATGAAACTATTGAAATAATTTATCCAAAACATATTATCACTGTAAAAACCCACTTCTCATATAGTTATAAGCAATTTCACAGTTGAATTTGCATAACTTTTTAAAAATAAGTATATATTCTAATATTTCTTATTAATAGCCTGTTAGATATGTATGAAGACTTAAACGAAAATGATCTTCAAATTCAACAAAGAACGCGCTTGAAAGACTGCAAATATAAAGTATTTCAGTCGTATCACTACGGATTTCCTAAAGATATGACATTTAATGTACTAATCAACAGCATTCGCGATTTAATTAACGATGGTTACTCCGGTTATAAAAGTGGTCACTGGGGTAAAATTGTTATTACTATCAATTTTGCTGACTTTTTCAATCAAATTGCAACAAAATGCTTTGAAATTGAGCCAAACAATCCTAATTGCATTTGGGAAATGACTTCCGCCAAAAAAGCATTAGATAATTACGAATACAATAATATAAGGGGCAAATCTTCTATGGCCCAAAAACTATCGGGTGTACCTTATTCCGATGAAGAATTATCCGTTATAATAACTTTTCTGGAATGCATAGAAAGACGATCGAAATCTTCCTCTTTCATTTATCATCATGAAATAAATTGTCCTAACCCTTGTCTAAAAAAACCTTGCATGAGTATAGATTACGCAATTCATGATTCGTGTCAGATTGCGTTCCCTGGAGCACAAGAAAATCAATTTATCTGTTTATGCCAACAATATTTTGAGTGGAGTAGTTCTTCATTAAAATGCATAGAGGAGGCGGTTTGTGCTGAAGCAGAAGGTATTTGTAAAAACGACGGAATTTGCGTCAGAGACGCAGCGAAGATTAGCACTGGTTTTGTATGCAAATGCACTGAAACTCATTTTGGTAGAACATGTGAGGCTCCAAGAAATGCTTGCATTGAGAGATATAAAAAAAAACTGAAACCTGGAAATCAGCTATGTGGAGGATATGACATTGAGGATGGAAAAATGATCGAAGTCTACCCAGGAATGGGGAAAGACGGCAGATTAGGTGAATGCAAACCCATTCTTGGTACTGATAGGTAAAACCAAAGAAAAAAAGCTGTTAGATTGAATCCCTTATTTTCTTATTGTTTAATCTATTAAAATTAATTGCACGTCTTTGCTATTAAAAGTTTCGGATGCTTATGCTATAATGGATTTCGTCACGATGAAAAAGTATCGAAAGATCCTAATTGCCGCCAGAAATATTCAGCTGTGTGCGATAGTAGTGTTTGTCCGCCTGAAATAGGAAGAAAATGCCGAGAGGGAAAATGTGTTTGTGCCAACATTCTAGAAATAAATACGTTGGAGCTATCCGACGAAATAAGTAGTTCATTTTTTTTTATCATTTTTCGACAGAAGAAAAGCAATTTGACTATTTTTAACTTTTGTTAGGCTGTAGTGATCTAGAGGCTGCAACAGAGTGGCTTCCATGGGGGCCTTGTGAACCACATTGTACAACTAGACCAGAACTAAAAAGATATAAAAAACGTCAGAGAAACGGCTGCGCCCTAAAAGATGGAAAATACTGCCATATAATGCAACAAGCCTTAATATTAACTGAACAGATTGAACGATGCGACAATATTTTCCCTTGTAAGATTGATGGTACTTGGTCAACTTGGAAAGATTGGACCAAATGTAGTTTTATATGTGGAAATCAGGCCACCAAGACAAGAGTTAGACTTTGCTATTATAATACAAGCTTTGACTTTAGACAGAATACCAACTTAAACAGGCGTAAAGTGTTTTTTTTTTATTATTATTATTGAATTTCATTTTCAATACGAGACAGAAATAATTACTTTCTCAACTGTTATCAGATTGGAATAGTTTGATAAGAGGTAAACCTTGTCAAGGAGATTCGACAGAGACCCAATACTGTACAAACTTAAAGCATTGTCCACCGGGAATTAACCCACAGTTACTAAAAAACTCTCGTTTAAGACAGTTATTCGATGATCCATTTTTTAATACCTCACTAAATGGTATGACTGTTTGGACAAGATGGAGCAAATGCAGTTTGATCATTAATAAGGATTGTGGTATGGGTCAAATGATACGATTTCGCATTTGTCAATATGGACCGGGTTTGTGCCCCGGGATTTCAATGTTTAATATGGGTCAATGCAAAAAACCGTGTCCAAATAATTATAAACTTGGAACTTGGAGTTCTTGGACAAATTGTAGAAAGGGAAGATGCTTTAGAACTAGATTCTGTAAAGGCTCAGAGGAATTTTGTGGAAGAAAGAGGAGAGAAACACACGACTGCGTTAAGGACAATGCAAATGCAGCTGAAGCATGCAAAGGCTTATGCAGGTGTTATGGACAGGGTTCGTGACAGTGTTTTGTCTTTTCCAACTAATACTATTCTTAACCAATATTATAGTTTTAACTAAAGAAATAGGCTTAATTGCTCTCTTGTATGGTAAGACAATTCTAGAAAAGAATCGCCATCAATTCATTAAGGGTAGAACTGGAGGCGATATCATGCTCACAAGGAGTAGGTACCTGCAGCGGGTTTTTTTTGTGTATATTTTCTTTTGACATACAGGATTTTTGAAGAGATATAAAAAGATGCGAAATCTTTTACGTTAGTATCGAATAGATACTCACAAATGATAGAAATATAATAAATTGCAGGTATAGAGAAAGGGTTAGCTTGGTACTGGTTTCTATTAATAGGTGGTCTGCCTTTGTTGTGCTGTCCAATTATAACATTTCTTGCATATAATTTTTGTAATCGTTGTCGGAAAGGCCAAAGATATTCTTCTTTACAAGAAATTGAACACTCGAAGGATAGTCGTAAATATTCAAGGTCATCGAATCAGATTGTTAAGCCAAAACCACCTAGATATTCTACCATTATATTTAAGGAGGGAGATGCTTCTTCAGACAATTCTTCAACTCTTGTAAAATTATCCGACAATAAAAAAGGTCAAAGGTTAAAATGAAACAAAATTAAATATTAAAAAACTATTTTCTTATATTCATAAATATAATTACATTAAATTGTATAAATTTTATTAAAACTGTTTTATAAAAATGCACTTTAATAAAAAGGACATTTAAAGAAACAAGAAAAAAAATAACGTAATAAAAATATAAAAGTATAATAAAAACTATATAGTGCTAAAAACATCCTTAACTCTCCTCCCATTAAGTTAGTTTTTTTATGAGCAGAACCACAAAATCATTGCTAAGAAGATGTTAACCCATACTGCTTTGATAGCACTACTTCCAGCAGCTATTCTACATTTTAAAGTATGAAACCTAAAATGGAAGAAAGAGGCAAACTTAACTATGAGTATTTAACTTTGAAGTGGAATCTTACCTATTCTGTTCGTTACTAAGCATTTTTCTATATTCTTCTTCCATTGTTTGACCATCAAAATACCACGCTCGATCATTAAATGGGTATTCAAAACCCTGACGACATTCACACTTGTACCCGCCTCGGTGAAATTTTCTACCGGGTGTCAATAACGGTATCGGGACACACTGAAGGGAAAATGATAATTAACTCTAAGGATAGAGATGGAAAATGAACACTTATACTAAAGGTCCCGTAAGATTAGATTACGGATTGCTCGAGCTCAAATAGAACGTATGGCACAGGAGAGTATTCACATCTAATAAATCCGTGAATATTCCGCCAGTGCCAAGCGTCCGATTAGCTAAAAACTAGGACTACATGATGGAGTCATACTCCAAAGAAAAGGATAATAACAGATACTTACGTATGTACTCTCATAATGGCAACGGGCAGTATTCTTAAAAGCGTTTGCAATATAGAATTCAGCTGGACATTGATTCAAATCCAGGGTTTCTAATTTAACGTCTACCGTAACGACTCCTTTAAATTCTAGAGCTGTACCAATCGAATTTTTTCCAAAGAAAGGAACTGAATACGTCACAACCCAATCATTAACGTGACCAAGACTGTCTTCCTTCTCTCCACCGCAACTAAAATAGGGCGGGGACCACCAGCCATCATCCTCCTCAGGTGCTCGATAATAAAGGGGGTAAAGTTCAAATTTTTTAGAAGATGTTCCATTTATATCCGATCGAATCATTGGTTTCTCTGTATATTTGGTTAAGCCGTATGTATTAGATTGCCAACGCTCTTTTACTTCTCTAAACCATCGTTCTTCTAAATAAGCTTCATCCAAGCCAGCTTTGTCTAGCGCTCTGTAGTTTTTATTTGCTTGATCAGCATCATCTCCTCTTTTAGTATGGCGCCAGGCGTACGGACCGAATAACTGACGTGTTTTGCCGTCGGGACCAACATATTTATCTCGGTCAAAGAATATTCCCGATCCATGCAATTTTAAATCTCCCATTACATTTGCCAAAGCTTCTCCAAACAATAATTCGATGTTCAGTAGTTTATCACCTCTTAAATTACCATATTCTTCGTACATATCAATATTCTGAAGGAAATTACTTAAAAAATGTGATAAACGTAGTGCTGTTCTTGCTTGGTTAGAAAATTGCTTTTGAACGCCATAGGCAACATCACCGGGTAATTCTAAGTCATCCATTGATTTTTCATGACAGTTATCTCTAGTTACTGATTCCTTTTTACGGAGTAAGTCCTGCATACGTTCATGAGCTTTTTTGTCGAAGGTGGCCCTTTTAGATCGACTTTTAGCATTAGTACTGCGTTTATATCGGGCAACGAAGACCTTTCTCTTTCTCCTCTGAGATGACTCAATCATTTCTTGGGCTTTATTGTAGCTATATTGCAGTTCCTTTAAGTCAACTGACCGCAAAAATCGCTGCTGTTTTGTCAATATTTTGCTTTGACCGTCTAACGCCTTAATGGAACGTTTTTCAACTTTTTCTTTATCTATAACTGGTCCTTTAGCTTCTCGTTTTTCAATTTTTGATTGCTTTTTTTGGACGGAGCGTTTTGAGCGACCAATACCTAGAGTCCCATTTCCACGGATGATTGGTATAACTTGTTTCAGGCCTACAGGTAAACATTCAAATCCTCTTTCATACTCTTCCTCAGTTGCGCTTTCAATTTGAGATCCTTGGAAAGGGCCTCTTTGCCAAGGAGGATATCTGTAACCAGGAAGGCATACGCATTGATAGCCTCCTCGTCGAAAGCCCCAGCCATACAAGGGCTCGCACATAGTGGACTTTTTACATCTAGATATATCGGTCAGATATGATTTAGGATTTCCTATTCCAGCAGGACATGGGTTAAAATCAACGCTCAAAAAGTCTATATCTTGTACAGATGCTGCAGTAATCCTATAAAATAGTACACTCTTATGTAATTTAATTTCTAAACTAGACAAAAAAAACAAATACGAACCAATGTCTTCTTAAATGAAACCATTCCAAGTATCTTGGCAAGTGATCAACTATAGGAGCAGAAGCCGAAACAATCCATTTATTTGATCTTCCACAATCGAAATAGGGTCTGGTAAAATCTACAGGTTGAAATACTTGCTTTTGATTTTGCTGATTTTGTCCTGGAAAAGGTGGACCATAGAAAGTTTTTCCTTCAAACTCGTCAGTAGTAAATTTTCCAGTTTCGTTCGAATATTTTATACCGACATTATAATTATGTTTCTTGATCGAATCCAAACCTTTCTTACCCCACCCATCGGGCATCCACTTAAAATACCATTCATTTAATTTATACGTGTCTCGAGTATAATTGTTTTGTGGACCAGCTCCGTAATCAACTACGTCTATAGTTTGATTTGTGGGCTCTCTTAAAAAATTTGTAGGTTCATTATAATCGTCAAATCTAAATGCCCTGGGTCCAAATAGTAACATGGTATGATTTATAGCTATATTTCTATACCAATTAGGATAGGTCTTATTAAACTCGAAAAATATTCCTGACCCATTGATGTTATATTCATTGGCACTGACGTCTGCTGCTGCTGAAAAGTAGTAGTACATCAATCCAGGTTGATATTTGAAATGATGAGTTTCATTAAGTTTTTGAAAAACATAAGAGTAGAAAAAAGCCCGATTTAAAGCCATATTGTGCAAGTGAAGAAGATTGGTTCTATTCGGATAAATAACAGTGGACAGAAGTCGATTAAATTGAGGTACTTGACCGACGGTTGTCTCCGGTAAATGAAGTTCTTCTTTAGATTTGGAAGCACAATTTTCAGCGTTAACAGCGTCCATTCTTTGTGTAATTTCATCGAATTTATCAAACTTAGCCCATGAATAGGGCGATTTAGATTGGACAACAACTGCTTCTTGCAATACGACGAAAGCAAATATAAGAGCTGCCCCTGCTGTAACTATTCCAAATCGGAAAGTTTCTCCCTTCTTAAATCTCTCCATTGGTTCCGTTTATCAATCTAAAACACGATCCTGTTAAAATAACGTAACAAACTGCAGTTCTGCTATATCTTATTCACCTGAGCAGAGATCACTAATCGCAGGTAATCGCCTATAGCGCCATCTACAAGTTCAGTTTCGAGGTAAGAGAAATATTTGGAAAAAAAAAATTATTTATTTATTGTAAAATTATAATCTTTGATTAAATTAACAGGATAATTCTTTATTAATTTTTTCCAAATTACGCAACCGGAAGTGACGTTAAATTTTTTTTTTGTGCGCAAGCGCATATCCGACTTCCACCATGATGGAGCGACTGTAGGATTCTTAGGAATGATTGTTTTTGAAAATGAATTAACGAGCAATTAAAGCAGTGAATTTACCAGTAATGGAGGGTGAGGATAAGGTAAAAACATAGATTAAATCTACTTAAAAATTTTCTGCAAAAGATACCTCATTCTATCGTAAATGGGGACTTTATTAGTAACCATGTGTCAACACTGACTTATACAGAGACCGAACCTCGGACTCTTTACAACAAAAGATTGATACACACCTAACCCCCTCAATTTTATGCACAAATATTATATTGACAAATATAACTTGTGATGAAAATTCTAATTAAGCGTCATATCCTCCTACAGTTATCATTATCGTTCCTTGATGTCGACGGTTTGAATGACGACGAAAAGGATGAATTGTCAGGTATTTTACGCGGGAAAGGTGCTATGGAAATGACTAGTATTGTAAGTAACCTCTATTAAGTGTCACACGAAGGTCGATTAACGAGATTTTTTTAGCCGGTTACATCGTCTGAACAGCATAATGAACTTTTTGAAGAAAAAATCGACAATTCTTTAGTAGAAGACGAATATAAAGGACATGGCGAGAGAGCGCACCTGGACCGAGATTGCGATTCCGGAATGAATGTGGACGATTCCTTAGTTAGCGGACATGCATTTCCAGATCTTCAAGAACCGTTTCCAGCTCCTTATTTTCCTAATAATATGCCACCATATATTCCTTGTTATCCAGTCAGTGACGGACAGTCACCAGACTCATGGCACCAGCCTGTGTTTATGCCGTATTATGGCGTCGGAACCTTTCTTCATCACTCGCAACCTCCATTGTTAGTACCGCAGCATTATCCTCACCCTTACCACTTGCCTTTGCCTGCGGGACTACCACTGGGTTTTGATCCCCACCGACCTCCACCCAATTTCATAGACCCGCAGCAACAGGGTCACACTTTTCAGCAACAGCATGTGAAACGTCAGCACCATGCTCAAAGCTGCGACTCTGCCTCGTATAAATCATCCACGGATAGCACTGGAACGCCCCCAATGCAGTATTATTACGAAGATAATAACACAGATCCGATGAGCATTAAAGAATTCAGAAAAAAGAGTAACGATAAAAAAAGCAAAATTGTAACCGTCTTAAACAATGCGGTAAATGCAGACCAACCTGCAACTTTAAATGCAAGTGACGAAAGCACAATCGAGGCAAACGTTTCTGCTGATAAAAACTGTTCTAGCCCAGTCAATGCTGCAGAAGAGAACTGTAAAGTTCAAGAGATAAATGAAGTAATAATCCCTGCAAAAGAAAATGGTGAAACTGAAAATTTGATTCAAAAATCTGATCCCTGTGATGCATGTAATCATCAAACTATGTCTGAAAAAAACAGTTCCAACGAAACTGAAATGGAATTGAAATTTGGAGATTTAGAACCTGAATTGCGTTTGTTGGTTAAAACAAACAATAATAATAATGCGAAAGAGGGTGCTAGCCCAAAATCAACCTTGATCACAAATGTTGATGCAGCTTCAATTTCCAACTGTGTTAATGAAGAGGCAGAGATTGAAAACAATATTAGCCAAGAATTGACTTCCACCAAGCCATCATCGCCGGATCATCCTGCTGTTAAAGCAGAAAGCGTAGCGGATGAAGATGCTCGTTTGCGTCCTGTTAAAGACACAGACTTTCCGTGTATTCCAGGAACCAAGCCAGCAGTAAAGGAGTCAACATCGAAAAGCTGGGCAGGTTTATTTAAAAGGAATCGTGGTCTCCAAAAACCCAACAACATCGACGGAACCGACCGCCCAAAGGAAAACTCATTCGAAAAGGATGACTTTAGTCCTGAGCAACGAGAACGTCTTGTTCAAGTAGCCGATACCCTATTGGCTTACAAACACTCTTATCAACCGTACCCACTTCGCATGCGTGGTTTGTGCAACAAAAGCAACTGGTGTTATGTCAATGCAACACTACAGGCGCTCCTCTCATGTTCAGCGTTTGTTCGTTTGCTCAAAAATATACCGTCCAGTGGTCCAACAGGGTCTGTCTCACCTACACCTATTGCGGACTCTCTTATCGACTTTTTGGGTTACTTTGAGAGCTTTTCGTCACCCGCAGTACTAGTAGAAAATAAAATAAAACTTAAGAGTAAGTTGACATCTCCTAAATTTGAGCAATATAAACTGGAACTCTTTTACAGATCCAAGAGCAACTCCGCAAGATTTGAATTTAGGCGTGAAGTTTGAACCCGAGTCCATTTATGAGATGTTAAGAGACTGTGAGAGCCAGCAGATTTTTAAGGTTAGTCATGTTACTAAAGTATTTATGGTATATATAACATTCAGGTAAACTTTGTAGGATGGAAGACAAGAAGATGCTGAGGAATTCTTAAGCTTTGTCCTAAATAAATTACATGATGAATTTCTAGCGGCTATGAAATTAAGAAAGAAACCAGTTGAAAATGGGCTGGCCAAAGAGGTAACTGAAACTGAGGACGCTACCGATAATAATAATTGGGAACAAGTGATGCCGAAGAATAAGAGTATAATAACTCGTCATGCAACAGTTGAACAAAGTCCAATAATGGACTTATTCGGAGGTGTTATTCGATCAGCTGTTCGTAAAAGTGGCGAAAAAGATTCAGCTACTTTACAACCATTTTTTACTCTACAACTTGATATACAACCGGAAAATGTAAACAGTGTACGCGATGCTTTGGAGCATCTGGCTTCTAAGGAAGTCTTAACTGATGTGACTAGTGGGAAAACAAATCAACAAGTTGAAGCTACACGTCGGACTACGCTTGAACATTTGCCTCCTATTCTTATACTTCATCTAAAAGCTTTTGTTTATCAAAAGAACGGGGGAAGCGTAAAAGTTTGCAAAAATGTGGATTTTGATTGCACATTAGAGATCAGTAAAGGTATTTGTTTTTTTATAGTTGCTATTCAATTTATTAAACACGTTAAATAATATTGCAGAACTTTTATCATCAACTGTCCGTCAGAAGTACCAATCAGCAAATTCTCGACGCTATAATTTGTTCGCCGTTATCGGGCACCACGGAGAACAAACTCAGGGTGGACATTACTCGGCCGATGTCTATCATAAAGGATTAAATTGCTGGCTAAAAGCCGACGACGAAGTAATTCGTAGCCAGCCGAAAGGTAACGTTTTCAAACAGCACCAGGGTTCACGGATACCATACATTTTGTACTATGAGAGAATCGACGCTTTTTCCTAGTCGATGGCGCTCGCGCTAAACTTTTCCAAGTCGAACTGCTCAAATTGTATGTCGACTTTTTTTATCCTGTACTGCAGCTGTGGGTGTTATGTTATTATCACTTCCCACGTAATTGTTCACTTTTGTTTTACGGTGCCTTAGTTAAGTGTGCGTCAGCGTGTGCGCGTGTGTAAAATGCTGTAGATTAATGTATAAAGATAACATATATTATTGGCAGAAAATCTTTTTACTGGACTTGATATCATAAAACTGTACTCTTCTGTTATCCACATAATGACTATTGAATGAATAACAACTATGCAGCGTTTTGGTTAAATTGTACAGATTATTGTCGTATTCATGAAAAGTTTATTTTTTTAGAAACGCTGCTCGCCTCGAAAATGATTGTGTCTAAATCCTTAAAACAATGTGATAAACGATCTTTTGTTCGTGTAATACTACTATACCACATAGAGATACACGCGCATCTGTTTAGCAGCAGTTTTAGCGTAGATAACATTGAAAGTCTCCCTTCCGCACTTCAAAAGTATGTTCGAATTGTAACAAATGTAGTTTGATTGTTAATTACTGTTATTCTGCTGCTAAAACGATTTTGTCGATAATGAAGTTGATTATCGTACTGGCGCTGCAGTTAGGAAGAGGTATTACCTTTTTGTTGATCGCTATGTGATAGATTTGTCAAGATAACCGCCGTAACCTTTTCATATTGCATATGTAATATATACATAAAATATGTCTACATATATTTTTATGTGTATATTAATACTTGTATACATAACTGTTCCACGTCCGTACATATAAAGTATACAATATATACCATATATGTATATATGAAATATTTATAAACGTATTGAGAAATTTTAAAATGAATTTATATATATATATTGTATTTATGTATCAGTATATATATGCGCTTATACCTGTATGCGTATAAATATGTATATAAGGTAGGAGAGCTTATGCTAGATAGGTGTAGGCATGTCTTTTGTTAACTTTCACATACTATACATATTTATATCGAGGATCAGAGAGATCTATGATTTTTTTTTTTTTTGGATATTAGCTGAATTGCTTCGTTAAATGTGTAATTCTAGAATCTGAATATTTAATTTTAAAAATGTCAATAAATTCGGATTCAAGAACTGATCATTATAAACTAGTTTGTAAAAAAACGGTAAAAATGTAAAGAAAATTTTATATAGAGTTGCGGTTAAAACAAAATAATTGTAATAAAAATATAAAACTTTTTCAATATTTTGTTTAATAAACGTATTTAACACGGTTTCTGAAAAAAATCAAAAACTCATCATGCATACAACAAAGTTTCTAACAAATTTTCTCTTTATGAAATTTTTCAACAATTTTCCGAACATGGGATAAGGCATGGTCATTACCTTTTGAGGTAGCAGCAGCTTTAGTTGGTATTATACCAACATTTTCTGGACCATAAGGAGGTGATATTTTAACACCGTTAAACACTAATAATGATTTCTCCTGCCAACTCACATCCTCTAATCTTTAGAATTCAAAGAGTAGAAAATCAAATAACTAATCAAAAAATTGAAAGTAAATATATGAAGAAAGGCAACTTACGTTTTTCGTATATAGTTACACAGATTTTGACCAACTGGCGTCACATCCAATCCAACATACCTCGATTCCGTTCTTTTGTATTCAACGTTTCTTTGGATGCGTTTATCAATTTCATCTTTCCCAGCGAAATCTATAGTTAAATCAAAATCCCCTTTAGCTTCTTCTACTACACTTACACTCTCAAGAAACTGCATATTTATCATATCTATATCGAAGAGATGCTGCTTTCCACTGTGAGCTTTCCTTCCTACAGTAGCAATAACGTGAATAATTTGGATAAGATCGTTGTTATTATCGATTAAAAACTCACTTAAAACGAGAATTTGATTTTGAGGATCAAATGCCACTACCTCCCCAGTTTTCTCTCTTCCATCTCTACAGCGAACTGATACTTTTGTGCCCTTTCTCAGGCACTCTTCGTCTTCTATCTTCTCGTCCGCCATTGTCGATGCTATCGACCGACGACGACCAACGGTTACCGGTTGAGCGTCAGCGCCATCTAATGCCCATAGTTTTTCTCATTGTTTTTTATCAACAGTTTTTCAGTTTTGACGTTCTCACAGCAAAAACAATATTACTGGTTTGTGAGAACAAACCAATAAATTATCTCTCAACGTAACTTTCTTGAGTTCTTTGTTATTAAAATAATTTTTTAGAACTCATTTAGTGAGCGCAGCGGATTCAATTACATCCATTTTCAGATTTAAACCTTGCATATTATTTATAATTCATTTATGTAACAAGTTCAACAACCACCTCGTTAAAGCATGCTTCTCATTTAACTTTTTGTCTAGTTAAATCTGCGCACATGGAAGTATAGTGTGTTTTATTGCCTGATGTGAATAAACTGGTAGTTGCCAAACTGATAAATTGCGGAACATTCTAAATCGAGCATTCGTCATATCTACAACTCATTACAATCTCTCAAGTTGAGATATAGAGAAAGTATCTAAAAAAGGAATCACTTCCGAAAAAATATATTGTTCTTATGCTGAGAGAATATTTTACAATTAATGGTCTTTAGGAACGATAATGGATGAAAATATTAATAATACCCAGGCCCGTCTTCGGAAGAACCAAGGGGCTAAAGTTGAGACAAAAGAATATGAAGAATGTAAGGCTAGATTTGATTATGCCAAAGATAACTTGGACGATAATGATGATAAAAGTGTACCCCCATTATCTTTTGAAAATTCTTGGACGGAAGGACAGAGACTTTCATTTAATGTAAAACAACAATGGCAATTTCTTGTATTCTTCCTATCTCTTTGTATATCTATGTATTTCTTAACTATATACAACGAAAGACAATTAATAAAAATAAAAGAGGAATACGCTATGAATGTAAAGCATGAAGAATTTTGGTGGCAAAAAGCTTTTATTTATAGGATTGATGTTGGACAGTTTGTTGATTCGAACAAGGATGGTGTTGGGGATTTTTTAGGTTAATTGAATTTCTGTAACCATTATAAAATCTATTTATATATTGTTTTTTTCACTAATATCCTTTACCTTTTTCCTTTGATTATTTTTATGCTGTATAAAGGAATCGTTGCAAAAATTGAGTTATTGAACTCTCTATTGGTCGATGCAATATTAATTGAAAATGCCTTCTCGCAAACTGAATCTGGAGCAATATTAAATTTTTACGATGCCCACTCAAAATATGGCGGATTGGAAGAGTTTAAGCAAATGATTTCAGTATTGAAGGAATCTGGTAAGCCAACCTTAGCAAACACTTGTTTTTTATTATGTAATCTTAACAATTACTTTATAGGTGTAAGAGTTTTATTAAGGGTGAGACCCAATCAAACTAGCAAACTTCATAATTGGTTCGTATTAAGCGAGACATGTGGAGATTGTAAAGAAAAAGATTACTATATATGGGCAGACTGTTCTCCTGGTAAACCCCCAAATAACTGGGTAAAGTCAAATATTTACGATACTATTAAAAAGGTTACACAATAATGAACTAATCAATAATCTTATTAGAAAAATAACAGAGGAGAATCAATATGGAATTATAGTGAAGTTAGAAAACAATGCTATTTAAGTCAATTAGGTGGGAAACTTGCCGACTTAAACTTTCGAAATGTAAATGTAATTAACGAGTTTAAAGTAAGTTTCTTGATTAAAATGTAAATGTAACACTACTTAAATTGACAGTTATATACTAAATTTGTTTTATCTCTTTTCTTAAGAATATATTCAAAAAATGGTTAAAATTAGGCATCGATGGCTTCCTTTTAGACGAACTTGATTTATTGTACGAAGAGGAAGATTTATCTGTAGATGAAGTAGTAGACGATGTGGAAGTAAACGAGGAAGGAGAAACTATTGTAAGTTTTTAATTGTTTGTTTTGGTATTTGTTTTACTCAAATAAATAAATTCACGAATGCAGTTTTTATGGCTTTTTATTTTGTTTACAGAAGATTGATACGTCAAAAGAATTGACAAGAAACAGACACGAAGTTTATGATTTATTAGCTCTATGGCGAGAAGTGTTTGATACCTATCAGATAAAAAATAACGTTCAACTGTATATAAATAATTGATGTGTATATCCTTAAAATAACATTAAATCTTTACTCTAACAGTTTTATTTCCTGTCAATTTCTGGAGCCTGACATGCCCTCAGAATCAGCACGATATTTTGACACTGGAATAGACGCTCCAATAAAAACATTTAATGTTGTTCCCAAGTGTGGTAGCATGTGTTTTTACCAAGAAATTGACAGTTGGATCACCGAAGTTCCATCAAACAAAGTCTCCTCTTGGGGTGTAAGGATTTTTTTAAATTTTATATTCTGTTTTAAAAGTTGTTAAATCAGCACTTGCAAAATACTATTTAATAGCTATAGTGGCTTAAAATGAACTGTACTTTATAGTTCATTAAAGAGTTATTAGCTGATTGATTACTAAAAAAAAACTGTCAAAGGAGCAGAATTCATAGGTTTTTAGGTATTATAAACTAAAAATAATAAATATCTAATTGACTTGTAGAAGTGTAAGAACTTCAAAAACAGAATATTTATCCTCTTTGCAACATTAAAAACTATTAGTACTTTATTTTTTTCAGCTTGATGGAAAACATTCCGTTTTACATGATTTATTAATTATGACTCTTCCAGGAACTGCTTTTATCCAAAGAAATTTATCAGTTAGTTTTTTGTTCTTTTCTATTAAACATGATCTTATTGCTAAGTATTGTATTTTCTTTGATAGGATGATTCCGCATTGAAAACATTCGAAAGACTATCTAATCTTAGAAAAGAACATTCCTTTCTTAATGGAAAATTCAATTATGCTGTTATAACGAATTCTATACTTTCATATGTTCGTTACGCAAGGCGTTTCCTTCCTTACTTGGTTGCTGTGAATTTTGGTGAAAAGACAGAATCTATCGATTTTACAGAATCTACAAATTACATGAGCGGTGAAATAATGGCAGTTACGAATCCAACTGGTAAATCCTTCAATCAATTATATCAGAAAGTTGGATTAAAAGATCTGAAGCTTAATGACGGAGAAGGAGTTGTAATCAGATTACTTCCAGATGACCTTTGAACAATTTATACACTTATTCTCCTTTGCATTTTAAGTAGCATTACAAATGTGTATATAATCTCTTTACTGTTATTGATTTACATTTGTTAGACGCTTTTTTGCTATAGGTATAAAACAACTGATATTTGTTTATTTATAAAAATGAGTCAAGCTATACACTTAAATTCATTTACAATTTACTAACATTTGTAGTTGCTACTAACTTAGAACTTGGTACCTGGAACGAAAATGAATGGGAAAAATGAAAGAGAAATGGACAAATAAAGAATAAATTGTATTCCTTTTTGTAAATTATGATATTAAAAATTACGAATAACGGTAATAGAAGGTCTTTTGAGATATCAATGGTGCTTAAATAATTTATCGGGAAAGAATTTGACAATTAGATACGTCATTGTTGGGAAAAATTGCATTTTTCTATGGCAAAACTAAGTAAACGAACATTTCTTTTTGTCTATAACTTGCAGAATTATTATAATGTAGACTGAAATGAGTATTGTCTTATATACTAACGTATATACAGTATATTTATATATATATACTATTTAGATCACTTATTACCTAAGAGTATATACTTGTCTGACTACAACAGAGAGGTAGATATTGAACGAACGAAAAGAATAAGCTTCTAAGTTGGAAGGAATATGACTGAAAATATAGGTTTTTATGTTGTAATTATATCTCTTTGAAAGATGGTTATAGACTGCGAAATCACTTTCTCCATTTGATATTCCATATTTTATGTTCTTACTCTCTTATTATATTACTATTATTTTTTTAACAATACCCTTATTTTCCTATATTTAATGTAATATATTTTTTAATTGAACTATAAAAATTTTTACTGATCGTCTTGAGTTCTAGTCCTGTGAAATTTCTCAACAATTTTTCGCACGTGAGATAAAGCATGGTGGTCGTTAGGCTTAGATGAAGTTAATTTTGCTAGTTTATCAACGTTTTCAGTTCCGTACGGCGGTGATATTACAATTTCGTCGAATACAACCAAAGACTTTTCTTGCCAGCTAACTTCTTCTATCCTAAAAGTAATAATCGATATTAGAATATACAATATATGTACATCTTCTGATAAATACCAATTATTAATATTTTATGTAATTTAATATTTATAAAATAACTTACGTTTGCCTAATGAAATTACATAAATTCTGGGCTTTGGGAGGTACGTTAAAGCCTATATATCTGGACTCATTTTTCTTCATCTCAACATTGTTTTGAGTGCGTTTTGCTAATTCTTCTTTACCCACGAAATTTATTGCAACTTCAAAGTCATTTCTCGGTTCTTCTGTTACCTTTAACTCTTGTATATGTTGCATATTTATCATGTCAATATCGTATAATTTTCGCTTGCCGCTCTTAGCTCTTCTTCCTATAAGAAATCATATGATTATACTGGATGTGCAGAATTATTGCAAATTTTCGTGCGAATTCCTACTTAAAATGAGAATTTCATTCGTTGGGTCAAAAGCCATTACTTCACCCCTTTTTTCCCTTCCGTCAACGCATCGTAGCAATAATTTCGTACCCTTTAAAAGGCATTCTTCGTCCGGTATCTTTTTAGCCGCCATTGTTGACATAAGATACTAACAGGGCGCCATCTATAGTTTCATTTTGTAAATCTCTTATTTCGGATATAAAATAAATCTTTGAATATTCAAGAATCTTTGTATTATAAATAGTTAAAGTAACTATTGTTAAATGATCAGTAATTGGATGCTAAAGAAAAACAATTATGATCCAGTTTTCACTTTAATAATATATTTAGGCGGTAAACAGCCAGTGGAATCGCCAGGAGAAACAATAACTCCATTAGCCGATTGAAAGAATTCGTAACCATCTGTTTAAAGAGAAAGAATAAGAAAACTTAATTAAAGTATTGTAATTTGATAATAATTCTATGCATCTTATATTACCGTTAATTGCTCCAACCATATCTACATAGAGAAAGACTGTACATCCACTGGGTATTCCGCTTATGGCGTTCTCATCATCTCTAGCGAAATGAATATGTTGACGATTCATACGATTAATACCCTGAAAAAATAATGTAATGTTTACTCATGACACATTTATTATTATTAGTCTTATAACAGTTTGTCTTATTTTTTGCCAACACTTGTTATTTGTTCCATGAATAATAAATCCGTAACTTTGGGCTTGTTGAGTCGTAATTTTTTGGATGGAGGTATTGTTTATGCTTATAGTATGTCCTTGACAAGCTTTTATAAATGCTTGACCTCCACTTTCTTTTATTTCGTACCGTTTTTTTTTGTCTTCTTCAGCTAATCGATAAAATGAGTCCGTATTGAATTCACGAAATGATTTTAAGGTCAATAGATCTTGAATTGGAACATAACCATCTAAAAAGCAAGAAAATAGATAGGTTAAAAGTAACTTTAAAGGCTGGATATTAAGAACAAATCAATAATTACCTGAGTCTGGTTTCACTATCTTACTTGTTCCATGCCTTAAAATAGATACAAGTTCTATTGATCTTTTATTATCGATCTGGAAAAAAGAAACATTAAGATGGTTGCATTCTTTATTTATTGCAGGATAATATGGTTTCGCCATATACCCTCTTTCCTATTGCATGCATTTCCAAACATGGAAGTTTTTGAGAAACGAAAGTAACAACTAGTGTCCTCTATCCAATAAATTTTTGCGCAGGAACCGGAAAAAGGGGAATTTTTTAACACCTGTTGACGTCACATTCAAGGATATCCCGGAACACCTATATGTTTCGACTGAGATAACAGGTGTTTGACCAGTCAACTAAATTAGGTGAGTAATATCGTCCGACATTTACTAAAAAGATCGTTTAAAAGCTTGGCGTTAATATTCGAATAGTGTTTAATTAAGATATAAAGTGATCGTGACTTGACTACCTCGCGTATTTAAGTACTCCACCCTGTGCGTTATTCGTCCTCGATCGCCGGCACGTACACGTCAAAGGTATAGAATTTTTCTTGGTTATATAGACTATCTGAATAGCTAAGCATTTTTACTTTAGTCACAACCGGAATTAGTACATAGTTAAAACGTTCAAATCCAAACGATTAACTGTCAGACTAGGAGTTTATATATACTAATATATATATATATATATATATATATATATATATATATATAAAATATTAAACCACTATAAGTGTAAAAAAAAGAGAAAAAAGGAAAGAAATAGAGTTATGTTGAAATTGAAGGAAAGAGGCGAATTGATTTGTCTTCGTAATCCTTGTTCATTGGTTATACTGTATTTTCGTTTGACACGTCTATTCTATTATATAGTGTGTAAGAATCTTAAATAATACATATACTATTATATATATATATTTCTTTGTATTTCTTTTAACTTCCTGTATTATATCATTCAAAATATTGAAAGAATCGGCGTAATTTCGGTTAAAATTTGAAATATTCTAATATCAAAATTAAAGAAAAGATTATCGAAGAGGCGTGATAGTTTAGATAGATATGGTTAAGCCTAATATTTAGTATATATACTTGTATTGTAAAAGAAACATCCAGAAGATAAAACACGATCTACAACCGTGACAATTGTTATTAAACATTTTATACAGGTGTTTGTCAGGTACTGAAAAAGAATTACTCGTTTCTCTCTCTTTCTCACTCTTTTTTATCAATAAAATTAAAAATAAAACAAAAGTAAAAAAATCTATATTGTGTACTCTATACATCAATTGTAAAGTGTATTCATTCAGATATTTCTATATACATACTGTATATAAATTTATACCTGCATGTATACTTATATTCCATGTTAAATATATATATATAAATGTATATACAGTATGTATGCTTGTGTATTTCTACAGGTGCGTTTCATATTATAGGCCTTTGTTAATATTATAGGTAACCGAATATGGACGACAATAAAAGAGTTTGGGTCCCACACCAGACGGATGGTTTCAAATTGGGTCGGATAATCGATTTAGGTTCTGATTCAATTTCTGTTGAACCTTTCGATACACCAGGCCAGGTAAGAAACAATCTGTTTACATAAATCATTGCTATATACAGTATATATATATATATATATATCATATACTGTATATTACTAATATATAAACATATTTAATATACTGTATACATAAATAGCACAAAATTTTACCCCCAACTAGACCCCTCCCTATTCTTTTTTATGCAATCTGAAAATTTTATATCGATTATTTTCTCTCTTAACCCTATTGGTTCTTCTTTTATTCTAACGATTTTTTTTCATTCGCGCTCTGTTTTGTTCAAGTCGCTTCAGTTTCGCTTGTTAGACCTATATCGCAAGACTTTAATACTTGTTAGAAATATTAGTATTAGTAATTCTTCCTATTGATATGATTGTCTATCTTTACTGGTTCCAATAATGAATTGTCAAGTGTTGCATATTGAATAGAAACACATGTGTAATATAATTATATGCAGTATGTAGGAGTATATCATTATATATTGAATATTTAGATATAAGTATATTATATTATATAGTATATACTATAGCAAATTTAATATTCAACAATTTTTTTTATCTCTTCGTTTAAGACTTCTGATTTTTTATTATAGGCAATAAGTGCACCATATGATAGAGTATTTCCGGCTGAAGAATACGATAACAAGGATGTTGAAGACAATTGCAGTTTAATGTACCTGAATGAAGCTACACTGCTAAATAATTTACGGATTCGCTACAAGAAGGTTTTAAGCCTATAATTGAATTCATTAATATTCTAAACGTTGCGTTACTACATGCTCTAAAACGAAAATTTCATTTTTTCACCTCTACCTATAGGATGCCATCTATACATACGTCGCTAACATCTTAATTGCTGTTAATCCATACAAAGATGTGTCACATTTGTATGGGACTGCCGCTATTAAGAACTATCAGGGTAAATCCCTTGGCACTGTTCCGCCTCATGTATATGCAATTGCCGATAAAGCTTATCGTGATATGAAAACTTTGAGAGCAAGTCAATCGATAATTGTTTCGGGAGAATCAGGTGCAGGAAAAACTGAATCAACAAAATACATACTAAAATATCTTACTGAATCATGGGGCACTCACGCCGGACCGATTGAGGATAGAATAAATGAATCTAATCCATTGCTAGAAGCATTTGGAAACGCTAAAACGGTCCGCAACAATAATTCATCAAGATTTGGTAAATTTGTCGAAATTCACTTTGATAAGAAGATGCTTGTAGCTGGCGGTTATATCTCGCATTATCTATTAGAAAAGAGTAGAATTTGTACGCAGAGTCCTGAAGAGAGAAATTATCACATTTTTTACAGAATGTGTGCAGGAGCTCCAGAGACTTTATACAATAGTCTTAAATTAGCTGCACCAGATCAATTTAGGGTAAGTAATAAAGTATAAATATACAGTTTGTAGTCTATATAATATTATAGCTATATATAGTATATATATATATATATATATATATAATAATATATATATATTAATATATACAATATATAGTGTATATGAAAAAGAAGCTTTAAATTGAAAAAAAAAAATTAAACAAATTTTTCTCTGCTCTTCTTAGTTTTCTCTTGAACACTGTTCAAAAGAAAATAAAGAAAGGTCTTTTTAATGAGCCAAAGCATGATAAAAACTTAGAGTTTTTAAATTTTTATCGTCTAAAGCTTTATCTCTTGCATGATTATTATTACTGTTATGTCGTGATGTGCACAACAGTATCTGAATCGTGGGAACACTCAATTCTTTTCTTCAAACTCCGATTTGGCATCGAATAGGAAAAGTCAACAGGTACGTATATGGTTTTCTCTAGAATTGAGAATAAAAGCAAAGAACAAAAGAAATATAATCCTTTTTTACTTTTAACTTAAGTATTATAATATCGGATTTATTTTGTTCTTTGCTCCTTTTTTTGTATCTTTTTTGTTTTGTTTGTTTTTTTTTGACTTTAATTTATTATTTTACCCGACTGAATTATTATAATAATACAAATTTTTTTTAAAAAAAAACTAGAAAAACTTTAATTTATCAAATGCTAATTTCATTTATAAATGTTCTTTTAGTTCCTCAAGTCTGGAAGCTTGAATGATCCTGTGATGAATGATATTAATGATTTTGCAGTCACTGATAAAGCGCTTTCTTCTATGGGTATGGAGGATCAAACTAGAAGCTTAATATATTCGGTTGTTGCTGGCATTCTTCATCTTGGAAATGTTTCATTCGAAGATGATCATGATGATAAGAAAGGTGGTTGTAAGGTGACAGCTGACACTGAACGCTTTTTACAAAACGCCGCTCAACTTTTGGGCGTCGACGAGAAAGATCTTAAATCAGAATTAACTTCAAGAGTTATGCAGTCCGCGAAGGCTGGTAAAAGTGGAACGGTAATAAAAGTCCCACTTCGTCAAAGCGAAGCAAACAATGCAAGAGATGCTTTAGCCAAGTTTATCTATGGAAAGCTATTCGATTATATAGTAAAGTGTGTTAATCAAGCTTTACCGTTTCAAAATTCTCAAAACTATATTGGTGTTCTGGATATCGCTGGATTTGAGTATTTTCAAGTTAACAGCTTTGAACAGTTTTGTATCAATTATTGTAATGAAAAATTACAACAATTCTTTAATGAAAGGATTTTAAAAGAAGAACAAATTTTATACGAAAAGGAAGGTTTAAATGTAAAGAAAATCAACTATATTGATAATCAAGATTGCATCGATCTCATTGAAAAAAAATCGATTGGTATTTTTGATGTATTAGACGAAGAGAGTAAATTACCTCAACCAAAACCGGATCACTTTACTAGTGAAGTTCATTCGAAAAATAAGAATCACTTTCGTTTGTCTATACCTAGAAAATCGAAATTAAAGGCTCATAGAGAAGTTAGAGACGATGAAGGCTTCCTTATTAGGCACTTTGCAGGTGCTGTATGCTATCACACTAAGCAGTTCATTGAAAAGAATAACGACGCTTTGCACTTTTCTCTGGAGATGATTATCTCGGAGAGTAAAAGTCCTCTTGTTAAGGAGATTTGCTCTCCAGATCCAAATGCTAAAAAGGTTCAAACAAAAGGAAAGCTTGCGTTTATATCAGTTGGATCGAAATTTAGAACTCAATTATCAACTCTTATGGAGAAGCTTCGTTCAACTGGAACAAGCTTTATTCGTTGCATAAAACCCAATTATAAAATGATTTCGCAATGTTTCGAGGGTATGCCAATTCTTATACAACTTCAATGTTCTGGAATGACATCCGTTTTGGAGTTGATGCAGCAAGGTTACCCGTCTAGAACTCAATTTTCTGAACTGTACAACATGTATAAACAATACATGCCTCCTGATATTGCTAGGTTGGACGCTAGATTATTTTGTAAAGCTTTGTTCAAAGCTCTTGGATTAAACGAAATGGATTTCAAATTCGGTCTAACAAAAGTATTTTTTAGGCCAGGAAAATTTGCGGAATTCGATCAAATTATGCGATCTGATCCTGAAAATCTAGCACTACTAATTAAAAAGGTTAAAAAATGGTTGATATGCAGCAGATGGCGTAAAGCCCAATGGTGTACACTTTCTGTAATAAAACTCAAGAATAAGATTTTGTATAGAAGGGAACTACTCCTTCTCTTACAGAAGACTATTAAATCGTGGTTGGCTGTTAGGGAATATAGACCACGTATCAAGGCTGTTAGTAGAATACTGGCTTTGCACGATCAATTATCTGCCGTTGAGCCAATTATACCGCAGTTGAAAAAGGATAAAGATTCAGCAGCCAAATCAGTTAAAAAGGTCAAAGAACGACTTGGAGAGGTTGTCGCTAAAATACGCCAAGGAAAACTGGTTGCTGCCAAAGATTTGGAAAAATCATATAGCGAAATGGTTAAGGAAGTTGATAAAAATGTTATGGATATTAGAAAGTTGCTCGAAAAGCAAAAGGCGGCCGACGAAGCGGATAGGTTAAGAAAGATACAGGAAGAAATGGAGAAAAATAAGAAATTGAAAGAAGAAGAAGAAAGAAAGAAGAAAGCGGAAGAGGAAGAAAAACGTCTAAAAGCGGAAATGGAATTGAAGAGGAAGAAGGAAGAGGAAGTTGCTCGTAAAGCTGAAGAAGCAGAGAGAAAAGCGGCTGAAAAGAATGCCGGTAAAATACAAAAAGAAAAAGAAGAAGCTGCTAAAAAGTATTTATTATAAGAATATAATATTAATGAAGATTAATAATATTTAAAAATTTTTTAAAAATCTATCAGCCAAGAAAGATTGGAACAAGAAAGAAGAGATCGTGAATTGGCATTAACACTAGTTAACGGAGAACAGGGAGCCGTTGAAGAAGCTGCTCCAACTGCAAGGTATGTATATATAAAAAAGCATTCTTACACTTTGTTAGACGTAGCTGTTATGGAATGTTAATATCAGCAGAATTGCGTGGTTTTTTATTCTTTTTTTTGCATCCTTACATTACTATTATCGTTGCATTTTATACGAGAAAAATCTCCGCATGCCTAAAATATTGTTGGAATTTGTAGTATTTTTGTTTGTCTTTCTCGTTAAAACAAACAAACAAACAAACAAATCGCTTATAGCATTATGAAGGCAAAAAAAAAAGAGAAAAAAATCAATCTTGTAAGGCAAAGTGTTACTTTATACTGCTTTCAAACATGTATATATATATTTATATACAGTATATATACTAATATATATATATATATATATATATATATATATATAAGTATGAATTCACGCCGCTTTTCTACCCGCTCCGCCCTCCTCAAAAGTACAAAAATCATAAATTAGTTAAAACGAAGGGAGAAAATATAGAAACTTTTATTGGATATTGGTCTTTTTATTAGTACTATGGGTGTTACTATCCTTCTCCCATTGTCCTTTCAGCTTAAATATTCTTTCTTATTTTTAAAGCTTTGCTTAGCTTTTAACAATTTATTAGATCAGTTCTATCTTTTATAACTAATTAAAACAGAGTACGATCGTTCAAAATGGATCCGAACGATGATCCAAGGTTCGTAGCTGAAATCTTTGTTCATTCTATTCTATTCGTAATTGGTTCTACGAGAAGAGATACAACCTGAGAATTGATTTAATAGATATGATATAAATCATATGTATTTTTTTGTAGTAACCATAACCTTACGAATAGAAAGTATTATGAACAGTGTAGAAAAATAATTAACAATTTCCAGCCGTTTCGTTTACGGAGAGGTTAAGAGTTATCATAATATTCAACAACCTCGAATGCAAGATACAGTTAAAATGCAGCAGCAACAGCCACAGTATCAGCAAAGGCAACCGCTGCAGCAACAACGGTGAGGATGTTAGATTTAGAGTTAATTTTAAAGAAAAAAAAGAAACAAATTTTGATAAATTAACCAAAAAAACAAAAAATTGACAATTTAATGTTTTTATTTTTTTGGTGAAAATATTAAATTAACTTAATTAATTAGAAAATAATTTATTCCCTTCACTAACCATCTGCACTCTAAACGCATGTCGATCTCTTTTTTCGAAATATCTTTCTAGACCGCAACAGACTCAGTTGTTGCAACAACAGCAGCAAAGGACTGCGGAGGCGGTTAGTCAAATGGAAGTCGACCTGCAGACAGGTTTAGTTGCGGCTAGTAGTAAAGCCGCCGCCTTACAATTCGATCCAATAATTACAAATACGTGAGTTGTTTGTTATTATGTGTGGTATTTTTTTTTTGGGGTATTTTTTTTCTTTCTTTATTACTATGGTTATTGTTATTTGTTTTTTATTATTTAGTTCTTTTATTTACATTTTATCTTGCTTATCACCATTCAAAAGAGTAAACATGCATTCTTTTTCTTCTTTCAACAAAATGATATAGTGCTGGAAAGCAGGTTGGTAAATACGACCTGACTAAAATGAAATATGCCGAATTAAGAGATGTGATAAATACTTCCTGCGATATGGCGCTATTAGATGCCTGTAAAGAGGAATTTCATAGAAGATTAAAGGTGTACCATGCTTGGAAGACAAAGAATAAACAGCAAAAGGCTATGGAAAATCCGGATGCAGGTCGGGCTCCTAAAGCTGTTTTGGAAAGTCATTCCATTAGTGGCTTGTCCCAATCTAAACCAACAAAAGGAATGGAAACTCAACGCTTCTTTAGAATTCCTTTTCTCAGACCATCTGATAATAATCGTGGAGATGGAGCACCGAAGCAGAAAGGTTGGTGGTACGCTCATTTCGATGGCAAATGGATTGCTCGCCAAATGGAGCTTCATCCGGAGAAAAGTGCCGTTCTCTTAGTTGCTGGCGTTGATGATATGAAAATGTGTGAGTTAAGCTTAGAAGACACTGGATTAACTAGGAAGAAGGGAGCAGAAATTCTGGAATGCGAATTTGAATCAGAATGGTCAAGAAATGAAGGAGATCGAATACTTAGTAATGCTGGTAGACAAGTTACTTCAAAATATCTTCAACAAAAGCTAGGAATTCACTCTTAATCTTTTTTTTTCACAATTTGTGCTTTAGTTTCCTCTCATTCGATAAAGAAATATTTTTTTTCAATACATTCGAGAAGTAACTTTTGTTCACTCACCGAATGTTTCTAATTCATGTTTAAAAATTTTATTATTCCCTATCTTCTCTCTTCCCTTTCCACTTGTTTATCAGAGGGTTTAGCAAAATAACAAACCTATTCAAGACATCATGTTCGCTTATTTTTGTCCTCATTCTTTGCCTTCTTTCTCTCTCTTTCTCTTTCTCTTTGCTCTTGGAGTAAGGATCGTAATATTTATTGAACCTTGTTATAATTTCATTTTAAATAAATGCTAATTAGTTAAACTTTTCAATGAGTTAACAAGAAAGTACAATCAGCTTTCTTTCCATTAAAAATCTCTTCTTTCTGTTTGTTTTTTTTTTAATAAAAAATCTATAACAACTAACATTCGTACGTTTAACATTTATATTATCTTTTATCTTTAATTAATTTTAACTAACAATACTACTACAAAATCACTCCTCCTCCTTCCTGCTCTTCTTCTCTTTCAATTGTATATTTTTTCTTATTCAAGGGGAAAGTTTATTGTCCTTCTCTTCTATCCCACCCTCTTACTCTCTCTCTCTCTCTCTGTCTCTCTCTTTTTCTCAGTTAGGTCATCACTCATTTTTCTTTTTCTATCTTTGCAATTTTTTATAATTAGGTAATGGTTTTATTAACTATGAAGTCTTTTCTTTTTTTGTTAGGTCACGTGACAATTAGTATTTTTAATAAAAAAAACTGACATAAATATAATTATATTATTTACTAACAGGTTATCTAAGCTTTCTTATCAAAATCCCTATTCTTCAAAAAGCATTCTTGCATATTTCACATACTTAAAGGAAATGTATCGACTTGCACGCCATTTAGCGGATATAAAGTACATTAAAACTATTTTTTTTATGGATATATTTCGCATCTATTTTTAGTGAATAATAGATATTGAATTGATAATATAATTTAAAGAAAAAGGTACTAGGGAACGTTTTTAATCTCTTTTTCTTTCCTTTTTTTTTTAATTACAATCAATTTATTTAAATAATTACATTTGTATACTAATGTTTCACTGGTCTAATGGGGGAAATATAATTGTTATAGCATTTCCTTTATATTGTTGCCGTTATATTTATAATAGAAAGAAAGGGTGAAAAAAAATCAACTATTTTAAGAGTGAATAGAGAGAGAAGGACAAGAGTGGAGAGTGGGGGAAGGGGAAAGGTGAAAAAATCAAGGGTCCTAAAAAAACTACCATTGGTTACAAAAACTATAATAACACTATGTAAATTAGCGAACTCCCTTAAGAATAAATTTCCTATAGAATAATAGTATATTCTATAAGTTTTGCAGATGGTATTAAGACCTTTAAATGGAAGAAATTTCTTATAATAATACTTCTAGAGGATATTTCTTTTCCTCTTTTTTTTATAAGAAAAAGGCGTTTCCTTGTTAAGGGGAAATTGTAGAGTAGATTATTGCATTCGACGTTTTCTAGTCCGTTGTTGACAACAAATTAACACGGTAGAGAAACGTGAGAGAAAAAGAGAAAGAAAGAGAGAAACAGAGTGTGAAAGTGATAAATCTGGAAACATCGCCTTTTTCTTATCAGCCTAAGGGTGGAATGTCATCTGCTACTGTCTAAATTCTTGTATACTTATATTACTATAAGAGTAATACATGAATATACCATAAACAAAACTTCTTATGTATACTAATGTATACCGAATACAGTATATATTAGTATATCATCAATCAAAAATAGATGGCGTTGTATAAAGAATGTAATGTAGAGAAATTGAATTTTTTGAAATAGTAATAGAATGACGAGTTCAAATTCGTCTCTTTATATCGTTGATGAATGCATTAAGATATCATTGTCAACTATTTAGAAAAAAGTATATAAAAACATTAGATAATCTGAACTTTCTCTTATTAGATTGTATAAGGATTACATCCTAGGGTTGTTTTCCTCCTATTGAAATTTAATTCTAGCCTCTTTTATGATGTAATATCTGTTGTTCACCCTTTTTGACGTCATTTATTAAATCTTGGTAGTATTTTTCCCTCTGGTCATTATCTACAACAATTACCAATGTGACTTTCTCCCAGGAGTTTTCAAAGAAATTGGACGTACAGTAAAAATTCTGAATTGTAACCTGGCTGCAGTAACTAAATAAAAGTCTGCAGTAAAAAATTGATTATTTTACGCTTTATGGTTGAAAAAATTCATAAAGAGAAGTTTATTTAAAGGGAATATGAAAAAAGAAATAATAAAAGTAAATAAACAATAAATTTTATTACTATTTCAATAGTGGGTAAAAGTAAACAAAGATAGATAGAGAGAGAGAGAGAGAGAGAGAGAGAGAGAGAGAGAGAGAGAGAGAGAGAGTATATGTGTGTAGAGAACTGGTGACTAGGGACATGTCGAGATGCAACAATGTTTCTTTTGTATCGTATATGTTATATACTCAAAAAATTGTATCTATCGCCTTCAAATTTATACTAACAAAATATATATGAATGTCACAGAAAGAATAGATGCTGAATAATTTTATGCTAATTAACTTGACCTTTATAAATATGTAAATTACTTAATTTAATATAATTCTTTTATATTTTAAAAATTACCTTAAATGTTTGTAATTTCGAGAATTTTTTTTAACCAGACGTTGATTACTGCAGTTCCCTTTTTCGCTATTTTATTTATCCAATAAAGGAATCAGTTTTCCCTTTTTTAGGTCAATTTTCGATGTTGAACCGTAACATTTTCCATGACATATGAATCAAGATGAATCCCATTGGTCCCAAATATTGGATGCAATGAGACAAACTTGACAAAATTGTGATGGTTGATATTAATATTTTTTATATGGTTTATTAAAGAGTTCTTTATTTTAGCAGGATTATATAATAAAAGAGATATATTAGGGGAGAGAGAGAAATTTACTTTTATTATTAATAACAATGGTAATATTTACATTAATTTTACATATCGTGTGAATATGTTTGTTTTTTTTTTCAACTAATTTAATTAGATAGAGATAACTGGTAGCTTATACTTTGTCGGTTTATCTAAAAGATTAATGGCCTCTGACTTAAATCGTTACAACCGTTTAAGCTCTTCCTTTTATCGTTAATCTAATCGAAGGATACTTTGTGTACTATTACATTTAACCTTAGGCCTATAATGGGATAGAATAAAAAAAATAACTAACCCTACTTTTAACACCTATTTATCATTCTCAATCGCTCTTAACCCTTTAATTACGAGGAGAAAAGTTCTAGGGCTAGGCTTACATTCTCTTAATTAGAATCTAGCCAGTAAATTTCTCTACTTAGTTAAAAATTGTATACAGGAAACGTCTGTATAATTTATAATCATGTTATCCTTTAAACGAGTAACAGATAAGTATTTTAAATGAAGTAATTAATGTTATTGGAATGAAAAATTAGTAATTTATTGAAAGTAAGAATATTTTTATCTGATATCAACCGTCCATTTAAATGAAGTAAGAAAGTATAGGGAAAAAAAGGGTCCAAGGGGCAAAATAGTAGGACAAAGGGGTAAATTACTTCCTGTTAAACTGTAATATATATATATCTAATATACTATATAGAAAATGTATTATACTGCCTTATATGCCCATGCGTATTTGATGTAATTGCTTTTTACAGTCTTCTCAAAATCGATCCCCCCCTCTAACTTTCCATTCAAAACGCATTTGCCTTTACGTGACACTTGGCGTAAATTCAGTTAACTTTACCTTAATAAACGTCAACTATTATAATTAAATCTGTAAAACAGTATAATATTTAAATACGCTTAATTAGAACGTGCTTCACATACTGTCTTCTTTTCTTATTATTATTAAACAAGAAAATAGTCTCTCTCCTCCTCTCTCTCTCTTTCTCTCTCACTCTCATGTATCTGAGAATGTTTTTGCTCTTTGTCTCATAAGAATTTTCTTCAAAAATAAAATTCAGATTAAAAGATTTGGAAAACTTAGAGGACTGAGAGAGACAGATAAAGAAAGAGGAGAAAGATAAAGGATAAAGAAAAAAACAAAAGAGTATATGTCTATCCCAAGATTTATATTTACTTTTATGAATAAGTAGTATTTGTTAAGCAAGTCTACTTCTTTTATACCACTTGTTTGCAATGTTTGTTTGTAGATGTTTTTCTCTTTTCATTCGCTCTTTCTATCTATCTATCTACCATTTGTATTTGTTTTTCTCGTATACATACATACATCCATATATATACTGTATATATTAATATATGTACTCTCCCGCTCTCTCTCTCTCTCTCTCTCTCTTTCATACGCAGATATATATATATATATATTGTATAATCTTATACAGCAAACGCACTATACAGTACTCTGCAAAGGCAATAAATCTTTTTACGTTCTCGCTCTTTTTCGTCTAGTTATCGACTCTTCTACCATTTTCTCTTAATACTGTAGAACTCTCTAATATCGACGGCTTACTACGTTATTATCACGTCATGCCAGATATAAAAGGTCGTTGTTAGGCTATATGTTATCTTTTATTGTGGAATAAAATTATAGATGCTTTAAAACATTTAGAATATAGGCTGACAAAGGGGTTAAATAGTAAGTAAGAAAATTATTTCTTCCATCACAATCTTTTATCTCTCGATGAAATTTCATGTTATCCGATAAACTCTATACATTCTCAATTAGATTATTGACGAGTGACTGTCGGATTTAGAATATGGATAAATGATACATATCTATTCACTTGGTTACTAGAAATAAGTATTTAGAACTAAAGGGAATAGTATGATCCTTATTGAACCTTATGGGAATTTAAGAAAAAGGAAAGAGAAAGAGAAAGGAGAGAAAAAGTATAAAAAAAATTGATTGAAAGACCTTTTAAATATTCTTGCTTTTCTAAAATGAAAAAGGAAAAAGAGGAGAAATATTGATGTCATTCTATATACTGTATATATTTAATATATACAGTATATATACCTGTGACAGGTCTGAGGAATATATTCCAGCTAATTGTGATGCTTTGGTGTGTAGGTATTAATATTCTATGCATAAATTCTCGTTACTAGCCCACCGTTGCACTCTTATTTCTCTTCATTTACAAACTATTCAAAAGAATAATTAATTAATTGTAAAAATTGATAATTATCCATCTAATATACTACGTGTGAAAATAAATTTATGAAAAATAGACGCTCTTGAGATTTATTGATCAGCTACGTTTAGTTTTTCAATAAAGAAAGCGCCTACGTTTTGTTTATGTTACACATATTTGTAGTCAGAACCATGCATATACATTAAATATACATTTAGCAATCTACTATCTAATTTCTTTTTGTTTCTTTTTTTATTCGCCTTGCCTACTCATTTTCTCTCTTTACACTATATATAGTAAATGATCATTTCGATATAATATATAGTGGAGCAATTGATGTTTCCTTGTATATACTGTATATATACTGTATGCTGACATAACTACATCTTTAAAATATAAAAGAAAGAGAATTTTGTTCGGTTATAATAAGGAATGATTTATACTAAAGGCGTTTAATGAAGTGAAAAAGTAACGCCGAATTATATAAAAGAGAAGAATTGAGAAATCAGACGTTGAAAAGGGCGTAGAGTACAGCTTTAATAGTTATTTGTTTGCTCAATCTTACATATTTACAGAAGGATCCGCTATCTGATTTCGGTATATGTCATATTAATATTGCAATATATCTCCAATTTTACTCTATAAGCTTTGCTAATTTCAAGTTTATCATCTTTATAGTTCTAGCATATTTTTCAACTTTCCCAAAGTTATGCATTCCTAAAGTTTCTCTTCTTCTCTTTCTTTAATATTCATTGAACTTTTGATATTTCTTATGTTTACGTTATTAAGGGTGGTCTTAGAACTCCACCCTTTACTCTTTTGGAAAACCCTTCTCTCAATTTTTTATTCCTCCCCCTCCCCATCTCTCCTCATCTTCTCCCCTGCACTATCTATCACGTTTGCATATGCACTCTAACCTTCTCTGATCTTTTTTTTTTGCCACTTTCTTTTCTACTTACACACAGTTGTTAGATTGAAAAAACTAAGAATAAGAAACAAAAGAGATAAAGAGAAAGAGAAAGAGAAAGAGAGAAAAAGAGACTTGGGAATAAAGAAAGTTTAGGAAGAATACACTGTATTATGTATTCGAACCTTTGTAGCAGAGTTTGTAAGTGTGTATGTGTGTGTGTTGTTTTTTTTTACCATTATTTTTATTTCTTTCAATTTAAAAAAAAAAAAACAGTGAAAAGTAAAATTAACACATTTTCTGGCCACATAAACATAAGTATGTAACAGATGCTAATAAAAAATCAGTCGAACGTTGAATTTAGACGAATTCGTTATTTACGGTAGAGAAGAGTGCTGCGAGAAGTAGGAAAGTCCACCAAAAAGTAGGACTAATTCTTCTTCTTCGAGATAGACTGACAGAAAAAAAGAGAAAGGAGATAAATATATAGATAGATAGATAGAAAGAGAGAGAGAGAGAGAGAGAGAGAGAGAAGGGAAATAAATAGAAAAGATTCGACTACTAATTAATTGTAAGTTTCTTTAATTTTTGTTGTGGAATTTAAAAAAAAAGGAGAGTTTAAGTGTAAAAAAAAAATCGAATCTAATACTAGAAAAAGTAAAAGGAGGAGAGGAAAGAGAAGAAGAATTAAAGGAATTTTCTCCTTTAAATTAGGGAAAAAAAACTGTATAGTAACAATTTTGAATTTCCTTTATAAAGCATGAATTGTAAATAGAATATTGCTTAGTTGCTATTATTTTAACACATTACGCCGATAAGATCATTAACAGTTATTAAAGTGAAAAATTTGTTCCATTAGATTAATATATTTTCATTTATTTCTTTTTTCTGCAGCGTGTTACCATGGTTATTTTTGGTTGTGACATGTAGAGGGCGTTTTCGTTTAGACGCCCCATTTCACGACGCCGGATCGATGAGTAATGATGCATAGTTGGCGATAATATGGGTAAGAAGAGGAGTAAATCTATGACACCCCCATCGAAAGAGGATGTTAAGGAAGAGATGATCAGCAAAAAGAAAGACGGTAAAGGATTCTTTAGCTAGATGTTTTTTTT
Organism: Dimorphilus gyrociliatus; assembly: GCA_904063045.1. Taxonomy (NCBI): domain Eukaryota; kingdom Metazoa; phylum Annelida; class Polychaeta; family Dinophilidae; genus Dimorphilus; species Dimorphilus gyrociliatus. The sequence goes on from CAJFCJ010000007.1 coordinate 4,357,831, forward strand.
ACTATTAATTAAGATGTCCTAAGTAAGTGCTAACGCGTCTATGGAATGCTTTTTGATTAAAGTATGTCGTGGTCACGTTTCTTATTAATTGTATTGGCAATAAGCTTATAAATATGGCAAGGGCACTATTTCCGGATAAGTCCACATTAATATTTAAGTTTCGTGACGGCAGCCTAATGAATATGCAGAATGTGTCTTTTGTACAAAGATGGTTAACTCCTTTGCTACATAATATATTTTAAACTGTTCGTTTCTTCCAAATAACTATCACTAAATTCTGGACTCTGTAAAGAGAACAATAAATTAGAACTACGTTCTGTTCTCCCTTATCTTGGAGACGCAAACTGTAGACTTAAGTCTCCTTTATTTTCCTTCTTTATCTTTCTCCTTATCCTGTTTCCTCTCCCCCCCTCTCTCTCTCACACACACTCACAGTTTGTCTCTTCTTCTGCTTTTCCTGCTTTTTTTCCAATGAGTTACGTCTTGTAAAGTAAACAGACGAACACAGGAAATTAACTTATTAGCAATGACTACATAATTAATTGTCGACTACGGAAAGTGTTTAATTTAAAACTTTTAACTGCAAAATTCCATGTTTGGGAACATTACGATTTATTCCATATAAATTATAGAAAATTCAATCAATTTTATCGAAAATAGAAGAAGAAATTAAGAGAGCGTCGAAAAACTTTTAAATGTCATTAGCTAATTATTTTATAGTCTGATGGATAAGGCTTTTTAAGAGATGTCTTAGTCGTTTAAATGAACATGCTTAAATAGATTTGTGATTACTTTCTCCTTTCTCCTCTCTTTAAAAAAGAAACAGTTACCGTTATTCCTTACGCAACGAAACGCAGTACTAAATATTTCGTGTAAGAGAATATTATATTCTTCTTCTCTTAATGGATTTACCTTTAATGCAGTTGGATCTCTTTTTCACTTCTCTTTGGAATTAGAGTAGACGGAAGAAGGAGAAGAAAAAGAAAACATATCTTTAAATATCGGCTTCTCTCCTTTCTTTGTGGACGTAAATCAGATAGAGTCACGCAAGCTAGAAACAAGACCAATTAAAGTTGAAATTACCAGATTCATAAAAAAATTTTACACAAAATTGAGCATCTTCTAAAGAAAGTAGGCTTAAATATACTTGGAATCACTAAATCCTATTGGGAGCTATCGGATGTATAGTACAATTATACTTAATAGCCTATACTATTAGTTATAAGAGTTATACCATTTCTTCGTCTGGGTTAAATTCCAAGAGGGCGAACATACTCTTCTTTTCTTTCCCTTTTACTTTGTTAAATGGCAGAAAATTAGGACATCAATACGAAAAGAAAGCAAGGAGAGAGAAGAGAGGATAGGAGAAAAGTAGAACAAAAGGTAGAAGAGAAGCTAGAAGACAATCGGTTTTTCTTTATTATTGATAAATTAAATCTGGCCAATTTGTCACGAGGAATTTCTCTAAGAAATAACTTGATTACCAAGCTAACGTTTAGAATCGTTAACCTTAATATCTTCCTATACATAAAAGTTTTAAGCAACATTTAACCGAAAAAGCTATAATCCTATATACGGTAAACTGATAAATATATATAAATTGTATATACTTCGAAAGATATATAAGAATTTATGAAGCTATTGTAAACTGGTATATCTATTCTTCTTTTATGTTTAAAGTTAGACTTGTTTCATCTTTATAGGTTTTTCTTTCAACCATAATAAAACCATCAATAACTCCCAAAGTTGCACCAGGGCAAAAATTTATTAAATAAGAGAGAAACGCACAAAAATTGATTTCATATATACGTCTTAACAGGATCTAAGGAATGCGAAAGAGTTGACGAGCGGAGGCGTCACACAGTTACAGTTTCCGGTTCAGACGTCGATTCACTCTACAGCAGTAAAGGTGTACGTATAAGTATATTTTCTTTAAAAGGCCTACGTATTATTTTAACAGAGAACACTGTCATCTAGTGGCAAATCGGACTTTCAATGGGATTATCCCATAAGCAAATAGTTTACAATTGTCCAAAAAGAAAAAGTTTTTAAGTATATGGGGTGTTGTATGGGAGGGTGACTATGAGAGTTTTAGTACGATTCGTCACAATTTTATTTAGTAAGTAATAAAGAGATCTAATTCTACTATACATTCCTCAATGCAGAGTGTCTATGAGAGTTCAGACGATGTTCTTGCAAGGTCATTTCCGGCCCACTCGGAAGCGATTTACGGTCCGAAAAAGATTACGGTATGTAAAATTTTATTTATCGCTGATCATTATTTCTCTATAATATGCAACATCTATTAATATTGACCTCTTGAATATGCATATATACTAATATACAGTATATATATATATGTATATACTAATATACTTTATATGCATACATATATGCATATATGCAGTTTTTTCTGTTTATAAATTTAGACTTACATAAATATATATATATGTAATATGCGTATTGATTACTTAAAAAAAAATTCTTGCAACGCCCCCTACGGGCAACTCGCCTTATTGATCGAGGCCGTCACTTGTTCAGTATTAGTTCTTTTGATGTTACCGAAACGTGATGGTAGGATATGTCCGTTTTGACGGCCTGCTGCTGTTCAAGGAAAATGTCAGAGGTAAAATAAGATCTAGCTCATAACGTAAATAGTTATATCATTTATAGCACTGATCCGAACATAATCAATATGACGATTAACAAAATATTACTTTTTATGCCAATTTCACTTCTTCTCCCTCTCCCAATCTCTCTCTCTCTCTCTCTCTCTCTCTCTTTCAATATATTACATATATTTGCGGGATATATTGTATATTGTACAAGCAGTATATAAGAGAAATATTTATTAATATGCAGTATATGCATGTATAAGCTGTGTACTCTTTATGTATTCTATTGTCTTCTTCCTTTTCATCTTTACATTACAAAAACGATAAAAAATCAGTTAAAGTCATCTCTCTCTCTCTCTCTCTCTCTCTCTCTCTCTCTCTCTCTCTCTATTCCTCTCCCTTTCTCTTTCTCTCTCTCCTTGGCAGTTTGTCATCTATATGTGGATTTACAAATGCTTTCCTTATTCAATCTCTCTTCTTTTATTCTCTTATTTTTAAAAAGAAAATTAGCGTCTCTTCTATAACTATTCCTTCTCTCCTTTCTAATTAACATCATACTTTTCCTTCTTTTTTTATCTTTCTTTATATTTTGACAGATGGATCAATAAGACGTCTCTTTTACCCCAAAAAAAAAAATTGATATTTTTTTATGTACATTCTAAGCATTAGTTTAAAAGCTACGTGTTCTATCAAATCGTACATATCGATATATTCGTTGAAGCGGACAATTTTCGTTTGTTTTCTCTCGTTTTTTTAAATATTCTGCTTTTCTCTTTTTTCATTTAAGTAAAAGACTGAATTTTTTCGATTTTGGCCCTTTTCTTTTTAACTATTTCTATTCGATTGTCGAACGTCAAACATACTAAAACATAAAATTCAGTATGAACAATTCAAAAACAAAAATCGATAGAGAAATGAGGTGCCACTTTCTCAGATGTTTTCTTTCAGTCAAGAAGGATGAGCGAACAAATGCTCTATTCCTTCATCATTATAAAGAAGAGGAAAAACAAGACTAATGACTCGAAACGAGTATTTTTCGGTGGCGTACAGCCGAGTATATTCCTTACAGTCAATAAAGGCTTATCCATTCAAATGGCTTTTTTTTTCCACTTGTAACTATAATAAGAGTAGTAATGATAGTACAAGCAATAGTAGTTGTAGTAGGAGCAGTAGTAATATTGGTATTAGTAAAAGATTGCCTTAAATACAAATATCAATAATTATGGCATAAATAGAAACATTTAATTAAAAGTAATTTACTGACCTAGAAATTTTTACAAAATGTAAAGAATAGTATACTGTCTACAAAATAGAAGTATTTCTTAAGGATTTTTCAATAAGCCCAAAGACATAAAATGCTCTTTTTACTCTTATACTTGAAGGAAGAGAAAAAAAAACCGTCCATGTGACGTTAAACATCTATATATAGGCTTAACCGTATAGAGTGTGAAAAAAACAGAATTTTTACCAAGCTCTCTGTGTTCATGTTGTAATTAGTTGATAACTCCTTTCCTCTTGCCAATGTCCGCTGAATCTTTTTTTATTATCAAAATCTATAAATATCTATAAAGGAATGTTTGATGGACGGAGAAGATAGTCCAACAAAAAACAGAAAGAAGAAAATTTACATCTAAGAATGATTAATTGAACCTTAAAAGAAGAAAACAAAACATTAGTCTTATTTTTCCTTTTTTCCTTTTCCAATCGTAATTCGAGTTTCCCCTTCATTATCCGATCCTTTCATTAATAATCAACGGCATTATGAAACTGTGGAGGATTATAAATTTCTCCCTACAGTTAGATTGTTAAATAATACCATGTTGGATAGTTGAATATTATATATTATGTAAAGAACATTAAACAGTCGGAGAAAATACAGGGAATGACAAGAATATATATAGTATATGTACATATTTAAACATAAATAGATATAAAGGGGAATGGGAGCTAGGAAGAAAGAAAGAGGGAAAGAAAGAAAGAAAGAAAGGGAATAGAACCAAAATAGAGACAGAGAGAACTTTGAAAATACTATAGAACAGAAAGAGATAAAAAAATCTAATTTCCATGTCGAATAGTTGGGTTAATTTAAAGGAAGAAAAAACCTCATTTTAGAAATAAATTGTTAAATTAACTGCGTAATTAATAGTCATCTTTTTCATCTATTTTTTTTATAATTTCGTTTTGTTCTTTTGTTTTCTTATTAAAATAATCTTTTTTCTCTCTCTTAATAATCTCTCATAGGCGGATAAGCAAATAAAAGCCAACATAAGCGTTAAATCGACCTTACCTATTGTGAGGGATCCCAATAGGACTTTAGAGAAACCTATGGGCTTGGTTTTATTAACTTGGAGATCGGAAACAAAAAGATCTACCCTACCAAATGAGGTGACGTCGTTAGATACGGTTAAAGCACTTTTTGTTCGGTCGTTTTCGGATACGTTGAGCATGTCACCAAGTTGCTGGCTAACTAGGAAAATCTATATATTAGATGATGCAACTAACGTTTATTATGAATTAGAGAATGTTCAAGATGTTAAGGACCGTAGCGTATTAAAAGTTGTTGAATCGACTTCCAGTTGTCAAACAGTCTGCTCATCAACATCGCCAACAAGTTCTAGATCGGGAAGTGCAACACCTACATCTGGTATAGAAACTCAAAATAGAATGGCTAGTATGGAGGCTCAATTGGCTAACTTAACAGCCTGGGTTCAAACGGCTGTAACTAAGGACAGATCACCTGGTAGTTCAATTGCTTCAGATGAATCCCCTCAGCCTATGCAGGTAATTAGCTATACAATTTTTTCCAGGCCTATCCTATCTGTTCTAGATAAGAGCCATAGAAATTTCATCATTTTACTCAATCCCCTTTCCCCCAAATGAATGTAATATTTTTTCTTTAATTTATGTCCTTAAGAAATGGCATTGGCCTTACTTCTTTATTATAGTAAACTGAAAAAATCTTTTCATCTCTTGTTTACGACGTATTCTCATTTCCTAAAGCAAAACAACGGTTTAAGGACGATGAAGAACATCTTACATGCCGTAAAAACCCTGCAGAATGAACAGAAACAATTAAGAAGAATTCATTTAACTAATGCAAACGATCTTCGTGAAGGCATTTTTGAATCATTCAAAAAGTTCAAAGAATTTGTAGAATCTTATCAAAAGTCAATTCGAAATGTGCCGTCCAATCCTTCTTCCTTCGTTGATGAAATTCTCAATCTCGAAAGATTTGTCGAACGTTTAAAGAGAGAAGTCGACGAGCACGATTGTTCTTCTGACGATTGTGATATAACAACAATTGGTTATTCGTTGGCAAGCGTCTCCAAGAGGCTCTGTCATATACGTCAAACATTTAGCGTTCAGAATATTCAAGAGGAGACGACACCCGATTCGTCTACAAAATCCTGCAAAGGGCATGTGACTTTTAATCCCGCTGTCACTGAAATTAGTCAAGAGGGTTCAGTTGTTGAATGGCGAGTGCTAAGGAAAGTACCGCCTCCTCCGCCCCCAAGGCGAACATCAAAACTAATGAGTGAAGAAGAGAACGAATCCTTGTATTCAACTGTTAAAAAACGGACTCCACCTGCTGTTCCTGAAAAGAACGAAGAGCTGCTCAATCAAATTTATCATCAGAATTACCATAAAGTGAAAAAAGCAAATGCTAATTTAAATGTTGATAAGCAAATCGTAAACAATGATAAAAACTATTCAGAGACCGAAATATTCTAAGTTTCGTTAAAAAAAATACAAATATTTTATTATTATAACAAATATGTATTTCGTTTTTTATTCATCTATCCAACGACAGCGACATCTATTAACATCCGCTGTATGTATTGATGTTGCTTGTCGCTTTCCTTCCTCTTCTAGATCTTTGACGAGAGGGTGAAGGAAATTGCAAACTTTAGGATTGTAGATAATCAATCGTGCTTTTTTCCACTATTTCCTTAAACATTGATATTTTTGTTACCCTCTGAAGAGGCGATAGATGTCGCCACGAGTCTTTTTCTTAGGATAGAACAGGATAGAGAGAGAGAGAGAGAGAGAGAGAGAGAGAGAGAGAGAGCGAGAAAACAGACAGGAAGGGAGTTAGCAGAGAAGATTGTTGATTTAATTAGTGTCCATTGTGTACATATAAACGTCTAAATCAATTAAAAAAAAACAAGAAGAGGATCTTGCAATCTAGAATTATGTAAATTAAATCCAAGTTAATAAATAGCATGTAAACCAATAGCAACAAAAATATTTTCAGGTTTTAACATCATCTGAAAGAATTATTATATACGTTAGCCGATTATGACAATACTTTCACTTACTCTCCCGCTCTTATTCTTTTCCTGTGTTTCCCATGCCCTCTCTATTTCTCTTTATTATTCTAAAAGCAGCTTCTAGGACCAAAGGGAAAAAAACATAGGAGGAGGAGAAGACTGGGAATGCAGCGTTGAGTGAAAGGTGAATTAATAATACAAGGGACTCAAAGGCGAGAAAATGAAAGAGAATGAGAGGGAGGGGGGAAGAGAGAGAGAGAGAGAGAAAACGAATAAAAGAAAGCTTGTAAAATGTTACAAATTATGATATTGACAAATTAAGTGGAATTATGATCGATTTATATGAAAATTTCATTGAAATTTACGCTAAAAACATCTTATATCGATCAATGAATTTATAAAAAACTTTTTTAAAGCACAACTTGACCTCACCACGCCTTTTCCCTCCCCCTTCTCCCCCAATATACAGTATAAATTATATACATGTTTTAACACTTAAAGAATTATATTGTGAAGGGTAATTTAACATAGATATAACACAATCTATAATACTCTTTCTGTGCATTATATTAGCTTGTCCTCTCCATCTTTATCATACTACAATGCCATCTACTGTGAATTTGACTATACCATTTTTCTGATTCCACCAACGTCAGTAAAATCTGTATCATAATGATTAAATTGAATATTTGACTTGCTTATGACTTAGTCATGCTTTTCCTTCAAGGTTATAGGTAAGGAGGTTCCTAATGTTACACCTAATCCGATTGAAATATATTTCCAATTGTAGAAATATAAATAAAATAAGAAGAAGAGTTGTTTATTTAATTGGATGAAATATTATCTTAATTTGAATATGATGAGTTAATGGTTAAACCTAAAGCATATAAACCGCACGTTATTACGTATATTATTGGTTTTTAAAGTAATTAGTTTGTTCTCATTTCTCTCTTTCTTTCGCTCGCCATGCGTCTCTCTCTTCTTCTTCTTCTTCTTCTTCTTCTTCTTCTTCTTCCATCTATATAGTTTTTAGTATTTACAACATACGGTATATTAGTTTCGAATAGTTAATTTTGAAAAATATATAAGAAACGTGTAGCGTATCTTATCGCTTCCTATAGAAAACAGAAATATATTATTTTAAAAGATAAAGCCGTCTATATAACTTATTTGGAGTAAACAAGTTCTCTATTTTTATTCACTTATTGTGATTTTTAGCCTAATATCTACACAATTGTTACTTTTGAACGTCATTCATGTATCTCTTTTTAATTCAAGTAACAAAACAATTGTTAATAAATATTTTCTATTATGATCGTAAATTTACACAAGCTAATGACTACCTTATAATATCTATTTTCAATCTTTATGAAATAGGCCTTTACGATCAATAATATAAAAAAAAGAAGGCGAAGCGGGGACTTGATCAAACCAATTAAGCTTCACGGCGTTCCGCTAGGCGTCACTGCCTATCTTTCCACTACAGGCGGCAATCAGTCATGACTAACAACTCCTTGAACGACACCCAGAAATGGGAATGCGTCTGGTTGAGGTTACATATAAATATAGTAGTTATCGGTGCAACGAGTGTACTCGGAATTATCGGAAATATGGCAGCTTTCTACATCTTAGGAAGAGATAACCTAAGCCCCGTTGCATCTTTCTTGCTACGGGTCTTGGCTATAGTGGACAATTCATGCTTAATTCTGGCGTTTATTCATATACTTGTTCGGGACATCCTTTACGTTGCTACTGAAGATTTTCAAGTACACTCCAAAGATTTGAGTTGGGCCTACTTTAGAAACTATACCTATCCATTGCTATTCGTCAGTCAAATGGCTACCATGTATATGACGGTATTAATTGCCGTTTCCAGGTTTGTCGCTGTAAAAACACCTTATAAAGCAGCTGAATGGTTCAGCATGAGAAATACCAAAATATTAACGGTTATAGTTTTATTATTCAGGGATGTCGAGTATTAAAGTATTTAATAATAGTAAAAATATTGAATCTCTAAACTTTTTTCCGTTCTCTTTCAATCTCTTTTTTTTATCTTTCTCTCTCCTTCTCTCTCTCTTCTCTGTCTCCACTTAATATTTTTCATCTTTTCCTTTCTCTGTCTAAATGTCTAGCTGTCTCTCTCCCACCCTCCTTTATTTTTCTTTTCTAAATCCATAAGACTTAAGTGTGAATACCTTTCTTAACCATTTTTTTTTCCTTTTTTTTTTTACACCACTCACAAATTATTGATTCTCTCCTTCAATGATTAACGATTTATGTTAAAAATCAGGCAGTTTTTTTTTATTTATAGCAATAAAGTATATATAAATATGTAAAGATACATAAAATATATTTTATATTAAAGGTAAAAGTGTTTTTTCTCTGTTTATATGATATAAAAAGAGAAAAAAGAATTTCTCTCTCTCTCTCTCTCTCTCTCTCTCTCTCTCTCTCTCTCTCACTCTTTCTCTCTTAACTTTTACAGATAAAAGTATTAATTATAGAAAAATAAGCTAGTTTTTTTAAAAAAAAAAAGTAACAGAAAAATTATTATTTTCTTTTTATTGTTATACTTTACATAGAATTATTACTATTTACATAAGAAACATTCCAGTTCCATATGTAAATATATGCCAAAAGTAAAAGTTTAATTAATAATGATAACAATAGTAATAAGACAACAGCTTACTTTTGAAATTAGTTACATAATATTAATAACTTTTATTCAATTGTAATAATTTAATATACATATACTAATACTTTATAAACTGTCTAATTAATCTGTAAGTTCTAATCTCTTGAACTCCATCTTTGTTTTAATAAAAAGAATAAAACCATAACAGCCAAAAAATAAAATAACAAGATGAGTGAGGAAGGAAAACAGACGAAAGATAAAAAAGAAATAACGGGTATAAATGACTCTTTTTTAAAAGACTTTGACATATTCTTCCATCAGCCTTTTGTTCTTTGTCTTTGATTTTCCTCTTGACAAAAAAATTGAGTATAATAAAAGATTTGGCAACTGTAGGGTTCAAATCTAGGTTTTTCTTTGATGCTATCTCTTTGTTCTAGAGAGCATTTAATTCTTCTCTTTTTTATTATACAATATGTACGTTTCAAGAATAAAGACCTTAGATATATTCAGTATATATACTGTATATATAGTATATGCTATAAACGTTTAGGAATTATCAACAAACCCTTTTAAAGGCTTATTAAAGAAGATTTAATAGTTTTTGTAAGAAAGCAAATAGTGAGGTAAAGTGGGTGGTAAAGGGTCGATAATACTTATTGAAAGTTTTCTCCCTATCAAATTAGTTGCTAATGTGACGATTGTCAAAGTCTTTTTATTAAATTATTGGAATGTTTTTATAAAAAAAAAACCGAGTGATCATTTTACAATTAATAATTTCGTTATGTTAGCTTCTCTCCCTTAACGATAAGTTTATTCTCTGTATAGAAAAAATTTTCTATCATTTTTACCCCTTTCATGTCTTCAACTAATAATTAACAAAAAATTACTATAACATTTATGTTTAGTTGACATACTTATCTAAAACTGATGAGCAGGACAGGAGAAATAACGGAAGCTCATGCTTCCTAAATTAAGTATATACATATAGATCTCTAATCCCTTCACTCATCTTCTCCTTTTACTTTTTTTTCTCTTTTAAAGCACTGAGTAGTTCTATAATGATCTTGGATAGTATTTTATAAAACCATATCTTTATTGTAAAAACATAAATTGATCCAAATAGTGAATAATTTTTATCGTTATATGCACAATATATATATATATATATATATACTCCTGTTTCTCGCGAACAGACAAAAAAGACAGCACGTTTATATATTTCATTTTATGATCTTGAAAATATCATATGACCTATTTTCCTTTTTGAATGGAAAAGATAAAATAGATAGAAAGTTATTGAAGGAGAGCGTGATTGTATATATATATATACATATATATATTTGCGTGTGTGTGGGGGGGGGAGGGAGTGAAGGAGAGAGAGAGAGAGAGGGGGAGGGGGGGAATAACGATTTCATAACAATTAGGATTCTTTTTATTTCCCTCTTCTTTCCTTACTCTCCCATTTTCTAAGTTGAATTAATTAATTATCTCACTACAACTGCTTTTAAATACTTCATATTGTAGAAAAATTTGAAAGTATTTTATACAAAATATAGAAATCTTATTGAATTTCTAAAGACATAATGGGGATTGATTTGTATGGGATGGGAAGTCTTTTGATTTTTCATTGTAATATCTCTTATATTTGGTTTGCGTATTTTAAGCATAAGTATAAAATATTATTGAAAGATTTGTATACCTTTACAAGAAAAGATAAGAATTAGAAAGTGAGAAGGAGGGAGAATATAGAGAGAGAATATAAGAAGACAGGGAAGAGATGAAGTAAAGAGGAACAAGATAGGGAAAAAAATCTATAAATACATATATATATATATATATATATATATATATTTACAGCATATATGTATATATATTTATATAGATTTGTGGAAAAGCAATTATCTATTTATGTTTAAACTATATAATTGATAGGAGATCCAAGGAAAAAACAGAGATTTTAAATAGAATCACTGCTCTCCTCTTGAACGTCGTTTGTGCTGAAGAGAAGAGTGAATAACTACTGTAATAAATTATCGACCTCCCTGTTTAAAAATAATAGTTTCTTTTATAATGTGCCACGATTTTTTCACATAAAAATATCGGTAGATGGACGATATGATAAATGGCTTGTAGCAAATGAAATGTATGCGAAAATTTATGGAAATGTATTATACTCGGTATTCAGCTTTGTTCTGCCACTTCTGCTGCTAATTGTTTTTAACGTTCAATTAATGATTGCATATAGAAAAGTTATACAAAGAAGAGCCGCTATTAAGGGCAACAAGGCAGTATGATTTTTGTCATATATTTAATATATAAGATATATAGATTTTTCCCTTTCCTAATGAAGACTTCCCTCTATCTTCTATTCTCTTATTCTCTTCGTCTATTTTACACTTCAGCATAGAAATATTTTATATTATTAGGTTACTTTTAATTCAGGTTTTGCAGTGTATTTGAAAACTCTGAGACAATTTTTCTTTGGTGTAGTATTACTACTACTACCTATACATACAGTTAGATTTTTACATGTATGTATATAGTTGTAATAGTAGTGAGTTTCCGCTATATTTATCGTTATTCTCGAGTTAAAACGATTATATTGGTAGCAAATATCCAAAGCAGGTGTTTATGACATGTTACTTATATTTATTTTAATAAAAGATAAAAAGAAACAGACAGACAAAACTAATAAAGAAACCTGTAAACAAAATAATCATCTTTTCCTAAAGATTAGGTAACATATAAAAAAAATAAAGAGAGAAAAGGAGAGCAATTAAAAAATTGGAAATCGATTTAATTAATCAAATA